>CM076578.1:1235567669-1236304742 GCA_034641835.2 Pinus albicaulis
TGATTTGAAGTCTCTGCAACCAATTATAAAGCTCTTCGGGAATCTTTCCTCATAAAATTTCATACAGGTCACTCACAGATTCAGAAAACAAGACCCGATATTTGACAATATTTTCCCTTTGTTGTCGACATTCCACTTGTTGCGATATGAACTAATCTAAGTGATTATACCACCTACTTCGTAGTTCCTTCACGAAGGTCCACGATACCATGATATAAATTCTAAATTAGTTTTCAGGTCCCGACAACGGAACCATTTTTTGGCGAAAGAGAAGGTCTCTAGGCAAGACCTAAGTTTAGGCTTTAGGCCAACAAGGTTTCCATAGTAGTCTATAACATCGCCAACATTTTCACCTGAGGTCAGGAGGTCAGGAGGTCAGGAGGTCAGGAGGTCAGCTACAAGGCAGAAGGCAGAAGGCAGAAGGCCTCGGAAGTCCTGGGAAACACAGAAATAGCATGGCCTCTAGCATGGAAATAGGACGCGGAGTCCTCTACACAGTCCCTCTGTCTCAAAAAAAAAAAAAAAAAAAAATAAAATGCTTACTTTGTTCCAGTTACAAATACCGTATTGCCCGTTTTCTATGATATCGTGAAACACTTTTCGCGTTTTTCGTGCGCCCACTTCAAGCTGATGTATCTTAGAAGCACCTCTGACCTGTTTATCCTTCAATGTTTATATGTTTTCTGCTACTAAATATGACAGGGTAGTCTAATAGCTCTCTTAAATATTCAATTTGTTTTATTTCAGAAATGGTTAATTTGGTTGTGCTAAAGACTGTTTAGGCGTTTCCTCTTTCTTTACCATTGAATATTGTATCTGAAGTCTCCCTTTGATTATTGATGCTTGAAGTTTGACATTGAGGTCTGTTTCAATCATACCCGTTGTTCATTATTGTAATTATTGTGTTGAATGTCCCTATAATTGCAGTCCTAGATGTCTAAGGCGTTCCCTCTTCTTTGAATGCAATTGTATGTTCTTGTTCATTAAGCCTTCAGCAATAAACTCATAGGAGGAAATAGGGCGCTCCCCTAATCCTATAGTTCATTAAGAAGGTTTTAGTTTGCATTTCCCCTTTCTTTGAGTGTTACATTGATTGAGTCCAAAGCAGTGAGCTTACTGGAGGAAATAGGGCACTCCCCGAATCCTTTAAGCCATTATGGAAGGGTTTAGTTTGCTTTCAATTTAAGTCCTTGATGTTCATCCCATTTCACCTATATTATTCAACAGATCCTTGACCAAGTTAGATTTTCCCTCTGGTTCCCCTTCCTTCTTAGTCAGAACTATTTGGACTTTCACATGACTCCATTTCCCAATGGCTTGTAGATTCCCATGCTCTATCTATACCACATGAAACAAATTTGTCCAACCAAACAAAACAAACAACCCTGCACTTCATAACTAGCCTAAAATTAACTACCCAAAACTTTCAAGACATATATTTATAAAAACATTAAGAGATCCATCTCTGAGACTAGGAGGGCTAGATCCGAGAGCTCTAAAGATTGGTTTTGATGTTGCCTTGTCTTTTGGCTAGCCAATCTACCAAAACAGAACACAACATCATTTTCATGTTTTTCTCTTTGGTTTAGTTTCGGATTATTGTGATATGGCTTCTTTGCATTTCATAGTATTAGGAGGTAACAACATTTAGTCTGAACCGTCACCTTTTCCTTTAACATGATATCGTATATAATGGTCATCTTTTTTAACTCCATATGTGTGATTGTCAACATTTTCTAACATCTCATTATCGACATTGATTTATACCAAACATTTATATTGAATGGGTATTTACATAATAAGTTTACATATTCAATGAATAATAATTAATAAATATATTATAATTTCAATAATACATGCATGTGTTCAACATATATATATATATATATATATATATATATATATATATATATATATATATATATATATATATGTATATATACCTTTTGTTTCAATTTCTTCACTTGAATTTCTTTCAACATTTTCACCATATTCAATCATTAGTTCAGTACCTCTTTCACTTTCTCTTTCAAAATTTTGTATCTCATCATCAATGTTTTGAGGAATATCTCTCTCTGTTTACATTGCAAAATATTTTTCAAATTAGTTCATCAAATAAAAATTATGATTCACATTTTACACTAGGAAAATTTTAAATATATCAAAATCATAATATTTACATTTACATACCTGCTTCAACTTCTAGTTGAGGTTGATTTTCCCCTTCAATATTTTAGAGTGCTTCTATCTTTCTTTTGCGAGATTGTCTCGTCTCTTCTCTACGTTCCTCAGGGTCTCCTTTTCGATCATATTTTCTCATACAATTTCTTTGATTTCCCATGATAATAGAGTATGAAGTTCAAAAAATTTCCTTCAAAAATTTAGACAAAAAATCAATTAAAAAAAGCATCACAAAAGATTTAATTTAAAAAAAAAAAAAAACTCATTTTACAAATTTTGCAAAAAGTACATACTCCAATCCAAAACACTTACTTTAAAAAATTCAAGAAAAAATTATCTTATAAAATTGAAATGAAGCTCAAAATATTTCCTTCCAAGTCCTACAAAAAAATTTCATTTAAAAAGTTAAACAAAAACTCATTTTAAAAAATCATTATAAAAGATTTACTTCAACCCAAAACACATACTCTAAAAAAATGTCACTTCAAAAAATGCCTCCAAAAAATGTCCATTGAAAATTAATTCCAACTTCATAAAAAACGCCACTTTAAAAAATACTTCAAAAAATATCACTTTAAAAAATACTTCCAAAAAATGTCCAAAAAATGTCCTTTCGAAATTAAGCCCAAATAATGAAAAAAAATGAAAATTAAGCCGAAATACATACTTTCAAAAAAAATGAAGCCCAAAAAACATCTAAAAAATTGTATCACATACCTCCAAGAAATGTCCTTTGAATGTACCTCCAAGAAAAGTCTTCAAAAATGTTCTTTGAATGTACCTCCAAGAAACTTCTCTAAACCCAATTAGACCAAATGTAAGAAAATATGCGAAAATAATGAATGCCTCCAAGAAATGTCCCTTGAATGTACCTCTAAGAAGAGTCCTTATACCCAAAACAATTCTTTGCAAAATCAGATCAAGACCTTTGTAAAATCAACCAAATGTGCGAAAATATGTGAAAATAATAAACGATTTCGCGGCAATTTATATTTTCGCGAAATGTTTTTTTGGAGGGACTCAGCGGCACTTTCCAGCCGATGGAAAGTTAGGCAAATGTTTTGTCGAACTTTTGTGTTGTTTGACTTAATGGGCTGTCAGCGCAAAAAATAGTTTGACCAAAATTTGTTTAAGAGTTCGGCTAAACTAATGCGTCACTAGTTACGCAGAACCAAGCTCTGAATATGTATTTGTAACTTTGGACTGATTAAACTCCATGAAACATTCTAAATTAATTTTCGGAACCAAGACGAGCATTTTCAGAATTGAATCTACTTTCAGGAAATATAACTTTTATGGAATTTCATAAATATTTACTAATTTTAATTAATTTTGTAATAAAACGGTTGCAAACAATTTCTAAAGGTCATTGTGATTCAATGAAATCAAAATTTTGTATCTTCCAAAATACATTGTCAAAAAAATTGAAAAAATTATGGAACATTACATTGGTCCGTCGTCTCTAATGGGTAGCTTTTAGATTTTTAGTTTATAGCTTATATGTTACGAAATTTCTTGCATCGCGAAACATATTCAAAATATATTTTTTTTTCATATTGGTCCAGTTCAAAAAATTCTAGTAATTATGATATGCCTCCATTAGCTTTGTAAATATGGAGAAACCGAAGTAGACTCTTTCTAGATTGTTGTAACACCTTTTTTTTCTCAAAAACAAAAATTTTCAAAGAATAAAACATTGTGTATTAACATGACTTATTATGAATCCGTTGATTGTTAAAAAACACACACTCAAAGAAATGCTAAGTTGACATATCAAATGTGTATAAAAAAATTCCAAAAAATAAGTAATAGAAAGATAACAAAATTTTTGACAACTTTTATCTTTATCACAAAATGAAATTCTAAACAGAAAAATTGTTTCGGCTTGCAGAAAGTTGAAGAACAAAAAAAAATTAAAGTTTTTTCTCAAAAAAGGGAAAAAAGTGTAACCCAACTTCACATTTTCACCCATGGGTGAAAATATGAAGATGGGTAACACTTTTGTGACAATTTGGGGCGGAAATTTTTTTTCCTCCATAGTTCGGCCGAACTATTGAATTTAGTTTGGCCAAAATTCGCTTGCCATTTACATTGACGGTGTACTGACGACAATGGCAAACAGATTTTTCGCCTGAGTCTGGAAAACCGGCAAACAAAGTTCGGCTGAACTATTATTTTATAAATATATCGCCCACAACCTGTTTCAGGTTTCTGTTCACATTTACTGCACGCTCATTTCTGTCCAGCATTCTCACGCAGTCATTTCCATCCAGCATTCTTGCGCACTAAGTTCTGTCACGCGCGAATTAAGCTCAAGGAGGTAAGATACCAAATTTTAAATTTCTGTAATTTTTTGGTGTTGTTGTTTTTTTTAATTTGGTTTTAATTTTTTTTTATTTTTTAATTTGGTTTTAATTTTTGTTGATTTTTTTGTTGCAGAGGTCTTCCACGACATCTTCAGGGATCATTGTCTTCAGCGTCTTCAGGGATTATTGTCTTCAATTTCTTTAGCGTCCTCTACTGCGAATTTCCAGGTACGTTTAACATTGTCACTGTTTTTCTGTAGGGAATTTATCTAGAAGAGAAATCAGTTATGAATGAGAGAGGCCCTGTCTCTGCTTTTTTTGGTTGTCTCTATTAATTAGATATGAAAATTTATAATACTACTATGTACATTTGAGAATATTTTGGAACATGTTTATATAAATTATATATACTTATGTACTTTTTTTGGCTCTATCTCTATTAATTAGATATGAAAATTTATAATACTACTGTGTACATTTAAGAATATTTTGGAACACTTTTATATAAATTATATATACATATGTACTTTTTTTTGGCTCTATCTCTAATTTTTTTGGCTCTGTCTCTATTAATTAGATATGAAAATTTATAAGACTATTGTGAACATTTGAGAATATTTTGGAACATGTTTATATAAATTATATATACATATGTACTTTTCTTGGCTATGTCTCTTCTTTTTTTCGCTCAGTATCTGCTTTTTTAGATATGAAAATTTATAATACTACTATTTACATTTGAGAATATTTTGGAACATGTTTATATAAATTATATATACATATGTACTTTTTTTGGCTCTGTCTCTGCTTTTTTTTACGTCGTCTCTACTTTTTTTGGTGCTATCTCTATTAATTAGATATGAAATTTTATTATAATATTGTGTACATTTGAGAATATTTTGGAACATGTTTATATAAATTATATATACATATGTACTTTATAAATATTTTGGAACATCTTTGTTGTGTGAGGAAGTGGTACTTTATGATGATATTTTTAGTGATTGAAGGAAGTAGAATATTTTATTTTTGAAATTATTGTTACACTTGTATTGAAACACTTAATAGATATGTAGGTTCACTGAAATTTACCTTAATATCTTGTAGAGCCCATTTCATCCAAAACACTGAAAAAGAAGTAACTACTATGTATTCCACTTCTACTCTAGATAGAGAAAGTAATGACTCTTTCTTGCTTAACCATTAAACCAAAGACACTTCCTAAGTAGAATTATACATTGTCCACTTGTACTTTTCAGGTCATCCACACAAACCTAGTTGAATCTCTATATGTTTTCAATGTAAATTTCTCACCTTTTGGGTACTATAGTCCATTGTTTGTAGTCTCTTTCAAGTATCTTAATATCCGTTTGTTGGTAATAGATGACTTTCTCACCTTTTGGGTACTATAGTCCATTGTTTTTAGTCTCTTTAAAGTATCTTCATATCTGTTTGTTAGTGTTTTTTGGTAATAGATGACTCTGTTTAGTTGTTGATTGAAATATTCCAACTAATATAAATTCCAAAATTATATCTAGTCTTTAAAACTTGTTATGTATATCAAGCTTCCTATCATATAGATGTAAAGGTTATGATCAACAGATCACCTCATTCATCATCCATCATCTGCACATAACTCGCATCCAATTGATATGGAGATTCACTTAGGTCATTCATCATCAATCATCTGCACATAACTTGAATTCCAAAATTATATCTAGTCTAAACCTTGTTATGTATATCAAGCTTCCTATCATATAGATGTAAAGGTTTTTATCAGCATCACCTCATTCATCATCCATCATCTGCACATAACT
Source organism: Pinus albicaulis (assembly GCA_034641835.2). Classification (NCBI taxonomy): domain Eukaryota; kingdom Viridiplantae; phylum Streptophyta; class Pinopsida; order Pinales; family Pinaceae; genus Pinus; species Pinus albicaulis. Next base: position 1,235,573,974 of record CM076578.1, read on the forward strand.
TGCATCCAATTGATATGTATATCTGCACATAACTTGCATCCATCATCTGCACATAACTTGAATTCCAAAATTATATCTAGTCTAAACCTTGTTATGTATATCAAGCTTCCTATCATATAGATGTAAAGGTTTTTATCAGCATCACCTCATTCATCATCCATCATCTGCACATAACTTTCATCCAATTGATATGGAGATTCACTTAGGTCATTCATCATCCATCATCTGCACATAACTTGAATTCCAAAATTATATCTAGTCTAAACCATGTTATGTATATCAAGCTTCCTCTCATATAGACGTAAAGGTTATGATCAACATCACCTCATTAATCATCCATCATCTACACATATCTTGCATCCAATTAATATGGAGATTCACTTAGGTCATTCATCATCCATCATTTGCACATAACTTGCATGTTATGTGCATCCAATTGATATTCAACATGTATATAGTATTTAGAAGCAAAAAGTAATTGATACAAAACACAGGTTTTAACCAATTATATAGTTTTTCAGTTTCATATCCATGGTCTCAAACAATGAGAGAGAAAAAAACTCTTATATTCAACATGTAAAACACAAATTATCCATAAAAGTTTCCCATTGAAACCAAAAGTGATTTGATACAAAACATAGGTTTTAACCTAATCTAGTAAATTCCTCTACATTCAATTTCTAGAATAAATCTAATTAGAAGTTTTTCATTTTCATATCCATGGTAGTTCTATAGACAGAGTCTGTAAAAGGCCAGGTAGCCTCTGGATCTCATCTTTTATGAAAGGTGACATATTTAGTAAATTCCCTATAGTCAATCTCTGGAATAGATCTAAATGCCCCTACAGTCAACATGTATCTAGTATTTAGAAACAAAAAGTAATTTGATACAAAACATAGGTTTTAACCAAGTATATATTTTTTTATTTTCATATCCATGGTCTCAAACAATGAGAGAGAAAAAATCTTTTATATTCAATGTATGTAAAGATAAATTAGGCATATCTCTAGAATAGATCTAAATAGAAGTTTTTCATTTTCATATACATGGTCTCAAACAATGAGAGAGAAAAAAACCTTTTATATTCAACATATAAAACAAAAATTAGTCACAAAAGTTTCCCATTGAAACCATAAGTCATTTGATACAAAACATATATTTTAACCTAAGAGTAAATGCCCCTACAAGTCAATCAATCTCTCGAATAGTTTTAAATATAGAAGTTTTTCATTTTCATATCCATGGTCTCAAACAATGAGAGAAAAAAACATTTTATATTCAATGTATGTAAAACAAAAATTAGCTATATCTCTAGAATAGATCTAACTAGAAGTTTTTCATTTTCATATCCATGGTCTCAAACAACGAGAGAGAAAAAAACCTTTTATATTCAACATGTAAAACACAAATTAGCCATAAAATTTTCCAATTGAAACCATAAGTGATTTGATACAAAACATAGGTTTTAACCTGAGAGTAAATGACCCTACAATCAATCTCTAGAATAGTTTTAAATAGAATTTTTTCATTTTCATATCCATGGTCTCAAATAATGAGAGAAAAAACCTTTTATATTCAATGTATGTAAAACACAAATTAGCCATATCTCTAGAATATATATAAATAGAAGTTTTTTGTTTTCATATCCATGGTCTCAAAAAATGGGAGAGAAAAAAAACTTTTATATTCAACATGTAAAACACTTGAATTATCCATAAAATTTTCCCATTGAAACCATAAGTGATTTGATACAAAACATAGGTTTTAATCTAAGAGTAAATGCCCCTACAAGTCAATCAATCTCTCGAATAGTTTTAAATATCTAGAAGTTTTTCATTTTCATATCCATGGTCTCAAACAATGAGAGAGAAAAAAACCTTTTATATTCAACATGTAAAACACTTGAATTAGTCATAAAAGTTTCCCATTGAAACCATAAGTGATTTGATACAAAACATAGGTTTTAAACTAAGAGTAAATGCCCCTACAAATCAATCAATCTCTTTAATAGTTTTAAATAGAAGTCTTTCATTTTCATATCCATGGACTCAAACAATGAGAGAAAAAACCTTTTATATTAAATGTACATGTAAAACACAAATTAGCCATATCTCTAGGATAGATCTAAATATAATTTTTTCGTTCTCATATCCATGGTCTCAAACAATGAGAGAGAAAATAAACCTTTTATATTCAACATGTAAAACACTTGAATTAGCCATAAAAGTTTCCCATTGAAACCATAAGTGATTTGATACAAAACATAGGTTTTAACATAGGTTTTAACCTAAGATTAAATGTATGTAAAACAAAAATTAGCCATAGCAGTAGAATAGATCTAAATAGAAGTTTTTAATTTTCATATCCGTGGTCTCAAACAATGAGAGAGAAAAAAACCTTTTATATTCAACATGTATATAACTTATTTAGAAACAAAAAGTAATTTAATACAAAACATAGGTTTTAACCAATTATATAGTTTTTCATTTTCATATCCATGGTCTCAAACAATGAGAGAGAAAAAACCTTTTATATTCAACATGTATATAACTTATTTAGAAACAAAAAGTAATTTAATACAAAACATAGGTTTTGACCAATTATATAGTTTTTCATTTTCATATCCATGGTCTCAAACAATGAGAAAGAAAAAACCTTTAATATTCAACATGTAAAACACAAATTAGCCATAAAAGTTTCCCATTGAAACCATAAGTGCTTTGATACAAAACATAGATTTTAACCTAAGAGTAAATGCCTCTACAAGTCAATCAATCTCTCAAATAGTTTTAAATATAGAAGATTTTCATTTTCATATCCATGGTCTAAAACAATGAGAGAAAAAACCTTTTATATTCAATGTATGTAAAACACAAATTAGCATGGTATCTCTAGAATAGATCTAAATAGAAGTTTTTCATTTTCATATCCATGGTCTCAAACAATGAGAGAGAAAAAAACCTTTTATATTCAACATGTAAAACACAAATTAGCCATAAAAGTTTCCCATTGAAACCATAAGTGATTTGATACAAAACATAGGTTTTAACCTAAAAGTGAATGCCCCTACAAGTCAATCAATCTCTCGAATAGTTTTAAATATAGAAGTTTTTCATTTTCATATCCATGGTCTCAAACAATGAGAGAAAAAACCTTTTATATTCAATGTATGTAAAACACAAATTAGCCATATCTTTAGAATAGATCTAAATAGAAAATTTTCATTCTCATTTCCATGGTCTCAAACAATGAGAGAGAAAAAAACTTTTTATATTCAACATGTAAAACACTTGAATTAGCCATAAACTTTTCCCATTGAAACTATAAGTGATTTGATACAAAACATAGGTTTTAACCTAAGAGTAAATGCTCCTACAAGTCAATCAATCTCTCGAATAGTTTTAAATATCTATAATTTTTTCATTTTTATATCCATGGTCTCAAACATTGAGAGAAAAAACATTTTATATTCAATGTATGTAAAACACAAATTAGCCATATCTCTAGAATAGATCTAAATTGAAGTTTTTCATTTTCATATCCATGGTCTCAAAAACTGAGAGAGAAAAAAAACTTTTATATTCAACATGTAAATCACTTGAATTAGCCATAAAAGTTTCCGATTGAAACCATAAGTGATTTGATACAAAACATAGGTTTTAAACTAAGAATAAATGCCCCTACAAGTCAATCAATCTCTCGAATAGTTTTAAAAATCTAGAAGTTTTTCATTTTCATATCCATGGTCTCAAACAATGAGAGAAAAAACATTTTATATTCAATGTATGTAAAACACAAATTAGCCATATCTCTAGAATAGATCTGAATTGAAGTTTTTCATTTTCATATCCATGGTCTCAAAAAACCATTAAATCACCTTTTTTATCAAATAATATATTTGGACTTCAAAACTCATGATAAACCAAGCTACATAAACCATTTTCGGTCACAAAAGGAGCTTGCTGACATCAAGGTGTTTGTGACCCGAAATTTTTATGAAATCCACCATATAAAGCTCCCCAGGTCCGTTTTGGGGCCTGCTAACATCAGCCCAAGTGTGACCTGAAATTTTTATGAAATCCGCCATATAAAGCTTATCAGGTCCGGATTTCATGACCATGTGAGCAACCAAACAAGACCCGCTCCAATTAGTTGCTGCCGCGTGTGTGCTAATATGTATGTTGACTAGGCGTTGGGGACCACTGGTTCTGTGGGGCTGCTGACTGTTGTCGTCGCCATGGGGACCAGGGCGATTGATTGTGGGCCATGGGTCACACCATACCTTAGTTTATCCCCCCGAGTTCCTTTTGAGTGTGATCACTGTTGGATGAGCCGACCTCAGATTGAACAGCATACGTCAATATTACGATGAGCCCATAGTCGATATTTAATGTGCAAAGAGGGTGGTATCTCCAAACCGCTTAAGGCCACGTGTTAGCTCTTAGCATGTGTCGCACTCGAATTGGAAATATAGCTTACCCCACAAAGGCGGTGCGATCAAAACTGCTTTGGTTTTGTACAGGGATTGACCGTAGGTTAAACCGGGGTTAACACCCTGCTTCCTATTCACTTTGATCCATTAAACTCCAGGTTCAAACCTCAAATCTATGGCTCCATTAACTATAAACTCGATTCATTTCTTCTATAAGCAGGTTTCTTCCTTTGGACAAGGTTCACAGATTTTACAGGCAACAACATTACAGAACCATACTGGAGTGCTATCGATCCTTCCAGTGATCAATAGTTGATCATGAAGTATAGAATCTAACTCATAAAATGGAATTTCATTCAAAACACCTGCACAATACAAAACTACATTAGAAAATCCTGCGTTATTTGGTTTTACTTCTTCAGAGGGTGTGGGGAGGAGCATCGCCATTGGATGGCATCAACCAATGGTGTTATGGAAGAAGGGGAAATATGAAAAGTAGAGGATTTTTACAGAGGAAAAGGGGAGTGAAATGGAGGTTAGCTTTTCAAGTGAGGAAAGGGAAAAAAAGGTGATTTTGCAGCAGTTTCTTCTCATGAAATTAGCAAAATTCCAGAGTGTAAAATGGGCACAGTAGGGAAGATTTTGGATAGATGCATGAGGCCTTCAAGAGTCTTCAACAAAAGGACACTTTTTTGCAATAAAATTTGTTCCTTGAAGGCTTCAAAAAATGATTTAGCCACCTTTTGGTATAACAAATTTCATAGGTGGCTAACAGGGGTAATATTTATTTGTGGAGAAATTTTGACAAAAGCGATAACAAATTAGGGTAAAAAGGATTATTAAGGGAAAAATAGTAATTGGTTGTTTGGTTGGTTTAATTGACTATTATCAATGTTGTAGTATTTTTTTAGTTCTTTATTTCCCCTAGCTAGGTTTAAATTCCCGATGAGACATTTGTCCTATCTTTATAACACTGGAAAAGTAGAAGCCTCCACGGAGTAGGAACACCTTGCAAGTGTATCTCCAAACGTCTTGACCCTTCTTACTAAATCACGTGTTATTAGTATATATTAGCAACATATTGGATATGCTTTTGGGTTATAGTGGCAATCATTCCATTTCGTCTCAATTATAGCTCAAATCACTTTGATTAATTACCAGTTTTGGATTTCTCTATAAATTTTTCCTATAAGTAAAAAAGAACATGACTTTCAATCTAGAAGGCCAGTTTCCCCAAGGAGTGCAACCACCCCACAAGTGTATTTAGAGAGGCATTGACCCTTGCAAAATCGTATGTTATTATTATAGACTTGCAACATATTTAATATACTATTGGGTTAGACTGGAAGTCATTTCAGTTCATCTCAAATGTGGCTCAAGTCACTCTATATATATTATTTTTTCTATTTTTGACAAGGATATTGACTATGTTAATATGTATTGTGGTTAATCATTTTAATAGCAACTTCTATGTCAGTTTAGTAGTGATTGTATAAAAGTGTTCCAATTTTAGCATTATAGATGGATTCATGGACCCCTTTGAGGGGTCATTGAATCCATCTACCTAAATTTTAACATTGAAGACGAGGGTCTCTGAATTTTAACACTTCAAATGGAATTAGAGACCCCTTTGTCTCTAAATTTAACATTGCATATGGATTCAAAGAAGGGGTTCTTTGAATCCATTTGCAGTGTTAAACTTTAGAGAAAAAAGATTATTCAAAATCTTAGCACTGTAGATGGATTTAGAGACCCATTTATCTCTAAATTTTAACACTGCAGATGGATTCAGAGACCCCTATAGTGAAATGTAACACTTCAGTATCAAAATTGCAAATTTCCATTTCTGGAGTGACAAAATTAACATAAATGACTAATTCATATACTTTTTGTACTTATTATTTGGTCATATTCTTATTCTTGGACTATAATAGTCATTTATGTTAATCATTATTATTTTTGTTACTTATTATCTAGTCATATATTTTTATCTTGGACTAAATTAGTCATTTATGTTAATCACTTTTATTTTAGTCACTTATTATTTAGTCGTATATTTTATCCCTAGACTAAATTAGTCATTTAAGTTAGTCATTTTTAGGTTATTCACTTAAGATTGCTCAAATTTATTAGTAATTCACTTGAAATAATTGTGGTGACTAACGTTTTTAGTCACCTACTCACTAATTTCATCATTTTCTACTAGTGTATGTACTTGATTGTAAATAGGTGATAGTTGTAGCATCATGTATTATGACCAATGAATGGGAGTTTATTGTTGATTACGAAATGGTTTTAGACATGGTAAATGATTCAAAATTAATAGATATGTTGTGTTGATATTTGGAACATGTGACTAACGTGTGTGTTCAGTTACAAAGTAGTGTGATTAGGACAACAAGGTAAGATAACTAGCTTGTAATTATGTTTATTATTGCAATGAAAGCTATGTGTTTATGACAATATGATGCAGGGGATTGCATGGCAAAATATATTACCATGAAATATTTAAGAAGGCTCAAGTTGAGCTTCCCTTTCGAAGTATTTGGAACCATGGGGATTGATTCATGGTATTTTTTGCTAGTCTTGTCATTTTGGTCTTTTATCATTTGTTTGAGCTTGATTTGTGGTCTTGATTGTGTCTAGTGCATGATTGTGCTACTTTATTGCGGTGTCGTATTACTTTTCATTTTTCATGGTATTATTATTGCTCTCTCTTGTTCTTTCCTTTTACGTTTTAGTCTTGGGAATTGGTTTAGGAAAGATAAAAGTTAATGGAGCTCAGTGCATGAGTAAGGACAATGAAATGTAAGAATATGAAAACCAGTTGAACTAGTTGGGTCCATTGTGGTAAATGGATGGTGGAAGAGAATTTATGAGGAAGGTAACATAAAAGGTAATGTAAGTGGATTAGAGGCATCAAATTCCTTGGCTATGTTTGGGAATTATTGTTCTCAATATTGTGCATGTTGCACATGGATAAAGAGCGTTCTCTTAAATTTGACCTTATGTTGTCCGGTAATTACGATGTGATCATGATTGCTTTATGTTGATGTTTATATATGTATACATGTATGTGTGTATGTATGTCGTTGTGTGAAAGGATGATGTTTGTTTTATGCTAATGATTATATATGTACATATGTATGTGTCTATGTCATTGTATGATAGGGTTTTCAAGGATCATTCATGAATGAATGATTTCTTATGCGGGTGAATGACATGAAGTGGTTCTTGGTATTATGAGGAGTCAAGTGGGAAGACTAGCTATGAAATATCTATGAGGTCAGTATCATGTGGAGATGGCTTAATGTCATGTGTGTACTATGCCTATGTTTATGTTATGGACGGGTAATGATGAGGGGAACATCATATACGTTGAATTCATGTGATCTAAAACATGCTAAGATAAGCATGGATAGCAGAAAAACACTGGAAGAAATTTTTTTTGTGGGGTCAGTGTGTGGTCAATGGATGTAGTGTGTTATTGTTGTGTATATTTTGTGCATGTTTTATATTTAGTGATTGTACCTATGGTGATGCGTAATGTTGCATATGTAGTATTTTGTACATATGATGTTGTATACCTGCTGTATATATGGTGTTGTGTGTATATTGCATATGAAATACTAGGTATAGATGGTGTTATATGCAATGTTGTGTACATATCGTATTATGTGCATGATGGATATGCAGTGTTATATGCATGTTGGATATGCGGTGTTGTGTACGATGTGGTGCTATGTACATGTTTAATATGAGGTGCTATATACATATGGTGTTGTGTGTGTGGCATATAGATGGTGCTATGTACAAGTGGTGTTGTGTGCATGATTTTACAAGTGGTGTTGTTTGCATGTGGTGATGTGTACATGTGGTACTGAGTACACATTATATAGGTGGTGCGGTGTGCATTTTGCGTTGTGTACAAGTTGTGCAGATGGTCTCATGTACATGTCATGTTGTCTACACACTATGGAGGTAGTGTTGCGCACAGTTGGTATTGTGTACATATTGCACATATGATACTTTTATACATTTGGTATTGTGGAAATGACATACAAGTGTTGCAGGGATGTGATACTATGTATTTGCATGGTCTAGTCATGGTATTGCGACACATGTACTCGTTGTGTTGTACTTTGTATATGTATATGTCTATTTTGTATTGTACACTGGGTGTACATGTATGTGTTGTAATCCGGTGTACGCATATGTATTGTGTTGTATTGTACAATGGGTGTGGATATATATGTTGTACGTTGGTGTAGGCATAGGTGTATGTGTTGTCTTGTACACCGAGTGAAGGTTTATGTGTTATGTTGTGTGCCATATGTGGGTGTATGCATTGTGTGGTGTTGTATGCCTTGTGTGGATGTATGTGTTGTGATGTACACTTTGTGTATGTGTACATGAGTAAAGATAAGAAAGGGAACTTGGTGCTTTCTAGGTGTGGCAACAGATCCGACATGTGTATATAAAGAGAAAAGGAAAAATTATGGACCGATGAAGGATAAGTATCAGTATTTTATTTCACTCTTGTTATGTGTGTGATCTATGATTCTGACTTATGATGGCTACATGTGATTTATGATTATTGTTTATGATGATTGCATTTGATTCATGATTTTAATTTACGATGGTTTTGTTTTAAGCTAACCGGATGTGATATGTTTACACATAATGATTTGATCAAACAGATGGTTTGACTTGATTTGATAGGAAATGAACAGGATTGCAAGTGTACCTTGTTGATGAGCTACTAATGAGGTATGAGTTGAGTTTAGTTCAATACGTTTTGAGTCTAATGGGAATTATGTGCTTGGTATAGGAAAATATGGAAATGTCTAGTTGGGTGGTTGAAACCAACTGCAAGAATTAAAAGAAACTAAAAAAAGGAATTGAACTAGGCAGTAATATTATCGTAAAGCACTTTAGGAGTAGGGCCATTATGGGACACTGGTACCCAATAGTTTCCATTGATTTCCATGATCATGCTATGATCGACATGAATTTTTTGGGGCAGGTATATTCTTTGGTTGTTTTATCTTCCAATGTAAGGAAGCCTTGCCAAGGGATGGACTGCTCGAGATGGGAGTGCCATCATAACTTAAAAGGTGTGTGACTACATGAAAGGGGGTGACTAGATTTCTCGAGGGATTATGTAGCAAAGAAGGGAATACTGGGGATGGATTTGTTTTGATCATTAGAATTATCATATGGATCGAATGCACATTGGGAGTGTTCCTTGGAACAATAATTCGGTAACTGTTCACTAAGAGGAAAAGTGGCACAGGATTGTAGTGCTAGACATTGGATGCAGCTTTAAATTTGATAGTAAATTCTAATATGCATGGTATTTCATGTGGCTTCTTATTGTCTTGGCATGGGTTTTTATAAGTTTGACAGTGTTTTTAAGCCTAGCCTTACCATTTATGTTGTTACACCATTTTTTGGTCATCTAACTCTTCATCATTAGATGGACCCAAGTACACCATGTAAGACCAGTTTTACCCCAATTAAAACTGCTTTCACTATGTTAATTAGGAAACCCCAAAAGGAATAATTAATTAAACCATAATTTAATTATTATTCCCAGTCATGTTTAACCCAAAAACAAAGAAATTAATGAGATAAACCCATAGTTATCTTATTATTTTCTAGGAATAATTATTTAAATAATATTCCTTGTTAAATATGACCAAATCAACTACCATTAATCAACTAAATCATTATTTATTTGATTATATCCCAACCACTTCCTTAAAAAGATAAATAAATCATTTATTTATTTATTTTTCACTAATCAAGGGATTTGACACAAGTCAAACACCCTTTCCCTCCAACAAATAATAATAAAATATTCCATAGAGGTGGATCTAGATGTGATTAACATTATTTTAATCATGCACCAAGATCTAGAAGGACCCAATATTTTTTTATAAATAGGAGGGTTTTCCCCATCATTCTTCACCTTTTGTTGCATACTAGATCACTCTGGATCTATACACTCGGTCTCATTTTCTGCCATTGTTGCTCCCATTGAGCTCTGCCTTCTACATTGGGTTTTCTACATCTACAAGAGAGAGAAAGCTTAGATCTGAAGTGCTGAGGACTACAAAGAACCCATCCCATTGAGGAGATCTGGATACACCTTCTTGTTTCCTCCCAGGTGCCCTGTAATATAAAAATTCATTCCAAAATCGTGTTCTTGTCTTGTCTGTTGGATGCATGGAGCAAACTCTTTACTTTACTGCTTAATGTCTTTCCATTTATAGATCTGTTTGTTGCAGCACTTTAACTACTAATTGCAGATCTGAAGATGTTTTGCAGCCATTATTGTTGTTAGGGCTATTAGTTATGCGTAGCTAAAGTGGTTCTTTTTCGTACGCTTCGACAAAGAATTCATACTAACATATGTATAGCTTTTATTATATGGGTTTCTCATACTTAGGTTTAGCTATATGGCTGATTTGTATTCGAAGCTGGGTGGGGTGGATATTTGAAATAAAAAACACATGGCCTAGTGGTCCCTGAACTAGATTGTGGATCATTGTAAAGCCACCAACCTAGTTACCCTTGAGCAAGAATTTGGGTTGAATTAAATCCATATTTTGTGCCTTGGTGGGACAAGGAATCCTTGCCGGTGAATGGCAGAATATACAATAAAGCCAAAAGGTGGATTTGTCTCCATTGGGCCTAGTAGTCCCAGTATGGGATGTACTGTAAAGTTTGGAGATATTTTACCAGTTTAGGGCGTAGTGACCCATGAATCAAACTGTGGGTTACGATAAAGCCTGAGAGACTAGGAAGCACTCAAATTCCTCAAGGTGTAGGCGGAGAACTCCGGTAGCATTCATGATTGTTTGGTTTGTTTTCAGTTGGTTATGAGCCACACATTCATGCTTGGAATATGGCACTGGGGTGATTGGCTAAAGAGTGATTTGGCTCAACCAATCTATGTTCAGGTGGAACATCGAAGTCCCATCTTTGGTTGGTTTTTATATTAAATAATAAAGAGCTCATTCCTCTACTATTCTATATGAAAAATTACTAGTTTATGTATGCATTTTATTGATGTTCTATCCATTCTATTTATGTTGTTATTTTTTTGGTTACGAGCATGTATTCGATCAATGATGATGTATGGCTCTATCCATGTTTTTACCTATAAATTAATACTCAATGTCTCTTTGGTCAAAGAGATTGTATTGAAGCTTATGATGTAAGGAAGCAATACTTCTCAAGAATTCTCAGCTAAGCATGAGACCCCTATGTTTAAATATGATGTTTATACCTGTAGATGCAATGATTGTGACATGCTTGACAAAATTCATGTCAGGGTTAGTAGGGGTGAGTTCATGATGATGTGTTTTCTTTCGTACCTTTGTTTTTAATGTTATTTATCATCCCCTACAGTTTCTTGAAGTTATAGGTAGTGACCTGGGCTCTGGGACTAAAAGGGTGGCACAAATCCTGGAGTTTCATGCATAAAACTAACCAAATCAGGCCCTGACTGCTACCTCTCCTTGGAATTCCCATGGCTATAGGCTTTTAGCCAGTACCTTGCCTTGGAATTCTCGTGGATAAGGATCAAATTGGTCAAGACATCAACCTCCCTCAAGTTTCAGGGGGTTGGAAGGTTGTGTTACCTCTTGAGGATGTTTTTGATGTTGTGTAAGGTGTGCTTGCCTAGTTTGGATTAGTTTCACTTCCTTAAGGTCATCTAAGAGGTTGAATCTCATATTAGTAGCCTCTCATCACAAAGTTTACCCCGATTGGTCGGTTACATGGGTAGATGTGGGAAGAGGGTGTTACGACTCTCTTTATTTTCTTGTTGGTTGGCTAGAGGAGACTGCTCTGGAACACAAACTATTCTTGACTAAGTCTATTGGGGATGATTTAGTCATAGATAGTAGTTTTGAACTGTAATTTGTCTTGAGAAACGAGTAAGCTATAGGCATGGTTGGCTCGAGGGGAGATTCATTTTGTGCACTAAACTCATAGGTTGGGAGTAAATCTCTTCAATTTCGTGGGTGTTCCCATTGAAAGATACTAGTGGTATGGAAATACTCTAAGTGATATTTTCACCAAAACATAATGCTGGTATGAAAATAGTTGAATATCCATTGCAATAATTAGTGATAATGTTGTTCATGATTGTGTAAAATGGTTGAAACATTAGAAGGGTAATGTGTGTTATGCATATAGGTGTCGAATATGGTTTCCGTAGATAATATTAATAAGTTAAAATGATAGATTGTGAAAGTTTACTAAATTAAGGCTTCCTTTTGAATTACTCTATTGTTGGTTTTTTTCAATACTAGTGAGATTCAAGAGAAATGTATTACCCATGATTTATTAATCTTTCAAAACAATTACATCAAATGTGTGAAAATTTATAAGTACCCTTTGGGAGAAGGGGAAAATATTACAGAACAATATATGCAAGTGGAAGTAGACAAGGGAACCCTCCTGAAAGTCAAGGATTTTTCCTTATTTGACCTGCGTGATAGGCCATAGTCGGGACTGGGATGGAAATTGTAATTTTCCCAATTTAAAACTCTGCAATGAGTAAGATGTATAACGGTCCTATTATGATTAATAAGCTTAAAATATGCATAAGAAACAAATATACATAATTTTTAGTTACAACAGAAACTTGGATTTCATTTCATGATCTGAAAAGTGGGGGAAAAGGGGTTTTTATGCCCTAAAAAGGTAATTTTCAGAACTAAGCGTAACAAAAAGCAATGGAAATAGTTGGATATGATATCTAAGGTCACGAGGGACCTATGCTCTGAATTTCAGCTCAAAATAATGCTTCTAGCTATATTAAATAACTCCTCCTTTCCCGACTAGGCTAGAAAACATTGATTTCCCATGACTTTACTAAACAGGAATTTATGAATACAGTGAGAGCCTAATTCCCATGAGTGTTTCTGCAAAAAATGATGAAATAAGACTAATACGCAGCTTATATTTATCAAAAAATAGAGAAATGGAGATTTACAAGCTTATACAGTAAAACAAGACACCCGGCAAGGGTTTCCGGCAAAATGCATGAATAACAAGCAGCACGGCAGAAATAACACAATTACCACATATTTGTATTATAAATGACTAAATATGACATGAAATAGCTGAATAATACAAAGAAATGGCCCTAGGCCTCTTATTAAAACTCCCGGAGGGAAATAAGCACCTCCTCCTCAAGAAATAGCATACAACCAAAGGATGCAGCTCTACTGCTGCTGCTCCTGCATAGAAAACGCAGTTTAATAAAGGTGACTTTGCTTTAGCTGAAAGTATATGAATGGCCTGAAGCCAAATATAGAAATTAATCTCAAATCACTCCCCTTTGATCCCTTAAGCAAGATGATCCAAAGAGAGGATGGAATTCCCGCACGGGAATTATTTTCCCTCACGGGAATTATTTTCCCTAAGCAGTGCAGCAACTCCGGCTAAATAGCTGAAGTATGAAATTGGTCTCTAGACCAATAAATATAAATACATGAATTAATATCCTTTGATTATATGCATTACTTTTATCTTTGGTGAGCCTCCTCACCCCGGACCCCACACAAAGTTGAGGTGACTTCTTCATGAAACTTCCTCTTTCAAAACTGCGCTGCCCTAGCTTGCTTCACTCCTCTTGTGGTTGTGCTATTGAATTGGTCAACTAATCCACCTCCAATGCTTCTTTCACACTAAGGATATTCAATCTAGTTCTCATATATGTGTTTAGGCTGATCCTTGTTCACATTAAGCTAGTTTACTTGAGTGTTTTCTTCCTCCTCAAGAATGCATGTTGACTTAGTCAAACTTGGCTATGTACTCATCCAATTTGTCCTTGTTCACACTTGGAAGTGTAAAACCAGCTCCTAAGATTATTTCATTCCTTAATAAGGTGGAATTTATTCATAATTTTATTATTCATGGGCCTCCTTACCCATTTATTCCTCTTTTAAGTGAAAGTGGAAAAATCTAATGTTCCAAATAGCTATGTGCAAATTTTGGAACATTACAGTCCTCCCCTCCAAAATGTTGCTTGTCCTCAAGCAACTGAAAGGATAGGACTAAAGAGCACCCTCTTCTCCCCTACCGCAACCTCATAAGATGAAATCCTTCAAGGATCAAGGTGTTGCATCATCAATATATCTCCAAGTTGCCTCTCCCAAGTGTGTAAGCTATCTAAATAGTTGACATCATGTGACAGTAGAACATCCATGGAAGCAACAATGGGTTGTTTGAAGATCCTCTTGAATCATGAGGGCTGATATAGGTTGGGACTCATTATCCCCATTTGAATCTCTCCTCCCCAAGCTATCAACCAAGAAAAATGAGCCACCCTCCAAAATGGTAGCTCATGCAAATCATCCTCCACCTAAAGCTCCGGCAAGGTAGGTGGGTTGAAATTTTGGACATGGTAGACATAGTAGCCTACCCCACGTTGTCTTCCTCTCCACTTAAGATAAGTATAGAGGATTTGCTGATCTTGGGCTGCCATCATGTTGCCCTTAAATGGTAAGAAGGAAGCTAGAGCTCCAAAGGTCCCTCTCCCAGCGCTGTGCATCAAGCTGGCCCAACACATCTCATACATGATGGATAAGAAACCATCACCATATGGCACTCCATCCATCTCATGGTCCTCCTCATAAACAGAAAAATATTTTGCTGTAGAGGCCATGTCTCTTCCCATGCTCCCCTTAGAGCATGTAATGCAGAAAGTGTGGGGATGCTCTTCCCCAAATAACACACTCACTCCATGTGTTCCTCCTCCAATCATGCTCCTCATATAGGCAAGAATAATATCAACACATAGGATCATGATCATAATTATAGAAAGACTAAAGGTTCTATGTAGTGCTGGAGAGTACCAACAATCTCCCAGGTGGTCACAATGTAGTCTTCCCCACTACAGCTTTAGAAAATAGCATGGCAAGTTGTCTCTTAACAAATGGATTGCTGTATAAGTCATCAAACCTACTAGAAAATAGTAGATGGCTGAATATGTCAATTGAGCACAAAATAAGCAACCATATACTTGCCCCGGATCATACATTAGATGGTTGTCTCCATCATAATAGCTGGCCAAAGATGGACCATGGAGCCCAAAGAAAAAATTGCCCCTTTGTAGAGCAATGCACTACAAGAAAATGGTAAGAGTATACAAATATTGTGTTCAACAATCAATTAATGCCAAAACAGAAATCTTACTAGGTAAGGAAGATAATATGGTGACAAGATCCATAGATGAATCCTCCATAGTGGCATGACATACCGATATGAAGAGGAATGAACCACATGCTGCATGAAAATTTTCCTTCCCATGCTTGGAAATCCAGGTCAAGGAGAACATACCACAATAACCAATGATTCCATCCACCACTCTATCAATCTCACCTCCTCTATGCCCATCAAGTGCATCAAATATGAAGTGATCCTAGGAACACTCCACCAATAAGCTCATGCTCCAAAGTGACAACGCTGTTGGCCTATGCAAATAGGCTCCTGCCAGCTCATAAGTCCATTCTCTAACATGCCCAATGTCAAATACTGCCCCCATAATGTTGCCATCTCCTCCCATTGCAACATTATGCAAAATGTGAGAGCAACTCTTCCCTTGCTCTCTCTCAATCCACCAAAGCAACAAATGTCTTTGCTGCCTCATCATACCTCCATCATACAACTGATGCAGTGAAAACAAAATGACCATACCATCATAATTCATCCACACTCCTTGCTGCCCCATGATGAACGTATCCTGCCAATCTTCCTTCCTCTTCCACCCCATGGAAAAGGACATGTTATAGGTTGACCAAACTCTCTCAAGAGTAGCCAATGCAACATTGCCTCTTGCTGCCCAGTGTCATAGACTTGCAAGTGGTTTACAAGCCTCTTGCCTTCCATCCACATCCACTCAACTCCTTGTGGATGCTTCTCATCATTCTGCATCTTGGTATTTCTCCAATGAGATCTACCATCCTCAACAAACATTTTCTTTTCTTTGCCCCTCATGAAGAGTTGAAAGTCATCTCCTTGGAGATCTCTTACAGAAGATCTCATGTCTACAATCATCTTGAATCCATAGAGATCCAAAGTTGAAGAAGGAAAAACCCTCTTATTGATATCTCTTGACAGCGTTGTATAACTCCTCCATGGTGTACAAACTGTCTCATACTCCATCTCAAGTTTCATGGCTCTCTCCAAAAGATCACACTTCAAAACTACGCTGCCCTAGCTTGCTTCCCTTCTCTTGTGGCTACGATGTTGACTTGGTCAACTAATCCACCTCCAATGCCTCTTTCACACTAAGGATCTTCAATATAGTTCCCATATATATGTTTAGTATGATCCTTGTTCACATTAAGCTAGTTTACTTGAGTGTTTTCTTCCTCCTCAAGAATGCATGTTGACTTAGTCAAGCTTGGCTATTTCCTCATCCAATTTGTCCTTGTTCACACTTGGAAGTGTAAAAACAACTCCTAAGATGATTTCCTTCATTACTAAGGTGGAATTTATTCATAATTTTATTATTCATGGGCTTCCTTACCCATTTATTCCTCTTCTAAGTGAAAGTGGCAAAATCTAATGTTCCAAATTGCTATGTGAAAATTTTGGAACATTATAGAAATTGCCACCCAAATTATTAAAAATAGGATGAGCAATTATTGACTTTTGCAAAATAACATAGAAGAGAAAGAAAAGCCAGAAAATATTCCTGCAAGTAAGAATCCAAAGAGGAGAAGGCTTAGTACCTTGGGTCGACCATCTATTGGCATCCCGAGGAACAATCCTTGAACCTTAGCGATGTTTTTTTAGGAGACATAATGTCGTGAATTATCTATGAATTGATATAAAAAGAGAACAATGTAAAAGCAGAAAATCGTAGAAATTAAGAATATAGACAGTGTACAAAATCCTTTTCATAATCATAGTAGTGACATACCTATAAATCATTATTATCATACCTTGTAGGAAAAATCGAAAGTAAGCACAGAAGGAAAATAAAAGTATTTTCTTGAGTAAGTTGTAATAAAAGAGGAAAAGAAAAATATTGCAATTATATATTAAATTAAAAACATAGTCCCCAAACATAAAAGTAAAAATATACATTAAAACGAATTTTCTCCACAAACCCTCTAGAAGATAGAGAAGTCACACCATAACCTTTAGGGTGCTTCAGGATTCAAGTAAGGAGACCCTCAGTCGTAGCCACAAAACAAAATTATATTAAACACAAGTTTTCAAAACAATATAATGGTCGAATTGGAAAAAACACTAGAACCCTCAACTGATTTGTTGAGTGAGGAAACTATAGATGGGAAAAATAATGATCATGTTTCAGCCAAGTAAAGGATTTGAGTGCCAACTTGTAAGCATTTAGTAGTATCAGAAAACTGACTATATGAAACCCTTAAAGCTAGACAAGATTGTGGCACAATAGAGTTCACCTTTCAAGAAACCAAACAAGGAAAACAATAGCAAGGAAATGTTATATAGTTAAAAATAAAGCTAATGTTAGAATAAAGAATCTAGATCTCACATGTTCTTGAAAAAGAGAAAAACCCAAGTTTCATTTCAGAGAGGTCTAGTACCTAACATAATCGATAAATAGTGGAACACATCCAGCTCTGTGTTTTAAAAAAAAAAGGAATCCAGACATAAAGTTAGGGCCAAACAAAGCCTCTTACCTAGTTATTATAATGTTTTGGAAACAAGAAGCTAAATTCTGGTGAACGAATCATTGTAGATGAGAGAAAAGAAATTACAGATGTAGGTAGACGCCCAAAAATCCATCGAAAGTCAAATTGGAACTATTTCACGGAAAGCAGGTGTTAAGTCCCTATATTAATAGTGTAGCCCCTTATTATGTTAGTGTAGCCCCCCTTATTGTTATTATTGTACCCCTGTAACCCCCATATTGTTATTATTGTGCCCTTACATTATTATTGTTAGGTCGGCTAGGATTACATTGTGGCCCCACTAGGATTATATTATGTCCCCATGGACTCCTATATATAGAAGGAGGTTTTGTTCATTTGTATCATCCAAGAATTGTTCATTCATGTAATGTATTGGAGGTTGCCCCCTCGAAGTGGCTCATTTCTAAGACGTGAATATCTCTTTTCTTCTCTCTTTGGAGCTGGTTACACAACATTTGGTATCAGAGCTTTGGGATTCTAGGGTTTCGCTGCTCCAAACAGGTCATCGTGGCATTTTCGCTATAACTTTTTTTCTACGAAGCTTCAGAAGCTGAAATTTCTAGGGTTCGAAGCTGAAATCTTGAGGAAGGTTGTCTAAAAATTTCAGATCTTGGTTCGCAATATTTGAGGAGATATCATCTGTGGAAGTTAGGTATTTTTTCAGGCTCATAAACAGGTCATCGTGGCATTTGCGCTATAAAATTTTTTGTACGAAGGTTCAGAGTCTGAAATTCATATGGTGCGAAGCTGAAATCCTGAGGAAATTCGTCAAAAAATTTCAGAGCTTGGTTCGCAATATTTTTGGAGATATGATCTGTGGAAGGTAGTGCTTTTTCAGGCTCCTGAATTGCATCTCAAAGAAGTGATCGTGGGAAAACTTCAATAACTCTCTCTCTGGGCATTGGATTGAAGTGCCGTAAAAAGTGGTCGCAAGTACACAGACTGAAGTTTCTTCGCTATCAATTTCAGAGACAAAGGACAAAACAGTGACACGTGGCAATTCGTACAAGTTCGCTCTACTGAACCAGTCCAGAATTAGGTCATTGTGGGAGATTGGACAAAAATTTGTCTTGGAGAATCCAAATCAGGTCAGACCTGTGGCATTTGAAAGAAGGCTTCAGAGATCTACTACAGAGCTGAATTTCAGATATCGAAGATTTTCAAATACAGAGATAATTCAATTTCAATATCGAGCTCCTAAAAGCTAGTAAGGTGTGTATTTTTTTTTTCCCAAATTGCATAAGTCTTGTTTGAAGAATCAAGTTGAATTGATTCCAAGGGCATATTGTAGAATAGATATCAATATTGAATTCTAAAATGGCCCCTAAAAAGAATTCAACACCCATCAAGCCTTCGGAAGGCTCTACCATGACTCATGAAGATGAAGAATTGCAACATGATCTATCAAAATTACAAGAACAAGTGCAACAAATTTCACTCTCGCAAAGAGCAGCAAAAAATGAAATGGAAGTTTTGAAGAAAGGTGTGGAAGTGAAGATGGATGGTTTGAAGAGAGGCATGGAAGCTAAGATGGATGGTGTGCAAGCTAAGATGGAAGCTAAGATGGATGGCATGGAAGTGGGCATGGAAGCTAAGATGGATGACATGAAAGACAACATGGAAAACATGAAAGACAACATGGAAAACATGAAGAATGATCTAAAAGCATACATGGAAGGCTTGATGACAAGCTTAAAACCAGAAATGATTCCTAATGGCGGAAATATAGGAGAAGAACCTCATGATGAGAACAAAATAAATGTTAATCGTGATTTCATAAACTCGAATGTTGGTGGGAAGAACCACCATATTCAAAAAATGGATATGAGGAAGTTTGATGGAAAGGATCCTGTAACATGGATACTACAGATGGAGCAATATTTTGATCTCCATAACGTGCAAAACACACAAAAGGTACGCATTGCAACTTTGCATTTAGAACAAAATACATTTGTATGGTATCGATGGCTTTGTTCCCGTAAAAAAATTGTCACTTGGTCAATTTTTACGGAGGAAATGATAGCACATTATGAGGATACAAAGAGTAACACCTTCTTTACCCAATTGATAAATCTCAAACAAAAGGGTTTAGTGGGGCAGCACATTGAGGACTTCCAAAAATTGAGTATAAGGGTAACTGATATTTCAGAGGACCACAGGATTGATCTCTTCTTAAGCAGTTTAAAGGATAACATTCAACATGAAGTTCGTGTTCTGGAACCTGATTCATTAGAGAAGGCATTCAGGTTGGCAAGAAAAGTTGAATGTAAAATTATGGCAACAAGGAAGTCTACTACTCAATTCTATAAAGAAGGAAGTGTGGCTACATCTAGATTTCCCCAACCTACAAGGTTGACACCACAACAATTGGAAGAAAAAAGAGCAAAAGGGCTTTGCTACAGTTGTGATAGCAAATACACTAAAGGTCATAAGTGTGCTGAGAAGAAATTATTTTACATAGATTGTGAAGGGGAAGAAGAAAATGAACAAGAAGAGGATATACACCAGGAACCAGCCCCAGAAGAGGAAGAAATGAATCCAACCATATCGTGTAATGCACTGGCAGGAATTACCACTCCTCAAACTCTCAAGATAAAGGACAAATCAAGAAGAGAAAGGTAATAGTGTTGATTGATTCAGGTAGCACCCATAATTTTATTCATTGTAAGGTAGCCAAGGAATTAAATTGTTTCCTATACCCAGCACCAGAATGTCAAGTGATGGTTGCAAATGGAGGAACTATACATTGCTCTGGAAAATGCAATAACATCAAGCTAACCATGGGGGAATATGTGTTGACTAGTCCAATGCTTTCCATTCCTATGGGAGGTGCTGATGTTGTACTAGGAGTACAATGGTTACAATCTTTGGGGACGGTAGCTTTTAATTTTCAAGAAATTTTCTTGAAATTCTTTTTAGAAGGAAAGGAAGTCGAACTACGGGGTATTGAAGGGAAGCCAGGAAGGATAATAAGCTCTAATGGCATGACAAAGCTTCTAAAGAAAGAACAACGAGGCGTAATTGCACAATTATGCTCACTAGAAGTTCCAACATCAAAATCATCTATTTCTGCAGATCTCCAACGAGTCTTGGACAATCATTCCAAGGTGTTTGAAACTCCCAAAGGACTCCCACCTATTCGTGATCATGATCATGCTATTCATTTGATTCGAGGAAGTGTTCCTCCAAACATCAGGCCTTATAGATATCCTTACTTCCAAAAGAGCGAAATTGAACGTATGATTGCAGAAATGTTAGAGGCGGGTATAATTCAACCCAGTCAAAGTTCTTTCTCTGCTCCTGTAGTATTGGTACACAAGAAGGATGGATCATGGCGAATGTATCCGGATTATAGGGAGCTCAATAAGCTCACCATTAAAGACAAATTTCCCATTCCTGTGATTGATGAATTATTGGATGAATTACATGGAGCGATTTATTTTACCAAGTTGGATCTTCGTTCAGGATATCATCAAATTAGAATGAAGACTGAAGATATTCCAAAAACAGCATTTCGAACTCATGAGGGTCATTATGAATTTTGGTCATGCCTTTTGGCCTTACCAATGCACCTTCTACATTTCAAGGGTTGATGAATTCCATTTTCAAACCCTTCCTTAGAAAATTTGTGCTAGTATTTTTTGATGATACACTAATCTATAGCAAGTCTTGGAAGGATCATGTTGAGCATGTTGACAGGGTGCTCAAACTATTGCAAGAGAAACAATTATATGCAAAAGCATCCAAATGTTTCTTTGGAGTACACGAGGTGGAATATCTGGGTCATATTATATCCCACGAGGGTGTTAAAGTAGACCCTAACAAAATTAAAGCCATTAAGGAATGGAAAGTCCCTAAGACAATAAAGCAGTTACGAGGATTTCTCGGGTTAACAGGCTATTATCGTAAGTTTGTTAAGAATTATGGAAGAATAGCAGCACCTCTAACAACATTATTGAAGAAAGATGCATTTTCATGGACTCCTGAAGCAACTAAGGCCTTTGAACATCTTAAAAAGGCAATGTGCCTAGCACCGGTCTTAGCTACACCAGACTTCACAAAAACCTTTATTGTGGAATGTGATGCCTCAGGAAATGGAATTGGTGCAGTTTTAATGCGGGAAGGAAGACCCATTGCTTTTGAAAGTCGTCCAATCAAAGGAAAGTATTTACAGAAACCTATTTATGAGAAGGAAATGTTAGCAATACTACATGCACTAAAGAAATGGCGAACTTACCTAATGGGAAGACACTTCAAGGTAAAAACTGATCATGATAGTCTTAAACACTTTTGGAACAAAGACTATCTTCAGAAGAGAAGAAAAAATGGGTCACAAAGATGTTGGGTTATGACTTTGAAATAATCTACAAAAAAGGAAAGCTTAATGTTGTTGCAGATGCACTCTCAAGAAAGAATGAAGAGGTGGAAGCATTGCTTTGTGCCATTCTATTATCCAACCAGATTGGATAGCTGAAGCAAGAGATGAATGGAAGAAGGACAAAGATGTATGGACACTCATTCAAAAGTTGCAGCAAGATCCTAGTACATCTGATACATTTAGTTGGAAAAATGATTCCTTATGGTACAAAGATCGCTTATATCTTTGTAAGAATTCCCAACTAAAACAAAATATTCTTCCGGAATTGCACACTTCTCCTTTAGGAGGACACTTAGGATTTTTAAAAACTTACCATAGGGTGAAGAAAGAATTTTTTTGGGATGGCCTTAAATTTGATATTCAAAAGTTTGTGGCGGAATGTTTGGTTTTCCAGCAGAATAAAGTTGAGACAATTAAGACCCCGGACTTCTACAACCTTTATCCATTCCAAGTCAACGTTGGGAGGAGATTTCAATGGATTTTATCACAGGTTTACCTAAGTACGAAGGAAAGAATGTCATCATGGTGGTAGTTGATAGACTTACCAAGTATGCACACTTTTGTGCATTATCTCATCCATTTAAAGCAAGTACGGTTGCTACTACATTTATGGACAGAATTCAAAAGCTACATGGAAGCCCAAGGGTTATTGTGAGCGACAGAGATCCCATTTTTACGGGAAATTTTTGGACAGAGTTATTTTCTTCTTTGGGTACTAAATTAGCTCATAGCTCATCTTATCATCCTCAATCTGATGGTCAAACTGAGATAGTAAATAAATGTTTGGAAGGATATCTTCGATGTTTTGTATCTGATAAACAAACACAATGGGTCAAGTGGTTACCTCTTGCTGAATGGTGGTATAACACTTCCTTCCATACTGCAGCAAAAATGACCCCATTTCTGGCACTTTATGGATATCATCCACCATCCATCACATCATCTTTAAGGGAAAATTCGAAGGTTCAAGCAGTGGAAGATCACATCGAGCATCAGCAAGAAGTTCTCCAACTCTTAAAGGATAACCTAAATTTGGCACAAAATCGAATGAAACAACAGGCAAATCAACATCGTAGCGAGAGAAGTTTTGATGTAGGAGATTGGGTATTTTTACGGCTACAACCATACAAACAAATGTCCCTCAAGCAAGCAAAGAAGGATAATAAATTCTCGCCAAAGTACTATGGTCCTTACAAGGTGTTGCAAAAGATTGGTACTATGGCATACAAATTGGAGCTTCCTGCTTCTTCGCGAGTACATCCAGTTTTCCATGTTTCATGCTTAAAGAAGGTTATAGGTGAAAATCTTCCAGTTCAAACAATATTTGCAGAACTTGATGAGGAAGGAAAAATCATATTGGAACCTGAAGTGGTCATGGAAACAAGAACTCGACAACTACGGAATCGATCAATTTCAGGGTATCTCATCAAGTGGAAGAACTTACCCACTGAAGATTCTACATGGGAGGATGAGAATTTTATACAGAAGCACCCGGAGCTACTCAAGCATTGAGGACAACACTTTTTGAAGGAGAGGGGCATGTTAGGTCCCTATATCACTAGTATAGTCCCTTATTATTGTTAGTGTAACCCCCTTATTGTTATTATTGAACCCTTGTAACCCCCATTTTGTTATTATTGTGCCCTTAAATTATTATTGTTAGGTCGGCTAGGATGACATTGTGGCCCACTAGGATTACATTATGGCCCCATGAACATATATAGAAGTTTGTTCATTTGTATCATCCAAGAATTGTTCATTCATGTAATGTATTGGAGGTTGCCCCCTCGAAGTGGCTCATTTATAAGGCGTGAATATCTCTTTTCTTCTCTCTTTGGAGCTGGTTACACAACAGCAGGGTTCACAACGATTGAATCATTTCATCAAAATATACCAATCACATGTAGAATTTTGGAATGAATAAGGCTTAAGATAGACTACAAAAGCTTACCTTCTCCGAAAGAGTGGAGAATGAGAGGGTTTTTGTGGCATCAGAGGAGGTAGTTTTTTACCCAGTAAACCCTAATGCGATCTGACCGTCAATGTGTGAGCTCCGTGGAGAGGCTTGGATCAAGGTGCATGATCCAAGGTATGTACCAAAAAGTGCAACAAAAAGGGATCTCCAGAAAATTTGAGCCATTCGATCAATAGTGACTAAGCCAACGACATCAGAGCTGGTGCGATAACACCAAACAATATGTATGGAATGTTAATGAGAGAATATTACCAAATATTAATAGACCATGGTTTTTAAACACATATTAAATAGATATTATTGATGTTATGAGCCAAACTTAACAAAATGTGTCATCATAGATCAATTAATCATTAACAATGATTTATAATGCATCGTTATTATAACACTATGTCGTATGTAGAATACAACTTCTATATTGATAAATACATCACCATGTAGCTCTCATAAAATGATAATATTTAATTGTATGTAGTGCTTCTCTATATAAGTGTAATTTTTTTTTTTTTACATTACTATTATTATTAATCATTGGATGTGTGAAAATTTGATATCAAAGCCAAGTTTCAACATTGTGGCCTTAGGGAGTAACATAATTGTTGTGTGACCAGGGAAATAATAGAGGCACTATGAGGAGAGCTAGATCTATGCCAGTAACACCCATGGTGGGCATGGGACCAGTGCCTTATACAGAAGCTAACCCGGAGATGTGGGTACAACTAGGAGAAGGATCATGAAATTTCAATGTCACTCTTTTCGAGACTATGCAGGAATTAAAAAGAAAAATGGAAAGGTTAATGGTGGAAAATGAAATATTGATGCAAGAACAAGAGAAAATTATGAAAATTTTCATATTGAAAAAATCATCAGAATCCCAACCCAAGACCAACACATGGAAATGAAACTGGAACAAACATACTGAGATATGACCACCCGGATTTGGAAGGGGACCACAAAAATAATGAGGAATGATTTGACAATATTTCAAACCACAGGGGACCAAAAAGATACATGTTGGAAATACTGTCATTGATGGCAAAGGCATTGGCAATGAAGGCACATCTGAAACAGTACCTAGGAAAAGAGAAAAGCAAATTTGCAGAGACAAGCAGTGAATTGCAGCAGAGTTGTCCAGAGACAGAGGAATAGAAAACCTGGCAAATTGAGAAGAATAAGTGGAACTTTTATTACATTCGATGAGGGATTGCTTCTCAACTCTCTATGAATTATATATTCAGCAGAATATTTGAGTCCCTGTAGACAATTGTGAAATCATGTGTTACTGATAGATGGGATTATGCCCATATAGACAGCTTGAATTGTGAAAGCATGAATTTGTTACTCATAACATCTAAATTCTATGGAAGGAGTAGATTCGTGAATTTGTATAAGATATCGGGTTGCTAAGGCCACGGTACAGTGAGCCACGGACGGGTTCTATGTGTAGATGGCACATTATATATATATATATATAACCTGAGTTACATTAACATAATTACGGAGGAAGAATAATTAAAACAAAGTTATGCTTTAAAGATGGACGGAACCTTAAGCGAAGGAAAGGAATTATGTGCGGAATAAACAGTGAAAGAAGATTGTGGTTTTCATCGCACTGCTTTCGACGAGCAAGTGGTATTTATGAAATCAGAGTGATTCCATAGAACGGGTGACACACGTCCTTGTACAACTCCATAAAACTGCTTATCAATGTGCACCATCGCGCGTTATTGTTCGACCCAGGATGCCCAGCGATATTGTTGAGCGTCGTTGATCTGGGAAGGAGTCATCAAACAGTGATCGCTTGATGAAGATGTGCGAAGATTAACCAAAGTACGGAGCAGGAATTTGATTGGGTCGCTGATCATATATGTGGGCCCAGTCTAAATTATATTAATTGGCCCTTTTCAAATTGATATTTTCGGGTTTAACTAATATTGTTTAAATTAAATATTTATTATGACGAAAAGTGATATATGCCATCGATCTAGAGGCTTGCAATATAACGGTGATCGGACTTGACTATATTTGTGGGCCCCGGGGTCAAAGGTTTATCGTAAGGTTAATTTGTTTGAAAATGTTGGATATTTTATAAAGTCTGAAGGGGTAAAACATTAGTTAGAAGGCTTGGGAATTCAAAAGTTGTAAATATATTTATTTGTCGATTTCTTTAAAATTGATAAATAAATTAAAAAGAAATCAAAGAGCCCTGTGGGATAAATGAAAAGGAATACCATTAGCGGTTGAGTGGTTTGACTCATGGTACTGAGAAAGGAAAAAACTATATATGTAAAAGAGAATGATAATACAGGGTGTGCATGTGAAAGGGTTGACAAGGAATAAATCTCGTTAAGAGATATGTGCACGATTGAACACTGTTTCTAAATCTAAGATGCACCTGTGAATATGAGCTCTAGATCTAGAAGTGATGAATCTCTACAAAACCTAGCGCGAATCTGATGAATAAATTGAAGAAATATGGTGGATCTGAGGACTGAATCCTTCTATATGAAAGTGGAAGCTAACTATCAGTAGAAGTTGGTACAAAATTCAGGGGGTCAAAGCTCCCTTCCAGTAGAGGCTGGAGAACGAGAGAAGGTTGTAGCCTTCTGCAGGTTGGTGCCTGTGTGCTGGAATGAGTCCGCGCCAGTACAAAATTGTAAGATGTTTTATTTATAATAAATATTGAAGACTGAGATGACAACAGCGGTGGTTTTTCTCCCAAATTGGGTTTCCACCTTAAATACTAGTGTTCATGTGTGTTCCTTTTGTGTGATGGCTTATTCTGTTATTACTTCACATGTTTACTGCATACTAAAAGAATGATCCAATAATCTAAGTAAATAATTAAATGCATAATAAGATCTCTGGTGAAAAATTTTCAGTCAGCCCTAAATACTGATTCACCTCCCCTCTTAGTATTTTTCCCAACAATTGGTATCAAAGCAGGTCCTTCTGAAAAAGCTTAGCCACTAGAAGGAAGATCAAACAAGATGAGAAATCAAGATGGAATGGCATCGATTAGGCCTCTGCTCTTCAACAGAAACAATTTAATCTTTTGGAAAACAAGGATGAGATCCTATCTTTAGTCCCTAGGAGTAGATGTATGGGCTATTGTTGAAAGAGGATATCAATATCCAGCTACAGTACCAACAGATCCAATAGAAAGAAAGAATTATGAAACAAATTCAAAGGCGGTCAATGCTTTATTGGGAAGTCTAACTGAATCAGAATTTGTCAAAGTCATGCAGCTGAATACAACAAAGGCAATATGGGACAAAATCATTATAAGTTATGAAGGTGATGCAAAGGTAAAAAGTGCTAAAATCCAAACTCTCGGAATCCAATATGAGAATCTAAAAATGCACAATGATGAGAGCATTACCAATTTCTTTTTACATCTTGATGACATTGTAAATCGTATGAGAAATCTGGGAGAAACAATAACCGAATCTATTTTGATTGAAAAAGTTTTAAGATCGCTAACTGCAAAATTTGAGTCAAAGGTTTCAGCTCTTGAAGAAAAGCAGGATCTTCAAAATCTTACTGTGGTACAACTTCATGGCATACTAACTGCATATGAAATGAGAAGAGGAGGACCATTGGAAATCAAAGAAGCCATCTTTAAAGCTTCTACAAAAGGGAAAGAAGTACAAGAGACAGAAGGATCAGGGTATATTTCAGAAGAAGATGAAGTAAATTTTGTAAAGAAACTCCAACTTGGCACAGGAAGGTTCAGAGGTAAGCTTCCCTTTAAATGTTTTGCCTGTGGAAGAGTTGGTCACTATGCTGCTAAGTGTCCTCATAAATAAACACATGAAAAAGGGAAGGAAGTAGCAAGAAGGAATAAGAATTGGTTTAGCACTAGAAAAAGTTACTATACTCATGAAGACTGTGATGGTTTATCTGACAGTGAGGAAGAATGTGAAAAATATCTTAGACTTCTCATGGCATTTGAAAAGGATTCTAAAGAAGAAAAAGATACTTTTATGGATGCTTTAGAGGACAATGATTTTCTTGATGAAATCAATCAACTCAAAATATGCTTAGAAGAAAGTAAAATATGCTTAGAAGAAATTAAAATATCCATAGAAACTCTGAAAAATCAGCTTGAAGAAAAGGAGAAACACAATGAGAAATTAGAATGTGAAATAGTAAGTCTAAGAAAAGAAATTGAGAAAGTGAAGACTTTGAATCTTAGATTTGCTAAAGGATCTGAAACCGTAGATGAGATTATCAAGGTACAACGTTCTCCTTTTATAAAAACAAGTCCTGGATATATCAGAGAATATTCTCAGACTTCAGCACCAAATTATGTAAAAGCAGCTACAGCCAGTATACAACTTTCTGCCACTCAACAAGGGAATAAAGAATCTTCACAGGAAAAGCATGACCAGCCCACTAACAAGAATACATTTCAAAGAAGCACCAACCAACAAGTAAATTCAAGTAGAAGATTTCATGATCGCAGAAATTTCTTCTTCAATGGACAATGCTTCTCATGTCACAATTTTGGTCATAAAGCTTTTCAATGTGTTGCATACAAAACCATAATGACAAGAGAAGAAAGAAAGAAAAGGATTGATATTGGAATAAATAAGAATACCTATAACAACTTTTCTCCTCTTCAAAATGAAGTTGAATGTGCTTATTGCAATAACTTTGGCCATGAATAATCTGAATGCAGGAGCAAAGTCCAGCCAAAAGAGCATTTTCCTTCAAGCTCCAAAGTATGGAAAAAGAAGGAATTACAGGTTGAAAATTGTGGCATAGCTTTATTTAAGTGAAGAAAATAAATATGCATTCATTGTTGGATGCTCAAAACACATGGCAGGTGACAAAAACAAACTTCTTGCTTGTAGTGCTCTAGAAAAAAGAAAAAGATAACATTTTAAGAGCTATTACTTAAGACATCATTTGAGAAAAATTATTTTTTCTAAAAAGGTGAAAGCTAATAATGTCATGTATGTGGATGGATTAAAGCATAACCTATTAAGTGTAAGTCAAATGTGCGATCAAGGAACTGAAGTTATCTTTAGTTCAAAAGAATGTGTGGTATGTGATCTTGATACAGGTAAAACAATTATAAAAGGAAGTAGAACTCCTAGCAACCTGTATGTATTGAAGAACTACAAAGAACAATGTTACTTAAGTAAATCTTCAGAAAACTGGCTATGGAATAGAAGTTTGGGGCATCTGAGCTTCTCTCAAATAAAAAATCAAGCAGACTTAAAGCTGTTCATGATCTTCCCAATATTACTCTACCTAAGAATATCATATGCGAATCTTGCCAATTCGGTAAGAAAACTAGAGTGCAATTTAATGCCAAGGAAGGATCATCAAGTAAGCCTCTTAAACTCATTCATACTGACATATTTGGACCTGTGAGGAAAAAGTCACCACGTGGTGAACAATACTATATCTTATTTATTGATGACTTCAATAGAATGTGTTGGATTGGGTTGCTTAAACACAAAGATGAAGCATTTGAGAAATTTCAGATTTTCAAAGCACCAGTTGAAAATAAATTAGAACTAAAAATCAAGTGTCTTAGATCTGATCGAGGAGGAGAATATACATCAGATGAATTCCTTGAATTTTGTGAACAACATGGCATAAAAAGACAATTTTCTGTAGCTGGCACTCCACAACAAAATGGTGTAGCAGAAAGAATGAATAGAACAATTCAACAAATGGCTAGAGCTATGCTTGATGATTTCGGAACACCTGACACATTTTGGGGAGAAGCAGTACATACAGCGATAAATATTCTTAACAAGGCACATGTTCGTGTAAATAGTGATAAAACTCCATATGAACTATGGTATGGTAATCCTCCCACTGTGAAGCATTTTAGAGTTTTTGGAAGCAAATGCTTTATCAAAAATAATGATGAAAAACTTGGCAAGTTTGAACCCAGAGCAGATGAAGGAATACTTCTTGGTTACTACTCTAGGAGTAAAGCATATAAATGTTACAATAAAAGACTTCAGAATATTGTTGAATGTATTGATGTTGTTATTAATGAGTCTCATGCAGCTCCAAAAGAAGAAAAACAAACAACAGATGAAGAAGATGATGACATATATCCTTCTACATCAAATAGGAATGATATAGACAGTGAACCCAATGAAGAACCTGAAGATGATTTATCTGAAAAGGCTCCATCCAGATATGTTCAAAAGAATCATCCAGAATCTCAAATCTTGGGAGATAACGGATCAGGTGTACAAACAAGAAGGACTCTTGTAAGATCTTCTAGCTATCTGGCATTTCTATCCACCATTGAACCACACAATGTCAATCAAGCCAGCAAAGATGAATGTTGGATTCAAGCCATGAATGAAGAACTTGATCAAATTGAAAAGAATCACACTTGGGAATTAGTACCAAGACCTCATTACAAAAATGTCATTGGAACTAAATGGATATTCAAAAACAAGTTAAATGAGAATGGGGATGTTATAAGAAATAAAGCTAGGCTTGTTTGCAAGGGGTATGCTCAACAAGAAGGTATAGACTTTGAAGAAACTTTTGCTCCTGTAGCTAGAATTGAAGCCATAAGAATGTTTCTTGCTTTTTCAAGCTTCCAACAAATCAAAGTCTATCAAATGGATGTTAGATATACTTTTATCAATGGAGATCTAGAAGAAGAAGTTTATATAGAACAAATAGAAGGATTCATTTTGGGAAATGATGAAAATCTTGTTTGTAGACTTAAAAAGGCTCTATATGGTCTCAAACAAGCTCCAAGGGCATGGTATTATCGTCTTGACAAATATCTTCATCATCAAGGATTTTCAAAGGGGTCTGCTGACAGCAACTTATACACAAAAACTGAAAATGATAAACTATTGATTGTGGTTGTATATGTTGATGATATCATTTTTGGAAGTAATGAAGAGTCTATGAGTCAGAAATTTGCTTCTGATATGCAGCAAGAATTTGAAATGTCTTTACTTGGGGAACTAACATTATTTCTTGGCTTGCAAGTGCAACAAGCAACAGATGCCATATTCTTATCACAAACAAAATATCTAAAGCAAATTCTGAAGAAGTATGGCATGGAAGAATGCAAACCTATAAGTACACCAATGGTAACCGGATGTAATCTCAGTTCTCATGATGATTCTCCCAGAGTGAATCAACCAGAATACAGATCTATGATAGGAAGTCTACTTTATCTCACTGGGACTAGACCAAACATTATGCATGCAGTTGGGATTGTTGGACGATTCCAAGCTAATCCAAAAGAGTCTCACCTTTAGGCTGTCAAAAGAATATTCAAATATATACAAGGAACTCAAGACTTTGGACTATGGTATCCAAAGAATGTTGATCTTACTCTTCATGCTTAGACGGATGCAGATTGGGCAAGAAATTTTGATGATCGAAAAAGCACTACTGGTGGTGCATTCTACATGGGGCCCAGGTTAGTATCTTGGTTTAGCAAGAAGAAAATATCTATTGCCTTATCTACAGTAGAAGCAGAATATGTGGCTGCTGCATCATGTTGCACTTAAGTTATTTGGATGATGTAAACCTCACAAGAGATTCAAATCAAATTTTCACCTCCTATCTCTATTATGTGTGATAATACAAGTGCCATCAGTATCTCCAAGAATCTTGTTATGCATTCCAAGACAAAACACATTCCCATCAAGTATCATTTCTTACGTGAACAAGTGCTTGAACAAAACGTGAAGTTGGAGTATGTTTCCTCCAAAGAACAAGTTGCTGATATATTTAGCAAACCTTTACCCAGGGAAGCATTCAAATATCTCAAAGAGAAGTTGGGCGTAGTCTCTACCATGTAGAAGGTTAGACCTACTTAAAATTCAGAAGATTAAATTGGATATGCTCCTGTTGAAGGTGTTTAGGATGTAGAGGCTAAGGGGGAGCATTGGTCATGTGGCAAGGATGTATTACTTGTTGTAATCTGATCTCATGCTTGAATATTATGATTGAAGATGTAGCATGATCTCACGGGGCACATGGCCTTGTCGGTACAAAGCATCCTAATCAACCCTTTGCAATTGATGTCAAAGGGGGAGGAAAAGCAAATAAAGGGGCTTCTATAAGACAAACATAGGAAGAGTATTGCCATCAATGCCAAAGGGGGAGATTGTTGGAAATATTGTCATTGATGGCAAAGGCATTGGCAACGAAGGCGCATCTGAAACAGTACCTAGGAAAAGAGAAAAGCAAATTTGTAGAGACAAGCAGTGAATTGCAGCAGAGTTGTCCAAAGACAGAGGAATAGAAAACCTGGAAAATTGAGAAGAATAAGTGGAACTCTTATTACATTCGATGAGGGATTGCTTCTAAACTCTCTATGAATTATATATTCAGTAGAATATTTGAGTCAGTGTAGACAATTGTGAAATCCTGTGTTACTGACAGATGGGGTTATGCCCATATAGACAGCTTGAATTGTGAAAGCATGAATTTGTTACTCATAACATCTAAATTCTGTGGAAGGAGTAGATTCGTGAATTTGCATAAGATATCGGGTTGCTAAGGCCATGGTATAGTGAGCCACGGATGGGTTCTGTGTGTACAGGGCACATTATATATATATAACCTGAGTTACATTAACATAATTATGGAGGAAGAATAATTAAAACAAATTTATGCTTTAAAGATGGACGGAACCTTAAGAGAAGGAAAGGAATCACGTGTAGAATAAACAGTGAAAGATGATTCTGGTTTTCATTGCACTGCTTTCGACGGACAAGCGGTATTTATGAAATCGGAGTGATTCCATAGAATGGGTGACACACGTCCCTGTACGACTCCATAAAACTGCTTATCACTATGCGCCATCGCGCGTTATTGTTCGACCCAGGATACCCAGCGATATTGTTGAGCACCATTGATCTAGGAATGAGTCATCGAACAGTGATCGCTTGATGAAGATGTGCGAAGATTAACCAATGTACGGAGCAGGAATTTGATTGGATCGTTGATCATATATGTGGGCCCAGTATGAATTATATTAATTGGCCCTTTTCAAATTGATATTTTCGGGTTTAACCAAGATTGTTTAAATTAAATATTTATTATGACGAAAAGCAATATATTCCGTCGATCTGGAGGCTTGCAATCTAACGGTGATCGGACTTGACTATATTTGTGGGCCCCATGGTCAAAGGTTTATCATAAGGTTAATTTGTTTGAAAACGTTGGATATTTTATAATGTTCGAAGGGGTAAAACATTACTTAGAAGGCTTGGGAATTCAAAAGTTGTAAATATATTTATTTTTCAATTTATTTAAAATTGATAAATAAATTAAAAAGAAATCAAAGAGCCCCGTGGGATAAACTAAAAGGAATACCATTAGCGGTTGAGTGGTTTGACTCATGGTATTGAGAAAGGTGAAAAATATGCAAGGAAAAGAGAATGATAATACAGGGTGTGCATGTGAAAGGGCTAACAAGGAATAAATCTCATTAAGAGATATCTACACGATTGAACACTGTTTCTGAATCTAAGATGCACCTATGAATATGAGCTCTAGATCTCGAAGTGATGAATCTCTACAAAACCTAGCGCAAATCTAATGAAGAAATTGAAGAAATATGGTGGATCTGAGGACTGAATCCTTCAGTATGAAAGTGGAAGCTAACTAACAGTAGAAGATGGTACAAAATTCAGGGGGTCGAAGCTCCCTTCTAGTAGAGGCTGGAGAATTAGAGAAGGTTATAGCCTTTTGCAGGTTGGTGCCTGTGTGCTGGAATGAGTCTGCACCAGTACAAAATTGTAAGATGTTTTTTTTATAATAAATATTGAATACCGAGGCGACAGCAGCGGTGGTTTTTCTCCCAAATTGGGTTTCCACCTTAAATATTGGTGTTCATGTGTGTTCCTTTTGTGTGATGTCTTATTCTGTTATTACTTCACATGTTTACTGCATACTAAAAGAATGATGCAATAATCTAAGTAAAGAATTAAATGCATAATAAGATCTCTGGTGAAAATTTTTCAGTCAGCCTTAAATACTGATTCACCCCCCCTCTTAGTAATTTTCCCAATAATAGAAATTGGAATTACATAGGGAGTTCAAGAAAATTAAACCTCCAACATTTGATGGTTAACAAAATGAGGTTGTTGAGGCTTGGTTGATCAACATGAACAAACACTTTTAGATTTACAAATATGATCATAATTTGAAAGCTATACTATAAATATATCAATTGCAGGGGAAGGCTACCTTATGGTGGGAAAAGGTGAAAATAGTGAGAAATATTAATGAGAAAGAGGTAACTTGGGAACAGTTTCAGAACCATTTTAAGGATAAGTATATATCGAAGTGATTTTATGATGAAAATGAAAAAAAATTCCATGACCTATCATTGGGGAACCTGTCTATGGATTTGTTTAGAACCAAATTCACCTCGTTGTTAAGGTATGTCCCCTATATTCAAGAGGAAAAGGTGAAATTCTAGCTATTTGTTAGTAGCCCCCCCCTGTGTTCATGAAGGAATGGTTCAAGTTTTATAACCTCATGTTGGGTCACATTTTTGATACCTATATACCCTTTATTATCCTCTACTTTTTATAATTTCACCTCAAATCCATCTATTACTTGTGTATCTTCCTCAAACATATGATTTTTAGCCTTCTTATGTTTATATGAGGTAATTTATATTTGAAAATGAAATTTTTATGTTTTATTGTAGTAGCAATAACATTATTTGATTTCTTGTACTCTCTAATTTCTCATATTGGCTCACATAGATGTTTTATAATTACACTCCTACTCTTCCGGTACCAGCCCAACAATCTAATACTCATGCTCCCCAACATTATGGTACTTGCACTCTGCATTGATCATGTACCAGTACATCGTTCCAGTACTAATGTTCATATTTTTTCTAGCACCAATATTAGAAATCTGGTATTTAGGTTCTCGTCTCGCATTCGTCACTTGATCAGTTGCCCATGTTTTGTCTACCGTCTTCACCATATTCATGCACCCATCCAACATGATGAAAAAATTGTGTGATTCCAGTACTAGTATTCTGGCATTGTGTGATTCTAGTACCAGTATTCTAGCACTGTGTGATTCCAGTACCAGATTTAATTTCTAGAATGGGTGATGGAACAAACTTTTTTTTGATGCGATCAGGATAATTGTTTAAAGGAATCTTCTTTACATAGACAATCAATATTTCTTCTTCCTCATGCACTTTGTGTCATGAGGATGAAGCCTCATATGTAGATTAATTTCAACTGTAAATGCTTGATGTTATCTCATGTAAGCTTGATTTTAACTACAACTTACCTATAAGAGAGGATCTATAGATGATAACCAGTTATATAGAGAGAGTCAGAGAGAGTGAGAAATGAGTTGAATAGAAATAAAACAATCTAGCATTAATATTTTCCATAGTAATGTTATGCTGTTGAATCATAAGTTTTGTAATCTTTCTCTTTTAAGTAATGAAATGAGCAGCAATTGATGAGTTCAATGTGTTAATCAATCTCTCAATTCTGTGAGTTTTTTAGATTTCCTTCATAGCTCAACAAGGTCCCACTGAAGCCATCAAGGAAAGTTCTTCTTCAATTTATTATATAGTGTGAGAGTGTTTTAGTGTTTAATACAATTTTGTTTTATGAGTGACAATTCCTTACTATTTGTGAATGAAAATTGTATTTCTTAAAGTTATACATTTAATTTTTATTTTCTATCTTGAAGAACCGGAAGACCAAGATCAGAGATCTCACCATTCATCTACATGTGTTGATAGTGAAGACTCTTATCATACATTTCCTGTACTAGTTCTGGTTTCCTTAGTTAATGTTTGAATGTATTAAATTGATTTCAGTGTAATGATCGAGATTAATAGCCATAGGAAATAGAGTTAAAATCCATATTTCTATTTCATGAGCTTGTAAATGGATAAAATGGTTACCTGAGCAAGAATATTGAGTTTACAACTTTTTCATTTAGTTATGAAATCCTTCTCTTTTGATTGTGTGATGAAGTTAGATTAGAATTCGTAGAGTGAAGTTTTATTTTTAGAGTACTCCCTACTTATACTATTCTCAATAGACATATGACCTTATCTATTGTTGACACATATAGTGCATCCACTCTACTGATTACAATTCCCTGGTTCATAATTAAATATTGTGGCAATATCTATATATTATCATATAATTTCCCCAACATTTTTGGCATCGTTTTCGGGGAGAAACAGTAATATATTTGTTTTATGGTTAGTGAGCAATATTGAGGATGACCTAAGGGTGGAGAGAATATGGTAAGACGAGAGGTAAGAACCTAGGAATCAACTTTGGTGGGGTCGTTCCAAATTTAAGTCATCCTCTCTTTTGGTAAATATTTAATTTTAATGTTTTTGTTTATATGAGAAGATTTAGAGATAGGAAAGGTCGGTTTGTTTCATCAAAAATCCCATAAAACATTTTTTCTCCTAAAATTGTTAACCCAACTAATTATGCTAATCACTATGCAAGAAAAACTCTAAGGGAGAAAATTCTGGTGGAATTAGTTGAAGAGATATTAGAAAAGCAGCTTGGAGAAGAAACTAAGATAGTGGATGAGGAAATTTAGAGTACAATAGAGACAGTACCTTGGAATATAGAAGAAATTCCAGTGGCTGAACCATCATTTTTTGGAGGAGAGACATCTCCTATTTCCAAAAACTTCATATTGTGGGAAGGAACAATGGAAGGAGAAGAAGGAAAAGTCGACAATCTAGAAAAAGGTGAACTAGAAACATTTGGATTTCCAATTCTTGACATTACAAGGAATGTCACTATGAAGAAAATCTCGTTGTCATTATTACCTCACTTCAATGGTATGGCATCTAAAGACCCTCATTTATTTTTATTCAAATTTGAAATATTGTATAGAAGTTATAATTATACAGATAATGCTCAAAAATTGAAACTTTCCCCTGCTACCTTGAAAACCTTAGCATTAAGATGGTTCATGAGTCTAGGGGAGAAAATTATTACATCTTGGGATGATATGAAATCATCCTTTCTTCATAAATACCAAGATTACTGTAGGCCTAGGGATGCCTGGAATGATGTCTTTAGAATGTAGAAAAATGAAGGAAAGTCTAGAATACTAAGAAATATTCCTTTACAATTACCAAACATTCAAACAAGTTGCTATCGATCTAGCCACAGTTAGAACCATTTTTTAAAAAGGAGTGTGGGGTGACTGCATATAAGTACTTAACCTCATGAGCTCTGGCGATGTTTACCAAAAACCATTTACCAAAATTGTTGAATAATGTAAAAATTTCTCCCGTAATCAAGCTAAATCTGAAAAAAGTCCAATAGAACTTACAAGTTGAGTTGTCAAACCCACCACAAGTGGTGTAACTAGGACAAAATTGTGGAATCTTCCAGACATTTCTAAAAATGGTTATTTTAGTACCATTAGTAACCATCTATATACCCTCAATAGTAAAAGGAAACAAGAACACAAAAAATTTTCCTTAGTTATCTTTCCCCCCACCCTGTAGGAAGAAACATCCTGAAAAATAATGCCTTCTTAATACCTTAGAGGTTTGTAGAATTTGCATGGAAAATCATTCAATAAATGAATGTCCCACATTACCTGGGTTGCAAGCTATATACAAATGTGGACCAGTACAATAAGATCCAGCTTATCCCCCTAGGATACCATGGAGGAAACAAAACCCCTCCACGTTCCAGGAATCATACATGCAGTTCAATCAACATCCATGGGCTCCTAAAATTCCTTACTCTCAATGGGGGCCTCAACCATTACAAGGAAGTTCTTGGCAACAAGGTTGGAGGGGTACTATCTATGGTAATATCCCTCTACAACCATACCAAACACCTTCTTACCCAACATACACACAATATCCTTCAAATATTTCTCAGTTATTTCCAGGGTTTAATCCACCCCTCCTACCTTCATTCCATCAATAAAAACTTCTCCTGAACCCAATTTCACAACAACCTGCTATGACCATGAATCCATTTCCTCAACAAGAAATTCCTATGAACCCAAATGCACAAAAACTTGCTCTGCCCATGAAACTGAGTCAACAAAAAAATACCACCAAATGCAAACCCCCCTCGACCTACTCAATTTCCTGCATAACCCATTCCATATCCTAATAATAGACCAGCTCAAATTGTCTAGAATAGGGAACTACAAACCTTCCCTATGTATACCATCACTTCATTTCCAATCAATGAGATTCAGCTAAGATTCAAGAAGATCTTAAATAAAACAGGACTTGCAGTCATCATTCTAGAAGAACAATCAACAAATTCACCTCTTGGTGAGGAAGAAAACCCTCCTGCGGTATTAATAAATTCTATTTCACAACCCGAACCATCTCGAAAGGTCACCAAACCACCTTATCCATAAATATTACTTGTTAAAAAGCCCAAGGCCCAGCCATAATATGACTTAGAGGCTGAACTATGAAATATTTGTGGAAGGATATCCTTGCTATAGGCCATCAAGGACATTCCCATTTATGCCAATATTCTAATGGATCTTTGCATAAAAAATCCAGGAATAAAGAGGAAGGATCCCCGTATTATAATAGTAGTTGGCCAATTATCGTAAACCATATTATGGATTCCTTCTAAGTACATTGATCCTGGAAACCCAATAGTTACCATACAGATCAATGGTATATCTTTAACAAACACTCTTGGTGATCTAGGTGCAACAGTAAATGTCATGGCTATTGATATTATGAACAAATTGCAGCTATAAGGCTTAAGGCCAACTCAAACACTATTGGAATTAGCAGACAAATCTATCCTTAAACCTGCAAGAAGCATGGATGACATAACTATAGTAGTAGATTCCTGGGAATATCCAGTATGATTCTTTGTAATGCATTGAAAATCATCCAAACCTCTACATCTAGTAGTATTGGGCCGACCTTGGGTAGCCATTGTTGATGCCTTTATTGGATGCAGGTCTCGAGAGATGAAAATTTCCAACGGATATCAAAGTCAAAAGATTATTTTATTTCCTCCTTCCCAACCTGCTATAGAAGTCCTGTTATGGATAGAAAACCCATACAGGGGGAGGAATGCACTCAACCATTGTTAACAATTAAACAATAAAGGCCTTTAAGTGCAAGCAGAAGATCAAATTTTCAACTTCTTCTTAGCCACAATGAGATGTATTGATTTTCCACAATCATTTCAAGAATATGTGCATATTTTCAGTTTTGAATTTCAAGAAACATGTCATCCTTCTACCACCACACTGTTTGCTACAAAAACAACGAATGAAGGAAAAGAGTATTTTTTTCATGCTATTGAAATTTATGGTATAAAGTCTCTATATATTAATTTTGTTCTAGGATTAGAGCAATAAGAACAACTAGTTCAAATGATTAAATGACAATGTGGTTCTTTTCCATTGGATTACTCTGATATGAAAGGGATTCACCTAGACACCTCCATGCATCACATCTATACAAATGATGAAATTAGACCAGTAAGGTAGACTCAAAGGAGGATGAACCCAACCCTAAAAGATATAGTAAAATAATAACTTTGACATCTCTTAAATGATAACTTCATTTACCCTATTTCTAATAGTAAGTGGGTGTCACCACTAGTCATTTTACTTAAGAAAAATGGTAAATGGAGGATCTGTGTGGATTTTAGGGAACCTAATAAAGCCAACTTTAGATAGAACTTACCCTTACCTTTCATGGTCAGGTATTGGATACCTTGATAGGGAATTTTTTTTTTCCTTTTTGGATGGATTCAGTGGCTATAATCAAATCCAAATTGCACCTGAAGACCAAGAAAATACAACCTTCACTTGTCCATGGGGTACTTATGCCTATAGGTTTCTCCCTTTCAGGTTATGTAATGGCCATGTCACCTTTCAAAGGGGTATCCTTGCTATTTTTTCAGATCTAACCCATGGATTTTTGGAAGTCTACTTGGATGAATTCACAATCTATGGGAAAGATTTCCAACAAGATTTAGAAAACCTAGAGAAATTCTTAATCAAATGTCAAGAAACCAACCTTGCCCTTAGAAATGAGAAATATAGGATGATGATTACTGAGGGTATTGTATTAGGCCATCATATTTCTGAAGCCAGGATAAGAGTAGACCCTGCTAAAATTGAAATAATTGCTCAAATGAAAACTCCCAGCTCTCAAAAAGAGGCCAGAATATTGCTAGGGAATACCAAATACTATACAATATTTATTCAAAATTTCACCA
Source organism: Pinus albicaulis (assembly GCA_034641835.2). Lineage (NCBI taxonomy): Eukaryota > Viridiplantae > Streptophyta > Pinopsida > Pinales > Pinaceae > Pinus > Pinus albicaulis. The sequence continues at coordinate 1,235,614,694 of CM076578.1, forward strand.
CAATAGTCACGTCTATGTTTAAAATTTTAACTAAATATGTCAATTTTCAGTGGTATTCCCAATATCAAATTTCCCTTGAAACTCTTAAACAAAAACTGTCAAGTGCTCTAGTTATGAGAGGACCAAATTGGAGCCTCCCTTTTCACATCCGTAATGATGCCTTAGACATAGCTTTGGGGGTTGTTTTTGGACAAAGATAAAATCAAATTCCCTATGTCATTTAATTTGTCAGCAATAATATCTCTCCTAAATAGCTAAACTACACAGTCATGGAAAAGGAATTCTTATCAGTAGTTCATTCCATTAATAATTTTAGACATTATATAACAAGGTATGAATTTTTTATACACACAAACCATTCATCCATTAGATTCTTAATGAATAAACCTATCACTAATGATTGTGATACTAGATGGTTATTACTACTACAAGAATTTAATATTACATTGTTGACAGACCAGGAAGAGATAATATTGTTGTTGATTTTCTATCTAGACTTGTTCGTATAGGTGACAGAGCACCGGTTACTGATGATTTTCTAGATGATAATTTGCTTTTTATTCTAATTATACACCTTAGTATGAAGATGTATCTAACTACCTGGTTACAGGGAAGCTACCACAAAATTTTTATTCAAGAGAAAAATAGAGAATCATACAAATTAGCACTAACTATATGTGGCATGAGGATTGTTTATACCGTACTGGACCAGATTTGGTGATCAAAATATGTCTACGAGAGGATGAAATGGAATACATTCTAAAAGATTTCCATAGTGAACCATGTGGTGGTCATTTCACAGAAAAAAGGATTGCATATAAATCAGTACAAGTTAGGTATTTTTGACCCATGCAAAGAAATATGTTTCCAGTTGTGATGATTCTCAAATAATGGGGAAACCTACCTCAGCAAATTAAATTCCTCTGCAAGCACAGGTAGTCATTAAAACTTTTGATAAATGGGTATTAGAATTTCTTTGCCCAATCTCTCCCATGTCTAAAAAGAATAAATATATTCTAGTATATACGGATTATGTAACGAAATGGGTAGAAGTGAAACTAATATATTCTGCTAATGAAAAATTTGTTGTTGATTTTCTATTTGAAGTGATATTCACCCTTTTTGGTGTACCAAGGGAAATAGTAATTGATAAAGGCACCCAATTTACCTCTTAATTGGTCAAAACTATTACTAAGAGATAAAAAATCAGGCATAAGAAATCTACACCTTAGCATCCACAGCAAAATGGGCAAGTAGAGTCCGCCAATAAAGTCACTGAAGCCATTATCACCAAAAAAATACAATTGAAACATAAATATTGGGTTAATAGGTTACCTGAAGCTTTGTGGGCCTATAGGAAAACCTGGAGAAACATAGTAGGGCATTCCCCTTATGAGTTTGTTTACAGGAAACATATACTCCTTCCTATAGAATTCCAAGTTAAAAACTTCATAACAACCATGCATCTCGGAATGGATTTGGATGAGAAAAAAAAATGTTGATGGAGTTGAATGCATTAGATGAAATTAGATAACATGCACTTCAAAGGATGATTCTTGTTTAGCATCAGAGAACCAAATGACATGACAACTACATTAAGAAGAAAATTTTTCAACCAGGTGACTGGGCATTGTTGTACAACAATAGGTTCAAAAATTTCAAGGGGAAGATGTGAACATGATGGCTGGGACCTTATGAGGTAGAGAAAATATATGACAATTACTCAGTAAAGTTAAAAACCATTGATGTAGATGAAACTTATTTTGTTTTAAATGGACACTAGTTTAAATTTTATCATAAGCCTCTATCAAAAGAGGATTTTACCAAACATGTTCTAAAAAATTCTAAAATACAATTGGTCAAAAATGTGAACTCTCCTGTTGTTGATCCACCACTGTAAGTTTTCTTACATAGTTAACATTTTGTAAATATATGTATATAGGTGTGCTAACATATAATAATTTTGGTGTTAGTAACAAAAGAAAGAGCTAATTGTGTTATAATGTAGATAAGAAATAAGGAGGACATCTACCGGGTGCAATTTTATTCCTTTATATAGCCTTGGTTAGATTATTTATGAAAAGGGAGCCTAATGGAGTTTTCTTTAAGTTTTTCAGACTCCTAAAAAATTAAAACACCAACGAGCATAAACTAACCCAGGTTTGAGAAAAGTCCACAGTAGAGTGAATGGAGTTTTATTTAAGATTTTTAGACACCTAAAAATTGAAAACACCGACACGCATGAACTAGTGTGGGCTCGAGAAAAATCTACCAAAAAGTAAACAAAGTTTTATTTAAGTTTTTCAGACTCCTAAAAATTAAAAATATCGATGAGATTTCACTTATTTGGGCTCGAGAAAAATCCACAGAACATTAGTAGTAAAAGGGAAGTGGAAAAAGAAATAAATATCATCTTGGTTCCAAGAGAATGAGGATATCTAGCTACATAATGTCTTCTAGTTATAAAACCTTGGAGAATGATCATTGACTTTTTTTATGTCGTTTTCTGACATTTCTATTGCAGTTTCAGAATTCCTATACCAGTGTCTGTTGTTTGTAACTTTTCCAGAAGAATAATTTCACAAACAACATCAATAATCATTATCATTTACTGCAGCTTGACCTTCAAAATATGCTAAGCTACAAGCTGGGTAAGCCTACAAGATCTCAACTTGAATACTTTACACTTGGGAACTTTACTAAAACATCATCTAGTACAGAAGAAAACTTACTCTGAGTTCATCTAGCACTGAGTATAATTTTTCTGAGTTCATTCGGTACTAAAGAGAAGTTCCTTATGATCATCTAGTATTGAAGGAAATATTTTTATTTGTGATCCTATAATGGAAGTATGATATCAACATTTTATTTTTTCTATTAAAGATTCATATTAATTGTGTGATGATATATAATTATCCTCACATATTTTTAATACCATAATTTTTTAGCCCTATCCTAATCCTAAAGCACTTACCTTATGTTATCTCAAAATCAAACCTAATAGGCTGCTAGTCAAGGAGACCCTAAGTAACTATTTCAAACAAAACTTTTAGTTGAGGGTTAGCCCCCTCAACCTGAGAGGGCTCTCTCAATAGGTTAATTATTTTCAATTAAAGATCAGATGGCTAGCTCTGTGAATAAACTGAATAAAGTGAATAATTGGTTCTACTACTAATCAACAAACATCTATTGTGTAAATGGAGTCAAATTTGCTTTCACAAAACATAAAGATCAGTTTCATATGGAAGTCAGGGCATTTCAGGGTTCATATGCATCAATAGAATAGTAGGACAGAGAATAGACACAGTTCATGAACATATGAAGGAAGTTAGAGCACCTTCAGTGAATTCTAAGTAACATACATTCATGCCACTACAATTAATTTAAAGAGAAACATCATGAGACAATCAAACATCCATAACCCTTTCTGAATCCTAAGTGATGAAACAAAACTCTCTGTATTAAGAAAAAAACACAGTTCTCTGATATCACAAAAAGTATGCTTGTTCAATGAAAATACCAACACTATGCAATTCGATTTCTTACTTCTTATAGACTGGTCATTACATCCTTGGATTCCTCCCAAATATTTGAGAAGAAATTTGAATTTGACACCTATAAACTTTTCAACAAACTTTATTCACAAATTGACAGTTAAACTGTCTGTCTTACACTCCTAATACAACTACGACTAAAACACTATTTATTACATCTTAAAAAACTTTAACAACCTTATCGAATCATTAAAAACTATGCTCTACAACTAGACTTCAACCATGAATCTTCTTGTTGTTAGACCCCATCAACCTGCTTCTTATCCATTCCTGCAAAATAGGAGCAAGTTTCCTGCAAAATAGTTGAATGCTTCATTTCTGTCCATTTGAATAAATTTTCTGAAGAACTGGTGCTTGAAACATGTGGAAAATTTCTTATTAATTTCACTTTAATTTGACCTTCCAGCTGTGCAAACCTCAACCTCCAGAATGGTGCAACACTGTCAATACTACTGCGCTACGAAACTGCTGAGTTTGTTGTTTTCGTCGCACAGACTTTTCCTTTTTAAATCATACTTCAAACCCCCATTTTATATGTGCCAACCCTCTGGATATTCATTATTATTCTTCATATACCTCCCACCAGAATCAAAGCCCAACACAAAACCCTTGCCACCTTTGAAAATTTTCAAAAAAAATTTCAAACTGCATCCTACAGCAGTTTCGTAGCGCGCTACGAAACTGTTGTCTGTCACCTTTAGCAGTTTCGTACTGCGCTACGAAACTGTTGAGTCTTCACTTTTCACAGCTTCTTTCAAAAAAATTGGTTTTCAACCCCTCTAATACCATACATTTAGGTGTATATCAACATTCATAACCCATAACATCATCTTTAAATAGCTCCAAAAAAGAGATATATTCATATAACCTCAAAAATTTCTTAAAGGATGACACTTACTATTTGCACTTATTTTAGTTGTGGCTGATCTTCAAATTGGGCTAGCTATATTTCCAAGTCTTCTACTCTCCTCTTAAGCCTTCTATTTTTTTCCCTTATCTTGGTATTGACCATCCTAATGAATTTTGCTTCTATGATTGCAGGTAGGGTCCATATGAAGAATTGAGCTTGACTATCAATTAATTCAAGGTTTGGATTTTTCTCTAACTCCCATAGTTTTTTCATCCTTTCAAATTTTTCCCTTTCTTTTGCATGCATTCTCACCTTTTTCTTCAACTTATCAATCTCATTATTTTCCAATCTAAGTTTTTCTTTGACATCTTCATAGCTGCTCTTTTCCTTCTGAATATTGAAAACCTTGTTTATGTCCTCTTCAGGCATTGAAAAAGATATATTTGTGGTTTCTTCAAAAAATTTAGCACTTTCACCTCCTATTTGATTTTTCTCTATCTCTGACTGCTTCAACTTCTTGGAGTTCCTAGTTGAGGGTTTTCTGGGTTTAAAGATAAACTCTGCCACATCACCCTAAAAATCTAACCTTTTGGATGTCTTCAATTTCTTTGATTTGTTGCCACCTGTATCCAGTTTGATGAAGTATGCTTGCACTAGGGGAGACACTGCAATCTCAATAGCTTGAATTATATCATTCAAATTACATTTTGACCCCTCTGTAACTTCAGTCTTACCTTTTTCCTTCAACCTTTGACTCCTAGTCAACCTCATTTGATCTGTTTTACTAGTTGACTGCTTTAGAATTGTCTCCTCAACCAGAGTTTTCTTCTTCTATATGGATTTAGGAGTATCTTGGATTTTCAATGTTGTTCCTATCATTGGCTCTTTAACTTATTTTCAAGGTTTGAGCTTAAAAAATATTCTTGACTTGATGGAGTTTTCTCTTTAGTTTGAGGACTAACACCTGTTCCTTCAATCCCAACTCTACTCAAAAAGAGGAATTCAGCCCAATTTTTGTTTGCTTTCTGCAGCTCATGTAAGGCTATTAACTTAACTAAGCCATGGTGAAATAATGAGGTCTCACATGACTCAACTTTCATTTGTACCTTAACAGACATCTTAGCCAAACTTTTGAAAAGATAAAAAGGTAATTCTAGAGATATTATCCTTGTAAAATGAAGAAAAAGTTCAAAGTGATAAATATACACCTTGTGGTATCTCCCTTCACAGGTGAAGTACCTCTGAATATTGTAGAGAAAATTGGCAAATTTATCTTTGACATAGTTTCTTGGCATAGCCTTATTCAAGTCAAGCTCTGAAAACTTTGGTTTTAGAAAGATTTTGCAGGTTACCATGTCAAACTTGAAATTTTAAAACCACCTCTCTTCTCCTTTAGGAATTTCTGTAACTGCTGATATCACTTTAGGGGAAATTGGTAAATTTAGAAATCCAATCCTTGAGTTTGAACCTGTGAAGTTTGTGGCAAATTTCTTGGTGACTAGAGTGTACCCTCCTTGAATTTTTTCACAAAACCTCCAGCAACCTACTTTCTTAAAGGCTTCTTCAATAGAGTTGTCTTTGTAAGGGCTTCTACACCTTCAGGTTCTGTTCTTAGGCAATGACCAAACCTATGAATCCCTCTTTCTTCAGCCATTATGGTGACTTAGGAACAATTGTAACTGACCAAGTTTCATAAATTTTTTTATAGTGATAATAGTGGCTCCACTTGGGATAGTGTGCCGCTATGGTACACTAAGAACCCGTAGCACCAGCGCCATCCATTTTGATAAAAAACAGAAATTTTGTTGATAAGTATCTTCTTTGAACTATTGGGCCTTCACCTCGGGCTTAAGCTCTCTATTTCAGCTTAGCATTTATTAGCAAAAAATTGACAAAGATGAATATATACAATTTCATGAATGACTGATGTTACTTCAGTAAACATAATGCTTTAGAAACCTACCATTAACAGGCCCTCCAGCATATGATCCTCCATCAATTTCCTGCAATATGTAAGTGTTGTTCCCATGAAAACCAACAATCTGAAAAGGACCCTTCCATAAATTCTCAAAATTACCATGCTTTGCCCTTTTCTTCAATTTTGGCCTCCCATTTTAGCACTTTGTCATCAATCTGAAAACTATCCTCTTTGATCCTCCTATCAAATGTATTCTTGATTCTATTTTGAACATGTTGATGACTATCATAAACTTAATTTCTCTTTTCTTGCAAGGCTATCAGCTGGTTTATCCTCCTTTGGATGGCATTTGGATCTTCTTCAATTCCTTGAATTAACTTCATAACCGTTACCCCAAGTGATGTTGGAAAAACAACTTCAGCTCCATAGACTAATTCATATGGTGAAATTCCAATTGATCTCTTTGTACAAATCCTATTAGCCCATAGGGCGTACTTCAACTTTAAATGCCAAGCTTTCTTGTTCTCCTGTAGTACCCTTTTGATGATTCTTACAATGCTCTTGTTTTATGATTCAGCAAGACCATTACCTTGCGAATAGTAGGCTGTAGAGTGTCCAAGAGTGATGTGATATTGATGGAAAAAATTAATCATTTTCTTGGACTTAAATGGTTGAGAATTATCTATTATAATCTTCATGGGACAGCCAAATCTTTACAATATATTATTTTCTAAGAAAGAAATAATTACAGAATCATTAGCTTGCCTGGTTGGTATCACTTCTATCCATTGTGTGAAGTAGTCCATTGCTGTAAGAATCCAGCAGTACTTCCCTGATGAAGATGGATGTATCTCTCCAATAAATTCTAACCCCCATTGCTGAAATGGAGGGTCAACATAAATAGGTACCAAAGGTAGAGGTACAAGCTTTCTTCTTCCTTCAAAAATTTCACATTTATGACATCCAGCGATCTTTTTGTAAATGTCTTTAAACATTGTTGGCCAAAAGTATCCAGCTCTTAGGATCTTGTTTGCTGTAGCTTTCCAATAATGGTTTCCTCCGCAATCACCTTTATGGAACTCATTAGTTATCTTTTCAGCCTCTTCTTCAAGCAAACAATTTAGCAAAATTCCTCCTGCATTCTTCCAAAAAAATCTCTGTCATAAACAAAATATCGCAATTATTTTAGTTTAAAAAACCTTGCTTTGGACTTCATTAGACCAACGGGAGCTTTATTATGTTGTAGGAAAAAAACCACATCCTTATACCACTCTGAAGTAAGAAATTTCTCATCAATTTGGACCAATTCTTCTTCATTTTTAGAAATTTCTAATATTTCTACATTCAGATTTATGTTAAGACAATCCAGATTTGACTGAGTCATTAGCTTTGCCAAGCCTTATCCCTTCACCAACTTCATTGGTTTAATGTCTATATCATATACCAGCAATTTGGCGGTCCATTTTACCCTTTTTCCATCTGGATCTGCCTGATTTAGAATGTCCTTTACCATAGCACTTGGAACATATGCTATGATGTGCAAATGCAAAATATAAATTTTGAAATCTTTTATAGCTTTCACCAAAGCATAAGCATGTTTCTCTAGAATATTATACATTAGTTCAACATTTTCTAATGTCCTACTAAAGAAATAAATAGGCTATTCAATACCTTTCTTTTCTTTTTGTAGAAAAACTCCATCAATTGTGTTTTTGGAAGAAAATGTAAAAACCATAAATTCTTTGGAAAAATCTGGACTGATGAGTACCGGTGCTTGTGTGAGTGCCTTCTTGATTTCTTCAAAATATTTCCTTGCTTCAGATGTCCATTTAATGTCCACTCCTTTATTTAGCATCCTTGTTATATCTTTGAAAATCTCAGCAAAGTTAGGAATGAAGCATCTAACAAAATTTACTTTCCCAAGAAAAAATTGAATCTCTTTCCTACTTCTTGGAAAATCTACCTTTTGAATTCCATTGACTCTATTAGGATCAATCCTAATTCCTTCTTCAGAAATAGTATGACCAAGTAATTTTCCTGATGTTAAAGCAAAGATTCTTTTAGTAGGATTGAGAGAGATACCTGTCGAGGCATAAAAAGATATCTTTTTAACACCTATTTATCTCACATTAATTATCAATACGAAAGAAACTTTTTATTTCAAGAGTGTACTCTGTCTGAGGCTGCAATTCATCCAAGAGTAATGCTGTGAAGATGTAGTATAAAATAACAAATGAAAAAGTAACAAATACTTAGAAATAAACCTAATTACGGTGACATGAATGGAAATATTAAACTACTTCAATCTTGCAGAACATCGATCAGGGATGTTGTAGCAGTAACTCTTTCCCTTAGAAATCGATGCAAGATAACCAATCTAGGGACTTGGAGCAATAACCTCTATCCTCTATAGTTGAAGATCTTAAAGCAGTCGAAACAAAAGCAAATTCAATGAAAGCAATTTAAAGGAAATGGAAGCTAGAAAGGAACAACATCATGTAACCATAACTCATCTATTTTCTAATCGAAGACTATGCATAAACAGTGAACAGAAATGGAACAACAACATGAAATGAACAGCAATTACGATTCTAACATATTCAAGCAACTAGATTTCCATGATTTAATCCTGTCAACAACCACTCACCACGCAACAATCAATCATAACAAAAAAAAACAACTCAAATCAGATACAAATCAACAAAGCTTTGTAATAACAACAAGATAATCGAACAGCGAACGTGCTTCTTGTAAAGAATGAAGTAGCAATGACTCTATATTTGATCTAACAACAATAAACCAGTTCTGTAATTGCAACAAACATTAAATGCACTCCACATGACAGTAAATAAGAATTAGAAATACAAATAGCGGATTTCTCCACCAGGGCCAAGCCCTCAATCGCCGGTGAAAGCGCCGCTGGGCTACTGCGGAGCTTGAGGAATGGAACTAGAACGTCTCTTTGTATTAATAAAACATGAATATCTTTTACATCAGTTGCTCTTTGCTCACAAGAGTCAAGGAATTACAATGTTACAAAGGGAATTCAACAATCATCCATTATTCTCTATGCTCCCCCTAATACATAATACATGCTCTCCTTTTATGATCAGAAGGAAGAGAAATTAAATATCAAATATAATTTCCCATAACAATATTGGATTGCTCCCAACAACTTGATCAACTAGAAAATACATTTCCAACAATATTTCAACAAGAGCAAGGCAAATTTGGCTTTGCAGCTGAGATTTGGAGGACGACTGCAACAACAAATATGAGAAAATCATGCTAAAAGAACCCTACATTTCTCCCAATACAGGCCGAATTTGGGCAAACCATTCTTTAAAAAAGTTAATTGGGTCCTTTCTGGACAAAACCCATGTTCCGGATTTTCCAGATTCTTCTTCATTTTCTCAGAATCTCAACCGCAAAACTGTCACTTCTTATTCCAGTGAATTTCTGAGTTGGAATATTTTATGATGATTTGGAAATCAAATCTGCAGTCTAGAAAATATCTTGGAGGCTAAAATGGTGAGTGATATTAATAAACCATCATTGATAAAATTATGCATAATAATTATCAATTTATTAAAAATAAAGGAGAATAAATAATATTCATCCATAAAAGCATAAATCATTATAAAATGGGTTTATATGATAAATTACAATAAATGACATGATAAAGAAGAGTGAAAATGGATGAAATAAGTGTTAAGAAGTGGTCGTATTCACGGCCCAACATACCCCCAAACTGAATATATTGCATGCCCTCATGCAATCCAAAACTGAATATATTGCATGTCCTCATGCAATCCAAAGACAAAACCCATTTGTTAACCAAGCAAAGAAAATTGTTCATCCCAACCCATGAAATGGATGGAACAAATGCATGTTTCCTCAAATAATGAAAATTCGATTTTAGCAATCTTGATAAAGGCATAACAAGTTTTAGAGTTGATATTCAACTATATGTGTATGAAGTTGTAGAAAAATGTGACATAAGTAACAACAAACTTCATTAACCATTTTCTCAAAAATCAGATCGTTTGGATGCACGGATCATGAGATATATATAAAAAATGGTTGTAGGTGATAGTGCATAATTTTCAAAATTTTATGAACTAATTTAGTGTGAAATTATCTGGGTTTGTGTATTTTAATGATACCTCTTTGTTATCCAGAAATCACAAGAATTCAGTTCATAGTTTTAAAGATATATGCAAAACAATTTCTGCACTATATACAAATGAAATTGTATGCCTTAAATGAGAAAGAAAGTGTAAAACATCCATCATCTGTAGCAATTCCCCCCCCCCAAACTGAATAATTTAGCATGTCCTCATGCGATGCTAGAAAACAAAGAGAGGTGGTTGCTACAATCTGTTGAAATCTATGCTTGGTGTAAAACAACATGGAATAAGGGAGGTGTTGAGAATGAATAAGAATATCAAAGAAGATTACTAACATGGTCATAAGAAAGAAATGAAGGAAATCAACACTCCCCCAAACTGAAAGATGAGACATGTCTAAAAAAAATGGGAAGTGGTAAAGATGTGGAATGAATGATGATAAACAATGCTCAATGGATTTTCATGAAATTCTCCTAAATTCATAATAAATCAGAAAATTATGCTATTTTACCTCAAGTGTTACCTCCAAAAAAAATGTGGAAGGACATGTAGGGACTGGCCTTTGTTGAAGCTGATGTAGGCTGAGCGGTTACTGAAAGTAATGCAAAAGGTGGAAGCCATGTGCCTGTTCGCGAGCCTTTGCTGTTAGTTGCAATAGTATGATCGTCTTGTGAATATAATTTTCTTTCATACTTGTCGTTCTCTTGTAAACAAATCACAATTCTGTATGTAATTTTCTTGAATCCGCAGTTTTAGTTTTAAATGGCAACAGATAAGATGCATGCAAAAAGTTCAATCAGAAATTTTTTTTTGTAAAAATGCAGTATCAATATTGTGGCAACTCAGCAAAATAAAAGAGCAACGTATTGCACAACAATTGTACAGCATGGAAATACATACATACTTATCATACAATCAACAAATTATCGCATTACTGAAATACATGCATGGGTGAAAATGTGAAGCTGCGTTACACGTTTTTCCCTTTTTTGAGAAAAAATTTTCATTTTTTTCGGTTCTTCAACTTTCTGGAAACTATAACAAATTTTCTGTGTAGAATTTCATTTTGCGATAAAAATAAAATTTGTGAGAAATTTTGTTAGCTTTCTATTACTTATTTTTTGAAATTTTTTTATGCAGATTTGATATGTCAACTTAGCGTTTCTTTGAGTATGTGTTTCTTAACAATCAAAGGATTCATAAGAAGTGATGTTATGTGGCGACGCAGTATTCATTGAAAATTTGTGTTTTTGAAAAAACAAAATGTGTTACAACAATCTAGACAGAGTCTACTTTGGTTTCGTCATATTTACAAAGCCAATGGATGCATATCATAATTACTAGAATTTTTTGAACTGATCCAATTACTAAAAACTGCATATTTTGGATATGTTTCGCGTGGCGAAAAATTTCTTAACATATAAGTTATAAACTAAAAATCTAAAAGCTACCCATTAGAGTCGACGGACCAATGTAATGCCCCATAATTTTTTCAATTTTTTTTACAATGTATTTTGGGAGATACAAAATTTTGATTTCACTGAATCACAATGACCCTTAGAAAGTGTTCGCACCTATTTTTTTAGAAAAATAATTAAAATTAATAAACGTTTAGGAAATTCCATAAAAGTTATATTTCCTTAAAGTAGATTCAATTATGAAAATGCTTGTCTTGGTTCTGACAGTTAATTAACAACCTTTCATGGAGTTTAATCAGTCCAAAGTTGCAGAACCGTTTTCAGAGCCTGGTTTTTGCGTAATGGTGACGCGTTAGTTCGGCCGAACTTTGAATACAAGTTTGGCCGAACTGTGTTTTCCGTTTCAAACTCGTTAAATATAAAGTCATAATAGTTCGACCGAACTCTTTATAAAGAGTTCGACCGAATTATTGTGTAACTCTCCGTCGGCCGGAAAAAATTTCGGAGCCCCCACTAAAAACACAATTCACGTCAATATAAATTGGCGCGAAATGATTCACAATTTTCGCAGATTTCGCACTTCATCTCATTTTACAAAGACTTGGTTTGGGTTCAAAAAATTTTCTTCTTGGTTTGGGTTTAAGGAATTTTTTTGGAGGACATTTTTTGGAGGCGGCGTGATTTTTCTTGGAGTCGTGATTTTTCTTGAAGGTATGTACATGTTTTGTGTTGAAGTAAATCTTTTGAACTTCTTTGTTCAAAAACTTTTCTTCAAAGTTTGGGTTTAAGAGCATTTCTTTTGAGCTTTTTTGGAAACATTTTCAATTCAAAAACTTTTCTTCAAAGTCTGGGTTTAAGAGCATTTCTTGAAAGCAAATTGATTTTACAATTTTGGGTTTAAAGAATTTTTTTGGAGGACATTTCTTGGAGGCGGCGTGATTTTTCTTGGAGGTATGTACATGTTTTGTGTTAAAGTAAATCTTTTAAGCTTCTTTTCATTTTTATAAGACATTTTTCTCTCAAATTTTTTAAAGTGTGTTTTGGATTGGAGTACGTATTTTTTACAAAAAATTTACACTGATTTTTTTAAAATTAAATCTTTTGTGATATTTTTTGTAATTGAGTTATTGTCTAATTTTTTGAAGGAAATTTTTTTAACTTCATACCCTATTATCATGGGAAATCGAAGAAATTGTACGAGAAAATTTGATCGAAAAAGAGACCCTGAAGAACGTAGAGAAGAGATGAGACAATATCGCAAAAGAAAGTTAGAAGCCCTCTCAAATATTGAAGAGGAAAATCAACCTCAAGCAGATATTCAAGCAGGTATGTAAATGTAAATATTATGATCTATTGATATATATTTAAAATTTTTCTAATGTAAAATGTGAAGCTTAATTTTTATTTGATGCACTAGTTTGAAAAATATTTTGTTTGATGTAAACAGACAGAGATATTCCTCAAAATATTGAAAAAGAAAATCAACCTCGAGAAAAAATTGAAGCAGGTATGTAAATATAAATATTATGATCTATTGATATATTTAAAATTTTCCTAATGTAAAATGTGAGCTTACTTTTTATTTGATGAACTAGTTTGAAAAATATTTTGTTTAATGTAAACAGACATAGATACTCCTCAAAATATTGAAGAAGAAAATAAACCTCAAGCAGAAATTGAAGCGGGTATGTAAATGTAAATATTATGATCTATTGATATATTTAAAATTTTCCTAATATTTATTGACATATTTATTAATTTAGTAATTTATTGAATATGTACTATTTTTTCGAATATGTACAGATGAAATCACTATCGATAATGAGGAGTTAGAAAATGTCGACACTCACACATATGGAGATAAAAAACCTGACCATTTTATACGATATCGTGTCCATAAAATTTTTGAAGAGTATTTAAAAAATGAGCAGGTGACAGTTCAAGCTCAAATGTAGAAAGGTCTCCTATCATCAAGGAAATTAAAAGAAGCGACGACACTATTAGGTATTCGAAAATCAACCAAAGATAAAAAAATGAAAGAAGAGGTAATAAAAAGTATGAGTAGTGCTATAAAGTTAATTAAGAGATCTAGAGATAAAGATGTTTCAAATATACGTAGAGGAATACAGATGGCAATGGTTTCACCAAGTACTCAAGAGAATCGTATGATAACATCTATGGCACGAGCACTGGGAACCTCGCGAAAAACACTGCACAAACATCAAAAATTTCGACTGCAAATAGATGTAAATGATGAACTCGCTTGTTGGAGAGCTATTTCTAGGCAACCATACAAAGATAGACTTGGAGAAGACATTAAAAAAATAATATATGAATATTGGAAGAACAATTCGCGTGTTTCACCAACTGCAAGACATGTGATGCGAAGAAGAATAGCACGAAATCAATACGAAGAACATGAAAAACATCTCTTGGAAACCACTCAGATAGAGTTATTCAACAAATTCAAAGAAGAGAATCGTCAATTTCATGTTTCACTCAGTGCTTTTGTTCAACAAAAACCATGGTATGTAAAACCTATCACGGTACGCGACACTTGTTGTTGCCGTTATCATGTGGAATTTGAATTATATTATGACACATTCCTCGATTTTGGTAGAACATTATGGAAGGATTCACCTCCTCCTTCCACTATTCGTGAATTCATATCTCAAATTCTATGTGAAAGAGAAAGCGATGAACTATTTTACAAAAAGAAGTGTGTTGGTGGTAAAAAATGTGATGATTTTGGAAATTTGACTAAATTTCAAAAGAAATATCGTATTGATATAAATGATCAATCATTGTCCAACATGAAAGTGAAATGGAAGAGATATGAATATATAGGTACATCGATTCAAGGTGCAGATACTGTTAAAAGAATCGAATTACGAGAAGACGAAATTTTTCTGATAGATTTTTTGAGAAAGTTTGAGGCGGAAATTTACAAATACACGAAGCATTCCCATAGAGCTCGATGGCAAGACTTGCAATTCAAAAAATCTCGTGAAGTTTTTTCACTAGGGACCATTTTGTCAGTGATTGATTTTGCAGAAAACTACACATTTGTTCCACAAAAAGAAATTCAGAGTGAATACTATCACTCTGACCAAGTCTCCATGCTCGTCCATATTCTATATAGACATGCTGAACAAAATGTCGATCATATAGAAAGCACGAGTGAAAATCGACATATCATTAAAAAATATCACTTTTATATCAATGATGATCGTACACATGATACATGTTTTGTACAACATTGTTTTGGAAGAATTTATGATTCATTGAAAAATCGTGGAATAACATTCAATGAACATTGGATATGGTCAGACGGATGCGCAGGTCAATTCAAATCTGCACGATCATTTTTTTGGTTGTGTTGTCTTCATAAGAAAACATGCATTAAACATTGTTGGAATTTCTTTGAAACTGGCCATGGAAAAGGAGAACATGACGGTGCAAGAGCATGCATAAAATGAATACTTCGAAGATATCAAATGAACCACTCTGCACACCGACTTGTGAACGCTGAAGAAGTTGTTCAATGGTGCAACAATGCTCTAAGCCATGAGATTAACCCATCAAGAGAAGTGAAAAGGTACATTCAATTTAATTTATAGTGGAAATCTAATTTTAAACATTGTACATTTATCATGCAATGATTATTTTTAATTGTTTTTTGATGATTATCATGCAATGATTATTTTTAATTGTATCATATTTACAAATTCTTTTTTAATTTTCCATATAAAGGTTTTTCTGGCATATTGGAATCGGAGACGTAAATAGATCAATTGGAAATGGCGTTGGAACAATAAAAGGGACTCGAAAATTGCATTCAATTCAAACAAAGTCATCCACAAATGTGTTTGCATTGGATAAAAGAAAATATTCTTGTTTTTGTGATGTTTGCATAGACAACACAAAATTCAATGACGTTTGTGAAAACAAAATGTATGTGAACGATTGGAAACATACAGAGCTAAATACAAAGGGAAAAATGTCTGTTGAAATGTTTGAAGAAATGGATTCAAAGGAAACTACAATATCATCCGATGGTGATCGAGTTTCTGATCTTGTTGGAGAAGGTAACATTTGAATTACTTTCTAATGATTTAAAGATCTAGAAATAAATTTAAATATGCATAATTAAATGTTATATTTATTTTATTGTGCAGGAGATGTTTTTGCTGTAATTGCACCTATTGACAACGATGAAAATGTGAATTATTATTTGATGCGTTGCACTGAACGAAAAACGAAATTATTACAGGACTATAATGATCATGGATTTCAGTATGACAGAGGGTCTATTATACTGAAAGGTTATTTTTTCAAACAAATTCGTCAAAGTGGAGACTTTCTTTACTTTGAAGACTATGAACCTGATTCCATAAGTTGTCAATATAGTCACTTGGTGTGTGCAGCACGCATAAAGTTGATAGAAGTTCAATCAAAGAAAAAATCGAAAATTAAAAAATGGAAAATGTCAAAATCCGATCATGAACGGATTATTGAAGATGGAATTCCATTAGAAATTTTTTGAGTGAAGTGTCCAAAAATTTACTATCTTTGGATTAAATATGTTTTAGAACTTCCAGTACTCAACTAAAAATTGAGCTGCTTATGTTATTTGTGATTTGCACATGTTACAAATTGTTTGAGTACAAGCACGTGCTCTAGTATCAACTGAAAGTAGTTTTTTTTATACATGTGCATTGATGAAAAATATTATATATATATATATATATATATATATATATATATATATATATATATATTATAGAATGAAATTAATTGTTCTTGTATATGTTCTCCGACCATATGGTACAAACTATTTCACTTTATTTTGTAAGGTCATATTCGGTCCCCATATGGCCTAGCCTCCAAGGGACGAGATAACAAGTGGTCCCCACTTGCCCGAATCTCAGCTTTCAAGTACAATTTTATTGTTTATGTCAGGCATCTTACATGATGTCCTAGCCAAAGATAGATTCTCTTTGTTTCAAGTTTCCAGTAAAAGTTGTCACCGAATGACTTGCTCGAACTCTTGTAGTAAACACCATACCTTATCTCTCTTGCTCTCCAATATTATTAGGTTTAATTATTATAACACAAAAATCATTCTACATTGTCAATAATTTTTTGAGCTTACACTAAAATCAATGAACACTATTAATCCAATGTCTTTACAGGTAATGTACCATCATACATGCAATTATATCAAATTAGAAATCAACATATACAATGAAATCAATGGTGATTGTCTTGTTACAAGTAACATAATTTCAATTTACCATATGTGCAAATGTAGGTTGAAACCATCCAAAACTTTAAGTTGTAGATTGAAACCATCCAAAACTTTAAGTTTTAAAACCCTTTTGATTATATATTGTGCAACATTAAAACATTAAACATTTAAATTTCATTAAATATCACATGCAAAATGTAGATTGAACCTACTTGGTTCAACCTACTTGGTTTTTCACCCAAGAAATTCCAAGGATGGACTATCTGGACGAACTGCTGAAATTGAAAAGCATGACATGGAGATACGACAAGGTGAACAAAGACTTCAAGAACTCTTTATGGAAAGGGCTCACTTGAAGGAAAGAAGCACCGCGTTGCAGGCTAAAGTCAAGAACATGGAAGATAAGATCAAGAGGGACTTTCTTGATCCGAAACCTATTGGTTTGAAGAAAGAAAATGCATGTGTTGGCACACTTGGAAAAGAAGACGACCACACTATGAGGATTGTATGTCGTATTGGAGCAATTAGATAGAATTCGAAAAGGAAAGAGCTTGAACCAATTCAAGCGGACCCAGGATCGGATTGTTCTATGGAGCTTCATGAGAAGAGATATGTGAAAAGCACTGTTAAGCCAAGGGCTAGTTCGAAAGACATATTGGAAGAGGAAATGTTGAAGAAGATTGCAGAAGTAAGGCGCAAGACAAGGAGGAGGAATGATGATGAATGTTCCTTGGACTTGAGATTCGTGTCTACAACCGTACATAGGAAAAAGTTCTCTACTTTGATAGACACGGGGGCTACCCATAGCTTCCTAAGTCGAAAGGCAGCTTCATCTCTTAGAAAGAGGAAGGCTAGCATCGAGAAAGAGTTGAGTGCTTTCAAGGCAGTCAATTTGAGGATGAAAGCAGTGACTGGTGTCATGAAAGGCACACATGTGAGAGTAGGGTCATGGTTTGGAAAGATAGACTTAAGAGTCATTGACATGGATGATCATTCTATGGTGTTGGGACGAGACATTCTCTTAATTCTTGTGATCAATCTTAAACTATTTTCTGAACAAAAACATTTAACATTAAATATCACATGTCAAATATAATTCAGATGACAACATTACTTCACATTCACATGCCAAAAGTACTAAAACCATCCAAAGAACACTGAAATCAATGAACACTATTAATCCAATGACTTTACAAGTAATGTACCATCATACATGCAATTATATCAAATCAGAAATCAACATATACTGTAATGAAATCAATGGGGATTGTCTTGTTACAAGTAACATTTCAATTTACCACATGTGTAAATGTAGGTTCACATTCTATCATTCATGTAGTTTTAAAAACTTCAGATGCCATGCCAATTATAATTCAACTATCCAAAAAAAACATTTAACATTAAATATCACATGCCATGCCAATTATAATTCAACTATCCAACAAAAACATTTATCATTAAATATCACATGTCAAATGTAATTCAGATGACAACATTACTTCACATTCACATGCCAAAAGTGCTAAAACCATCCAAAGAACACTGAAATCAATGAACACTATTAATCCAATGACTTTACAAGTAATGTACCATCATACATGCAATTATATCAAATCAGAAATCAACATATATTGTAATGAAATCAATGGGGATTGTCTTGTTACAAGTAACATTTCAATTTACCACATGTGCAAAGTAGGTTCACATTCTATCATTCATGTAGTTTTAAAAACTTCAGATGCCATGCCAATTATAATTCAACTATCCAACAAAAACATTTAACATTAAATATCACATGCCATGCCAATTATAATTCAACTATCCAACAAAAACATTTAACATTAAATATAACATTTCAAATGTAATTCAGATGACAACATTACTTCACATTCACATGCCAAAAGTACTAAAACCATCCAAAGAACACTGAAATCAATTAACACTATTAATCAAATGACTTTACAAGTAATGTACCATCATACATGCAATTATATCAGATCAGAAATCAACATATACTGTAATGAAATAAAAAACATTTAACATTAAATATCACATGCCATGCCAAATATAATTCAACTATCCAACAAAAACATTTAACATGTCCAAAAATATGTCCAAAAAACTTATTGTAATAAAATATGTCCAAAAATTGTAAATCTCACTTGAGTATCAAACTGTATCAAGTTTAACAAATTTTAAAACCATCTAAATTTTGAAATCAAATCAAATCTACTATATATCTTGTCCATCAAATGGAGGCTCTAGCATTTGAGTCTCGCGTAGCGCCCTATCCTGTAAATAGGACACCTACATACACAATGCACATGAACATTAAAATTTGAAGTTTTAAAAATGAATGAGAATATATATATCTAGAACTTCATGTAAAAAACAAAATATAACAAAAAAATCACGCAATACCTCGTAAGGTTGCCTCTCCATTTGAGGGACAGGTTCTGCCATAGAAACCTCTGCAGTAGTAACCTGTACAATATACTTGTACAGTTAAATATAAATATATATATACATAAATAATTTATATAAATTAAAAACTTTCAAATGAAAATGCACATGTACATATATAAACTTATTCAAGAACAATTAATATTAAAAAAAAGAACTAAAGACAACTTCTTCAAATGCTGTGGATGTTCCTATCTCCATCGCTAGAGTCCTCGGATTAAAAAAATCTTCTATATGAACCTAAATTCAAAATTTTTTAAATAACTCAAAATATAGATCTCTCTCTATATATCTCAATTTTTAATGGAACTTTTTGAGGTAACATAGATTTTGAACTTGTGAAAAATTGTCCATACTTGTACATCTCCCAATGAAGTAGAAGTTATATCTCCTAAGGAAGAAGAAGGTACCGACATCCCAAAAACATCAGATGGAATCGGTACCTGTTAAAACATTTTATCAAATTATATATATACATACATGTACATGTGTGGCAACAATTATTTATTTTAGAGTCACTTAAAAAACACTAACATACATGTGCCAGCATATCATGATGGTCAGACCCATCTGCATCGTTTGAACCGGAGGTCCCGAACGTAATATTAACATTTTCATCACGCATCATGCCTGAGAACTGCAAATGGTGTTTTAACATATAATCATACATTTTTGTTATATTAATGTACACATACAAATAAATGTATACATGTACATACACATGTATTTATTACAAATTGTACACATGTATATGTAAATATAATTTCAAACCCTAAGGTCACTAACACATACCATTCTAGTGCCCTCTTCCTCACGAAAAATTAGGTCTTGCAGACCATTGCGACAATTTATTGCGTATGTTTGGAGATCTTCAACATTCATGTTGTAAATCTCCTCATCTGTATGATAAACAAAATTGGCACGTGCATTTTCACGTGCTCTTTGTCGATTTAAGCCAATATCGACTCCACTCAATCCGCTATGAACATTTTCGATCATAACATCTCTTGCTTCACAACTTATTTGAGAAGTCGCATCCATCTCTGATCGTAGGGTTTTGACTCGAGACGGTCGACTCACCAATGGCAGCTCAGGGCGAGGAAAATCCACATCTCGCTTAGCGCCCTTACGTTGATATAATCGACCTCTCCCCGGGCCAAAAAATTCTGAAGGAAGGTCATTGTAGTCTGGTTTCATATCCAAAAAAAATTCTGCATAAAACATTTGTGCAAAATAAAGAGGAACCTCATCATTCCATGGAAGCCTTCCAAAGGCCGCAAGATGTCGACTATACAAATATTGTGCTTTGTCTGGGTGCTTGAAATACTGCACCTTCAACATTTTTCTTTTTAGCCCTTCCTTATAATTAAACATTGACTTAGCCTCATCTCTTGAAACTCTTTTTTTTATGTCCTGCCATTTATCGGGACCTATCACTGTTTCTCTTCTCTTTCTCATCACTTCTACAAACGAATCAGTCATTGGCCCCAAATCTTTGTACGCTTTTACCATTTCACTCAATGAATGTGTAACTATTTCTAGGCTTTGTCTACTCTCAGCAGGTAGAGACAAAGACTCAAGATCTCTTTGCAATTTTGCATGAAGGCTTTGACACCTTTGTAAGGTGCATTCCGCCATGTTCGTTTCCGATGGTATATCAGTAATCTCAGCCAGATAAGTTGTGCTGGGTTGACAGCCTTCTTCTTCAATGTAGCGCGCTGCCCTGCGTCTTTTTTGACCACTGGCTTGAACATTTTCAGCCTCTGCATCAATATATATATAATTTCTTATATTATAAAAAACACGTGTAAAAAAAGTTGTACAAATTTAATGAAAAAATATTGAAATTGATGGCAACCTTAATGTTGTTGGTTAACATCATCTCCAACATGACCCTGCTGAGAACCAACCCCAGAATGACGTTGCTAAGAACCAGACCCACAGTGACCCTATTGAGAACCAACGGCCGTTGATTGGCCTTCGGGGGAATAAATATCACCCCCTTCTCGCAACCTGCTACCACTCGTCCCTCGACCGGTTGAACCTTGGCCATGCTCCATGGATGGAGTAGAAACCCTTCTCCTCTTGCCTCCTAAAAATTAAAATATGAAACTTATTAACAACTAATTTCACTCACAAAATAAAAAAAATCAATTTCATATGTACACATATGTATGGAGATTTAAGATTATATTCAAATGCCATGAACATCTTCCGATCCATGAGCATCCATATGGGATTCGGCTGATCTTCATCTTTCATCCCCCATGATATATATCTATTGGTTGACATTCACAAAATAGATTTCAAAAAATCAATACCTCAGAGTAAAATCCAGTTTGGGGCTGTTAAATCCAGTATGTTCTATATTTCTTACATTTCTGCCCTCCTATTTTTCTTTCCAATCAAGGTTTATAAAATAACATGAGAAGCAACATGAGACTTATAAAAATCATTTTCATCATCTATATGGAAGGCAAGAAGGATTATATCCCCTTAAGCTTAAGCTTATGTAGTTTGTCAATTTTTATCATATATTTTTTGGTAAGTGTAAATGTTTTTTTATCTATAGTACAAGTCATGAGTTCCCCAATTTTACCTTCTATAAAGCATGATTCTAGGATTACTAAAATTTGTACTTGGTTTTTTAAGAATATATCAAATAAAGTTTTGGAGAAGCAAATATGGCTTGTTCCTTAGAATTTGGCACTTAGAATTTCCATAACGCTTATAACCCCATCCTTACAATTTTTATAATTTCCATGATGAGACATTTGAATTTCCTTCCCCATATTTCTTGTTAATGATTATAACCTTAAAATGGCTAATATTGGTTTGTCATCATCATATAAAAATGACTTGGCAGATGAAAATTTACCATGTCAATCATCATCACTTCACACCATCTCATACATGACCCCTTCTACATATTATATGCATGAATTTTTGGAATGTCATCCTTTCTACCTATCCCATGAATGATTGTGACAACAGGTGAATAAAATACAATTTATAAGCAGAAGATAGTTTCTAGTTTGTCCTCCTCCATCCGCCCCATAGCTAGTGATTTCTCAATTTTCCACTTCCAACTTTCTATTCTCGAAATTCATTAGCAGCTAATTTTATCGATAGCCACACCACTATACATATAATTATCATATACACTACTACATTAATGAACTCTACCTCGTTTGTTATTGTAAAGTCCAATAACAAACAATGTTAATTGAGTTTAGTAGTGTATATAACAATTTCTTTGACTTCCAGGTGCGTTGTGACTATTAGTAGAATTAACTACCAAAATGAATTTCCAAAATAAAATGTTGGAAAAAAAAAATAGGGAATCACTGAATATGGAGTGGGTGGAGGAGGACAAACTTATAGTGATCCCTTCCTTATCAAATTTCTTTTATTCACCTAATGTCACAATCAATCATGGTCTAGATAGAAGAGATGACCTACCATAAATTCAATCATATAATGTGTAGAAGGGTCATATGTAGATGGTGTGAAATGATGATTACAAACATGGTAATTTTTCATCTACTAGGTCATTTTGAGATGATGATTACAAACCAATGCTAGCCCATTAAAATTTATAATCATTGGTGCCTAATGTGAGGTGGACAATTTAAATCAAGTTCGTATCAAAGTACAATTTAACTCATTTTAGTCAAGGTTAGTTAGAAGAATTAGCTATTGGTTTCTACCTTCAATTTCCTCTGAAAATGAATGTGTACGTGCTTTTGAGAGACATTAGAGGAATAGGGTCCAAATTTTTGATGAAAATGTAAGCTATGAAAGTAAAGGGTTTTAAAGGCAAGCATGTACAAGGCATAGTTGAGCCAAATGTTCTTCAAGAAGGGCCTAATTATTTGGGTCTTGGTTATGGAAAACATGGAAAATGCTCCAAAGCCAAGGAGGCTTGTGAGGTTTGTGTTCATGATGAATGGAACATTTACATAGTTTACCTTAAAGTTGTTGTGTTTTACAGATATTAAAATGAATAACTTCTATTTAGATCCATTCCAGAGATTGACTGCAAGGGCATTTACTAGATATGTCACCTTTCATAAAAGATGAGATCCAGAGGCTACCTGGCCCTTTACAGACTCTGCCTATAGAACTTGTAGAAGTAAACACTAGAGGCATTAACAATATCAAATAACGTTTTCATGCTCAGACATGGGAATGTGTCTCTTTCCCTAGACGCAAAAAAATAGTTCTTGAGGTAGTTAATCTTCATAGACATGTCATCAAGAAAGTCAATGTGATCATCCCTCCTTCCCTCCCTTGTAAAATAATTATGTTTTCTTTTGTTAATATATTTAATAATCTCAATATTTATTTAAAAGTATCAATAGTATTTCGACGACATCACATTGTTCAAATCTCATGGTCGAAATACTATTGATACTTTTAAATAAATATTGAGATTATTAAATATATTAACAAGGGAAAGCGCTAGAGATTCTCCATCATGCAAAATCGTACGTCGATGCTTATAGAGTGAAAAAATTGAAAGAATCAACTTGTAGGGTCATTTTAATGGGGGGTGGAGAATTCAAGTCTAAAACCTTTTGGAGTCATTTTGAGGTATTGAATGACATTTCTAGGGGTCAAACGATTATATAATTTAATTTGAAGGCCCATGAGATAAATGTGACTTTTATGTGACATTTGTAAATTAAATCATCTATTTTTTGTGTTATATGAACAAAATTGGTACGCATATCTAAAGAGTCCAAATGCTCATTCAAGACCATATGTAATCCTCATCTAACTTAGCCAGGGATTTGCAATACTATATTTGAGTTGGCTAGCTCCATTTCTTTGAAGGAGAAAAATGATGTGTTTTCAGTTTGATGGTTTTTTTTGTGACAAGACGTCACAAGATTTTGCGAAGGTCCACTCTTGAGCGAGAGCCTCATGATTACAACCTATCCGTGAGAATCAAATGGGAGTGCATCCTCATTTTGAAAACAAGTAGGATTCTAAGCTACCTAAGATTCAAACCATCATTTTTAAATTTGAAATATAATGGTGTTGTTTCAATGCCTGAATCCACAACCCTAACACATGAAATCACTAATCTAATTACACCTAAAATAAATAGTTATTTTCTCCAACATTAAAAATATAACTAAAAACTAAATTCAACATAGTTGAAAGAAAAAGAAGCGCCATTGAAATGGTTTGCTGACAAATGGTTAAAGATTTCTTATCCAAATGTTTCATGAATTTCTTTGCAAATTCAAAGTATGTTGCATGAAGAAAGATGTTGAAAGTAGAGTTATGTTAGACACACTTAAATGCAACAAATATGGAAATTTGTACATGAGATCTATTATTTGACTTAAGAGTCAGTTGTTTGAAGAGGCATGTTTTGTCAACTTGTGTTTAGTTGATGGTTTTGTACACCAATATGTAAGAGTACATGGAGATATTCACATGATGTGAATTTTTTTTCTTTGAAGGAGAAAAATGATGTGCTTTCAGTTTGATGGTTTTGTTTGTGACAAGACGTCACAAGATTTTGCAAAGGTCCACTCTTGAGCGAGAGCCTCATGATTACAACCTATTCGTGAGAATCAAATGGGAGTGCATCCTTATTTTGAAAACAAGTAGGATTCTAAGCTACCTAGGACTCAAACCCTCATTTTTAAATTTGAAATATCATGGTGTGTTGTTTCAATGGCTGAATCCACAACCCTAACACATGAAATCACTAATCTAATTACACATGAAATAAATAGTCATTTTCTCCAACATTGTGTTATATGAACATAATTAGTACGCATATCTAAAGAGTCCAAATGCTCATTCAAGACCATATGTAATCCTCATCTAACTTAGCCAGGGATTTGCAATACTATATTTGAGTTGGCTAGCTCCATTTCAAGATATTATGGTTATCCAAGAGGGGATATAAAAAATGAAAAGAAGGATGTTGTTGTAGGTTATCCAAGTTGAACATAGAACCAGTGGAAAAACCTAAGGAAAACCTCTGTTTCCAGGTCGAACCTTTGTAGAGGTTCCAATACCTGAGACTAAAATCCAATTTGGGGCTGTTAAATTCTAACTGTACTGGTAATTGTGCTAGGGGGGAGAAATAGGATGCAATTTCCTCTTCTCATGGTTGGGAGTCTTGTTTTTCATGTGGATTCAACCAAACATATTGTACATATTAAATGAGGACATAATTATTACACATTTTTAATTTACATTCAAATGCTTCTTTGATTTATCTCCTATAGCTTAATGTATTATGCTAGATATGTAATTTAAATTGAAGGCCCATGAGATAAATATGACTTCTATGTGACATTTGTATTGAATCATCTATTTTTTGTGTTATATGAACATAATTGGTACGCATATCTAATTTACATTACTTTAATATGTCATGCTTCTTTAATTTATATTTTATAGATGACCGAAGCATCCCTTTTTAATCTATCCCTTTTGACTTCGGATATGTGGGGAATATTAATCTGCATATTTTTCTATCATAAAGCAGTGAGTAAAATTGTATTCCATTTGTGTCAATGTTAAGGTTAAGCACATGGATTAAAGTTTTACATATTATATGAGTACGCTATGTATTACATATGGTCTTGAATGAGCTTTTAGACTCTTTAGATATATATCTAAAGAGTCCAAATGCTCATTCAAGACCATATGTAATCCTCATCTAACTTAGCCAGGGATTTGCAATACTATATTTGAGTTGGCTAGCTCCATTTCAAGATATTATGGTTATCCAATAGGGGATATAAAAAATGAAAAGAAGGATATTGATCTGTAGGTTATCCAAGTTGGACATAGAACCAGTGGAGAAACCTGAGGAAAAACTATGTTTTCAGGTCGAACCTTTGTAGAGGTTCCAGTACCTGAGCTTGCCATTTTCAAATTTCTTTTTAAGGCTAGATTTCACATGGGCTAAAATTTTAGGGTCACAACCAATGAGTATAAAGTCATCAACATAAAGAACAATTATTATGACATGGTTACTACTTTCTTGGTATAGGCATTGTAGTTATAATTTCATATATAAAAGTAAGTATTAAGAAGAAAGTTGTTCATTTTAGCATTCCAAACATGAGGATCTTACTCAAGTCCTAGAGAGATTTCTTCAGATGGTAAACAAATATAGTCATTTTGAATATAGTTAGGAGGTTATTCCAAGTAAATTTGTTCTTGCAATCCCCATGCAAGAAGGTGGATTTAATGTTCATTTAATGGACCTACAATTTATATGAAATAATAAGGGCTAGAACAGTAAAAAGGGAATTAATTTTTTCTATAAGAGAAAAGATTTAATTCTAATCAACCCCTTTTAGTTGAGAAACTTTTATCAACTATATAAGTGTTATGTCTTTAAACACTTCCATCTAATGAACACCTAGTTCTATGCACCAATTTACATCTAACAAGGTTTCATCCTGGAAGAGGTATTAGATCCCAAGTATCATTCACCACTAAGGAAGGAGGAAACCTTGTTAGATCCTTGGAAGTTTCTATAAATATTTTTAGATCACAAGCCTTTGAAAACTGATCTAAAAGAGAGAAGAATATGTTATCACTAAGCTGGAACCAATTGGGTTGTTCAATGGTCAATCTTATATAACTATTTCAAATCACTTTGGAATGAAAGTTAGCCCTTCTAGTTAGAGAGGGCTCTCTCAAAGAAAACAAATGAATACTCAAGATCAAATTTATATTGCAAATGGATAACTCTTTTTGTGTTTTAAGTTATTTCGCTGGTGGAAGATGTATGAAAGGCTACCAATAGATCTTTGTTGCAACGGTCTGCCACCTAGGCTAGACTTCGATACTAACCTAGAGACCTAATTCAAATAGGATTACATCACTTTTGAGGAAAAATAGGGGTATTTCAATTTTAATAGAGTTGGTAATAAAAGTGCCTATTTTTTTTGTTAACATATTCACTTCCATTATATACTCCTAACTTCTAAAGTTGATGTCCTAATTGTTTTTCTACAAGAACATGTAAGCCAAAAAGTTCACTCTTAAGTTTTAAAAAATAAATCTCGTTGTCTCTGGAGAATCTATCAATAAAATTTAAGTAATTGAAGCTATAGAAATAAGTAGAAGGAAGAGAATCACAAAAATCACTATGAACAAGCGACAAGGGGGGAAATTAAGAGGAATAATTTTATTTCCATGGTAACCTAGTAAAGTCCCTACTTCTTGTATATCCTCAATAAATAATTTCCATGAAAAGTAGTTTTAATTCGTAAGTAGGAGATTACCTAGACTAGCCATATTAAAATATGCAAATAAGATTATTTCAAAAGAAAAAATTAATTGTTTAGAAGGGGAGTTCTCAAATAAATGGTTAGTTTTATGAAAATGACACTACAAATGTAATTTGGATGTCAAAATTATACCATTTTGAAAAAATATATAAAAATGAACAAAAGTACTATGTGGGAAGTGGAGGTTGATCAACGCAATGATGGTTGTACATTGAGACTATTGAGTTAATTTACAAACCCAAAAATATAAAATTAAAACAAAGAAATTTATAAACTAAACTAACTTTAAAATTAAAAACATAAACAAAATTAAATAAAAAAATAAAAATAAAAAAATAAAAAAAAATAAAAAATCATTTCTCTAACTTTCCTTATAAGCTCACATTTACAAATATACAGTTAGTTACTTGTATTAATGCAAGTGACTCACTTTTATAAATAAGTGAGAAACATGTTTACAATAAGGTCACTTTATAAATTAAACTCATATGAAAAAAAATAGAAAAAAAATATAACATATAAAAAAATTTAAAAAAAAAAAGGTGAAACAACAACCACAACAATTTAATGAAAAAGGAACTACTTGTAATTTAATAAAGTAAATTTTAACCTATTGAATTAATGCATATATAAAAAAAAAGTTAAGAAGGATAAAGGATGTTGTTTCTTTTTCTTATTCTCTAAGTATGTGTTTGCCTAATGCTTATGTATTTGCTTGCAAAAAACTTCAACATGGTTGCATGCAAAAACAAATAATTTTTTCAAATAAAAAAATTGAAAACTTTATAAGAGCTTGGGGTTAGATTTAAAATGGTCTACGCAAAAAATAAATACCAATTTTCTTTTTTATTTGTGATTTATCAAGATCAAAAAGAGTGAAGGAAAAGAAAAGAATACACACAAACTGAGAATAAAAAATAGAAAATAATATAATAGAAAAGTATAAGAATACACACAAAACAGAGATAGGAGCCAAGAAGCAGATTTGAAAAAAGATTGGTAGTGGCCAGTGGGAAATCAAGGAATGTAAAGAGGATCTGTTCAGCCTTCTCCAGCTATGCCCCTGGTACAAACTGACTCTTCTCTGTTTTCTCATTATTGGCTGATTTTTTATTATATATATATATGAAGAAGGCAGTATCATAGTTTTGGACCCTTCACAAAGATGGTAAGTGGTTATTTTTTTCACTCTTCTGTAGCTTCATGATATGCACATAGGACAGCAACTATGTATTTTCTTAGATTGATTAAAAGAAACTGAAACGAAGCATTTTGTGGACAGATCCAATTCTCTGCACACCACTGGATATGCTGAGCAGGAACATGTAAAAGGAAATCTGAATATTGGGCGTACTCATACAATATATAAAACTTTAATCCATGTTCACTGTTTATGCAAAAAAGAATACACACAAACTGAGAATAAAAGTACTCATATAAGTTTATGCAGAAAAACTTTAATCCATAATCATTGTTTATGCATTAAAGAATACACACAAAGCAACAATTGGGGCGTACTCATATAATATATAAAACTTTAATCCATGTTCACTGTTTATGCAGAAAAGAATACACACAAACTGAGAATAAAAGTACTCATATAAGTTTATGCAGAAAAACTTTAATCCATAATCATTGTTTATGTAGATGAGGACCTTGAACTACAAAATGTTTTCTTTTTTGGTTTCTTCAGGGCGATGGACAGTTTTACAATGGACAGTTTTGACAGATTGCAGTGGGTCAAAGTCTCATCTGGTTTCAAAATCTTTCTTTGACTTTCATGGACAATTTTCATTGGACAGTTTGACAGAATGTTGTGGGTCGAAGTCTCATGACTGGTTTCAAAATCCTTCTTTGACAGTTTGACAGTAAATGCGCATTCTCTGTTCTTTTGTAAATGGTAATGTTTTTTAATTGAGACATTCTATTTCTCACTTTCATCTTCAATGTAGAAAAAAATTCATATATTTTATCACACTTCTCTCCTAAATCCCACATTTATTTTCCGGAAACCCATTAATTTTCTGCTTATAAATAATTAGACAGAATTTTCTATTTTATTCATTTTTACTGAAACTTTAATTTATTTTCCTGTAGCTAAATTTATATACTAGAAGCAGTTAACCTGAATGCATTAACTCTTTCTAATTGAAAAAAATTCCTTTCTTCAATAAGAATATTAGATTTGCAAGAAAAACATTTTTATTGAAACTAAAATGATGAAATCAATTTACGGAATATCACAAAGAAATTTTATAACTGTACGAGTGAAATATTTAATTTCTTCTTTTTCATTCATATAGATCGCAAAAATCTTCAAGAAAAGAAATTATCAACAAATAAATCTTTTAATAATTTTTAGTTTGTGATAAATTGGACTTAGATACATACCCGAGCGTGGACGTAACAGTAGAAATAGAGCCCGAGCACGGCCGTAACAACACGAACGGAGCCCGAGCACGGACGTAACAGTACGAACAGAGCCCGAGCGTGGACATAACAGCACGAACAGAGCCTGAGCGCGGACGTAATAGCAGGAGCGCCAACGCGGCAAATAGAAACAGAGCTGCAAAAATCGCGTGAACAATGAAAACAGTAACATTCGCGGGAGATATATTTATAAAAACATAGTTCGGCCAAACTATTTTAAAACTAAAAGTTTGGCCGAACTATTTTAAAACTAAAAGTTCGGCCGAACTCCTATTGCCGGTTTTCCAAACCTCCGGCAAAAATTCTGTTTGTTGCGCCGTCACTGTGCCGTCAATCTAAACGGACTCAAAAGTTCGGCCGAACTCTTTAAGAAAGTTTGGCCGAACTATTATATAGTTCGGCCGAACTATTGCCGAAATTTTTTTTTTGCCCCGATTCTCACAAAAGTGTAACCCAGCTTCACGTTTCCGCCTGCATGTGATAAATCATAAACATATATAGAAGTGTTTTGTAATGATTTAAGGATAAGGAGAAGGGACGGCTTAAGATAAACATAAGTACAAATGTGTTTATTACCCACTTAAACTAATGTGATCGATTTATAATGATTTTCATGTATAACAGGTTCGAAATCAAAGGTTAATGATTCACACTTTCATCTGATATTTAAATAGAGATATAGGAAAAAGGGTTTAATATTACTATTGATGTATATAATTATAACTCCAATACCATCAGCAGAGCTTTTTTGCCCACAGGTGTCCATAACCTTGACAGAGTTGCTCTTTCACCCTTAGAACCATTGTCCTTTATTTATGCTGAGGAAGTGCTTGTTAATTGTCATAACGGAGGCCATTGTGCTGGCTTGGTGACCAGATAAATCACAATGTCATTCACTGGGAAGAAGTGAAAAGTGGGCAGGCCATCTCGTGATGAGACCTTATGTTCGAAGGACTTCTTAACTTTTTAATTGTTCATTAGACCATATCCCTGGTTTGGTGGCCATGATGGGAATGCCACTTCACTTGTTTCCTTATGAACATGGTAGGCTGGCTCTTGATGAGACCCCCTATCCTCCATCTTTCAAATTATAAAATTATTAATGGAATATGTAAATATTTTTCTTTTCATATAGCACTTTCCTATTTATTCATAAAGGATGGCTCAGCACTCCTTAAGAGTAGGGATGGTGGAAGAAGTCTGAACAGCTCAATAGAAAAAAAAATGTCGTTGTTCCTACTCCATAAATAAAAATCAAAGAAAGTTATAAAATATGGGAAAGAACCAACATGATAAATATAATCGATCATATGAATTTAGTAGTAGTAAGACAACAAGATCATGTTATTGATTATGCCCTTTTTTCTTTTTTCTTATAATTACTAAACAACTTTCTTAAAAATGACGATTTCTTTTGATTTGCTTATTACAGTAAGCTCTAATTTGTATATCCTTCCATAAATTGTATGTTTGCCTTTCAAAAAGTCATGAAAATTTCAAAAAAGTTCTAAAAATGTTGTTTAAAAAAAAGAAAAATCCACTCAAAAAGTGTTGTTCCTTTGGAAAGGAACAACAAAAACAATCTGCGAAAATGTTGTTCCTTTGGAAAGGAATAGCAAGAATAATCTGCGAAAATGTTGTTCCTTTGGAAAGGAAGAGCAAGAACAGTCGGTGAAAATCCTGTTCCTTTGGAAAGGAACAGCAAGAACAGTCGGTGTTGTTCCTTTTGAAAGGAACAACAAAACTATTGTTCCTTTAGAAAGGAACAACAAAAACGAGCGGTGTTGTTCTTTTCGAAAGGAACAAAAAAAAAAAGAGTGGTGCTGTTCCTTTTGAAGGAAACAACGAAATCATGCAAAAAATGTTGTTCTTTTTGAAAAGAAAACTAATCAGCGAAAATGTTGTTCCTTTCAGAAGGAACAACAAAAATAAACACATAAACGCACTTCTTCTTAAGAGGAACGGATGTTGTTCCTTAAGAGGAACAATAAATGTCCCTTAAAAGGAACAACAAACAAATATAAACACGTAAAAAGGAAAAAAATAGAAGAAATAACAAAGCTAATATGCAATCCATTTCCAAGCAAATCCAATCAAATAGAAAGGAAAGTTTATGTACAGGTTTCAAAAAAAAAAATTACAGAATTGTTGCTACTGAAGAATTTCCTTCTGCAATTGAAACTTGCATGGTGGGGTCTTTATTATTCAATTAACACTGGAGCACAAATTGCAATTTGAAGAGATTAACATCTCAAACACAAAAACATAAAAGAAATCAGAAAAGAAACAACACTTTATTAAGTTACAACAGATATGATGTTATTTCTAAGAGAATATCAAATCTATTAATGGAAAAAAATGATCTTTTGAAAAATGTTTGGCAGCAGTGACATGAATCTTCAAATGGAAACCAATTCTTCATTTCTTCTTGTTATGAATCTATTAGGTAATAAACTGGATGAAATTCCCTTGTTTTACTAAAATTCTCTCCAGAATTGCTCGTCCATAAATTTACCTTCTTTGTTCTCCTAAGACCTGCAAAAAAACGAGTGTCTACCTGCAATAAAACATTAAAACATGGAGAAAGAGAGGTGCATGAATCTCCTAATCCAAGAAATATGAAAAAAACTAACAAGTAGTTACTCTGTAGAACAAATCCATGGATAAAGTAAAACTAATTTATTACCTGCAGGAGAGCAGTGACCAATCATGCTAACCTGCAGTGTTTCAATCATAACTTTTTTGTTTTTCGTCTGATTCGAGTGATTCCAAAGCCAAATGAGAGCTAATTCAAATTTTTATCTCCAATAGAAACAGGTTTTAAAAATTCAATTCTATGATATGTCAAATTTTCTTAGAAAAACCTGCATAATAGAGTCATTTTCGATTTTCTAGCTTAGACCAACAGTTGGTATTTCAAGCATAAATTATTCGTTTAATGGCGGATTGAACTGATTAAAATTTGAGCTTAAATTATATTCATTTATTGATCTCTAATAGAAACAATTTTTGAAAACAAGAAGAATTGATGGGTCAAATATGTTAAGAAACAACCGAGAAAACAGAGTTTCAAGAGTGTTGATTTATGATAGGCAGTCAGTATTTTGGTCATAAATTCCTCATATGATATCTAAATTGAGTGATTCAAATTGTGTTGTAAGCTAGATTCATAGATGAATCTACCATGGAAACAAGTTTTAAAAATATAATCACTTTGGCCTCCAAAAACTAACTGTCCCAACTCTGTTGTTGAGCTGCCTACTAGACACCCTGTCAATGTTTTGGTTCTAACTTTTTCATTTCAAATCAAATAGAGTGATTCAAATTGGGTTAGAAATTATACATCAAGGGCTACTTAGGATAGAAATATGTTTTAAAAATATTCATCTTTGGTCCCCCAAAACATGATTGTCCCAACTTTGTTTTCAGGAATTTCATTAAGCCCGCAAGCCAAAAAAATGATATTCAAACAATTTTTCCATATTGATGATAAAAATGAATATGAGTGTTTGTAGAATTTTTGTTTTTAATATAATTCATCTACATACACAAATAAATTAAAATATTTATCATCAATGTTTATTTCCACAGCGTGTTGCAACAAAAATAACTATTTTTACAAAAAAAATGTGTTTATTTTATTTCCTTATTTATTTTATTTTCTCCACTAATATACTATTGTTTGAAAATAAAATATGCTTATGTATAAGATTATTCCCAGTGGAGCCATTTC
Organism: Pinus albicaulis; assembly: GCA_034641835.2. Taxonomy (NCBI): domain Eukaryota; kingdom Viridiplantae; phylum Streptophyta; class Pinopsida; order Pinales; family Pinaceae; genus Pinus; species Pinus albicaulis. The sequence continues at coordinate 1,235,648,723 of CM076578.1, forward strand.
CAAAATAAGGCATCTAGTGTGTACATACTCGGATTTGGAAAATGCATGTTGATAAATAGTAGGGTATGAGAGGCCAACTTCTCTTCTTGTAAAAAAATTTGGGCAAGAATTCTCAATTTCTTGGGAATATTGCTCAGTCTCTTATGTTTGGATATGTACCTCAGCAAAGGCTACATATGGTGACTTTGTGGCCTGAAGGGAAGTAGTAGGTTGTCTAGAAATAACTTTCCTAGGTCCTACTGATGGCTGAGATTCAGTTTTCTTAAGAATTTCTTCAATAAAGGTCCTTCTCCCAAGGGTCACCAGTCCCTTAGGTTTTTCATATTTGGGAGGAATTTTGTCTTTTTTAGATTTTCTACTGATTTAAAACAACAAGCCTTCATTCCTACCTAAAGAAAAAAAATTTTACCCAATTCTGCTGTGAAGCGGGCAGTGAGCAAGTATGTTCCTTGCTCGGTGCACAGGTTCTTACCTTCCGTCTTTAAAACCCAATTCTTCCCAAGCAGAAAAGAGGTCAAATGTGCATCACCCCTTCTAAATAGCATACACTCTCCCTAGCAACGGCGCCAAAATGTCGAGGCATAAAAAGGTATCTTTTTAACACCTATTTATCTCACATTAATTATGAATCCGGGAGCGACTTTTTATTTCAAGAGTGTACTTTGTCTGAGGCTGCAATTCATACAAGAGTAATGCTGTGAAGATGTAGTATAAAGAGGCTGCAATTCATACAAGAGTAATGCTGTGAAGATGTAGTATAAAATAACAAATGCAAAAGTAACAAATACTCGGAAAGAAACCTAATTAAAGTGACATGAATGGAAAGATTAAACTACTTCAATCTTGCAGAACATCGATCAGCGATGCAGTAGCAGTAACTCTTTCCCTTAGAAATCGATGCAAGATAACTAATCTAGGGACTTGGAGAAACAACCTCTATCCTCTACAGTTGGAAATCTTAAATTAGTCGAAACAAAAGCAAATTCAATGAAGGCAATTTAAAGGAAACGAAAGCTGGAAAGGAACAACAACATGTAACCATAACTCATCTATTTGCTAATCGAAGACTATGCATAAACAATGAACAGAAATGGAACAACAACATGAAATGAACAGCGATTACGATTCTAATATATTCAAGCAACTAGATTTCCATGATTTAATCCTGTTGACAGCCACTCACCACACAACAATCAATCATAACAAAAAACAGCAACTCAAATCAGATACAGATCAGCAAAGCTTTGTAATAACAACAGGATAATCGAATAATGAATGTGCTTCTTGTAAAGAATGAAATAGCAATGACTCTATATTTGATCTAACAACAATAAACCATTTTTGTAATTGCAATAAACATTAAACGCACTCCACATGACAGTAAATAAGAATTAGAAATACAAACAGTGGATCGCTCCACCAAGGCCGAGCCCTCAATCGCCGGTGAAAGCGCCGCTAGGATACTATAGAGCTTGAGGAATGGAACTAGAACGTCTCCTTGTATTAATAAAACATGAATAGCTTTTACATCATTTTCTCTTTGCTCACAAGAGTCAAGGAATTACAATGTTACAAAGGGAGTTCAACAATCATCCATTATTCTCTATGCTCCCCCCAATACACAATACATGCTCTCCTTTTATAATCAGAAGGAAGAGAAATTAAATAGAAAATATAATTTCCCATAACAATATTGGATTGCTCCCAACAACTTGATCAGCCAGAAAATACATTTCCAACAATCTTTCAACAAGAGAAAGGCGAATATGGCTTTGTAGCTGAGATTTGGAGGACGGCCGCAACAAAAAATCTGAGAAAATCGTTCTCAAAGAACCCTGTGTTTCTCTCAATACAGGCCGAATTTCAGAAAACCATTCTTTGCTAAAGTTTATTGGGTCCGTTTTGGACAAAACCCATGCTCTGAGTTTTCTAGATTCTTCTTCATTTGCTCAGAATGTCAATTGCAAAACTGTCACTTCTTATTCCAACGAATTTCTGAGTTGGAATATTTCATGATGATTTGGAAATCAAATCTGCAGTCTGGCAAATAACTTGGAGGCTAAAATGGTGAGTGATATTAATAAACCATCATTGATAAAATTATGCATAATAATCATCAATTTATTAAAAATAAAGGAGAATAAATACTATTCATCCATAAAAGCATAAATCATTATAAAATGGGTTTATATGATAAATTATAATAAATGACATGATAAAGAAGAGTGAAAATGGATGAAATAAGTGTTAAGAAGTGGTCGTATTCACGGCCCAACAATACCAAACCTTCTACATTTCAACATAATTTTTTCTAGATGTTTCAAATGATCTTCTTCTTTCTTTGAGTAGATTGTGATATCATCAAGATAAACAACCACTAATCTATCCTTTTCTTCAGAAAAAGCAATGTCCATTACTCTTTGGAAAGTGGCTCCCACATTCATGAGACCAAAGGGCATTTTGGCCTACATGAATGTACCCCATGGTGTCGTGAAGGTTGTTTTTTCTTGATCATCTGGATGCACAAGAATCTGATTGTAACCTGAAAATCCATCAAGCATAGACATCCTTTGTGAACCAACAATATTTTGCAGAATTGAATCCATCTTAGGAAGAGGATTATTATCCTTTAGTGAAGCCTTATTCAAATTTCTGAAATCAATACGAATTCTGATTTCTCCACTCTTCTTTCTTACCGGAACTAAGTTTGCAAGCCAATTTGAAAATCTGATTGGAACAATGATATTTGCATCAAAGAGTTTCTTAACCTCCTTTTCAATAAATGGAATGAGAAGAGAATTAATTCTCCTCAATTTCTGCTTGAAAGGCTTCTCATTTTCCTTGATAGGAATAATATCCTAAATAATGGAAGGATCATATTGTTTTAAATCAGATAACTCCAAGAAAAAACATCCGTAAACCTTCTCATCATCTCAAGATATTTGGATTTCACATCAGCTAAAAGAAGCTTAGAAATTTTTATCATTTCAGGCAAAGAGAATGTACCAAGATTACAGCTCTCTACTTCCTCTTCATCAGCTTGCAATTTTGGTGCTTTAAAAACATCATTTTGATCAAAAAGTTTCTCAAGAGGAATAAGACCTTTTGGTATTGAATTATTCTTCAATTGTAAAACTTAAGAATTCTCTTTAGGCTCAACAAGCATATTTTGCTAATCTACATATGTATTTTCAAATTCTTCTTTCAGCTCAATCAAATTTTTTACCTGTTGATCATCTTCAAAAACTTGCCAATTTATGATATTGTCCAGTATAGCTGGCCTATGACGAACTTCAATCTCATATTTTTCATTTGAATGCATAGGAATAATGAACAGGGTTGCCGAAACAGCAAGGGAATCAACAATATAATTTTGATCTCTAGTTTTGACTATGAAGGAATAATACTGAAAATTTTCCAACAAGTCTAAAACTAAATTTCTGTAAGCCCTCATTCTTACATCCTTCGTTTGATAGACACCTTCAACTTGTCTAATAACCAAGTCAGAATCTCCAAAAACATAAATATTTTGAGCCTTCATCTTTTTCAAAATATATAGACCCAAAATCAAAGATTCATATTCAGCCATGTTGTTTGTGCAATCAAAATTTAGTTTGTAAGAGTAAAACTTACTCTCATCATTTGAATTTGTAATCCAAATCCCCGCTCCTGCCCCTTCTTTTCCTGCTGACCCATCAAAGTACAATGACCACCATTCTTCCATCTCTTCGTCATTTACTTGTCGATTTTCTGCATGTTGATTTTCTGAGTGCTGATTTTCTGAATGATAATTTTCTGCATGCTAATTTTCTACTCTTATTTCTTCCTCAACACTATCAGCTGATTCATTGAGAAGAATGGAAGATCCAAGCTCAGTATCAAAAGCATAAATAGGAAAATTTTGAGGTTTATCTTTACTGCTTACCATGTAGGCCATTCTAGTCTCCTGATACAACCTCCTTTGCTCACCAAAAACATGAATTATGGCATAGAAAAGATCCATCTACATTGTGCCTTTGATTTTCGCTGCCCATGATCTAGAAAATAGCATACCAAACATTGGAGGAACATCAGCTACAAAAATATCCATAACAACTGTCTTTGTTGGAATTTGCGTGAGGCCAACAACAACATCCTTAATTAGACCAATACATTGAACCCTCTTGGAATCAAAAGAAAAAAAATCCTTGTATGGTCTTGTGATTTGCAATCCCATTCTCTCCATGATAACCTTGGGCATAAGATTATGAGAAGCTCCTGAATCTAACATAGAATTATGCAAAGTCATATCATAAATACTAATGCTTGCATAAAAAGGAGGAAACTCTTCATTTTGATCATCTTCTAAACTTGGACCCAAATATATAGTAGGATTATCTTCTTGGACATTCAAGGTATCAGCAGCCCCTGGTTGTGAATTCGGCATCTTAACTATCTTGCTTCTATATTCATTCACCTTGAGAATTTCACTAAAAGGGACTGATATTTTATTCTTTGAAATTTCATTCTCAAGGTTGAAAACAGAAACAGAGTTTTCAGCATCTTTGACAAGAGAAGGAATTTGAATGTCTTTCTTACCAAGTGGAATATCCTTTTTACCTTCAGCTACCTTTGGGGTATCATTCTTAGCTTCAGCAACCTTTGGAGCATCTTTCTTGGGCTGCACTTTTTTTGCAATGATAGGCACATTTCTATTTCTAAGATTATATTACTTTTTCATCTCGAAAATAGCATGTTGATACCCTTTAAAATAATCTGATGGTTCTTCTCCTTGATTAGCCAAATCTGACTCATCATGCTCTTCTTTAGTCAAGAAAATTCCTGACATTTCTTCATCAAGACAATGGATGGATTCTTCAGGAATCTCAGGCTCATATTCTTCATCTACCAAATTTTGCTGACAAGGAGGTCTCACTAGAGGGTCAGCTTGCTGATTTCTATTCTCTCTTGGCCTTTGATGATTTTGAAGTCTCCTAAATTGTGGATTTCTCTTCATGTTGCACAGGAGGAGCAGAAGTGTCCCAAGAGCTAACCTATCCATCAACTTCTCCATGGTTTTCATCATTGAATCAAATTTGTCTTCAGAAGTTGAGGTGGATGGTTTCTCTTCTTCTTTCAATTTGGTTTTTCCAATTTTTTCCTTTTTAGCAGCTATCATGTTTACCTCAACCTTAACTGCATCACTCTGCATTTCAGAAAGTGTAGGTGGCTCTCTTTCCCTCAACAGGATAGAAAATTCATAATAAAATGCTTCAACATATCTCATTTGTGCTAAGGCTTCCGGAGGTTTCAAATGGGCTGGAATTCAGTCAAAAATTTTATTAAATATCTTTGAAAAAATTTGGACAAATTCATCAACTACCCTTCTAAGGCTATCGTATTCAGTGAGTGCTTGGACTGGATTGGTTCTATTACCCCATTTTCTGAAGAATTTATCTTCAAAATCATTCCAAGTTCTAATGCTCCCTGGTGCAAGAGCCTTAAACCATTTTCTAACTTCACCAATAAAACTCTGTGCAAATAACCTTAGCTTCACATCCTCATCATCAACTTCTTCCCTGTCTATGAAATCATTGAATCTGTCTAAAAATTCCTCTGCTGAAATTTCCTCATCACTACCCCAAGTAGGAATCTTAGCAGCATATTTACTAGGAAGGTCATGCAAAACAACAGGAAGTATAAGTGGTGCATACCTAGTAGGAGAAACCATGACTGGAGGATGAACAATGGTTGTAGAAGGAGTTGAAGAAGATGAGGAATAGATATCAGCAAGACTGTTTGGTTTTTGTAAGCCACTGACAATAGAACTCCAATTTGGAAGGGGTAAACCATCTTTGGATTTCAACAAGATTTCAAAAGGATCAGTTTCTTTGAGTTTATCTAAAGACTCATTTTCTAGCAGTAATTCAGAGGTAACAGCTTCCAAAAACTCTTCCTTGGCTTCTTTTGTCACTAAGGCTGAAGTGTCAATTCCTCTCTTTTGCAAGTCTAAAATAACATCAATGAGTTATTTTTCACTTCTAGATCTAAACAACACTTCATGAATTTTTTCATCAATTTTCTTATCTTCAGGACTTCTTAATATTTCATAGGACAAAGATTTCGAATGAGATGGAGTACCTGATATTTCTTAAACTCTTTGACTTTTTGAAATAGTGTTTGGATTGTCCACAATGGTAGGTGGATTGGGATCAGGATTGCTCCATGTGTATCTCCTTCTCGAAGCCACCTTTAAACTTTGAAAAATGTATGGAGTCACCAAGGTAGATTACAGCCTCGAAAAACTTTATGAGCTCCTGCTACCTTCAGAAGTTCAACTTCTTGATTTCGGGAATGAATAATCTTCAGAATCCCGGCAGACGCACCAAAATATTATCTCAAAATCAGACCCTGATAGGCTGCTAGTCAAGGAGACCCTGAGTAACTATTTCAAACCAAACTTTTAGTTGAGGCTTATCCTCCTCAACCTGAGAGGGCTCTCTCAATAGGTTAATGATTTGAAAATAAATATTAGATGGCTACTCTATGAATAAACTGAATGAAGTGAATAATTGGTTGTACTACTAATCAACAAACATCTATTGGGTAAATGGAGCCAAATGTGCTTTCAAAAAACATAAATATTAATTTCATATGGAAATCAGGGCATTTCAGGGTTTAGATGCATCAATAGAATAGTAGGAAAGAGAATAAACACAGTTCATGAACATATGAAGGAAGTTAGAGCACCTTCATTGAATTCTAAGTAACATACATTCATGCCACTGCAAGTAATTTAAAGAGAAACATCATGAGACAATCAAACATCCATAACCCTTTTTGAATCCTGAGTGATGAAACAAAACTCTCTGTATTAAGATAAAAACACAGTTCTCTGATATCACAAAAAGTATGCTTGTTCAATGAAAATTCCAACCCTATGAAATTTGATTTCTTCCCTCTTATAGAGTGGTCATTACATCATTGGATTCCTTCCAAATATTTGAGAATAAATTCGAATTTGACACCTATAAACTTTTCAAAAAACTTTATTTACAAACTGACAGTTAAACTATCTGTCTTACAGTCCTAATAAAACTAGGACTAAACACTATTTATTACATCTTAACAAACTTTAACAACCTTATCTAATCATTAAAAACTATGCTTGACAGCTAGACTTCGACCATGACATTGTTCATGTTCTTGTTGTTAGACCCCATCAACCTGCTTCTTATCCATTCCTACAAAATAGGAGCAAGTTTCCTGCAAAATAGTTGAATACTTCATTTCTGTCCATTCGAATCAATTTGCTGAAGGACTGGTGCTTAAAACATGTGGAAAATGTCTTATGAATTTCACTTGAATTCGACCTTCCAGCTGTGCAAATCTCAACCTCCAGAATGGTGCAACATTGTCAATACTACTGCACTACGAAACTGCTAAGTCTGTTGTTTTCGTAGCGCAGACTTTTCCTTTTTAAATCATACTTCAAACCCCCATTTTATATGTGCTAACCCTCTAGATCTTCATTTGTATTCTCCATATACCCCCCACCAGCATCAAATCCCAATACAAAACCCTTGTCACCTTTGAAAATTTGCAAAAATCTTTCAAAATGCATCCTACAATAGTTTTGTAGCACGCTACGAAATTGCTGTGTGTCACCTTCAACAGTTTCATAGCGCGCTACGAAACTGCTGAGTCTTCACTTTTCATAACTTCTTTCCAAAAATTTGGTTTTCAACCCTTTTAATACCATATATTCATGTGTATATCAACCTTCAAAACCCATAACATCATCTTTAAACAGCTCCAAAAATGAGATATATTCATATGACCTCAAAAATTTGTTAAAGGATGACACTTACTGTTTGCACTTATTTTAGCTATGGCTGATCTTCAAATTGGGCTAGCTATATTTCCAAGTCTTCTACTCTCCTCTTAAGCTTTCTATTATTTTCCCTTTGCTTGGTATTGACCATCCTAAGGAATTTTGCTTCTTTGATTGCAGGTAGGGTTCATATGAAGAATTGAGCTTGACTATCAATTAATTCAGGGTTTGGATTTTTCTCCAAGTCCCGCAGTTTTTTCATCCTTTCAAAGTTTTCCCTTTCTTCTGCATGCATTCTCACCTTTTTATTCAACTTATCAATCTCATTATTTTCCAATATGAGTTTGTCTTTGACATCTTCATAGTTGCTCTTTTCCTTCTAAATATTGGAAACCTTTTTTCTGTCTTCTTTAGGCATTAAAAAAGATATATTTGTGGTTTCTTCAAAAACATTAGCACTTTCACCTCCTGTTTGATCTTTCTCTATGTATGATTGCTTCAACTTCTTGGAGTGCCTAGTTGAGGGTTTTCTGGGTTTAAAGATAAACTCTGCCACATCACCCTGAAAATCTAACCTTTTAGATGTCTTCAATTTCTTTGATTTGCTGCCACCTATATCCAGTTTGATGAATTCTTCTTGCACTAGGGGAGACTCTACAATGTCAATAGCTTGAATTATATCATTCAAATTACCTTTCGACCCCTCTGTAACTTCAGCTTTACCTTTTTCCGTCAACCTTTGACTCATAGTCAACCTCATTTGATCTGTTTTACTAGTTGACTGCTCTAGAATTGTCTCCTTAACCAGAGTTTTCTTCTTCTGTACGAATTTAGGAGTATCTTGGATTTTCAATGTTGCTCCTATCATTGGTTCTTTAACTTATTTTCGAGGTTTGAGCTTAAAAAATCTTCTTTACTTTGTTTCTACAGGGGTAGTAATCTTTGATGGAGTTTTTTCTTTAGCTTGAGGACTAACACCTGTTCCTTCAATCCTAATTCTACTTAAAAAAAGGAATTCATCCCAATCTTTGTTTGCTTTCTGCAGCTCATGTAAGACTATTAACTTAACTAAGTCATGGTAAAATAATGATGTTTCACATGACTCAACTTTCATTTGTACCTTATCAGACATCTTAGCCAAACTTCTGAAAAGATAAAAAGGTAAATCTAGAGATATTATCCCTATGAAATGAAGCAAAAGTTTAAAGTGATAAGTATGCACCTTGTGGTATCTCCCTTCGCAGGTGAAGTACCTCTGAATATTGTAGAGAAAATTGGAGAATGTATCTTTGACATAGTTTCTTGGCACGACCTTGTTCAATTCAACCTCTGAAAACTCTGGTTTTAGAAATATTTTGTAATGTACCATGTCAAACTTGAAATTTTTAAACCACCTGTCTTCTCCTCCTAAAATTTCTGTAACTGTTGATATCACCTCAGGGGAAATTGGTAAATTTAGAAATCCAATCCTTGAGTTTGAAATTGTGAATTTTTTGGCAAATTCTTTGGTGACTTGAGTGTGCCCTCCTTGAAATTTTTCACAAAACCTCCAGCAACCTACTTTCTTAAAGGCTTCTTCAACAGACTTGTCTTTTGTAAGGGCTTCTATAGCTTCAGGTTCTGTTCTTAGGCAATGACCATACCTATGACTCCTTCTTTCTTCAGCTATTATGGCGACTTAGGAACAATTGTAACTGACCAAGTTTCATAATTTTTTTATAGTGATAACACCTTCATTTTCAAGAAGAATCCTTTTGTATGATTGAATGAGATGGTTATGGGCGTGATTGGGATAATGTCGATCACAATCTAAGCAAGTGTATTATATGATTGAATGTCTCACGATAGATATTACACTTTCATGGGTTGTTTAAATAGTAATGATACCACCATTCATAACCATAAATTCGAATGATGACGATAATTGGTTACCAGAACTTTGATGTGAACTTTCTCATACTACTATACCCAACCATATTCTACGCATCATGTTTAAAAATTCATTTCCATAAATTTTATGTCACTAACGGAAATAATTTCTAAATGAACTATGATTACAATGTATCGCCATCACTTCATATAAACCCACCTACTAATTATGCAAGCAATGTGACTGTTACTAGTCCCTTTTTGAATTATACATGCTCCTCTAGATTGCTTCACCATCACAGATGGACATTATTCCTCTCTGGCTTAGCCTTCAACACTTTGTAAACTATTTATAGTAATTGGTTGACCACTTCTTGTACCTTGTATCCTTATTTCTGGTGCTTTGTTTCAACCACTTCGAGTACTCTCTATCGACTATTTCCGGTACTCCATGTCAACTACTTCCAGTACTCTCTTATCATATCTAGTACCAAACCTTTCTCCAAGTTCAAAACCTGCTCTAAAGATAACATGGGGGTGGATAGGCATAACCAGAGTTCCAGTCTTATATATAAACTTAAGAATAGCAGTTGCGTAAGAAGAAGTTCAAGAAATTAGACAGGATTTCATTCCTCAAAAATTTCAAAGGATACCATGAAGACGTCTTACATGCCTTCACTCAAGATTTTGATGGCAAGATTGTCCAGCTAGGAGGTATGAAATTTGAAGTCACAAAGGATACCATAGTAGAGGCCAAGGGATTACTGGTCGAAGGAGATAAATACATCAAGGGTGCGATCATAAACAAGGAATTATGTCAAAATTTCTTCACTCCTGCACATTTGAAACCCGATTGGACTAATAATTGGGTCAAAGAAGATAAAGAAAGATGCTTAATGGCTTGCAAATTTTTGTGACTAGTGAAGGCATGTATGCAGTCACCTTTATTTACCATTTAAGGCTCTTTTTGAATTTTGAGGGAGGACCTGTTCCATATTTCCTCTGGATGAGTTTTAAAAAGATGGAAAGAGGAGTGATATCAACCTCTAAAAAGGTTAAAACTAGCATATACCATCATGGGCTAATAAAATTTTTAGTTTTCCATGAAATGAAGAAGCATTGTAGCCATTGGAAGATGTTCATGTCGCAAAATTTTCCTCAAGGCGAAGGTTTCAAGCACATGGAGGAAATATTTCTAGAGGTGAGAACTAACGGCCTCAATAGTAAACAGGAAATAAGTAAGAAGAAATAGAAGAATTCAAAGTCTAAGGAGGTAATTTATAGCCCTAATCCATCAAGATTTGTTAATAATTAAGATAAGGAGGAAACAATAGAGGATAAGGAAACTCTTGCACCAATAGTTAAGCCATAAAAGGGTAAGAAAACCACTCTAGATTCACCCACTCCAAGTAAAATTTTGACAAGTGAGAAGAAGAAGAAGAAAAAGAAAGCAGAAAATCATCAAGGAGAATTCATAGCAACTCCTTAAGATATAGTTATTGAGTTGCCTCAGGAAGAGACTCGTGCACCAAGTGTTAAAAAGGTAAAGAATCCTGGAACTAGTGAAGGGAGTGACAAGGCAAAAAATTCTGAGAAGAAGAAGATAAATGCAAAAAAGGAAGAAGTCACAAAGTCTGTTATCACCCAAAAAAAAAAAAAAAAAAATTCAAAACATTGTATTCAACTCTATTTTTTATCATGGTCTAAAATAGGTCTGAAAGTCATTTTAGTTTGGTTAAGGGTAGGTCATAGCTTTTAGAGGTTTAATGTTCATCATCTGAATTCAAATAAGGTATTTAGAGGTCCATTCCATAGTCAGATATTCACATTTTTCATTTAAAGGTCATTAAATTAAGTTTTGGGCTAAATTTCTGTAATTAGCCAAGAATCCACCGTTTCATAGCACTGTTAGTTCAAAAAAGAGGAAATGCGCTACGAATGCACTGCTACTTTCATAGCACAAACTGCAAAAATAACATTATGAGTGCTACGAAAGCACTATTTCTTAGCTGTCATGTCAAATGAGACAAAATTTGTCAGATTTAGTTGGGAAATGATAGGATAGGGGTATGTTGAGTAAGTTAGTTACCAGATTCAATGTACTTACCTGACCTACATTCATCATAGTCATGATAGGATATCAATGAAGCATCATTTAGTCATGAGGTGACATCTCAAATTCAAGTTTTTTCCTAATTAAGTCATTCCACTTTTCATTTACCTCCACTCAACTGTTTAAGCTCTGAAGCAGTAAAATTAAGCTTGTGGTTGTTCTATACCAAGGCTATCTTCAATATAATTAAGTGAGGCTGTTCCTTTTTCTCAAGCGAGGTTGTTCTATGTTATCAAGAAAGGTTGTTCATGCATGATCAAGCGAGGTTGTTTTACAAATTCTAGAGAAGCTAACAGGTTTTTTCCAAGAAGCATGGAAAATGAGAAGTTCATAGAGGAGGACATTGTCTAAGATATGAACTTGAAAATGTGAAAGCTTTAGTTGAGGATAAAAAAGTAATGGAGGTTTTCATCAAAGCAGGATGTCTCCAGTTTTTTGAAAAGCTACAGGGTGGTCACACTCAGGTGTTAAAGGAGTTTTCCTAATATTTCAGTGGAACCACTACCAAAATTGGAATGTTAAATGTACCAGTCACACCTGAGATCATAGCTTCTGTGACAGAGATACCGAGAGGGAAGGAATCTTGGTTTAAAGGTTTTAGGTTTGACATGGAACCATGCAAGGAATTTATGAAACTTGAATATGTTGATATGGACCTGAACAATGCAATAACTAGAAGTTGTATCAAGGACAACTATGGAAAGATTCTATTTAATATTCAAAGATACTTCACATGTGAAGGTATGTACCATAAAGTTTACACTTATCATTTCAAGCTTTTGTTGCATTTCACAGGTATGATATCACTATATTTTCCATTTTACTTGCATAGAAGCCTTGCCAAAATGGTTGACAAAGTCCAAGCCAAATCTAATGGCTGTGAAACAACTCTGTTTCACAATGGTTTGATAAAATTATTGGTTTTGAATGAGCTTTGGAAGATAAATAGGGATTGGTCTTCCTTTTTGTTTATGAATGGATTTGAAATGGAAACTCTAACCATAGCTAGGAACCCTAAAATTAAAGGGAATCCTTCACCACCACTATCATAATCTAATCAACCAGTGGTTACTAAAACAAAGAGGTTTATAAAGTTGAAACCAAGGAAACGGGTTGAAAATAGAACAGAGAAGACACTGGTACTTGTTGCAGAAACTCCTTCATGTGAAAAACAGAGTTTAAAAAGTGTCAAAGAGGCTAATGAAACAGGCAAAGTACCTAAAGAGGTGGTTGACCTCTCATCACAAGCAGTAGAGCATGCAGCTAGTAGAATGATGAAGGAAAAATAAGAATTTATAGAGTATAGAAGGCTTGAGGAGAAATTAACATCAGCAAAACAACGGATTTCTAAGATGAAGAAAAGGGCCATAAATCACATCATTGAGAAAACATAATTCAAAAGGATGAAAACAGTATGGGAAGGCCAAACTATTTCTAGGTCTGAAATTCCAAGTGTTGCAGAGCAGTTTTTCACATGGACAGTGCCAGCTATCAAAGAAGCAAGATTTATCAGAGTGATTAATACTCATTTGAGAGCCAGTAATAGAAGGCTAAGAGGCCAATTTGAATATTTCGAACTACAATTGAAAATGTCTCAAGATGAACTAAAAAACAAAGGTGCAGAATAACAAATTCAAAGCAAACTCAAATGGAAAATGAAGAATAAACTTTATGAAAGTTATGTTTTAGTTCATATGGCTGATGGCTTTGATGAAGCTAGTGATTCTCTAAATTTTTGGCACCTTTTTGTTTCAAATTTTGAAGAAAATTTGGTTAAAACTGCTTACATAGCAGTTTCGTAGCACACACAATGCAAAAAGGGTGAAATGCACTACGAAACTGCTGCAACAGCTTTTTCACCCTTTATTTATCAATTTTTGGAGGGGATATCATGTGTTTTGACTTGAAACTTTTAGAGAATTTATGTCAAGTGAATATCAAAACAACCTTGAAGAAAAGGAAACAAAATTTTGAAGGAAAATGGGTAAAAACACTGCGCTACGAAAAGCACTATGAAACTATGCTGCTTTCGTAGCGTAGGACTATTTTCACTATTTTGAGAGTTTGAAGTGGATTTTGTATAGCTGGCACATGGGGATGATTTTTGACATATGCTATTCTACTTCCTAATAGTATATAGCCTCAAAGTTATGGGTTCATAGTGGTCAGAGTGTTTCAAAAATTTAAAGAATCTTAAGCCTAAAAGTAGGGGAACAATTTCCTTGTTTGTAGGAGATCAACATCATCAGCATTATGGTCATAATAGGTTGGATCTCATCATCAGGATTATGGAGATATAGGTGGCAAATGATGTAATAAAGTTTAGATAAAGTTGTTATGAGTAGAGTTAAAGAGTTCAAATTCTAGTTGTAATAGGACTCTGTATTAGGTTTACAACTGTCTTTGAAATAAATACCATGTTATATGGTTAGGATAGGTGTCAAAGATAGGAATTCGATGTATCTAGCCGGGGATAAGCTTATCTTATGATTTGAATGATTTATAAAGGATCAAGGAGTCGAATTATAGAGGGTTGATCATTTTTAGCAAAAAGACTATTTTTACTGTAAGTGATTGTTTTCAGCTTTAATACAGAGAATTTTACTTAGCCAACTTGAGATTCATACAGATTTTTAGTGTGTATTTGTTCTATTTCATCTTTTTACTATCTATTGTAGTGGTATTTGCTTATGTCTACTTAGAATTCATCCTTGATTCTCTGACTTCCTATGTAGGAAAATTGAATGTGTTTCTATTGTTTCCCATGTGTATCTTTTGACTAAAACTCTAACATGCCTCAACTTCCATGCTAAGTAGATTGATTGGTTTTACTGAAGCTATCATGACTCCATAAGACCAATGTACTCTTTCTAATGTGATTTAAAACCAAATTCAATCATTTATATGTTTATGATCACACATAGAGTTAGCCATCTTCAATTTTATTCAAAATCAGTAACCCTTGAGAGAGCCCTCTCAGGTTGAGGAGGCTAAGCCTCAACCAAAAGCTTGTTTTGAAATAGTTGCACAATATTAAATTTCTAAAAATAAAATATCAATTCCTTTTGGTGAGATTCTCAAGGTTGATGAATATAGAAGCAAGATTTTTAAAATGTTAAACTCACAACCAGGAGTTGCTGATATCTTTAATGTATTAGAAGACCATCCAACCATATATTTGGGTCCAAGACTAGAATATTAACAGAATGAGGAAGTCCCTCCTTTTTATGTGAGCCTTAGCATTCATAATATGAAATTGCATAGTGCTATGTTGGATTCAGGGGCTTCTCACAATCTTATGCCCAAAGTAATCATGGAAAGAATGGGGTTAGAAATAACTAGGCCATATAAAGATGTGTTTTCTTTTTATTCAAAAAGAGTTCAATGCATTGGTTTAATCAAGGATGTTTTTGTTCGTTTGATGCAAGTTCCTGCTAAGACTGTAGTCATGGACATTGTAGTAGCAGAAATTCCACCGAAGTTTGGTATGATGTTGTTAAGGTCATGGGCAAAAAAAATTAAGGGTACAATGTAGATGGATCTTACTTATGCGACCATTCCCATCTTTGGGGAGCAAAGAATGTTGTATTGAGAGACAAGAATGGCCTCCATGGTGAGTAGCAAAGATAAACCCAAAAACTTTCCAATTTATGCTCTTGATACTGAACTTGTTTCTGCTATTGTTTTCAATGAATTGACTAATGAAGCAGAAGAGTAGAGGAAAGCAGAAAATCAGAGTTCTAAAATTCAGTAGTCTAAAAATCAGCAAATAGAAGGTCATCAAGTCAACGATAAAGAGGAAGAAGGTCGGTGCTCATTGCATTTTGATGGATCAACAAGAAGGGAAGGAGCACAAGCAGGGATTTCGATTAGAAATCCAAGTGATGAGAGTAAGTTATTTTCCTATAAACTAAACTTTGATTGCACGAACAACATGGTTGAATATGAATCCTTGATTTTGGGTCTAGAAGTTTTGAAGAGAATGAATGCTCAAAACATTTTTGTTTTTGGAGATTCAGAATTAGTCATCAAATAGGTTGAGGGTGTTTATCAAACAAAATACACAAGGTTGAGAGCATATAGGAATTTGTGTTTTTGACATGTTATAAAACTTTTAGGCCTATTCATTCATGGTCAAAACTAGAGAACAAAATTCCATTACTGATTCTCTTGCTATCTCTGCAAGTCTTTTCATAATTCCTATGCACTCTATAGAAAATTATGAGGTTGACATTTGGCATAGGCCAGCTATCCCTGATAATATTACTCATTGCCAAGTTTTTTAGGATGATCAACAAGTGAAAAAATTTATTGAACTGAAAGAAGAATTGAAAAATGTACAAGTAGATCAACAAAACATATTAGTTGAATATTAAGGGAATTCTAAAGTTTTGCAACTAAGGAACAATTCCATACCAAAGGGAGTCATACCTCTAGAAAAACTTTTTTATCGGAATGATGTTTTTAAATCCCCTAAGATACAAGCTGATGATGAAGAAGTTGAGAGCTGTAACCTTGCTACTATAGCTATGCCCAAAATTATTAAACTTTCAAAATTTATTTCAGCTGATATGAAGTTTAAGTATGTTGAAATGATGAAGGGATTCATAGCTGTCTTTACTTCGAACTATGCTGATTTGAAAGAATATGACCCCACCATTATTCAACATACTATTCCCATAATAGAAAATGAAGGACCCTTCAAACATAAGTTAAGGAGGATCAACCCAATTCTCATGCCTTTGATTGACAAGGAAGTTAAAAATCTCTTTGATGCTAAAATCATTGTCCCAATCAGATTTTCAAATTGGCTTGCAAATTTGGTTCCATTTAGGAAGAAGAGTGGAGAAATCAAAATATGGATTGACTTCAGAAATTTGAATAAAGCCTCCCTGAAGGATAATTATCCCCTCCCAAAAATGGATCAAATTTTGCAAACTATTGTTGGTTCTCAGAGAATGTCTATGCTTGATGGTTTTTCATGTTATAATCAGACTCTTGTACATCTTGATGATCAAGAAAAAAAACCTTTGCTACACCATGGGGTAGTTTCATGTATGCCAAGATGCCATTTGGTCTCATGAATGCAGGACATACCTTTCATAGGGAAATGGACATTGTATTTTCTAAAGAAAAGGGCAAGACGATGGTTGTGTATCTTGATGACATAACAGTCTTCTCAAGGAGGGAAGAAGATCACTTGAAACACTTGGAAAGATTTCAGCTGAAATGTAGAAGGTTTGGCATCTCTCTAAATCCCACCAAAAGAATTTTTGCTTTAAATTCAGGTAAATTAATGGGACATATCATTTCTAAAGATGGAATTAAGATTGATCCAAACAGGGTCAATGCAATTCAGAAGGTGGATTTTCCAAGAAGTAGGAATGAGATTCAATCTTTCCTTGGAAAGGTTAATTTTGTAAGGCGATTTATTCATAATTTTGCTGAGATTGTGAAGGACATAATAAGGATGCCGAAGAAGGGAGTTGATACTAAGTGGACAGTAGAATTAAGAAACTCATTTGAGGAGATCAAAAGGGCACTTACACAAGAATCAATATTGATCAGTCCAGATTTCTCACAGGAATTTCTGGTTTTTACTTTTGCATCGGAGAATACTATCGTTGGAGTTCTGCTACAAAAAGCACAGCAATGTATTGAGCAGCCAATTTCTTTCTTTAGTAGGACATTAGCCAATTCTGAGCTGAAGTATAATATCTTAGAAAAGCATCTGTATGCCTTGGTAAAGGCTATCAAATATTTCATAATTTATATTTTGAATTCTCATATTGTGGTGTTTGTTCCTAACACTGTAATGAAAGACATCCTCACTCAAGCCAACCCTGATGGTAAGAGGGGGAAATGGATTGACAAGTTGCTAGAACATGATATAGAGATTAAAAGCACAAAATTGGTCAAATGGAAAGGCTTTTCAAATCTGATGGCGCAGTCAAACTTTGACAGTCTTGATATAAATTGGATTGTAGAAATATCAGAAATTTAAGATGATGAGGAGGAACTAGTACCTATTGAAGAAAAATATATCACTTCGGATTGGTACAAGGAAGTCGTTTTCATCCTACAGCACCATAAAGCACCTGTTGATTTAACAAATTCCAAAGCAAGGTTTGTTAATTTGAAACCTTTGAGATACTTTATATTTGACAGAAATCTGTTTTTGAAGGATACTGGTGGAATTTTGCTGAATTTCTTGCTGGAAGAAGAGGTTGATAAAGTGATTGAGGAATTACACAAAGGAGATTGTGGAGGTCATCAATATTGGAAGGCAACAGTGAACAAAATTCTGAGAGCAGGGTATCATTGGCCTACAATGTTTAAGGATGTCTACAATAGGGTTGCTGCCTGTCATGAATGCCATATTTTCGAGGGTAACAAGAAGCTTGTACCTTTACCTTTTATTCCTATCTATGTAGAAGCACCATTCTAGCAGTGGGGACTAGATTTTATCAGAGAGATTCATCCATCATCATCAAGTCAGCATTTTTGGATTCTTACAGCGAATGATTACTTCACCAAATGGATTGAAGCAATCCAAACTAGGCAAGAAAATGATTTTGTGATTATTTCTTTCCTAGAAAATAATATTTTGTCTAGATTCGGTTGCCCCATGAAGATTATAACTGATAATGCACAGACATTTAAGTCTAATAAGCTGATCAATTTTTGTCATCAATATCATATTACTCTCGAGCATTCTACTACATACTATCCGCAAGGAAATGGCCTTGTTGAATCTTCTAACAAGAGCATTGTAAGGATCATTAAAAAGGTGTTGCAGAAGAATAAGAAGGCTTGGCATTTGAAGCTGAAGTATGCCTTATGGGCTCACAGGATATGCGAAAAGAGGTCAATCAGAGCTTCACCATATGAATTGGTATATGACACTGAGGCTATTTTTCCTACATCACTAGGGGTACCTATTATGAAGATGATTCAAGGGCTAGAAGAGGAGCCAAATGAAATACAGAGGAGAATTAATCAACTAATATCTCTGTAAGAGAAAATGAATGAGGTTTATGATAGAAATCAGTAATCTCAAAACGGAATCAAGAGGACATTTGATAAGAAGATCAAGGAAGAAAGTTTTCAAATTCAAGATGAAGTTTTGAAATGGGAGGCCAGAATTGGAGAGAAAGGTAAACATGGTAAGTTTGAGAACTTATGGAATGGTGCTTTCAAAATAGCTGCTTTTCATGGAAACAATACTTACATACTGTAGGAGATGGATGGAAAACCATATGCTAGAGGAGTTGTCAATGACAGGTTTTTGAAATATTATTCTTCCTAAAATCTGATGGACTGTTCATGTCATTGTATATATTTCATTTTATAATTTTTTTCTGCTAATAATGACAAGCTAAATCAGCAAGCTCGAGCCTGAGGTGAAGGCCATTAGAGCTTGAGGAGGAAGCTTGGGGATTTCAAAGTTTTTACTATTTTGGTCAAGAAAATGGATAGCAGCACTAGAACTACTGGTTCTTACTGTACCACAGGGGCACACTATCCCAAGTGGAGCCATTGTTATCACCCAAAAAAAAAAATCAAAACATTGTATGTCAACTTTGTTTTTTATCATGGTCTAAAATAGGTCCGAAAGTCATTTTAGTTTGGTTAAGGGTAGGTCATAGCTTTTAGAGGTTTAATGTTCATCATATGAATTCAAATAAGGTATTTAGAGGTCCATTCCATGGTCAAATATTCACATTTTTCATTTAAAGGTTAGTCAATTAAGTTTCGAGCTAAATTTCTACAATTAGCCAGGAATCCACCATTTCCTACCATCGTTAGTTCAAAAAAAAGGAAATGCACTGTGAAAGCGCTGCTACTTTTGTAGCGCAAACTACGAAAATAACATTGTGAGTGTTATGAAAGAAGTTTCTTAGCTGTTGTGTCAAATGAGCCAAAATTTGTCATATTCAGTTGGGGAATGATAGGATAGGGGTATGGTGAGTCAGTTAGTTACCAAATTCGATGTACTTACCTATCCCACAATCATCATAGTCATGATACGATATCAATGAAGCATCATTTAGTCATGAGGTGACATCTCAAATTCGAATTTTTGCCTAATTGAGTCATTCCAGTTTTCATTTACCTCCACTCAACTGTTTAAGCTCTGAAGCAGTAAAATTAAGCCTGTAGTTGTTCTATACCAAGGATATCTTCAATATAATCAAGCAAGGCTATTCCTTTTTCTTAAGAGAGGTTGTTCTATGTTATAAAGTGATTCTATTCATGCATTATCAAGCGAGGTCGTTCATGCATGATCAAGCAAGGCTTTTTTACAGATTCTAGAGAAGCTAACAAGTTTTTTCTAAGAAGCATGGCAGATGAGAAGAAAGTTCACAGAGGAGGACATTGTCTAAGATATGAACGTGAAAATGTGAAAGCTTTAGTTCAGGATCAAATAGTGATGGAGGCTTTCATCAAAGCAGGATGTCTCCAGTTTCTTGAAAAACTACAGGATGGTCACACTCAGGTGTCAAACGAGTTTGCCTTACGTTTCAATGGAACCACTACAAAAATTGGAATGTTAAATGTACCAATCACACCTGAGATCATAGCTTCTATGACAGAGATACCAAAAGGGTAGGAATATTTTTTAAAAGGTTTTATGTTTGACATGGAACCATGAAAGGAATTTATGAAACCTGAATATGTTGATATGGACCCAAACAATGCAATACCTAGAAGCTATATCAAGGACAACTATGCAAAGCTCCTATTTAATATTCAAAGATACTTCACATGGGAAGGCAGGTACCGTAAAGTTTACACTTATCATTTCAAGCTTCTGTTGCATTTCACAGTTATGATATCACTATATTTTCCATTTTACTTGCATAGAAGCCTTACCAAAATGGCTGACAAAGTCCAAGGAAAATCTGATGGCTATGAAACATCTCTATTTCACCATGGTTTGGTAAATTTATTGGTTTTGAATGAGCTTCAAAAGATAAATAGGGATTTTTATTCCTTTTTTTTTATGAATTGATTTGAAATGGAAACTCTAAACCCAGCTAGGAACCCTAAAATTAAAGGGAATCCTTCACCACGAGTAGCAGAATCTAGTCAGCCAGTGGTTACTAAAGCAAAGAGGTTTATAAAGTTGAAACCAAGGAAACAGGTTGAAAATAGAATAGAGAAGACACCAGTAATTGCTGTAGAAACTCCTTCACCTACAAAATAGAGTTTAAAAAGTGTCAAAGAGGCCACTTAAATAGTCAAAGTACCTAAAGAGGTGGTTGAACTCTCATCACCAGTAGTAGAGCATGCAACTAGCAGAATAATGAAGGAAAAAGAAGAATTGACTGAGTATAGAAGGCTTGAGGAGAATTTGACATCAGAAAAACAAGAGATTGCTAAGATGAACAAAAGGGATAGAAAGCACATCATTGAGAAAACATAATTCAAGAGGATGAAATGAGTATGGGAAGGCCAAATTGTTTCTAGGTCTGAAATTCCAAGTGTTGCAAAGCAGTGTTTCACATGGACAGTGCCAACTATCAAATAATCAAGATTTATCAGAGTGATTAATACTCATTTGAGAGCCAGTAATAGAAGGCTAAGAAGCCAAGTTGAAGATGTGGAACTACAACTGAAAATGTCTCAAGATGAACTAAAAAACAAAGGTGCAGAATAACAAATTCAAAGCAATCTCAAATGGAAAATGAAGAATAAACTTTATGAAAGTTATTTTTTAGTTCATATGACTGATGGTTTTGATGAAGCTAGTGATTCTATGAATTTTTGGCACATTTTTGTTTCAAATTTTGGTTAAAACTATTTACACAGTAGTTTTGTAGCACACACAGTGCAAAATGGGTGAAATGTGCTACAAAACTGTTGTAGCATCTTTTTCACCCTTTATTTATCAATTTTTGGAGTGAATATCGTGTGTTTTGACTTTAAAAATTTAGAGAAGTTATGTCAAGTGAATACCAAAACAACCCTGAAGAAAAGGAAACAAAATTTTGAAGGAAAATGGGAAAAAAAATTGTGCTACGAAAAGCACTACAAAACTGTGTTGCTTTTGTAACGCAGGACTATTTTCACTATTTTGAGAGTTCGAAGTGGATTTTGTATAGCTGGCACATGGGGATGATTTTTGACATGTGCTATTCTAGTTCCTAACAGCAGATAGCCTCAAATTTATGGGTTCATAGTGGTCAGAGTGTTTCAAAAATTAAAAAAATCTTAAGCCTAAAAAATAGGGGAACAGTTTCCTAGTTTGCAGGAGATCAACATCATCAGCATTATGGTCATAACAGGTTGGAGCTCATCATCAGGATTCGACCTTATGGAGATATAGGTGGAAAACGATGTAATCAAGTTTAGATAAAGTTGTTATGAGTAGAGTTAAAGAGTTCTAATTCTATTTGTAATAGGACTCTGTATTAGGTTTACAACTGTCTTTGTAATAAATACCATGTTATATGGTTAGGATAGGTGTAAAAGATATGAATTTGATGTATCTAGCTGGGGATAATCTTATCTTATGATGTAAATGATCTATAAAGGATCAAGGAGTTTAATTATAGAGGGTTGAACATTTTTAGCAAAAAGACTGTGTTTACTGTAAGTGACTATTTTCAGCTTTAATACAGAGAATTTTACTTAGCCAACTTGAGATTCACACAGATTTTTATTGTGTGTTTGTTCTATTGCATATTTTTACTATCTATTGCAGTGGTATTTTCTTATGTTTACTTACAATTCATCCTTGATTCTCTGACTTCCTATGTAGGCAAACTGAATGTGTTTCTACTGTTTCACATGTGTATCTTTTGACTAAAACTCTAACATGCCTCAACTTCCATGCTAAGTAGATTGACTTGTTTTACTGAAGCTATCATGACTCCATAAGCCCAATGTACTCTTGCTAATGTGATTTACAACCAAATTCAATCATTTATATGTTTATGATCACACAGAGAGTTAGCCATCTTCAATTTTATTCAAAATCAGTAACCCTTGAGAGAGCCCTCTTAGGTTAAGGAGGCTAAGCCTCAACCAAAAGCTTGGTTTGAAATCGTTGCACAATAGTAAATTTCTAAAATTAAAATATTAGTCCCTTTTGGTGAGATTCTCAAGGTTGATGAATATAGAAGCAATATTTTTAAAATGTTAAACTCACAACCAGGAGCTGCTGATATCTTTAATGTATTAGAAGACCATCCAACCATATATTTGGGTCCAAGACTAGAAGATGAACAGAATGAGGAAGTCCCTCCTTTTGATGTGAGCCTTAGCATTCGTAATATGACATTGCATAATGCTATGTTGGATTGAGGGGCTTCTCACAATATTATGCCCAAAGTAATCATGGAAAGAATGGGGTTAGAAATAACTAGGCCATATAAATATGTGTTTTCCTTTTATTCAAAAATAGTTCAATGCATTGGCTTAATCAAGGATGTTTTTTTTCGTTTGACGCAAGTTCCTGCTAAGACTGTAGTCATGGACATTGTAGTATCAGACATTCCACCGAAGTTTGGTATGATGTTGTCAAGGTCATGGGCAACAAAAATTAAAGGTATAATGTAGATGGATCTTACTTATGCTGCCATTCCCATATTTGGGGAGCAAAGAAGGTTGTATTAAGAGACAAGAATGGCCTCCACGGTGAGTAGCAAAGATAAAACCCAAAACTTTCCAATTTATGCTCTTGATACTAAACTTGGTTCTACTATTCTTTTCAATGAATTGACTAATGAATTCATCCTTGATGCTCTGACTTCCTATGTTGTCAAATTGACTGTGTTTCTGCTATATCACATGTGTATGTTTTGACCAAAACTCTAACATGCCTCAACTTCCATGCTAAGTAGATTGATTGGTTTTACTGAAGTTATCATGACTCCATAAGCCCAATTTACTCTTGCTAATGTGATTTACAATGAAATTCAATCATTTATATGTTTATGATCACACATTGCATTAGCCATCTTCAATTTTATTCAAAATTAGTAACCCTTGAGAGAGCCTTCTCAGGATGAGGAGGATAAGCCTCAACCAAAAGCTTGGTTTGAAATAGTTGAACAAGATTAAATTTCTAAAATTAAAATATCAGTCACTTTTGGTGATATTCTCAAGGTTGATGAATATAGAAGCAAGATTGTTAAAATGTTAAACTCACAACCAGGAGCTACTGATATCTTGAATGTATTAGAAGATCATCCAACCATATATTTGGGACCAAGACTAGAAAATGAATAGAATGAGGAAGTCCCTTCTTTTCATATGAGCCTTAGCATTCACAATATGACATTGCATAATGCTATATTGGATTTAGAGGCTTCTCACAATCTTATGCCCAAAGTAATCATGGAAAGAATGGGGTTAGAAATAACTAGGCCATATAAATATATTTTTTCTTTTGATTCAAAAAGAGTTCAATGCATTGGTTTAATAAAGGATGTTGTTGTTGGTATGACACAAGTTCCTGCTAAGACTGTAGTCATGGACATTGTAGTAGCAGACATTCCACCGAAGTTTGGTATGATGTTTTCAAGGTCATGGGCAGCAAAAATTAAAGGTACAATGCAGATGGATCTTACTTATGCTACCATTCCCATATTTGGGGAACAAAGAAGATTGTATCAAGAGACAAGAATGGCCTACATGGTGAGTAGCAAAGATAAACCCCAAGACTTTCAAATTTATGCTCTTGATACTGAACTTGGTCTTGCCATTCTTTTCAATGAATTGACTAATGAAGTGGAAAAGGAGAGGAAAGAAGAAAATCAGAGTTCTGAAATTTAGCAGTCTGAAAATCAGCAAAAAAAAGGTCAGCAAGTCAGCGATAAAGAGGAAGAAGGTTGGTGGTCATTGCATTTTGATGGATCAGTAGGTAGAGGAAGAGTAGGAGCAGGGATTTGGATTAGAAATCCAAGTGATGAGAGTAATTTCTTGTCCTATAAACTGAAATTTTATTGCACAAACAACATGGCTGAATATGAATCCTTGATTTGGGTCTAGAAGTTTTCAAGAGAATGAATGCTCAAAACATTTCTATTTTTGGAGATTCGGAATTAGTCATCAAATAGGCTGAGGGTGTTTATCAAACAAAAGACACAAGGATGAGAGCATATAGGAATTTGTTTTTGGACATGTTAGAAAACTTTCAAGCCTATTCATTCATGGTCAAAACCAGAGAACAAAATTCCATTAATGATTCTCTTGCTGTCTCTGCAAGTCTTTTCATTATTCCTATGCACAACTATCCCTGATAATATTACTCAATGGAAAGTTTTTGAGGAGGATCAACAGGTGAAAAAATTTATTGAACTGAATGAAGAATTCAAAAATGTACAAATAGATCAGCAAAACATGTTGGCTGAATCTAAAGGGAATTCTGAGGTTTTGCAACTAAAGAACAATTCCATACCAAAGGGACTCATGCCTCTAGAAAAACTTTTTGATCATAATGACGTTTTTAAATCCCCTAAGATACAAGTTGATGATGAATAAGTTGAGACCTGTAACCTTGGTATTATAGCTCTTCCCAAAATTATTAAACTTTTAAAATTTCTTTCAGCTGATATGAAGTTTAAGTATGTTGAAATGATGAAGAGATTCATAGATGTCTTTTCTTGGAACTATGTTGATTTGAAAGAATATGACCCCACCGTTATTCAGCATACTATTCCCAAAAAAGAAAATGAAAGACCCTTCAAACATAAGTTAAGGAGGATCAACCCACTTCTCATGCCTTTGATTGAGAAGGAAGTTAAAAAGATCTTTGATGTGAAAATCATTGTCCCAATCAGAGTTTCAAATTGGCTTGGAAATTTGGTTCTGGTTAGGAAGAAGAGTGGAGAAATTAGAATATGCATTGACTTCAAAAATTTGAATTAAGCCTCCCTGAAGGATAATTATCCCCTCCCAAAAATGGATCAAATTTTGCAAACTATTGTTGGTTCTCGGAGAATGTCTATGCTTGATGGCTTTTCAAGTTATAATCAGATTCTTGTACATGTTGATGATCAAGAAAAAACATCCTTTGCTACACCATGGGGTACTTTCATGTACGCCAAGATGCCATTTGGTCTCATGAATGTAGGAGCTACCTTTCAGAGGGAAATGGAAATTTCATTTTCTGAAGAAAAGGACAAGATGGTGGTTGTGTATCTTGATGACATAAAAATCTTCTCAAGGAGGGAAGAAGATCACTTGAAACACTTGGAAAGAATTCTGTTGAAATGTAGAAGGTTTGGCATCTCTCTAAATCCCACCAAAAGCATGTTTTCTTTAACTTCAAGTAAATTACTTGGACATATCATTTATAAATATGGAATTAAGATTGATCCAAATAGGGTCAATGCAATTCAGAAGGCGGATTTTCCAAGAAGTAGGAAGGAGATTCAATATTTCCTTGGAAAGGTTAATTTTGTAAGGTGATTTATTCCTAATTTTACTGAGATTGTGAAGGACATAACAAGGATGCTGAAGAAGGGGGTTGATATTAAGTGGACAGCAGAAGCAAGAAACTCATTTGAGGATATCAAAAGGGCACTTACATAAGCACCAGTATTGATCAGTCCAGATTTCTCAAAGGAATTTCTGGTTTTTACTTTTGCATCAGAGAATACTATCGCTAGAGTTCTGCTACAAAAAGGACAGCAAGGTATTGAGCAACCAATTTCTTTCTTTAGTAGGACATTAGCCTATTCTGAGCTGAAGTATAATATCTTAGAAAAGCAGGCCTATGCCTTGGTAAAGGCTATCAAATTTTTCAGAATTTATATTTTGCATTCTCATATTGTGGCATTTGTTCCTAATACTTTTGTGAAAGACATCCTCACTCAAGCCGACCCTGATGGTAAGAGGGGGAATGGATTGCCAAGTTGCTAGAATATGATATAGAGATTAAACCAATAAAATTGGTCAAAGGGCAAGGCTTGGAAAAGCTGATGGCACAGTCGAAATTTGACTATATTAATATAAATTGGATTGCAGAAATATCATAAATTTCAGATGATGAGGAGGAACTAGTACCTATTGAAGGGAAATATATCACTTCGAATTTATACAAGGAAGTTGCTTTTGTCCTACAGCACCATAAAGAACTTGCTGATTTAACAAAGTCCAAAGCAAGGTTTGCTAAGCTGGAATCTTTGAGATACTTTATATTTGATAGAAATCTGTTTTGGAAGGATACTCATGAAATTTTGCTGAATTGATTGCTGGAAGAAGAGGTTGATAAATTGATTGAGGAATTCCACAAAGGATATTGTGTAGGTCATGATTATTGGAATGCGACAGTGAAAAAAATTCTGAGAGCAGGGTATTATTGGCCTACAATGTTCAAGGATGTCTACAAGAGGGTTGCTTCCTGTCATGAATGCCACATTTTTTAGGGTAAGAAGAAGCTTGTACCTTTATCTTCGATGCCTATCTATGTAGAAGCACCATTCCAGCAGTGGGGACTATATTTTATCGAAGAGATTCAACCATCATCATCAGGTCAGCATCGCTAGATTCTTACATCAATTGATTACTTCACCAAATGGATTGAAGCAATCCCAACTAGGCAAGAAAATGATTATGTGATTACTTATTTGTTAGAAAATAATATTTTGTCTAAATTTGGTTGCCCCATGAAGATTATAACTGATAATGCACAGGCATTTAAGTCTAATAACATGATCAATTTCTGTCATCAATATCATATTACTCTCAGGCATTCTGCTGCATACTATCTACAAGGAAATAGCCTTGCTGAATCTTCTAACAAGAGCATTGTAAGGATCATTAAAAAGGTGTTGCAGGAGAATAAGAAGTCTTGGCATTTGAAGCTAAAGTATGCCTTTTGGGCTCACAAGATATGCACAAAGAGGTCAATCAGAACTTCACCATATGAATTGGTTGTTGAAGATTGCAACAAGAAACAATGAAGGAGGCATCCTAAAACATCATTCCTGATCCTAGTTGGAAAATGATCACCTAAACTAGGTGGGGCCCACATAGGTGATTTTTAGCGCAAAGTCTATTTTTAGACTATGTCTATTTTTAGATATGTCGATCATATTTTATGAGTTGCAGGATGCTATTACTTCTATTTTTAGACATATTGGGCAGAATCTATTTTTCGATTGCCAGTCTAAAAATAGATATGTTGAATATTATTAGCTCTTAATAATATTTGGACTATAAACATTATCTTATTCTCTTGGAGCACTTCAGTTAAGTGCACAGATGTGGCACAGGAGCTGACAGAAGGAATTACGCTATTCCTAAGGGTTAAGTGGAGATATTGCATGGATACTTCAGTTAGAACTCATGTGACAGAGTTTGGTGGAGTTATTGAGGTAGTTGGTGGAGTTGTGTTCAGTTTAACTGAGTTAAACATGGTTGAGCTAGTTGTATCTAGTCTAACTAATTGATACACTAGTGAGAGTGGTGTGAATTAATTATTAATTAATTCACTAATTAATAAATCATTAATCAAGTAAAGAATACATCAGTTAACTACAGTGCATGGACAGTTTTAGTGGAGACCAGTGGAGAGATAGGTGAAAGAGTAAGTAGACTATCAGTTGTGACCATAGTGGTGCATGATCTTGCACCACACATTGATGGAGATGTGAATGAGGATTGCAAAGTTCAAGCCAAGTGGATTCAAGTTCATTCAAAGCCATTTTTTAGCAGTGATTGCGCAGTAGAGGCAGGCTATCAGGTGGCAGAGATTGGAGCATGTGATTTGCTAGATCAGGCTTGATTAGTGTGTAGAAATTGTAGATTGTACTAAGAGCTTGTGAGGAGCTTTGTATAATGATTTTTACATGATATATATGACATATAATATACAGATAGTTGGGGGTTTTCAGATTTAAGCTTTCCCATAAAATATTGTGTTCATATGTGTGATTGTTTATGGTTTTATTGTGCGCATGCGATTGTTTTTATTTCTGCAATTAATGATCAATGGTAGAAGAGATTCAATATTATGCATGAAGTTAAAATAGTGTGTAATCAAGAGAATCTTGGTGAATAATATATCAGTTATTCAAATTTCTACATGGTATTAGAGAGATATTGATCATTGGAGCAATTGCAAAACAATGAAGCGGTTGAGTTTTGAGCTGGTGGAATTCGAATTTGCAGTAGTGTTTCCTTGGTGTCAAAGTTGAGATGTCTTTCAACGGATTGCGATTGGAGTATGCCCTTGAGGGTAGCTCGAATTATATTGCACGGAAGGACAGGATGGAGGTGGTGCTAGACGAAAATGGGTTGAAGGAGTTCATGGAAGCAGAAATTCCAAAACCTGCTTCTAGCGATGCTGCTTCACTTCATGCATGGAAAAAGAAGACAACAAAGTGTCGAAGAATTCTATTGGAAGGTGTAAAGGATCACATATTTTCTAGCCTTCATGGTAAGTTTTCTCCATTCTTGATGTGGAAAGTGTTGACAGACTTATTCCAAAGCAAGAGTGACTAGAGGAAGTTGGCGCTCAAGGATAAACTCAGGAACATAAACATGGAGAAAGGCGATAGTATGCCCAAGTACCTCACGAAGTTCATCCAATGCAGGGATGAGCTAGGAAGTGTGGGGGTGACTGTAGATGACGAGGACTTGCTGAGCTTGGCTCTCCTTGGGCTTCCGAAGAGTTGGCATTCCTATTAGGACTCTGTCAATGATCGGGAGAAATTGCCAAGATGGGAGCGACTTTGGTCGGATCTTGTGCAAGAGGAGATAAGGCGAAGTACCAGGGACAGATCTTCATCAAAGAACTCAGATGAAGAAAATTGTGCTTTTGCTGCCAAAGCAAGGAAGGGGAAGAGTAAGAAGCATGCTTCTCAATCCAGTGCAAAAGGCAAGAAGCAGGACATGTCCAAGGTGAAGTGCTTTCACTATCACCAACACAGACATTACGCCACTAATTGTCCACAGAAGAAGAAAAATAAGCAGGCTGCTGGATCTACAGCTGGAGAGGCCTTAGCCTCGCAGTTTGAGCTGGATTTTTCACTGATCACATGCTTGGTCTCAAGTATGATGGGTTTAGTGTGGTATCTTGACAGTGGTGCATCTTTTCATATGACCGGAGACAAAGATTTGTTCAGTGATCAGGATGAGAACGATCTTGGAGTGCACATCGAGATGGGCGATGATGGTAGATACAGTGCGACCGGTATTGGTACCATTTCCTTTTAGAGGCAGTCTAGTAAACCCTTTGTATTGAAGGAAGTGATGCATGTTCTAAGATTGAAGAAGAATCTGATCTCAATGGCCATGTTAGAAGACAATGGATATGATGTTATCTTTAGCGAAGGAAAGGCTTTCCTGTGCAGTAAGGCAGCTGGTGAAACCTGGAGGATAGGGGTTCGAGTTAAGAAAATTTATCAATTGTAGGTAGATGGTTGCATAGCAATGGCAGGCAAGGCAGAAGGAGTGGTGAGCCAGGATGATGGCGAGCTGTGGCACTGGAGATTGGGCCACCTTCACCATGGAGCTTTGAAGATACTACAATAGATTTCTACTGGGCTTCCTAAGGGTACTCTTGTGCAGTCAGATCAGTGCAAGGGATTTACCTTGGGAAAATTTGTGAAAGCCACCATTCACGACAAGGATAGTCGCACCACGACGATCCTTTAGAGAATTCACACAGATGTGTGTGGACCTTTCTCAGTAGCTTCAACAGCAAAGCACAGGTACTATGTGATATTTTTTGATGATTTTTCTTGGAAGTGCTGGATCTTCTTCATGCAGAAGAAGAGCGATACATACTCAAATTTTTGTGAGTTCAAGGCACTGGTTGAGAAATAATCAGGGAAGAAGGTGAAGGCTCTTAGGAGAAAAAATGGTGGTGAATTCATCTCTGGCGAATTCAAGGACTTTTGCAGCACAGAAGGAATTCGAAGAGAGCTCATAGCACCTCATAACCCACAACAGAATGGGATTGCTGAGCGGAAGAACAGAACGATCGTGGGTGAGGCACGTACGATGTTGCATGATTAGGGCCTTCCCATACACTTGTGGGTTGAGGCATGCAATATTGCAGTATATGTGCAGAACCGTTGTCCTCATAGGATACTTGGCATGAGTACACCCGAGGAGGCGTTTTCTGGTAAGAAGCATGATATTTCCCATTTGAGGATTTTTGGTTCACCTGTTTACATTCATGTGACAAAGGATGCCAAGAAGAAGCTGGAGCTGACCACAGATGTTGGGGTATTTTTGGGGTACACTAATACACCGCATAACTATCGTGTGTATTTTCCAGACAGTCGCAAGACTGTTGTGCAACGGGATATCAAATTTCATGAGGAGAAAGCCATGAAGTGTTTGCTTGAGAGGGAGCCACACTTGCATGTAGGTAAGAGTGAACCTCGGGATGTGGAGCAGCCACAAGATGAGGATCATGGAGTGGGAGCAACCACTCATGCAGAGAAATTTCATGCTAGATGGGCAGAAGGAGTGCATGCAGCTATACCACGCGGTGAGAGGTGGGGCGACATGCATGATTAATCCCAAGAGGATATTTCTGGGCAAGATTCATTGAGATGGTGTGGATCTCATGAATTGAACCTAGCTACAAGGTGCCCATAGAGTAGCAGTAGCATGATCAGTCTAATTGATGCAGGCAGATCAAAGTGACATTGTCGGATACTGGAGCGCAGTTCAGAGTTGACAGCAAGTGCAAAGTGCATGGGTGCAGAGTTCAACATCGCAGTGGTTCCTGAAGACATGATCAATAGCTAAGCAAAATTTGAATACTTTGATGATAGATGCATCATATTGATTGATTTTTTTGGAGCCTATTCAATTTCGGAAGAGTTGCAGAGCAGATGCATGGAGTTGCATGGCGCTTGCAAAGGTTGCAGGGCGAATGCATGGAGTTTCATGTCGCATGCAAAGACAATCCTTTCTTGTTGAGAGGGAGTGTTGAAGATTGCAACAAGAAACAGTGAAGGAGCCATCCTAAAACATCATTCTTGATCCTAGCTGGAAAATGATCACCTAAACAAGGTGGGGCCCACACAGGTGATTTTTGGCACAAAGTCTATTTTTAGACATGTCGATCATATTCTATGAGTTGCAGGATGCTATTTGTGGATAGTTGGTCAAGTTGGAAAAATAGATGGACTTCTACTTTTAGACATATTGGGTGGAATCTATTTGTAGATTTCCAGTCTAAAAATAGATATGTTGAATATTATTAGCTCTTAATAATATTTGGACTATAAACATTATCTTATTCTCTTCTAGCACTTCAGTTAAGTGCACAGATGTGGCATAGGAGCTGACAGAAGGAATTACACTATTCCTGAGGGTTAAGTGGAGCTATTGCATGGATACTTCAGTTAGAACTCATGTGACAGAGTTTGGTGGAGTTATTGAGGTAGTTGGTGGAGTTGTGTTCAGTTTAACTGAGTTAAACATAGCTGAGCTAGTTGTATCTAGTCTAACTGATTGATACACTAGTGAGAGTGGTGTGAATTAATTATTAATTAATTCACTAATTATTAACTCATTAATCAACTAAAGAATACATCAGTTAACTATAGTGCATGGGTAGTTTCAGTGGAGACCAGTGGAGAGATAGGTGAAAGAGCAAGTAGACTATCAGTTGTGACCATAGTGGTGCATGATCTTGCACCACACATTGATGGAGATGCCAATGAGGATTTCACAGTGCAATCTAGGTGGATTCGAGTTCATTCAGAGCCATTCTTCAGCAATGATTGCGCAGTAGAGGCAGGCTATCAGGTGGCAGAGATTGGAGCATGTGATTTGCTAGATCGGGCTTGATTAGTGTCTAGCAATTGGAAATTGTACTAAGAGCTTGTGAGGAGCTTTGTATAATGATTGTTACATGATCTCTATGACATATAATATATAGATAGTTGGGGTTTTTCAGCTCTAAGCTTTCTTCTAAAATATTGTGTTCATATGTGTGATTGTTTATGGTTTTAATGTGCGCATGTGACTGTTTTTATTTCTGCAATTAATGATCAGTGGTAGAAGAGATTCTTTATTGTGCATGAATTTAAAATAGTGTGTGATCAGGAGAATATTGGTGAATAATATATCAGTTATTCAAATTTCTACAATGGTATATGGCATTGAGGCTATTTTTCCTACATCACTAGGGGTACCTGTTATGAAGCTGATTCAAGGGCTATAAGAGGAAACAAGTGAAATACAAAGGAGAATTAATTAGCTGATAGCTCTGCAAGAGAAAAGGAATGACGTTTATGATATAAATCAACAATCTCAAAACAGAATCAAGAGGACATTTGATAAGAAGATCAAGGAAGAAAGCTTTCAAATTCAAAATGAAGTGTTGAAATGGGAGGCCAGAATTGAAGAGAAAGGTAAACATGGTAAGTTTGAGAAATTATGGAAAGGTCCTTTCAAGATAGTTTCTTTTCATTGAAACAATACTTACATACTGTAGGAGATGGATGGAAAACCATATGTTGGAGGACTTGTCAATGGCAGGTTTTTGAAGCATTATTCCTCCTAAAGTCTAATGGATTGTTCATGTCATTGTATATATTCCACTTTATAAGTTTTTATGTTAATAATGAAAAGCTAAATTAGCAAGATTCAGCCCGAGGTGAAGGCCATTAGAGCTTGAGGAGAAAGCTTAGTGATTTCAAAGTTTTTACTTTTTTGGTCAAGAAAATGGATAGCAGCACTGGAACTACTGGTTCTTAGTGTACCAAAGGGGAACACTATCCCAAGTGGAGACACTTTCATCACCCAAAAAAAAAGTAATTTCGAAACATTGTATGTCAACACTGTTTTTGATCATGTTCTAAAATAGGTCTGAAAGTCATTTTAGTTTGGTTGAGGGTAGGTCATAGCTTTTAGAGGTTTAATTTTCATCATCTAAATTCAAATAAGGTATTTAGAGGTCCATTCCATGGTCAAATATTCACATTTTTCTTTTAAAGGTCATTCAATTAAGTTTTGGGCTAAATTTCTACAATTAGCCAGGAATTCACTATTTTGTAGCACCGTTAATTCAAAAAAGAGGAAATGTGCTACAAAAGAGATGCTACTTTCGTAGCGCAAACTATGAAAATAACACTGTGAGTGCTAAGAAAGCGCGGTTTCTTAACTAACGTGTCAAATGAGCCAAAATTTGTCAGATTCAATTGGGGAATGATAATATAGGGGTATGGTGAGCTAGTTAGTTACCAAATTCGATTTACTTACCTGTCCTACAGTCATCATAGTCATGATAGGATATCAATGAAGCATCATTTAGTCATGAGGTGACATCTCAAATTCGAATTTTTTTCCTAATTAAGTCATTCCAGTTTTCATTTACCGCCATTCAACTGTTTAAGCTCTGAAGCAATAAAATTAAGTGTGTGGTTGTTCTATACCAAGGCTATCTTCAATGTAATCAAGCGAGGCTGTTCCTTTTTCTCAAACGAGGTTTTTCTATGTCATCAAGTGAGGTTGTTCATGCATGATCAAGCAAGGATGTTTTAAATATTCTAGAGAAGCTAATAGGTTTTTTCTAAGAAGCATGGTAGATGAAAAGAAAGTTCACAAAGGAGGAAATTGTTTAAGATATGAACCTGAAAATGTGAAAGCTTTAGTTGAGGATCAAAGAGTGTTGGAATCTTTCATCAAAGAAGGTTGTCTCTAGTTTTGTGAAAAACTAGAGGGTGGTCACACTCAGGTGTCAAAGGAGCTTTCCTTACGTTTCAGTGGAACCACTTCCAAAATTTGGATATTAAATGTACTAGTCACACCTGAGATCATAGCTTCTGTGACAGAGATACCAAGAGGGCAGAAATCATGGTTAAAAGGTTTTAGTTTTGACATGGAACCATGCAAGGAATTTATGAAACCTGAATATGTTGATATGGACCTGAACAATGCAATACCTAGAAGTTGTATCAAGGACAACTATGCAAAGCTACTATTTAATATTCATAGATACTTCACATGTGAAGGCAGGTACCATAAAGTTTACACTTATCATTTCAAGCTGTTGTTTCATTTCACAGGTATGATATCACTAGATTTTCCATTTTACTTGCATAGAAGCCTTGCCAAAATGGCTGACAAAGTCCAAGCCAAATCTGATGGCTATGAAACATCTCTATTTCACCATGGTTTGATAAAGTTATTGGTTTTGAATGAGCTTTAGAAGATAAATAGTGATTGGTCTTCGTTTTTGTTTATGAATGGATTTGAAATGGAAACTCGAACCCTAGCTAGGAACCCTAAAATGAAAGGGAATCCTTCACCACTAGTAGCAGAA
This sequence comes from Pinus albicaulis, assembly GCA_034641835.2. Classification (NCBI taxonomy): domain Eukaryota; kingdom Viridiplantae; phylum Streptophyta; class Pinopsida; order Pinales; family Pinaceae; genus Pinus; species Pinus albicaulis. The sequence goes on from CM076578.1 coordinate 1,235,683,772, forward strand.
TCCAGTCAGGCAGTGGTTACTACAGCAAAAAGATTTATAAAGTTGAAACCAAGAAAACATGTTGAAAATAAAACAGAGAAGACACTAGTACTTGTTGTAGAAACTCCTTCACCTGCAAAACAGAGTTTAAAAAGTGTCAAAGAGGCTACTAAAAAAGTCAAAGTACCTAAAGAGGTGGTTGACCTCTCATCACCACCAGTAGAGCATGGACATAGCAGAATAATGAAGGAAAAAGAAGAATTGACAGAGTATAGAAGGCTTGAGGAGAAATTGACATCAGCAAAACAAGAGATTGCTAAGATGAACAAAAAGGCTAGAAAGCACAACATTGAGAAAACATAATTCAAGAGGATGAAAGCAGTATGGGAAGGCCAAACTATTTCTAGGTCTGAAATTCCAAGTGTTGCAGAGCAGTTTTTCACATGGACCAGCTATCAAAGAAGAAAGATTTATCATAGTGATTAATACTCATTTAAGAGCCAGTAATAGAAGGCTAAGAGGCCAAGTTGAATATTTGGAACTACAACTGAAAATGTCTCAAGATGAACTAAAAAATGAAGGTGCATAATAGCAAATTCAAAGCAAAGTCAAATGGAAAATGAAGAATAAAGTTTATCAAAGTTATGTTTTAGTTCATATGGCTGATGGTTTTGATGAAGCTAGTGATTCTTTGAAGTTTTGGCACATTTTTGTTTCTAATTTTGAAGAAAACTTGATTAAAACTGCCTACACAATAGTTTCGTAGCACACACAGTGCAAAAAGGGTGAAATGCGCTACAAAACTGTTGTAGCAGCTTTTTCACCCTTTCATTAACAATTTTTGGAGGGAAGATCGTGTGTTTTGACTTGAAAATTTTAGAGAAGTTATATCAAGTGAATATAAAAACAATCCTGAAGATAAGGAAACAAAATTTTGAAGGAAAATGGGTAAAAATACTGCACTACGAAAAGCGCTACGAAACTGTGTTGTTTTCGTAGCACAGGACCATTTTCACTATTTTGAGAGTTAGAAGTGGATTTTGTATAGCTAGCACATGGGGATTATTTTGGACATATGATATTATAGTTCTTGATAGTAGATAGCCTCAAATTTATGGGTTCATAGTGGTCAGAGTGTTTCAAGAACTTAAAGAATCATAAGCCTAAAAAACAGGGGAAAAATTTCCTAGTTTGCAGGAGATCAACATCATCATCATTATGGCCATAACAGGTTGGAGCTCATCATTAGGATTTGACCTTATGGAGATATAGGTGGAAAATGATGTAATAAAGTTTAGATAAAGTTGTTATGAGTAGAGTTAAAGAGTTCTAATTCTATTTGTAATAGGACTCTGTATTAGGTTTACAGCTGCCTTTGTAATAAATACCATTTTATATGGTTAGGATAGGTGTCAAAGATAGGAATTCGATGTATCTAGCTAGGGATAAGCTTATCTTATGATGTAAATGATCTATAAAGGATCAAGGAGTCTAATTAGAGAGGGTTGAACAATTTTAGCAGAAAGACTGTGCTTACTATAAGTCACTGTTTTCAGATTTAATATAAAGAAGTTCACTTAGCCAACTTGAGATTCATACAAATTTTTAGTGTATGTTTTCTCTATTGCATCCTTTTACTACCTATTTCAGTGGTATTTACTTGGCTATCTTCCTTAAACATATGATTTTTATTACTTACCTATCTTTGGTAGCTCAAATCCATTTATTACTTGCCTATCTTCCTTAAACATATTTTTTTAGAAATCTTGTGTCTATATGAGGTAATTTATATTTCAAAATGAAATTTTTAAGTTTTCTTGTAGTAGAAATAACATACTCTAATTTCTTGGATTGGTTCAAATAGATGTCTTAGACTTGCACTCCTACTCATCCAATACTAGCCTGACAATCTGGTACCCGCCCAACAATATGGTACTCATGCTCATCAACAATCTGGTACTCGCACTCCCCATTCATCCAGTACCAGTGCATCATTCTGGTACTCATGTTCCTATTTTGTCCAACACCAATATTAGAAATCTGGTATTTGGGTTCTCATCCGAAATCCAACACCTGATCAGCTACCCATGTTTTTTCTACCATGTTCACCATATTCGTGCACCCATTTGGCACTGATGACAACACTGTGTGATTTCAGTACAAGTATTATGGCACTGTGTGATTTTGCTACCAATATTCCAGGAATGTGTGACTCTGGTACCATATTTCATTTCCATAATGGGTGATGGAACAAATGGTTTTTCGATGGGACCAAGATAATTGTTTGAAGGCATCTCATTTACATAGTAAATCGATATTTCCTTCTTCCTCGTGCACTTCTTGTCATGAAGATGAAGCCTCATGTGTAAATTAAATTAAATTGTAAATATTTGATGTTATCCCATGTAACCTTGGTTGTAACAACCACTTATCTATAAGAGAGGGCCTGTAGATGATAACCAATTAGCTAGAGAGAGTTAGAGAGAGTGAGAAACGAGTTCCATAGAGACAGATTAAACTAGCATTAAGATTTTACACAGTACTGTTATGTTATTGAATCATTAAGTTTTGTAATCTTTCTCTTTGAAGTAATGAAATGAGCAGCAATTGATGAGTTTAATGTGTTCATCAATCTCTCAATTCTATCAATTTTTGAGCTTTCCTTAGTATCTTGGCAAGGGCCCACTGAAGCCATCAAGACAAGTTCTTCTTCTAGTTATTATATACTGTGATAGCATTTTAGTGTTTGTTGCAATTTTAGTTTTGTTTTATGAGTGACAATTTCTTAGTTTTTGTGAATGCAAATTGTATTTCTTAAATTTATACATTTAATTGTTGATTTTTATATTGAAGAACAGGAAGAACAATATCATAGATCTCACCATTCATCTACATGTGTCGATAGTGAATAATCATATCATGCATTTCATGTACTAGTTCTGGTTGCTTTAGTTAATGTTTGAATGTAGTAAATTGATTTTAGTGTAATGATTGATATTAGTAGCCACAGGAAACAGAGTTAAAATCCATATTTCTATTTCATGATCTTATAATTGTATAAAATGGTTACCTGAGCAAGAATATTGAGTTTACATATTTTCATTTATTTATTAAATTCTTCTTTTTTGATTGTGTGATGAATATATATTACAATTCATAGAATGAAGTGTTAGTTTTAGAGTACTCCGTATTTAGACTATACTCAATACACATAGGACCTTATCTATTGTTGGCATATATAGTGAATCATCTATAATGATTATGATTCCCTGGTTAATGATTAAATATTGTGGCGATATCTATATATTTTTCATATAATTTCCCCAACACCTGAAGGCCATGGATGAGGCCATTAGGAAAGCTCGAATATGTTACTAGACAATGAAGCAGAAAATGGGAATAAAAGAAGGGTGACGAACCCTCCTAGAATGTGAAAGGGGTAACAACAACAAATTTCAAGAGTTTCTAAAAAAATAAATGAAATAAAAACTCTAGAAGGACTCAACGAAAGTCAAAACTTTCGATTGAATAAAAAATGAACGAATTGTAGAGTAGAATTGAATGGGAACCAAAAACCAGACCCCCCTTAGAATTTTGGGGTTGCGGGGGACCTCACTTCATTATAAATTGTCCACTTAGAAAAGGAGCATAGCCGATAGCGCAAATACAAGAAGCATATACCATAGGAGAAGTAGCAAGAAGTCTGCCCAGGATTAATGTTCCACGAGAGGATCACCAAGCAGAGTATCAACCTACTATGGTAGAGTTTGAAGGTATAATATCTAACCAAACTGTTTCAATATTAACTAATCCGAGGGTTATTTTATGCTATATAAGTCCTAAATTGGTAGAGAAATGTCATTTACAAATGATCAAATTAAAAAACCCCTGGCTCATTTAGCTAACTACTGGAGCTAAAAAGAGGGTATCAACTGAAGTGTAAAATTGTCCATCGAAATTGGTAGATGATCCCAATACAGTAACCTTGAATGTATTTCCCTTATGCTCATACAATATTTTAATTGGAATTCACTGACTGGAGAAGAAATTATCCATGATTAATTGTAAAGACAAAATTATTATTTTCTTAAACAAGTTCAAGGGACTGAGACATGAAATACAAGGGGTGAGGATACCTTTGAAACTCTGACATTTTACAACTTCATAATTGGAAAAATGCATGAAGAAATGATGTCATATCTATGCAGTGAAGGTAGGATTTTTAAATTCAATAGTAAAGACTTATACTCTAGAGAATTTTCTAATGGTACAAGACTTTGTTCGTGTATTTTTGGAAGACATTCTTAGATTACCTGCTAAAAGGGATATAGACTTCACCTTTGAGCTCGGGAGCTTCTCTAGTGTCTAGAACACCATATCAAATGAGTGTTTCAGAGCTGACTGAAATTAATATGCAGTTACAAGAGATGTTGGAATAAACTATATATGCCTGACTGTTTCAGATTAGGGGACTCTTGTGCTATTTTTCAGAAAGAAGGGTGCTACCTTACATTTATGTATTGGTCTAGATCTCTCAGCTACCAGAATTAACCAAGAGATTTTACTTCTATGATGTTAGCATAATTGTATATGAAAGAGTATTAAAAACCATATTTTGATGCTTTAAATAAGAGGAAACATAAATATATCCATCAAATCAAGGAAAACACACAACTTCATAACGGAGTTCACCTAGTGTGGGCTATGTCTCCAGAATCTCCTCAAAGTGGAGAGGTCACTTTCATTAATATTCACTAAAAATAAAATTGCATGCATGTAAAAAAAGGCACCTTATACCTCCATTTTCGGGGATGGCTTGAAAATGCAAACCTATGCTAAATAAATGGACCACACTGTGGAATTCTCGACACGAAATCATGAAAGATGACTATAAAGTCAACCTCTTTCTGAGTCGGTCAAATCTGGACCCTCATGAATTTCAATTGTTCCCTTAAAGATGCCTTCTCACTGGTTGACTGGAATTATGATGCTCGTATGAAAAATTTTACTTCACCATTGCACTCCTAGTGAAAACTGAGTAAAATGAGTATAAACTCAACTTGATTTTGAAACTGTGAAAATTTGGCCCTATAAGTTGGCTGAAGATATGTGCTCAGATGAGGAAACAGATAGTACCATTTCACTCCTTGCAAAATTCTGAAAAAAATGAGAATAAACTTTTCATACTTCCCGTCTATAAAAAAAACAACCTCCATGGGAATCTAAAGATTCCTCATGATTCAACAAAAGGAAGATTCCTGCAAGAATCCCCCCATCTCAAAAATCATGATGTCATAGTTCTCCTTTAGTCATTATGTTAGGGTTTCGCCCTCGAACCTCCTACACTTTGTTCCCTTTGACCTTCGTTCCCCGAGTGAATGGGTGATTTGGGATTTTATTAAACATTTGGGGTGGATTAACCAATGAAAGGCCTGTTGAGTTGTTGGTATATGGCTCTAATTTCTCGCACGTGGCCCGATTTCATGATCTAGACTTATGCAGGAACATAATACAATAAATAAATAACTAGACATAAATGCCGATATACATTAGGAATAACACTTCATTTCATTAATATCAAATACTAAATAATGCTCACAGACACAATAAAAATAAACTAGCTCGGGCAATGGTATCTTATCTCTAAGAAGACATGTGATAGATACATGCCTCTAAACTGTGTTATAGTGAGGCTCGAAGGTCTATTTATTATTGAAAAACAATGGGAAACCCTAAATATCGAAAATGCTAAGCATAGGAGATGAAGTTCCAGAATTATGGGCCCCATTTGGGTAAATTGGTACATCACCTTCCTAGGCACGTAACTTTGGCATACCATCTTTGTTTGACGTGCACAATACCTCGTTAGAAATATATATACAAGGAATACAAATTTCAAGTGACCAACATCAATCAAGGACCCATTTTGGTCCATATTTTCCCAAAAAACATCGTTTAGGGCCTCAAGATGGCTCCAGAAGTTCACAACTCGAAAAAACTGCCAAAAATAGTAAACTATGCTACAATTAAGGAAATTGAAAAAAACAAAAAGAAAATGGTGGGGGCCCTAGTGGAATAGGCAAGTGGAAGCTAATATCAACGTGGACCAATGATCGCCCCTTAGGAAGCAATGGTCCCCATTGCATTCAGAGCCTCCACGAGTCAAGGAAATTTCTGTTGAATTTGGTCCCTAGTGAACCTCTTGCCCTAGTGAAGGAGTTGGCCTACTTTGACAACTCCATATATTTGGATCCTTTGCTGGCGGGTGTTATTGATATGTGTTTCCATGATCTGATGAGTTGTGGATTGTTCCATGCAGTCTGCTTTTAACTATGTTGGGGTGAGTTGTTTTGCAATGTCGTATGTGTCCAGCAATGGTGGAAAGTAGGCCGAAGGTGATACACATTGAACACTGGGTGCAGACCAAATAATGGTGGAATACTGGGCTCAAAGTAAGTGTTCCCTACCACCTTGGTGATGGTGTATGGCCCATATTGGAGCAGGAGAAGCTTTTAGTGGGGCCTAATGAGGCACTCCTTCTACAAATGTAGCCAAACTTTCTCGCGCACCTAGAACTTGTGTGGCTCCCGATGTTGATCATGTCGCTACTTATAGTTAGCATTGCTTCTGTACAATATGTCATGAACCTGTTGGCAGATGTGCTAAATGTGATCAATGGAGTTATTCGCCTTCTCAGCTTCAAACTGAACATGAGCTGAATCTGCCTGAGTAGCTACAAATGGTATGGTCACATCAATGGGACATAATGGCTGGAATCCAAAGATGACCTGAAAAGGGTTGTGTCTAGTTGAATTTTGGAGAGCCCGATTATAGCTATGTTGGACATAAGGGAAGATTTCATTCCATGTACGTGAATTCTTCGAGTTGTACATGCGGAAAATGTGTACAGTTATCCTGTTGATGACCTCTGTTTAGCCATCAGTTTGGAGGTGGAAAATTGTGGACTTAGTGAGCTTGTTGTCCAGCATCGAACAGAGACTTGACCAAAATGTATTGAGGAACCTACTGTCCCAATTTAAGATAATGGACTGTGGGATCCCAAATTGTATCCACACTCGTTCAAAATAGAGTTTAGTAGTGGATTCTGCTATGATATTCTTCTTGAAGACTACCATAATTTCAATTTTAGAGAATCTGTCGATGACCACAAAAATGCATTCATTTCCATGCTTGGTAGAAGGAAGGTCCAACATGTAATCCATGGAGATGGATTTTGAAGATCAACTAGGGGTAGGAAATGGAGTGTATAGGCCTTGCTTCTTGATGGTTAGTTTTGAAATGGCATAGGCAGTGCAGGATCTGATGTACTTCCCAACATCATGTCAAAGGTTTGGACAATAGAAATACTTCCATAGTACAACCACTATTTTCTCGACCTTGAGATTTCTACTGACTCGATTGTAGTGCACTTACCAAATCATCTTGGCAAACTCGCTTGTAATAACAAATAGTTGTCCTAGGTATCATAAAAATACATCCTCGAGGTGAAAATCTGGAACTTGATTACCCTCGAGGAGTGTCTGGTATGTTTTGTCAAATTCTAGATCTCTTTTGTAGAGTTGTGGCCAACCCAAAGTCTCATGAACAGAAGAGTCGAGCACACTGGTTAGCGCCACGATCGACGGTCAACTAAGGAAATATACAACATTAGTGGTGATGCCCTTCTTGTACTTGATGTTCAAATTGAACTGCAACAAGTATGTGGACCATTTCTGATGGTGATCATTCTACAACTTCTATTGTGTCTGTATGAATTGCAAGGGTCGATGATATGTGTGGATGATCGTTTCCTTCCCCAAAATGAAATGCTTCCATTGTCGACAGACCTACACAATGGAATACATTTCTTTGTCATAGGTGGGATAATTTTAGACTATATCTGAAATTGTCTCACTGTGATATGCCACTAGGTTCCCCTGTTAAGTAAGTACTTCCCCAATATCATAGTTAGAGGCATCTGTCTCGATCTCAAATGGTTGCTGCAAGTCTGATAATGTGAGAAATGGTGTAGAGCAGAGGCAATGCTTCAACTCTGTGAGCACCTTCTCTTATATTTAGACCAAAATAATTTTTCTTTCACTACTCCCTTAGTTACTTGACTCAAAGGCAAAGTGATATGAGAGAACCCGAACACGAACCTGCGGTAGAAATTGGTAAGACCCAGATAGTTGCATAGCTCTGTTAGAGTGGTTAGGGATGGCCTATCCTGAATGACCTGGATCTTGGTTGCGTCCACATGCACCGCTCGGCTCATAAATAATGTATCTCAGATATTGAACCTAGGTCATGCCAAAATTTCATTTCTCCAAATTGGCACAGAAATTTTGTTACCGTAGTGTTTGGAGGAGCTGTCAAATGTGGTGGAGGTGCTCTTCCAAACTCTATTTGAAGATCAGGATGTCATCCAAATACACCACCATCAATTAGTTGGTGAATGATCACAAGATGTCGTCTATCAACCTGATGAAGGTTGTAGGAGAATTCTTCAACCTGAAAGGCATGACAAGCCATTCAAATAAGCCCTCCTTGAGGTATCCTTCCACAAATTGGAGGGTTCGATTGGTACCTAGTGATACTTAGACTTCACGCTGATCTTGCTGAAATATTTGGCCCCCTTGAGTTGCTCCAAAAGGTCGTCAATCCATGGGATCAGATACATATTCCGGACAATGATCTTGTTTAGCCCCTGATAGTCAATACAAGGTCTCCAAGTCCCATCCTTCTTCTGCACCAACATGGTCAGGATCCCACAGGGTGATGAACTCGGCTGGATGTGACCTATTTGCAACAGCTTCTGAATCTGCCTCTTAATTTTTTTGTTCTCCATAGCAAAGTGCATATATATTGGTAAATTGGGTAGCAATGTGCTTGGGATCAGATCGATGGAGTGCTTGACCTGACAATGCAAAGTTACCCCTGCGGGTGAGGTGAAGATGTCCCCGTACTCCTCTGCGACCTTGTCCATCTATTTTTTTCATGCAGAGGAGCCCTGCACGGAGGTCATGACTATAGTCTTCTTCTTTCCCTAAGGGTAGATAATTGCGAAAACAAATTTCCAAGTTTTGGAAATGATCTTCCTACATTGTTTTGCAGTTACGAAAGAGATGTTGATAGGTGGTGGTACCTTTGGTATCCTTTATAGCTTATTTCCAAAATTAACAATAACAATGTGAGGCCTATGCTCATACACAACATGTGGCTTCCACAAGTATGGTTAACCTAATAATACATCACAAACATCAAGAGGAGAAATATCACATAATACCTTGTCCGTGAAGGGCTTGATGTTGTAGGGAAGGCAACACCGTTCCATGATGCGATGATCCCTTCCTTGGTGAACCCACCTGATGGTGTACAGTTGTGTGTGTGCTTTGGTTGCTACGCCCAACTACTTCACGAACTCTACCAAAATGAGGTTATTTTGGACCTTGTTGTTGAAAATGAACTACAATGGGGAACCCTTCACCTACATATGGGAATGGAAGAGGCACTCCCCCTCCTCTAGATCTTCGGGTTCCTCCTTTTGGATCTTTGTCGTGGAAACAATAGCGTTGGGCTACGCATCAATAATCTAATTCACTTTTTCATTCTCCTTGTCAGGTTCTCACTCAGAGTCAAAACATGCATCTGATTCAGAAGCGTTCAGCTCAGCCACCAATGACTGCTTGGACTGACAGTCACTTGTGTTATGAGTGGAGATCTTATGGAACTCACACCACTTTCCTATGTCCTTCTTTGGCTCTGCAGTGTTTTTCTTCACTTACGGCTTTGGAGGGTTGTGTTGGGCTACCCTACCTTGTCTTTTTACTTTGTACTATATTTTTGGAGTGCATGTCCCTTGCTTGAGATTTGCAGATCCAAAGTCTCGCTTCTTCTGTTTGAATTTTTGCTCAATCTTGGCAGCATACTAGTATGTTGCACCAAGTGAGGAGATGTCATGGAACTCCATATACTCCTGAATGTATATGTGTAGACAACTACAGTACTTCAGCATGAATTGTTTCTCTGATTCTTTGATACCCAAATTTGTGCATAGGGTATGGAACAGATCAATCAATTCATTCACATCTTGATCCCTTTGTTGTCTCAGTGTAGGCCATTGTATGTACTTGTCCTCACAGCTCCCTAGGGGATAATATTGTTCCTTGATGACATGTTGGAAAAAAACTCCAAGTCGGTGTGACCGAGAACAGGGATGTTTATCTCTCGCCCTTTTGCTCACTAGGTTTCCCACCAATCCTTGACATGGGAGGCAACTTTGAGGAGCGCAAAGGCAATATTTTCCTGATTAGAAAAGTCGTGCACTAAGAAATATCCATCTAATAGATTCGACCATCTATCTATGTTGTCTACATCTATTTAGCCCTCAAATATAGGAATGTAAAATTTTACATGTACTTTAAAAGGAGTGGCACCTCGAGAGTGGTTGTTGGATGAAGGTGCATCGTTAGGGGGTAGCTGTTGAAGGATCTGGGAGAATTTATCCATCATCACATTCATTTGTTTATTGAGGGCCTTCTTGAGAAATATTCTGATATGATCTCCTGCTCCCTCGTCTTTCTTTTCTTCCACCATGGAAGGTCATCAGGGTTTTCAAGCTTATCTTGCAAAGGTTCAACCAAATCGAGCCCTAACTCCTTATACCCCAACCTTGTTGGGGACATGCGAAGAAAAATCAAGAAAGAGAAAACCAATTTGATACCACTAATCCATACTTATGCAGGAATGCAAAAAAATATAAAAATATAAATAAATTTATATATGCAATAGGAATAACACTTCATTTAATTAATATCAAATACTAAATAATTCTTACAGGAATAATGGAAAATAAACTAGCTCAGTCGATGGTATCTTATCTCGTAGAAGAGATGCGATGACTACATGCTTCTCAACTATGTTACAATGAGGCTCGAAAGCCTATGTATTATTGAGAAACAATATAAAACACTAAACATCCAAAAACCTAACCCTGGGAGATGAAGCACCAAAACTATGGGCCCTGTTTGGGTAAATTGCTACATCAACTTCCCGGGGACGTAACTTTGGCATATGATCTTCATTTAACGTGCAAAATACCTTGTTAGAAATATCTATATGAGGACTACAAATTTATGGTGACAAAAATAGATCAAAGATCCATGTTGATCCTGGTTGTCCAAAAAAAATGTCATTGAGGGCCTCGAAACGGCTCTGAAAGTTCAAGACCCGAAAAACTGCCAAAAATAGTAAATTGTGCTACAATGAAGGAAATTGAAAAAACAAAAGGAAACAATGGTGGTGGTCCTAGTGGAATAGGCAGTTGACCACCAATATCCACCTGCATCAATTCATAACCTCACCTCGGTCAGATTTTGTTGTCGCGGTTCTTTTGAGTTTGGCAACATGAAATTTTTGGAGGGTGGTGGTGATGGTTTGTTATGGGATAGCTATGTTGGACGGGTCAGCCACCCAACTGGCATGGGTTCAAATCCCACCGATCCTGAATTATATTTGTATGACTATATGTGTGTGTGTGTGTGTGTGTGTGTGTGTGTATGTGTTTGTGTGTGTGGTTGTGGGTTGGAATTTGAAGTGCATTGTTTGATGGAGTGTGGTTGCTTGTGCTGCGAGTCAGCCAATGGTCGGGCGGGTTCGATCCCGGTGGGCCCCAGATAATTTGGATTATTTCTGTTGGGTGGCATGTCCGCCCCCACCAAAATAGCTTTAATATATATATATATATATATATATGTATATGTATATGTATATGTATATGTATATGTATATGTATATGTATATGTATATGTATATGTATATGTATATGTGTGGGGTATGGGTAACATTATTTTTCTTTTAAATATAATTGGTCAAAAAAATCTGATCTGAATTTTGGGTTTACTGGACAAATTAAAGATGCAATGAAGTTTCCCATTTTGGTCACCGTAATCCCTTTTTGGTAAGTTCCAAATTATGGCCTCGTTAGTCGCTGTCAATGGGCCTAATTTGACCAAAACATTGACTAGCCATAACTTCCACATACGAACGAGAATTGAGGTGTCGTTTGCTCTGTTGGAAATTTTGCAATGAGATCTTCGATTAGAATGTGGTTTCATTTCAATCCAAAACTTTTATTTTTGAGCTTTTTCAAAGCCACTTTTGAATTATGAGCATTTATGTAGCTACTTGGATCATGTATTTCTTCGAGGTAATTAAACAAATTTATAGTCAAACTTAAATACCCTTTACCTCGTATGGGTGACTTATTTGATCAAGTGCAAGGGGCTAAGGTATTTTCGAAAATCGACCTACTATTAGGGTACCATTAGATAAGAATTAAAGAGGAATACATTTATAAGACAAGCTTTAGAACTCGCTATAGACACTATTTATTTTTACTCTTACCCTTTGGATTAACCAATTCCTTGACAACCTTCATGAGTCTCATGAATGTTATATTTCATTAGTACTTGGACAAATTTGTACTAATTTTTATTGATGACATATTTATTTACTCTAAATGTATGGAAGAACATAAAGAGCATTTACAAATTGTCTTGCAGACCCTAAGGGATCACCAAATGCATGAAAAATATAGTAAATGTGAGTTTTACAAAGAAAAAATTCAATATTTATGACATTTTATTACCAAGGAAGGAATTGTTGTGGACCCATAAAAGATAAGGACCATAATGCAATGGCATGTTCCTAAGAACGTAGCTGACATACAATCCTTTATGGAGTTTGTTAAATATTATAGGTAGTTTATTGAAGGATTTTCAAGGGTATCTTACGCCATTACATCCTTGCAAAATAAATGGAGAGTTTTCAAATGGAATACTAAGTGTCAAAACAATTTTGATGAGTTCAATCATTTTCTTACTACAACCCTATTTTAAGAATTGCAGGTAAAGGGTTTACTATTTTTATCGATGCATGTAAAGAAGGTGTAGGGGGAGTATTAATTCATGAAGGTCGGGTGGTGGTGTATGAATCACAGAAGCTAAAGAACACAAGAAAAAGTATTCAACATATGATTTATAACTCACAACAGTAATGCATTCCATAAAGATGTGGTGACACTATTGGTTGGGAAAGAGATTCACATTGATGATTGATCATAGTAGTAAAAATCGACCTTGAATGTGAAACAAGCCTGCTGGATTGCTTTTCTTGGTGATTTTGAGTTTGACATAAACATCTAAAATGAAAATAAGATCAGGTAATTGATGCTTTAAGTAGGAAGTTGAATTTCATATATGAAATTTCATTTAGTGAAGTTGTAACCACTTTTAAAGAACAAATTAAAGAGGTAACCCAAAGAGACGTGAAATATCAATTTATATGGCAGCATAAATGAGATCCAAATAGTAATGAATGACAACTAGGATATCAGATAAAATGGGAATATATGTTAAGTTATGTGAATAGATTTTATGTTCCTAATTAGGCAAGCATTAAAAAATGATTTTGGATGAATATCATAGAAGCTCTTCTACCACTTACCCTGGGTATCATAAGCTAATTACTGCATTAAGAAAGGAATTTTTTTTTCCAAAAATGAATAAAGAACTGGTTGTTTACTTTTCCCAATGTTTGGAATGTCAGCAAGTGAAGATTGAACACCAGCATCTAGCTGCTTTGCTTCACCCATTACCTTACCTGGGTGGAAATGAGAAGCCATTACTCTCCATTTTATTACGAGACTACCGAGAAAGAAGAAACATAATGAATCTATAATGGTGGTAGTGGACAAATTGATCAAGTCTTCTCACTTATTTCAGTGCAATCTACCTACAAAATAGTCAAGATTGCTAACATATTTATGAAGTATATTTTTAGGTCGCATGGCCTTCCAAAAATAGTAATCTCAGATATGGATGTAAAATTTACATCTACCTTTTGGAAAAATCTATTTTGTGGTTTAGGGATGCAGGTACAATTTAGTCCTTCTTATCACCCTCAAACATATGAAAAAACCAAAAGAGTCAATCAAGTGATTGACTACATGTTGAGAATGTACCTCATGCAACATCCATCTAAATGGGAGGACTATATTCATTTGGTGGAATTTTCTTACAACAATAATTATCATACATCCTTAAAGATAAGAACCTTTGAGGTATTGTATGGGAAAAGGTGTAGGAAACCTCGAGCCTCTATGTATACTTGATGGAAGATAAGTAACTTTGTGGAAGCCACCCTGTTTAAAGTGCAGAGGAATAATTTTAGCCCAGAGGAAGATACCTGAGAAGATGAGAAAATTAAAAAAAAAATCTTATCCACGGTTGTTCTAAAGGTATGAAAAAACTTTGAGACAATTTTTACTTGAGAGGGGGAAGATGTCATACTCCCTAGTAACTAGTAAATATTTTCCTTTACTATGATTAAAGAATAAACAAGACATTTTAATTATTTTTAAATTATGTAAAGGTTTAACCTTAAGGAAGAGAATATTTATTTTACTTTGAAAAAATGGATGTTCTGTACATTTGAAGGTCAGAGTTGCATGAGGACAGCCTCTTAGGGTAGTTGGGCAGTTATGGGTCAAATGGTTACGTTCCAAAATTGTTTCTTGAAGAAGAAAATAAAAGGTTAAAAGGAAAAGGGAGAGGAACCCGAGAGGCTTAATGAACCTCCTGAAGGAATTGACGCAAGGTAATTTTTGCATAAATTACAAAAATTGTGTGTTGCTCTCTTTCTTTTCCTCCCGCTGGTCAGAAAGAGAAGACTGCTGTGGAACACAAATTGTTCTTGACTAAGTCTGGCAGGGAGGATATAGTCGTCTGTGCACTGAACTCATGGGTTGGGAGGTCTTCAATTTCGTGGGTGTACCCATCGAAACATAGTACTAGTATGGAAACATTTTAAGTTCTCCTTTCACCAAAAGATAGGTAAGAGGGTATGAAAATAGTTAAAAATCCATTACAAGAATTAGTGATAATGTTGTTAATGACTGTGTAAAACAGTTGAAACATTAGAAGGGTAATGTGTGCTATGCATACAGGTGTCGAATGTGGTTTTTGTAGATAATATTAATAACTTAAAAGGATAGACTGTGCAAGAGTAATAAATGCTCTTCTTTTTAATTTACTTCGTTATTGGGTTGTTTTCAACACTCTTGAGATTCAAGAGAAATGTACTTTATTAATATTTATGAACAATTCCAACAAATGTATGAATTTTATAAGTACTCTTAGCGAGAAGGGGAAATTATCATAGAACGATGGATGTAGGTGGAAGAAGAGATAAGTACTCTTAGCGAGAAGGGGAAATTATTATAGAACGATGGATGTAGGTGGAAGAAGACAATGGAACCCTCCTACAGTTCGAGGGTTGTTTCTTAAAGAAGACAGGAAATTATTATGCCTGATTGATAGGTCATAACCGAGACTCGGAGGAAAATTTTCAACCAAATTATTAAACACAAGATGAACAATTATTGACTTTTGCATAATAATATAAAAGAGAAAGAAAACCAAAAACGGATTCCTGGAAGCAAGAAGCCAAAGAGGAGAAGGGTTAGTCCCCTGGGCCGACCATCTACTGGCAGCTCGAGGAATAGTCCCTGAACCTCAATGGTGTATTGTTAGGAAACAAAATGTAGGGAATTATCTATTAATTGATCTAAAAACATAACAGTGTAAAACCAAAGAACTATAGAAATTAATCATACAAACATAGTACAAAATCCTTGTCATAATCATAGTAGTGACATACCCAGAACTCATTATTATAATACCTTGCAGAAAAAATTGAAAGTAAGCACAAAAGGAAAATAAAAATATTTTCTTCGGTAAGTTGTAATAAAATCACAAAAGAAAAATATTGCGATTCTGTATTCAATTCAAAATAGGTTCCCTAAAGATAAAAGTACCAATCTACATTAAAAACCAGTGTTCTCAGGAAAGAGATGTCACACCATAACCTTTAGGGTGCTTCAAGATTCAAGTAAGGGAACCCTCGACCGTAGCCACAAACAAAATTCCATTAAACACAACTTTTTAAAACAGTATAATGGTCGACTCGGATAGATCGCTACAACCTTTGACCAAGTGGCTGAGTGAGGAAACTAGAGGTGGCCCAAAGAATGACCATGTTTTAGCCAAGTGAAGGACTTGAGAACTAACATGTAACCGTTAAGTAGTATCATAAAAATGACTATCTAAAACCCTGAAAGCTACACTAGATTGCGGTGCAATAAAGTTCACTTGTCAAGAAAACAAAAAAGGAAAACAACAGTAAGGAAATGTTATAAGGTTGAAAATAAAGCTAATGTTAGAATAAATAATCCAGAGCTCACCTATCCTTACAGAAGAGGAAAACCCAACTTTCATTGTAAACAAGGCCAATACCTAACACAACCGGTAATTAGTGGAACACATCAAGGTCTACGTTGTTTTTTAAAAAGGAAACCAAATAGAAATATAGGGCCAAACAAACCCTCTTACTTGGTTCTTGTAATTTGTTGAAACTAATCAGCGAAATTGTGGCCAAGGCATCGATGTGGACGAGGGAAGGGAAATTCCAGCTACAGGGAGACGCCCAGAAAACCATCGAAATCCGAACTGCAACTATTTCATTCCAAGCAGGGTTCACAGCGGTTTAATCATTTCATCCAAAGCTAACACTAAGCACATGCAGAAGTCTAGAATGGCAAGGTCGAAGACGGAGTGCAAAAGCTTACCTTCCGTGGAAGAGTGGAGAATGAGAGGGTTTTTGCAAAACTGGACGAGGCACTTAGTTATCCAATAAACCCTAATGCAATATAATCATCGATGTGTGAGTTCCGTGGAGAGCCGTGGATCAAGGTGTGGGATCCAAGGTCTGTAGCAACAAGTGGCAGCGGGAAGGGATCTCCAAAAATTTTGAGCCATGAAATTGACATTTATTAAACCGTCCATTTGGAGTTTCTGTGGTCGCACTAGGAAGTACGTACAGATTTGTTAACGGGAGAAGATTACCAAATATTAATAGAACATGGGTGTTACATTCATATTAAACAGACCTTATTAATTTTATGAGCCAAATTTAATCAAATGTAACATCATTGATCGTTAAGCATTAATAGCGTTTTACAGTGCCTTGTTGTTATAACACTATGTAGTATGTAGTATGCAATTGCTATATTGATAAATACATCACCATGTAGTTTTCATGAAATGATAATTTTACTTGTAAATTTTTTTTATGAAATCTCTTTTCATTTTAAAAAATGTTTCTTTTTAAGAGATTTGATCTCATCCAAAATTGAGATGGATTTAGACTAATACAAAAAACCATTACAAATTAACAAATTTGATATTTTTAATAATTAAATTACTAAATTGTGATTAAAATGTATTTATGTTTTTTTTTTCCAAATATATATATATATATATATATATATATAATTTAATTATATTATGAATAATATTATGTTTTATCTACTAAAATCACAAACACAACATTTCATTAAAATAACAAGTATGGCTGCAAGGCAGCTAGTCCCTGCCTTGAGCCTAGTTGCAAACTCAACTTTTCAGAATCTTGTTTTATTGTTATTTGTTGAATGGTTTAATCTTTTATTAAAATATTGTTATTAATAATCACAGATGAAAAGATCAGATGTATTTGAAACATTCCAGCATCTAAAATAATCTGCAATAGTAAATTGCATAGCACAATAATTAATATTTAGGTGAAAACAATTTGTGCTTACGAAAACTAGTAACTTAAAGATAATACAATAAAACATTTAGACTAGTTTTCAGAATCTCCTTTTATTGTTAATTGCAGAATGGTTTAATATTTTATTAAAATATTGTTATTAATAATCACACATGAAAAGGTCAGATGTATTTGAAACATTCCAACATCCAAACTAAACTGCAAAAGTAAATTGCACACCAGATAATAGATTGCACATTGTAAATAATAGAGTACTCTCTAAAAAATTATGCCATGTATCTGTTCACAACGGTCTTTGAACACAATAATTAATATTTAGATGAAACCAATTTGTGCTTGAAGAAAACCAGTGACTTAAAGATAATACAACAAAAGTGCAAGTAAATGAAACTAATAAAGATAAAGATCTTTTTGCAGTATAAAGCATAATACAATATGATGGACTAATCAACAATGAGTGTAAAGTTGCATCACCTTGTATGAAAAATGATGTTTGCATTATCAAGTATGAAATTTCAGTGTATATGGAAATCTTGAAGGCTATAAGTACCATCAGTTGTATCTTGTAGATACTTTTCATAGGTTAAGTCTTTCAGACAAGGACAAAGCTGAACTAATAATTTTTTTTTTAAAATGCACTCATATTCGACATTTGTTTCTATTTGGATAATACATTATAATTGGAGACAATGCCGATATGATGTTGCCTAGTTGTATATAGAGCAATGTATCTGGTCACCAAAAAATGTTCCAAATGTATCAGCCGGGGAATTGCAACGGTTACAAATTATAGCAAATGGGTCTCGGTGAATGTTTTCTATAGTCAACATTCATAGGACCTAGTTCATGTTTCAACATGTTTGAAGGGTTAGTTATTCAAGGTATTTGAAGTGTTAGTTATTTGAAAACAAACTATTATGAGAACGTTAAATAATTTTGTAACATTTATATTTAGTGCAGCTGAACATTACCTTTGTTGTTGAGGCAATCAACTTGTTAAGGTATGCAAGTGCCCTTCTTGAATTTACAGTAGTTGCAAACGTGGATTTGCAACTTCGCAGTGATCTGCTCATGTCATTTGTTTTAACAATATTTCACAATAATATCATTGGTGTTTGTTGACTCAAAATTTGTTGTTGAATTGAACTGTAAAAGGACTGAAATGTATGGAAGAGAATAACTTGAAGCACAAAATGAAATATTAGAAATATTTTCTTTAAAGTGTATTTGAGTAAATGTGCAAAAGTATCTATGATTGAGTATACAAGTACTGTTCCTTTTTATTGTTCTACTTGGCCATCTTTGACCTCTAATGCATATTGTAGACCTGTTTGTCTTACAGATGTTACAAGTATAGCATCTGATCATATTGAAAATGGAGATCTTGTGCTTGTTAGCTGTCTAATTATTTTTTTCGGGATGAACTTGTATTCTTTGCAGACTGAAGGTATTGTTTCTAAGATAGTTGTATCATGTAACACTAATATGAAATTGCAATATCCATGGTCATAGACTATTTTTTGAGCAATCGTAAAGTTTTTTATACAAATTCCTTGGCCTACAAGGAGCATGGGTTCAAAACGTGCAATCATATTATGGCTCACATTTAAGGTAATTGTCATTTCACCTTTTGTGTCCACCAAATCTGCACGTAGCAATTCCAATATATGTGCTTGATCAAGGACTGTTTTATACGTTACTAGTACATCTCCATGAAAGGTTGTCCCAAATTTGAGACTTTTGAGTTCTTAAATTGTTATTGTAATGCACTCTTGATGTGTGTTCGTTGTTTCGAGACCTTCTTGTGTTTTTTTCCTGCAATACATTATTCAATGAATTAGCATGTTGTTTTCCTAGGAAACCTTTAAGAAAGGTAGGTACTAGAGATGTTCAGTTACCTTTTTCTAGCATAAGAAGAGCTGTCTACATCTAATGCATTTTCTTGTTGCCTTTTCATGTTATTAATATGTACAAAATAGTAGCAAAAGGGATTAGATTTGCAATCAAAATAGGTTGTATTTAATAGTAAATATGTACATAACAACATTCAATGTGTTGGTATATACCTTGATGACCTTGAAAAAGTGTGTACATAGACTGCTATGTCCATTTGGAAAAGTGTACATAAAGTTTTGATTAGATTGGTAGTAAAGCATAGAATATGCTATGGTCATACCAGTATACCCATGAGACATTGATTTCACATTGTTCAATAGGAAAATTTGTCCAAATGTGATCTATTATTGTCTTTCACCATGGAGATAATTTGCTTGTTATTTCTTTTAAGTTTTCTATTTCCATGTATTGTACAAAGGTTCTAGTATGAGCTATTTGTTGTTGGATGTCAATGTTCAAGTCACCAATGACTAAGAAAACACAATTAGTATATGTAGTTTGTGATTTTTCTTCTCTAATCATTTTTATTATTGTAGATACTTGGTCAATTGGGGCTGCATAAATGTTGATTAAACAGATTGGTTGTTGGAAGTACATGCAAGTTAGTGTAAGTTCAATTTTGTTGTTGCAAAATGTTTTTATTTCTTTGATTGTTATTTTCTTTTCTATACAAGTAATTATTCCATGTGTAGAATGTGCTATTGCAAATTTGAATGGAAAGAATCGTTTATTTGTTGGAGGGATCTGCAAATGAGTTTCATGAAAACAAAGAATCATATTGTCCATTAGATATATATGATGGATGACATCAGAAATATGTGCATATAGACTACGTGTGTTTAGAGTTTCAACTGATAAAAAAAATTTGTTATTAAATATCTTTTTCCCAAATTCTAGTTCCCATGTAGCAGTTATTGTTAATCTTTTCATTTCCTCTAGTATCTTGTCTTTCACATGAAAATTTTTGTGACTTAATTTGCTAATCAAGTATAATGAGTTAATAGTTTTGACACATGATAGTGTAGTATAGACTAGACCATGTTTTGTCACACCAGTCGGGTCAAATGCAAGTTTATCCAATGTCAATCCTTGTGTTCAATTTATTGTGTGAGCACAAGATAATTGTATTGGAAATTGTTTTCGAATTGTTATTTATAGTTTGTTATGGGACATTGCTAGTGGTTTTGCAATTCGAAAAATTGGTGTCCAAGAGAACAAAATATTTGTTTCATATAGCTCTTTGTATTTGTTTCTTTGTTCATTTCCAATGTCTGTATCTGAAAATTATATCCAGACAACGTCATTAGATGAATAGAATTTGAAAGTGCCTTCAACACCATTAACTAATCCATCATTGGTTTTATAGTTTCCTACATATAGTTCAACTAACATGTTTTGTTTCAGTGTAATTGTTGATGGCAATGAAATTGTTTTATCAAAAGCGAAATAGTTTGATCCAATAGTCTCGTAATTGTCAATTGTAGTAAGTAATATTTTTTGTCCCACTGTTTGTGAAAGAGTTTTTGCATTTTGATTTTGGAAATGCTTGTTTCGATGGAAAATGTATGGGAAAAGTGGACTTAAATGAGGGGACCTATGGCAACTCTCATTTATGTATGTAATATTTTTATCTGTTTGCATATTTAATCTCATCCTATTTAGGATATCAGTGAACAATGGATCATTTTGACGCAGTGCTTTTTGTAGTTGATAAAATTTTATTTTCTCTGTCCAAAATTGATATGGAATTGTGTCTTTATTGATTTTTGGGCTTTCAAAGATAATAGAGTCTCTAACAGGATTTTCCTAGTAGAGATCGCCAGAGAGTATCATGTCGAAATTCCCGAAATACAAAGATGGTGTATGTAAGATTTGTCAGAGTCGCTTATCAACTTGATATAGTGTTGTTGAACCTACAAGTGATGCCTCATCTATGAGAACTACATGAAATTGTTGGAGATGCTTTGACAATGTGTATAGTTTTTCATTGTTTAGTGAAGGGAAATTTTCTTTGTTAAAAGGAAAATAGAATGCAGAATGCAATGTCACACCACCAGCATTAAATGTGGCTTTTCCTGTATATGCAGTGATTATTCCTTTTAGTTGTGATGGGTTATAAGGCAATTCATGATTATGTATTCATACTAATGTCCGAAAATTTTCCTTAGCTATGTGTGTCTTTCCTGTTCCTCCACCTCTTGATAACAGCAAATAGATAAGTTCATCTGGCCTATATAGTTTTCCTGTTACAACATCATCGACTATTCTTTCTTGCTCTATGTTTAATTGTCGCATATAGTTATAATACTCTTGGTTTTCAAGTACATGTGCTTTCTTTACAATTTTGTATGGTCTTGTAGATCTTGAAGCAAAGTTCTCTGTATCTTGGAAATGTTGCAAATCAATTTGAAAGTCATAGCTTTCGTATTTTTCATCAATGCATTTAGCAATTCTTGTAGCTTTTGTTTCATTTGATTTAAAACTGTTTATGTTGAATAGTTTTTTAGGTTCTGTTTATATTGTATTGATTGCATCATCTATGTCACCCCATGTAGGTGTTGTGACAAATTTGAAATTTTGTTCATTTTTCTTAACAGTACTCTCAAAAGCAATATATGTAGATTCCCAAGTTGCATGGTGTTGCTTGATTGTAAGTTCACTTACTTGATATGGATATCATAACATTAGTTGTTCTCTACAACGATTTTCAATGTTCTCGTATTTGTTATATTTGATAGATCGAATGACATATGGTATATTTGCTTGTTTGCATTTTTGTCCTCTCTTTGTATAACTAGATGCAAATTATGATAAACATACAAAATCAATAGCTATAGGATGTGATATGTAGTAGTCAATTATTGATGGGCACATGATGTATTTTGAGTCATCTGGTTCCTTTTGCAAGTCTTTCTTATTTTTGAGGAAAAATGCATGTTCTTTTACAGGAGATGTGTTAATGAAAATACATTTCTGTGAACTAGAGTTTAGTGGGAGCAATAAGACAATATGCACTGCTTGATGTGCAGACATTTGTTGCAAGTTCAATAAAGCCTTCGCCAAATAACTAATGGTATTCATGATGTCAGATTTTGTTTTGAAATGATCTTCGCGTATTTCCCTAAATGTTTTTGTAAGGGTTTTATCTTCTTTTGTCATGTAAGAACTATAGTACATTGCAGCTGCATTTGAATCAAGTACAAATTGCAAGTCAGTATTTGCAATCCAAATTCCTAGAATATGCTTTGCAAAGTTATTGGTCCACATGTCAACTGGCTTTCTTTGCAATAATAAAGTTGTTTAATTCAGTGTACATTGTATAACATGTATGTATTCCTCTTGTGCAAGTCCAAGGCTCTCTAAAAAGCTATCAGATGTATCATTTTCATCATATCTGGTATTGTTAATGGTTTTGAATATTAGTTTTGCATGTGTTTTTGTTTTATTGCCATCAAATTCGGCTCAAGAATTTTGC
Source organism: Pinus albicaulis (assembly GCA_034641835.2). Taxonomy (NCBI): domain Eukaryota; kingdom Viridiplantae; phylum Streptophyta; class Pinopsida; order Pinales; family Pinaceae; genus Pinus; species Pinus albicaulis. The sequence goes on from CM076578.1 coordinate 1,235,706,792, forward strand.
TTGCCTTCATTGGTGGTATAGGAAAATTGAATCTGTAATTATAATTTTTATGCTTTTTTCAATTTTTTGTGTGGGAATGATGTTGTAATGCTCTAAGCTCTTTTTCAAGTAGTGATGAATTAGTTGACAACTATTTATCAACAAATTTTTTTATTTCAATGTTTGATTTTTTACTATATACTGGTGCAGAGGTTATCCATAATAAGCCATGTTCTTGTTCACTACCTCAATTTTGGAATTATGTAACATAGAAATAGTCATTGATTTATCCATAGTATTGTTGATCGTGAGCTATTAATTGGTGCAGGGCATCTCTTCTAGACCTATAATAACGTACACAAGCAACAGGGTCATTTCTTATTAATGAGAAGGGCTCATTCTCGTATAATTCATTTATGCTTGGTCTTCTAGTGTTTTGTTTTATATTTCTTAATGCATTCATTAGAGGATCCCAAAGATGCTTTGCACTACTAAAGGACACAAAGAAAGTGGTTGGGCCTAGCCGTCGAATCATTGCATAGAGTTTGTTACGCATTTGTTGATGGTAGTCTGGTGAAGTACAAATTGTCTTTAGGTCCATGTACCCAATTTCAGACTTTAAAATACGATCCAAATTTAGTTTTGAATTTACATCTTTTGCAACTCATTTCCTTCCATTTAGTTGGCCTTTTCTAATCCTAATCCACATTGCATTCAAAACCTGATTTTTGATAATGTGAATTTCTTTATAAAGCAGGTTAGTTGTATGGTAAGCAAAATCATGGTTTCTGTGAAGCACCTCTCATTGACAAATCTTTTGATATGTAAATTTTTGTAATATATCACTTGGTTGTTTGTTTCCATAGAAGAGTGACAAAAAAATCATATCCTCTAAGTACTTATCTTTGAAAATCCCTAATGGCATGTATCTTGTAGTAGGTGCAATATTAATTTATTTATTTACAAGATAATGGATAGTATGTAGATAAATGAATCCATGAACCAATTTTTTTGTGGCCAGTTAATGAATATCTTGGTTATAATTTTCGCTATTTTCAGCTTCAGTTGAAGTTTCGTATGTTTCTTGGTTTTCTAGAAATGCTTGTTTCCAATTTTCATTTATGGTAGCATTTTCTAGCTTATAGAGAAGTCTTTTGCACAATTGTTTGAATGTTTTCGTGAGTTTGTGAACTCGAACTCGACCAAATGCATAAGAACTTTTGAATCTTAAACATTTTTTGAGAACAACTGTCACTGTGTTAGTGTCTCTTATAGTTCGAGGCAATGTAGACTGGATTCTAGAAATGTTAGTAGGCACATTAATGACTCCCCCAATTACCCCTAGCTGTGGTTTTTTATGTCGATGGCCCATTTCCTTTATTTCCAAGAAGGGAAGTCTTAATGCAAATAGTCTTTCCTCTAGTTCAGTTAGTTGTGTAAGTGTCTTAGTGCCATTGTTTCTTTTTATTTGTTCAGGAACTGCAAATTTAGGGATTGTGTCATTTTCAATTGCTTTTTTGCAATGTTTTAAAATGTAGGTATTTGTAATATGAGAATTGGTACTGTTAACAAGACTATTTGATGGTTTTGTACAAGAAACATCTCTTTTGAAAAAAGTTCTTTCGCAACGTGAACAATAAAAAATAGGTGTGTCACTTATCCGTGTTCGATATTCATGTTCAAAGGTTAATGTTTTTGTTGATTTCTTCATTGACCTTGGTTGGATTAATGTACCAATTATTTTTTATCTCTTTCTATGTCCTAAAATATTCTTTGATGTTGTAGATGCATCAGGTTCTAAATTTTCTATTACTAGCTCTTGTTTCATTGTCTTTGTGTTATATACAAGTTTTATTTTCCATGTTTTCTTTTTTTTTTCGTAGAATGACTTTGAGTGCGTACAAAGATAGCCTTTTTTTTTATTTGACAATTTTCCTTTGTGACATGTACCTGATATGTTTTTTTAGTTGCCTAAGTGACTGAAATCTGATTATGTTACTAATATCTTCTATATCTTCTATAACTACTTCTTGTTTCATTTTCATTGTGTTATATGCAAGCCATATTGTTTGTGTTTTCAACTTTTTTTGAATAATGTGCTTTAACACATGCAAAGATAAACCTTTGTTATCTTTGTTGAAGTAACAAGATTATTTCAATTGACTCTTGACAAGTAGACATTTTGCTTTAGGTTGTGTTTTAGTATCGTTTTTTGATGAATGTTCTAGTTGCAACACTATAGTGTTGATAGTATTGATATGAATTGTTGGATCATAGTCTCCTCTATAGAGAAAATTTCAAAGTGCCCATTAAGAGGATCTTCATCATGGAATAATATATCAAATTTTTTTGTTGCAATAGTTGAATTAAAGTGAAAATAAATTCTCATATTTGTTTTGGACTAAAATCTAATTGGAATTTTTAACCAATTTGATAGCCAATGTATGCAGAAAATATCTCCCCATAGGCCTCTAGATTCTAGCGGGATATTAGTTGATGCTGATCTAGACATTTTGTCCAAATACAATTTGCAATTGCTAATATTGTGCATTTATTTTAGCGACTCTTTGTACAGTTCATGTTCATAAGATGAAATTGCTTCTTTATCTTGTTTTTCTAGGCATTTTCTAAAGTACTCTATCAATCCTCTCCTTAATTCTATTGATGTGTATCTAAAATGCAGTAAAAGTTCTAACGTATGAAAAAAAAGTCTCCAGTCAGATATAAGAAATTCTTTACGCAGAAGAGGTCATGCTTTGCTAAGACATAGGTCAATTTTTCTTTTTCAGATAGGTGATCCAGGTGGATATTGGTGGCCACCTGCCTAGTCCACTTGGGCCCCCACCATTGTCTCTTTCAGTTTTTCAGTTTCGGCATAACTTACTATTTTTAGCAGTTTTTCGGGTCCTGAACTTCCGGAGCCGTTTTGAGGCCCTAAACGATGTTTTTTGGGTATCGAAGTACCCAGTGAATTGGATCATCCAATTCATCCTAAAAGTTGTAGTCCTCGGATAGAGCTTTCTAATGATGTATCATGGGCATCAAACGGAGATAGTATGCCAAAGTTACGTCCCTGGGAAGTTAAAACACCAATTTACCCAAACGGGGCCCATAGTTTTGGCGCTTCATCTCCTAGGGTTAGGTTTTTGGGATGTTTAGGGTTCCCCATTGTTTCTCAATAATAAATAGGCCCTCGAGCCTCATTGTAACCTCAAGGCCGAGAGGCTCCGTAGCCACCACATTCTTCAAAGATAAGCTACCATCGCCCTAGCTAGTTTATTTCCATTCTGTCTGTAAGCATATTTAGTTATGAGATATTAATGAAATGAAGTCTTATTTCTGTTGCATCTCTATGTTTATGTGTATTTCTATATTTTATTGCGTTCCTGCATAAGTCCGGATTAGTGGTATCAGAGCGGTCTGTTCTTTCTCGATCCTTCTTTGCATGTCCTCAACGAGGTCGGGGTATAAGGAGTTAGGGCTCGATCTGGTTGAAGCTTTGCAAGATCATCCTCGCAAGCCCCGACGACCGCCCATGGGGGACGAAAAGAAAGACGAGGGAGTGAGATCCATTGCACAGAAGCCGAGGAGGTTCTCAAAAGATAAAAGGAACGAAATGATGGATAACTTTGCTCGTATCGTTCAATCCGCTGCCCACCGGGCAACAAAGAGATTCGCATCCAGCAGCCACTCTGGAGGTGCGACTCCTTTTAAGGTACAAGTAAATTTTGACATTCCCATATTTGAGGGTAAAATAGACACAGATGTCATAGATAGATGGTTGAATCTATTAGAAGGATATTTCTCTGTTCATGACTTTTCAGACCGGGAGAAGATTATTTTTGCACTCCTTAAAGCTACCCCTCATGTTAAGGACTGGTGGGAAACCTACTGTGAGAACAAGGATCGTACGTAATCCTCTTCGTTTCCCGCCGTACCACCGGGAATCTTTCCGAGATGTCAGCGAAGGAACAAGATTTCATCTCTTAACCCATGGGGAGCTATGAGGACAAATACATCCAATGGACCACGCTGCGGCAACAAAAGGATCAAGATGTGCACGAACTGACGAATCTGTTCCATACCCCACGCACAAAGTTGGGTATTAAAGATTCAGAGAGACATTTGGTGCTCAAGTACCGCGGCTGTCTACACAAACACATTCAGGAGGAAATGGAGTTCCTCGACATTACATCGCTTGGCACGGAATATCGCTATGCCGCCAAGATCGAGCAGAAATTCACCGTAGGAAGCAAGACTTGGACCGCGAATCAAAAGCAAGGGAAAGGGTGCGTTTCCCAAATCGCAACAAAGGAAAGAGTCAAGGCATGGCGAAAGACAACCCATCAAAGCCACAAGAAAAGAACAACACCTCGGCTGTGTATAAAGAGACACGGGAAAGTGGTGTGAGTTCCATAAGAGCTCCACTCACAACACAAGTGAGTGTCGAGCCAAGCAGTCGCTGGTGGCCGAGATGCGGGCTTCTAAGTCAGATGCATGCTCTAACTCTGAATCAGAACCTGACAAGGGGAATGAAAAAGGGAAACAGATTATTGATGTGGATCCCAATGCCACTGTTTCCACTACAAAGATCCAGAAGGAGGAACCAGAAGATCCGGAGGAGGAGGAACGTCTCTTCCAATCCCAGATGTGGGTAAAGGGCTCCCCGGTACAGTTCATTATCAACAATGGGACCCAAAAGAACCTCATTTCGGCAGACGCTGTGAAGCAGTTGTGCTTGCCGACCACATCTCACCCACATCCATACACCATTGGGTGGCTTCACCAAGGACGAGATCTCTGCGTCAGCTAGCAGTGTCGCCTTCCCTATAGCATCAAGCCCTTCACGGATGAGGTATTATGTGACGTTGCTCCTATTAATGTTTCTGATGTATTATTAGGACAACCATACTTGTGGAAGCGTCATGCTGTGTATGAGTCTCGACCTCGTGCTGTTATTATTACTTTGGGAAATAAGTTGTACATGATACCAGAGGTACCACCTCCTACGGCTATCTCTTTGGTTACTGCAAAACAATGCATTAAGCTCATTTCCCAAACCAGGAAATTTGTTTTCCTGATGATCCACCCCCAGGGCAAGAAGAAGACTACGGCCACAACCTCCAGACAGGGCCCCTTTGCATGAAAACAACAAATGGATAAGGTTGTAGAGGAGTACCGGGACATCTTCACCTCACCCACAGGGGTTCCTCTGCACTGTCAGGTCAAGCACCAGATTGATCTGACCCCAGGTGCGCCGCTACCCAATGGATCAATCTATCAATGCTCTGTTCTGGAAAATGATGAAATCAAGAGGCAGATTCGTGAGCTGTTTGCAAAGGTCACACGTACCAAGTTCATCGCCCCCGTGGGAGCCCGACTGCGTTGGTACAAGAAGGATGGGACGTGGAGACTCTGTATTGACTATCGGGCACTGAACAAGATCACTGTCCGGAATAGGTACCCGATCCCATGGATTGATGACCTTCTGGACCAACTCAAAGGTGCAAAATATTTCAGCAAGATCGACTTGAAGTATGGGTATCACCAGGTACCAATTGAACCCTTCGATGTGTGGAAGTCTGCCTTCAAAGCCAAGGAAGGCCTTTTCGAATGACTGGTCATGCCTTTCGGGTTGACGAATGCTCCCAAAACCTTCATGAGGATGATGGAAGACATATTGCGGCCATTCACCAACTCATTTGTAGTGGTGTACTTGGATGACATTCTGATCTTCAGCCAGACTTGGGAAGAGCACCTTCACCACATCCAACAAGTCCTCCAAACACTGTGGCAACACAAGTTGTGTGCCAGTTTGGAGAAGTGCACTTTTGGCATGACCCAGGTTCAATATCTGGGATACATTATTGATGAAAGGGGGTGCATGTGGATCCAACCAGGATCCAAGTCATTCGAAATTTGCCAGCCCCAACCACTATAACAGAGCTTCATAGCTTTCTGGGTCTTGCTAATTTATACCATAGGTTCGTGTTGGGATTCTCTCATATCACTTGGCCCTTGAGTCAAGTCACCAAGGGAGGAGCGAGAGTAAAAATTCTTTTGGTCCTGAACTCAACAAGGCGTTCACAACAGAATTGAAAATCGCCCGTTCGCCCGTGCTCACCTTACCAGACTTGCAGCAGCCATTTGAGATCGAGACAGATGCCTCTGACTATGCTATTGGGGTAGTTCTTACTCAACAGGGACATCCAGTGGCATACCACAGCGAGACATTGTCTGAGACAGTTCGCAAGTATCCCACCTATGACAAAGAAATGTATTCCATTGTGCAAGCTTGTCGACAATGGAAGCATTACATTTTAGCGAAGGAAACAATCATCCACACAGACCATCAGCCCCTGCAGTTCATACAGACACAAAGTAAGTTGTAGAATGATCGCCATCAGAAGTGGTCCACATATCTGCAACAGTTTCATTTGAACATCAAGTACAAGAAGGGTAGCACCAATAATGTTGCAGACTGCCTCAGCCGACCACCGATCGTGGCTCTCACCACCGTGCTCAACTCTTGCGGGCACGAGACTTCTGATTGGCCGCTTCTCTATGAGAGGGACACAGAATTCGGCCACACTTACAAGGCACTCTTGGGGGGCACACAAGTTCCAAATTTTCACCTCCAAGATGCACTTGTATGCCACCTGGGACACGTTTGTGTTCCTTCAAGCGAGCGTGGCAATGTCTCGCTGTGGAATACATTTCTTTGTCATAGGTGGGATACTTGCGAACTGTCTCAGACAATGTCTCGCTGTGGTATGCCACTGGATGTCCCTGTTGAGTAAGAATTGCCCCAATAGCATAGTCAGAGGCATCTGTCTCGATCTCAAATGGCTGCTGCAAGTCTGGTAAGGTGAGCACTGGGGCAGAACAGAGGCGATTTTTCAATTCTTTGAATGCCTTCTGTTGAGGTTTCGACCAAAATAATTTTGCTCTCGCTCCTCCTTTGGTGACTCGACTCCACTCTCAAGGCTGCGTGGATTTGGACAATCCCCAACAGAAATTCGTGGCAGAAATTGGCAAGACGAAAGCACCGCGTAATGTTGCAGGCGATTTTTCAATTCTGTGAACGCCTTCTGTTGAGGTTCCGGCCAAAAGAATTTTTCTCTCGCTCCTCCTTTGGTGACTTGACTCAAGGGCCAAGTGATATGAGAGAATCCCAACACGAATCTGCGGTAGAAATTGGCAAGACCTAGAAAGTATCATAAATATCAAAGAACTGAAATTTGCTTACAAACAAAATGGAAATAAAACTAGCTAGGGCGCTGGTAGCTATCTCTAAGAAGAGATGTGGCGGCTACAGGCCTCTGAAATGAGTTACAATGAGGCTCGAGGGCCTATTTATTATTGAGAAACAATGGGGAACCCTAAACATCCCAACAACCTAACCCTAGGAGATGAAGCGCCAAAACTATGGGCCCCGTTTGGGTAAATTGGTGTTTCAACTTCCCAGGGACGTAACTTTGGCATACTATCTCCGTTTGACACCCATGATACATCATTAGAAAGCTCTATCCGAGGAATACAACTTTTAGGATGAATTGGATGATCCAATTCACTGGGTACTTCGATACCCAAAAAACGTCGTTTAGGGCCTCAAAACGGCTCCGGAAGTTCAGGACCCGAAAAACTGCTAAAAATAGTAAGTTATGCCGAAACTGAAAAACTGAAAGAGACAATGGTGAGCGCCCAAGTGGACTAGGCATGTGGCACCAATATCCACCTGGATCATTCCTCCCCCCTTAGGAAGCAATGGTCCCCATTGCGTTAAGTTCCTCCATGAGATGAGGAAATTTTTGCTGAACTTGGTCCCTGGTGAACCACTTTCCTTAGTGCAAGAGTTGGCCAGCTTTGACAACCCGATACAATTGGATCCTCTGTTGGCGAGTGTTCTTAATTTGAATGTCCATGATACAATCTGTGGTGGCCTGTTCCATGCAGTCTGGGTTTAGCTCTGTTGGTGTGAGTTGTTCTGCAATGTCCGAAGTGTCCAGTAGAGGTGGGAAGTAAGGACGAAGGCGATCCACATTGAAGACTTGGTGCAGACCAAGGAATGGTGGAATACTAAGCTCAAAAGCATTGTTCCCTACAGCCTTGGTGATGGTGTATGGCCCGTATCGAAGCGGGCGAAGTTTGCGGTGGGGTCCAGTGAGGCGCTCCTTCTGCAAATGTAGCCATACTTTGTCGCCCACATGGAAGTTGTGTGGCACCCGGTGTTCATCATGGCGCTGCTTGTACTTCGCATTGGCTCTGTCCAATATATCATGAACCTGTTGGCGGATGTGTTGAATGCGCTCGATGAAGCTACTTGCTTTGTCAACTTCAGACTGGACATGAGCTGAATCGGCATGAGCAGCTGCAAACGGCATGGCTATGTCAATGGGACATAGTGGTTGGAATCCCAAGCCCACCTGAAAGGGGCTATGGCCAATTGAACTGTGGAGAGCCCGGTTATAACTGTGTTGTACATAGGGGAGGCTCTCGTCCCATGTGCGTGGATGCTTTGAGTTGTACATGCGCAGAATGTGTACAATCATTATGTTGACGACCTCTGTCTGGCCATCTGTTTGGGGATGGAAAGATGTGGACTTGGTGAGCTTTGTGTCCAACATTGACCAGAGGCTGGACCAAAATGTGCTGAGGAACCTGCTATCTCGATCTGATATGATAGACTGTGGGATCCCAAAGTGCACCCACACTCGTTCAAAGAAGAGTTTAGCAGTGGCTTCTGCTGTGATATTCTTCTTACAAGAGGCCATAATGGCCATCTTTGAGAATCTGTCAATGACCACGAAAACATAGTCATTTCCATTCTTAGTAGAAGGCAGGCCCGACATGTAATCCATGGAGATGGATTCCCAAGGTCGACTAGGGGTAGGTAGTGGAGTATATAGGCCTTGCTTCTTGATGATCGGTTTGGCAATGGCACAAGCAGTGCAGGATCTGATGTGCTTCTTGACATCCTTTCGAAGGTTCGGCCAATAGAAATACTTCTGTAGTATTGCTACTATTTTCTTGACCCCAAAATGCCCAGCAACTCGACTGTAGTGTGCTTCCCATATCATCTTGGCACGCTCGCTTGAAGGAACACAAAGGTGTCCCAGGTGGCATAAAATTTCATCTTGGAGGTGAAAATTTGGAACTTTCGTGCCCCCCAAGAGTGCCTTGTAAGTGTGGCCGAATTTTGTGTCCCTCTCATAGAGAAGCGGCCAATCAGAAGTCTCGTGCGTGCAAGAGTTGAGCACGATGGTAAGCGCCACGATCGGTGGTCGGCTGAGGCAGTCTGCAACGTTATTGGTGCTACCCTTCTTGTACTTGATGTTCAAATGAAATTGTTGCAGATATGTGGACCACTTCTGATAGCGATCATTCTGCAACTTCCCTTATGTCTGTATGAACTGCAGGGGCCGGTGGTCTGTGTGGATGATTGTTTCCTTCCCCAAAATGTAATGCTTCCATTTTCGATAGGCTTGCACAATGGAATACATTTCTTTGTCATAGGTGGGATACTTGCGAACTGTCTCAGACAATGTATCGCTGTGGTATGCCACTGGATGTCCCTGTTGAGTAAGAACTGCTCCAATAGCATAGTCAAAGGCATCTGTCTCGATCTCAAATGGCTGCTGCAAGTCTGGTAAGGTGAGCACTAGGGTAGATCAGAGGTGATTTTTCAATTCTGTGAACGCCTTCTGCTGAGGTTTAGACCAAAAGAATTTTTCTCTCGCTCCTCCTTTGGTGACTTGACTCAAGGGCCAAGTGATATGAGAGAATCCCAACACGAATCTGCGGTAGAAAATGTCACAGGTGTTTGTTGCATGACTTGAGTTAAAGTGAAAATAGGCTCTCGTATTCGTTTTGGACCAAACTCTATTTCGAATTTTCAACCAATTTGATAGCTAATGTATACAAAAAATATCTCCCCATAAGCCCCTAGATTCTACTGGGATATCATGTGATGTTGAATTAGTCATTTTTTCTAAATACAATTCACGGTTACTAATGTTATGCATTTCTTTTAGTGACTCTTCATGTAGTTCATTTTCATAAGATGAAATTGCTTCTTGATCTTGATTTTGTAGACATTTTCTAAAATATTGTATTGTTCCTTTTCTTCACTCTATATATGTGTATCTAAAACATAGTAAAAGTTATAAACTATCAAACAAATAGTTACCAATCGATTATAAGAAATTGTTGACACGAAACAAGTTATGCTTTTCCAAAACCAATGTCAATTTGTTTTTTCAAATGAAATTGACATAATGATTGTGTACCTGTCAATAAGTGTGTTACTGTTCACTGAACAACAGAGATTTCAAATGTCACTGCAACTGTCAACTGAACTACTGAGACTGTAGATGTGACCGTCGAGCAAGCTGGTTAAACAGTAAAGATCCAAGAAGAGAGATGTTAATAATTAGTACATAAATAAATAACTGTACAGAATATAGCATCCAGAAATTGTAAATGGAAATACTAATCATTTAACACTAGAATTTCCCATCACAATAGAGAAAATAGACTACACAAAGAAGCACATACTAATAGTCATGACCAACAACTAACGATGGTAGTCAATTAGTGAATTTACAAACAATATTTGTTTTAAAGAACTAGTTGTTCATAGTTGGGTTTTTATAAAATTGAGCTACATGTAACTAACATCTTCAAGACTAAGATAATATTTATGTCATCAATTAAGAGTAAGTTTTGGGTCTTCAAGGAGCAGTCCATTTTCCCTAAGAATCAAATATCATTGAAGAACTAGATACTAATATAGAGAACTCAAGCAATGCTTCATCTCAACTTCCTTAGAAAGTGTAATCCTAAGCTCATGTCATAAAAATCATTGGTCAAAGCATCTGGAATTATTTTTCATTGTGCACAAAATTAGTGAAAAGCATAAGATTCTCTTAGGATATGTTGAATTCATCAGGTAGTAAAATGAGTTTTATAGACTAGTTTCTTTCTTTTTAGAATTGAGTAGACAAGTAGAATATTAGAAGCAATAGGTACGTTAAAATTGTGTATGGCAATTGCTATTCAATGATAATTCTATACTAATTTATTGATAGTAGACAAAATAGACTACACAAAGAAGCACATACTAATAACTAAAATAGTTCAATTCTTCACAAAAAAGAGTTCAATTTTGATTATGGTGAACAAGTTCAATTGAGGAACAATTAACTACAATTACTACTTAGGGAGCAACACTTCGTGCTTGGCAGGGACTTGTTGTTGAGTAACTAACCTTGTTCATTTATAGATTTTTGGATCATAGGATACATAGTATCTAAAAAACATGGATCTTAAAGAAGTCTTCCATTCATTTGCCATAGTCTATTCCATCACTAGTGTCGCTACTAAGGTTATGGCTAACAGAAATATTTTGTAGTCTTAAATAATTTTGATAGCATGCTTCTCTATATATATAGGAACAAGGTTTTCTTTAAAAGTTATTCCTCTGAACAAAGATGAATGAACATGAAGAAAATACCAACCATAGTAAACATTGGAATCATTATCACATGTGAAAATTTATTAATAGTAGATCCTAGAAATCACTTTATTAATACTTTACTCTAAAATTTGATGCAAGTACAAATTTGGTTGAGAAACAATAGAATTTTTTCTAAAAATGTTAAAATGAAGCTTTTGGCAACAATTTTTGTAGGAAAAGGAAACTATATATTTTGTCATGAAAACAATGCATTTGAGAAGCATTTTCAATAACTCTATTGCTTATGAAAACATGATATGGATGACATCCTTGGTAAACTTGTGGGCATAGATTAGTGTGCTTGGTCTAGGGAGATTTGAAATAGGAACCTTTGGGTATTCAACTAACCAAATGCCCAAGAATTGATTTGAAACTAGATCTGCAACAAACATAATATGGACTTAATTATCGAGAATGAAGAAAACTTGATAGAATCAAAAGATTGGCTATGGAGGCAAAGCTTAAGGCTACAAAGTTGAAGATTAGGTTGAAGGAAAAATTAAGAGTGTGAAATTTCTAATGCTTGTTCAATGAACTATTGTTTGCCTCCAAGAATTGTATATTTATTGAAAGCCGAAAGTAATTAGATAACTAAAAAATTAAAATAAGAAAATAGAAAATCTGAAGGAATGGTGAATTCGAAAACTATTGGAAAAACAGAAAGAAGAGGAAAAGTGCTTGGAGTTAGTGTGTTGAATATTTAGGGATTCTTGGCATTCCAACTTCTCCTAGCAAGCCAATTTTTCCTATAAACGTTTCCCCAATTTTGGAGAAAAGGCTTTTTGGTAGAGAAGAAAAATATTACATAAATTTTTATGATTTTGTAATTTGTAGTGTTCGAGAGAGCTAAAACATCATTGTAAGTTTGAAATTGATTAGAAATAAGGCTTGAAGAAAATCCATTTGGTGTTGGAGTTATTTCATTTCATTTATGAAATTGGAGTTTGCTAATTGAGTACAAATCTAAGTAGGGATTCAATATTGAAATTCCAATTCTCTCATATCTTGAAAATAAGAGGTATTGAAATGAAACATAAATAAGGACAAAAAAATGCAGGTATCGTTGTTATATGCAGTTACAAAAACTGGATGTTTTAACTCTTATTGTGGAGAACATTAAGGCTGCCAGTTTATGTCGATGCTTTTTTCTGGACCAACCATAGTAAACATTGGAATGATTATCACACGTGAAAATTTATTAATAGTAGATCCTAGAAATCACGTTGTTAAAAATTTACTGTAAAATTTGCTGCAAGTACAAATTTGGTCAGGAAAAGGCCATTAAGCCGGTTTCCAATATTTATAGATGTGTTGCTTCTTCTCGAAGCTGATCTGTAGCTTTCCCTTTGACTGAAAATATATAACTACAGCTCCTCCCCTCCTACCTACAGGCTCCTTTCAGGGGAAGTGGTTTTTATGGTGCTTAGTTCTTAGAATGAGCCTTCAGGAGTCTTGATTTTTGCCCTAAGGCTTTAGAAAGTCTAACCCTAAGTAGACATCATGCCCTACAATGATAATCTCATGTCATAAAAATCATTCGTCAAAGAATCTGGAATTATTTTTCATTGTGCACAAAATTAGTGAAAAGCATAAAATTCTCTTAGGATATGTTGAATTTATGAGGTAGTACAATGAGGTCTATAGGCTAGTTTCTTTCATTTTAGCATTGAGTAGACAAGTGGAAGATGAGAAGCAATAACTACGTTAAACTTGTGTGTGGCAATTATTGTTTGATGATAACTATGTACTAATTTATTGACAATAGAAAAAATAGACTACACAAATAAGCACATACTAATAACTAAAATAGTTCAATTTTTCAGAAAAAGAAAAAGTTCAATCTTGATTATGGTCAGCAAGTTCAATTGAGGAACAATTAACTACAATTACTACTTAGGGAGCAACATTTTTTGCTTCGCAGGGACTTGTTGTTGAGTAACTAACCTTGTTAGTTTATAGAGTTTTGGATCATAAGATACATAGTATCTGAAGAACATGGATCTCCATTTTTCATGGAACTTAAAGAAGCCTTCCATTCATTTTCCATAGTCTATCCCATCACTAGTGCCGCTACTAAGTTTATGGCTAACATAAATACTTTGCAGTCTTAAATAATTTCGCTAGCATGCTTCTCCATATATATAGGAACAAGGTTGTCTTTAAAAGTTATTCTGCTGAACAAAGATGAACGAACATGAAGAAAACACCGACCATAGCAAATGTTGGAATGATTATGACACATGAAAATTTATTAACAGTAGATCCTAGAAATCACTTTATTAAAACTTTACTATAAAATTTGCTTCAAGTACAAATTTGGTTGAGAAACAATAGATTTTTTTCTAAAAATGTTAAAATGAGGCTTTTAGCAACATTTTTTGTCGGAAAAGGAAACTATATATTTTCTCATGAAAAAATGCATTTGAGAAGCATTTTCAATGACTCTATTGCTCATGAAAACATGATATGGATGACATCCTTGGTAAACTTGTCGGCATAGATTAGTGTGCTTAGCCTAGGGAGATTTGAAATAGGAACCTTTGGGTATTCAACTAACCAAATGCTCAACAATTGATTTGAAACTAGATCTGCAACAAACATAATATGAACTTAATTATCGACAATGACGAAAACTTGATAGAATTAGAAGATTGGCTATGAGGGCAAAGCTTAAGGCTCCAAAGTTGAAGATTAGGTTGAAGGAAAAATTAACAGTGTGAAGGTTTTAATGCTGGTTCAATGAACTATTGTTTGCCTCCAAGCATTATATATTTAGTGAAAGCATAAAGTAATTAGATAACAGAAAAATTAAAAGAAGAAAATAGAAAATCTGAAAAAATGATGAATTCGAAAACTATTGGAAAAAGACAAAGAAGAGGAAGAGTGCTTGGAGTTAGTGTTCTTAATATTTGGGGATTCTTGGCATTCCAACTTCTCCCAGCAAGCCAATTTTTCTTATAAAATTTTCCCCAGGTTTGGAGAAAAGAATTTTTTTGTAGAGAAGAGAGGCATTACATAAAGTTTATGATTTTGTAATTTGCAGTGTTCCAGAGAGCTAAAACATCATTGTAAGTTTGAAATTACTTATAAATAAAGCCTGAATAAAATCCATTTGGTGTTGGAGTTATTTCATTTCATTTATGAAATTGGAGTTTGGTAACTGAGTACAAATCTGAGCAGGGATTCAATACTGAAATTCCAATTCTCTCATATCTTGAAAATAATAGGTATTGAAATGAAACATAAAGAAGGATGGAAAAAATGCAGGTATTGTTGTTATATGCAGTTACAAAAATTGGATGTTTTAACTCTTTTTGTGAAGAACCTTCTGCCACTTTATGTCAATGCTTTATTCTTGACCAACCATAGTAAACATTGGAATGATTATCACACGTGAAAATTTATTAATAGTTGATTATAGAAATCACTTTGTTAAAACTTTACTATAAAATTTGCTGCAAGTACAAATTTGGTTGAGAAACATTAGAATTTTTTCTAAAAATGTTAAAATAAGGCTTTTGGACATAATTTTTGTAGGAAAAGGAAACTATATATTTTCTCATGAAAATGATGTATTTGTGAAGCATTTTCAATGACTCTATTTCTCATGAAAACATGATATGGATGACATCCTTGGTAAACTTATCAACATAGATTAGTGTACTTGGCCTAGGGAGATTTGAAATAGGAACCTTTGGGTATTAAACTAACCAAATGTTGAAAAATTGATTTGAAACTAGATTTTTAACAAACATAATATGGACTTCATTATCGAGAATGAAGAAAACTTGATAGAATCAGAAGATTGGTTATGGAGGCAAAGCTTAAGGCTACAAAGTTGAAGATTAGGTTGAAGGAAAAATTAACAGTGTGAAGGTTCTAATGCTTGTTCAATGAACTATTGTATTCCTCCAAGCATTGTATATTTAGTGAAAGCACAAAGTAATTAGATAACTAAAAAATTAAAAGAATAAAATAGAAAATCTGAAGGTATGATGAATTGGAAAACTATTGGAAAAATACAAAGAAGGGGAAGAGTGCTTGGAGTTAGTGTGATTAATATTTAGGGATTCTTGGCATTCAAACTTCTCCCAACAAGCTAGTTTTTACTATAAAAGTTTCCCTAGTTTTGGAGAAGAGGCTTTTTGGTAGAGAAGAGAGGGATTACATAAAGTTTATGATTTTGTAATTTGTAGTGTTCTAGAGAGCTAAAACATCATTGTAAGTTTGAAATTGCTTAGAAATAAGGCTTGAAGAAAATCCATTTGCTGTTGGAGTTATTTCATTTCATTTATGAAATTGGAGTTTTGTAACTGAGTACAAATCTTAGCAGGGATTCAATATTGAAATTTCAATGCTCTCATACCTTGAAAATAACAGGTATTGAAATGAAACATAAAGGACAAAAAAAATGTAGGTATTTTTGTTATATGCAGTTATAGAAGCAGGATGTTTTAACTCTTTTTGTGAAGAACGTTAAGCCTGCCACTTTATGTCAATGCTTTGTTCTGGAATATTGGTCTAGTAATATGACAACTAGCTAATAACTAGATTTCTTCATAGGACTAAATATATTAGGTGTTTATGGTAGCATATAATTTAAACTGAATGGCCTGAGTGGATTTTCGACGGTGGCCTTGTTTATACTTTACACACCGGAACCTTTCCAATATGTAGATTTAGATGAATGTCCTGTAGGCATAGATTATTGTACCTAGCCTAGGGATATTTGAAATAGGAACCTTTGGTTATTCAACTAACCAAATGCTGAACAATTGATTTGAAACTAGATCTGCAACAAACATAATATGGAATTAATTATCGAGAATGAAGAAAACTTGATAGAATCAGAAGATTGGCTATGGAGGCAAAGCTTAAGGCTACAAAGTTGAAGATTAGGTTGAAGGAAAAATTAATAGTGTGAAGTTTCTAATTCTTGTTCAATAGACTATTTTTTGCCTCCAAGCATTGTATATTTAGTGAAAGCAAAAAGTAATTAGATAACTAAAAAATTAAAAGAAAAAAAATAGAAAATTTGAAGGAATGGTGAATTTCAAAACTATTGGAAAAAGGCAAAGAAAAGGAAGAGTGCTTGGAGTTAGTGTGCTGAATATTTAGGGATTGTTGGCATTCCAACTTCTCCCAGCAAACCAATTTTTCCTATAAAAGTTTCCCTAGTTTTGGAGAAGAGGATTTTTGGTAGAGAAGAGAGGGATTACATAAAGTTTATGATTTTGTAATTTGCAGTGTTCTAGAGAGCTAAAACATCATTGTAAGTTTGAAATTTCTTAGAAATAAGGCCTGAAGAAAATCCATTTGGTGTTGGAGTTATTTCATTTCATTTATGAAATTGGAGTTTGGTAACTGAGTACAAATCTGAGTAGGGATTCAATATTGAAATTCCAATATTAGGCTAAAGTAATACATGCTATCCAGATACTTAAGTAATAGGGCATGCCCTTAAGGCAAAATGGATACAATAACCGTAATGCAAAGGATTCTCTAAGATTTCTTCCACTTCCCTCAATGTAACAGAAGGTAGTGTGTGATTGAATGCTGCAAATAGAATTTGGTGTTAATATTTTTAGACTAATCTGTTTCCAGATCTTATCTTCATAACGCTGATTAGAACAATGATAAATCTAGAAATCACTGCTAATGAAGTTGGCAAAAAATATTCAGCCATGGATTTTGTTGATTGCTGACTTAATAACCTACTAGACTTCAACCATAAATGAGATTGCTATAGTTTGTCAAATAAATCACCAGAACCAGTTTCCTTTTTTGGTTTATTGTTGTTGTTTGACACTAACCTTAATATCTGGGCAATCAAAGTCCTACACAATTGAAAATAATTTACTGGGAAATCCAAGTTCTACACAATTTAAAAGAATTTGTTGGTAAGCAATATCCCTTTCTGGTCACTCTTGTTGTATCCTTCGGTGTGATGTCCTGGTGGCTCTACTAAAAAAAAAAAAAAATCAACATGGATGAAAATGTTTTTCCAAATGTTTTTCAGTGAATTTTGATGTGCCATGAAATTGCCATGAAATTTCCGGTCATTATGCTACTGGAAGAACCAAGGATTCCTTGGATTATGTGTTAGAGTTCTCCAGAAGTGGGAGAACACTGAAGTAGCTGATAAATTATGCAAATACAATATTGTCAACACTTATTTGGGCACTTTGAATTTTGCATGATTGTATTTGCAACACCCTAATTAGCTTTTAGGTTTGAGGGGACTTGCAGGCACAATGCCCTTCACTTTCTCCCTATCATTGCATGCCGAAAATGTTGAAGATTTTTTAGTGAAGTAGTTACATTCATAATTTCCTTATTAAGAAGGCTTCCATATAAATATATGCCATTTAAAATTCTTTAAAATGCATATTTCAAACTTGCCCTGCAAGGGAACAAGTACAGACCATGTTTAGAGCATGCTAAAAACAAAACTATTTAAAAACCCATGTGCCAAGCTTGAGGTGTGGCAAAGACATGGAACTACAAAAAAGTACGGGAAATTCCCAGATAAAATACAAACAAAAATAAATATAAAACAAAATAAGTATATAGAAATATGAAATGTTCACCTAAAAGTCTGATGTTACACACAATACACTCCAAAAATAATTTCAACATGATTTTAACTATAAAAACCTCTATACTTAGAATGCTTAGTTTCATAATATGGTATACAAATAGAAAGATCTTATGCAGTGACCCAAGATGAATCAGACCTTCCCAAACCGCAACAACTGCAATGGTTTGAAATGGCCACAACCTCATAATCATATAGTCTCTTGAAATTCAATAGGATGATAATATAGATATTCTTTACACAGGTAGATGAGGGAGATGATAGCACAGTTTGAGCTTGTAATGCCAATGTCTTTGTGTCTGTTTTCAACCTTATTAATACTAAACGCATTTTGGTACCTACAAGTCTAAGTGGAGATCTAGCAAGCTCTACTGACCAATACTTTGGCAGATTCATAAGTCTTGTAACATGACTCACTAAAGCTAGAGAATGAAAGATTGATAAGACTCATAAGTCTAGGTTGCTAGGATAGCATAATTACGTCTATGCATAACTATTGAAAGAAAATGCAAACAATAACTACTATGAATTCAGGAAGCAAGACCAAAGTACTAGTTAAATCAGGAACATAGATATCATATTAGAACTAGCATATTAACCTGATTCAATTACTCGATGTACAATTCTTCTCATCAACAGAATGCCTCCACCATAATGCCTCTTGACTTTCAAGAGATGTCATCAAGAATTGCAAACACAGTAGAAAACTCATGAACACATGAAACATTTATGATATGTAATTTGAGCATCCCACCACATTATATAATAACGCACTTTGACCATTCCACGATACTATATAATAACAACCACGTATGTAATCAAACTGAGTGAAATGTGTTAACAAAAAAAATAGCAAGTAACATGTACTTAAAGATTGTTATATATGATGTGATTTTTGTTTACCTCTGTTAAATCACCTTCACCAATGCTTATGTATGTCAGCTAGCTCAACATATGTCATATGTTTTAGACACATGTCCAATTTGTTTCCATCTGTAATCTCCTCGGCTATAATGCATCCAAGCCCCATTCTCACTAACTCACTCATAGAAAGAATACACTAAGGTACAAAGACACAATACAATATTACCTGTAAACAGATTCATTCCTGAAGGAAGAATGCAGGTAGAGGGTTAAAAATAGGCCTTTGACTCGGCTTTGATTGACTTAGCTTGGCTACTCGGGCTTAGATACTTAGCTGCTTGGATCGACTGCTAATGATGCTTACCTGGTCTTTTCGAATGATTAGCCCCATGGTTAAAGAAACATATACTAGGTCAAGGTTCCCCTGTCGAGTTATTCACTTTTTCACATCCATACATAGTTGATTTGTGAGACCAGCTAATACCGTAAAGTCGCCTCTAAATACCCTGCCTTTCTAATTGTGGTTGGATGGTTGTAACATAATTTGTGGGGGATGGCTGGAACATAGTCTCTAGCGAGTCACCGCAATGTCTAGTGGAGCTAAAATGGTGGGATTTGACCCTGTGTTAGTTAAAATATGCCTGCTATCTGGGCAAAGGTAGGAGGAAAAATCCAGTGGTTGGTAGGGAGGGTTTAGCTTGTGGATTCTAGGAGTGTCCCTGGGAAGTCATCCAATTCCTTAGGGTAATCCCCATTAAGTGATCCTATAAATTAGGCACAACAATGGAAAATGTTATGTGTCCCACAAACCTAGTTACCCCCATCCCGATCACATTCACCTGTTGGTTCCTAGTCGACTGAAAATCTAGAAACTACAACGAAGCCACCATAGCAGAACAAAACAGCTCAGGGTTCGCAAAGGCTATTATCTGAGGTCTCTTTCCCTAGGGCAGTATTTGTTACTAATTCCTAACTAGTCTCTGGCCGGGGAACATTCATCCAGAATATTCAGATTGGAACCAGCATCTATTAACAAGCGTGATTCTAGGCAGGCCTGTGAAGCCATGAAGAGGGAAGGATTTTTGCGCTTTCCAAGATAGTTTCTTTCTAGTAGTGGGCACAGAAACCATTTGTTGGATTAGGTAAGTATTACATGTAGTCGCTATGTGCACGCACTCTTTAGCTCCTATATAAAATATGGTATAATGCAAATTGAATCTGTGCAGTAACTGTATTGTGTTCCCTGTGGCTTATGCCCTATGAATAGATGTAGTAACCCCGTGCATCCCATAGGGTATGTGTCTATCAGAATCGGGCTCACCAAGAGAAGAAGGGTCAGACCATGTTCATGAGATATGAGACCTACAATGGTGGTTTCAATTCCTCTATAACCTGAAAATAGTAGTAGCAAAGTTTTTCATCGATGACCCACCATGCTTATTCATTTAATCATTGAACCCTAAGAAAACTGATCTCCTTTCCTATCAATAGCTTATCTCCTTGACATAGCTTCACTTCTTTGTTCCAGTGCCTGAACCGAGGTGAAAAACCCTTCCTCCTCTCCTCTGATTGATGTACCCACAGAGCAATATGGGGAGAGGAGTGAGTGAGATCCCCCTAGATAATGGTTCTGGGCCCGTTCTTCGACTAGGGCTTTCCACTCTATTTCTTTAAAACAATGGAGACTATGGCTAGTCCGTTAAGGCATGCTAGCTACTTTGATGATTTGAACCCCCATACTTATTCATTCTAGCAGGATTCGAGGTTTATGCTTCTCCTGACAGCAGACCCAGCAAAATAAAAAAATAACATGGGAGCCAACAAGGCCACCATACAGGTGAGGGTTCAGAGGTAAGACAAGTGGAACATGCAGATATGGTGCCCTGTGTATATCCTCTGCAAGACATACTATTAATTAGCAACATAAAATGTTTGCTAACTAATGTTAGCATTACTTAATAGAAACTGAAAAACTTTGTATCAATTCACATTTACCCTAAGTTTCCATAGGTCTTACCTCAATATGAGGCCAAATAATACCTCCAAGTTGCTTATTGGCTAAAACAATAATTACATCAACCTCATTGGCAGATGGAAAAGTGATTTTTAAATATAAATACAAAACTCTACAATAAATTGAATTGATCGACTTGGTTTTTGTACAGGAGCTAATATAGGGACTAAAAAATGAATACTATAGTCCCTTCCATGCCGCAAGCGACAGGGACTAAAAATATTTTTTTTTTCTAAGTTAGGGTAATCTATTAATTAAAGAGAAATAATGTACAACTGGCCGTGGCCATAGCAGAGCCTTCTGGGAGGCATATTAACAGACCAGGACTGAAAAGAGGCTGCCCTGCGAGAGGGAAACCAGCCATGAGAACCAGAAACTAAAAAAATCCCACGCAGGGGATCGCACTGATAAGTCCAGACATTGACACAGAACAAAATAACAATGCTTCTGCGTCCAGACATTGACACAGAGCGCATGACCATGACACTAAACACAGGAACAATAACTTTAACGCGCCCCATCATCTCATGAAAATGAAAAAGAAACATGAAGAACTAGCAAGGCGACTATGCATACCCTCTGATTGGGCAGAGAGCTAACAAAAAGACATAGGGGGGGACATAGCTATTCATCCGGCTCGATTTCTTCAATGGTGCAACCGAAGTCGTCCTGAATGCCCTGTACATGAACAGCTGGTGGAGGCGCAGCGTCTTGACCCAGTATGGCCCCAGCGACGACCTGCAAAGAAGTCCTGTGCTCAGAGGGTGAATTCTGTTGCTTCTCGTCCTTAATTGCGCATTCATCTTGAGCAGGCGGAACAGGCGGAGACTCCGGCTTTGGCTCCTCCAGGAAGACGACCGAGATGGCGACGGTGACCCGGGGTTTGTCGAGGGTGCAGTCAAAGGAGAAGAGCGCCGTGTGAGATTGAGTTGGAAGATCATCACCAGATGACGAATCCAGACGTCGACCTGAGCGTAGCAGTCGCCCATGAAGGAGACGGGGCAAGCTGTCCGAAGTCGCGGAGGAGTTGGACGGAGAGGAAGTGGGGGAAGGCGATTGCCTTCTGGTAGCCCGCGAGGAGCCTCGACGGGGCCGCATCCTCTGCCTGACTCTGGGCATGTTCGCTGCGGAAAGGGAGCTAGAAAACCAGAGAGAATCAGTGGAAAACCTTGCAGAATACGAGCCACGAGTTTTAGTGGCAGAATCACAAGAGCCTGTGATGGAAATGTGGGAATTCTCTGCAAGCACCAGACAGCAGGTGTTGCAGCAGCGCAACCCGGTGAAGGTGCGAACAGAGGCCTTGTCCAGAGCAGGATTGCAGCTCGATGACAGAGGCGGAGGGGCGGACGGCTCCATGATAAATAGCCACCCCAGACTGCAAATCGAAACTGCAAACCAAAACTGCATTGAATGACAAAACATGGCGGTCGAATACATAGCACGATAACAGCGTTCGAGGTGGCCTCGAGAACCAGGCCCAATGAAGAAGATCGACTCCATATCCGGGTCATAAAGAAAACGTTCCGGGAAATAAATGATATCAGGTGGGCTTGAAGGTTATAAGCGGGTAGGCAGGTGGCCTCCCGTCCTTTCGCCCAGCGTCCTGTCAGTCCTCCCAATTCCCATAGCACCCGCATCCGGGGAGGGACTAAAAATATAACTTCACTCTATTTTAAATAATACAATATTAAATTAAAAAGGTTTAAAAATTTAAAAAAATAAAATAAATAAATAAACATAGATGTGATAGCGTTTACAAAAATATAAATAAAACCGATCTAACATTATTTTAAATCAAAAAAATATTAAACATTGCTTTAAATATATTAATGCCTATATTAATTTTAAAATATCAATCTTCCGGGATTATGTGATTTCCCGAAAGATTGATTTTTTAAAATGTTATGGATCATAGAAGCTTGCACTCTCACCCTATATTAATTATTATTTATTTGTTTGTTTTTTGAAATATTATCTAATGCTAATGCTAATGCACATACATGTACATACATGTAAAAAAAAAAATACATATAGAAAAAGAAATGATGCCATGCACAGTAATATATTATTTAAAATAGAATACATTTATATTTATTTATTTATATTATAAATAATATTATATTTTATTGACTAAAATCACAAAGTTAACATTTCATTTAAAAAAAAACAACTTAACTCTATTTGAAATTAAAAACATAAAAAAATAAAAGAATTACACAACGTGTATGTGGTAGCATTTAAAAAAATTAAAAGCAATCTAGAATTATTTTAAGTAAAAAAATTATTAAACATTACTAAGTATTAAATATATTAATGCCTATATTAATTATTATTTTATATTATGTTATTAATTCCTTCCTATTAAAAAAATTACGATTGACAAAATTGATCTGTATTATTATCGGATAAATAAAATTTAGAATCAATATTTTTATTCATTAGTTTGTTGTGATAATTTCTCTATATTGAATTATAAAATATCTTTATATAATATAAAATAAACTCTATTTCATTTAGATTCTAGTATGTTAGATAATTAATTTTTGAGTTAATTTAAGTTAGCTAATTAGTTATTAGAGTCAAAAAAATCTGAGAACTTATTTAACAATTTCTTGATGTATAATATTAGAGCAAAGTTCCAAAAAATAAGCTACTAATTTTGTAATCATGAACGTTTGTGCTCCTGCCGTCGTCGAATGATGATGAGGAGCTGCCCCCCAGTTGTGTGTTGTGTGTCTTACAGTGCTATACCATAATTACTACAATGGGTCATGTGTTTCTTCCTTTCACTGGGGAGCAGCAAAAGATTTGAATGCGAAGCATAGGGCATTCGAAAAGATTTGTTTATTTTTTTCAACTGCCCACCGATCTGAGCAGGGCAATGTGAATGCGAGCTTGCTGGTGTTAGTCATTAGGTTGTTATCATAAAAATAGAATGCCCAACCAAGGCACAGTCAAACTACATACCATTTCAAACGTTCTACTAGGTATGATGTGGGAGAAGGCCATCAATAAATTATCATCAGCCACATGATCGGTTTTTATGGTTGATTTTGTTGGCTTTAAAGAGAAGACAAAGTCCCATCACACGCTATTGCTCCTCTATGATCAATGACTGGCTCATAACGTTGATGGGCTCCTCCTCCCTTTAGCATAATGCTGTCAGTTGGAAGGTTGACCAGTCACTGTATCATATGATTGATTATGGGTTCCTCCTCACTTTATGATAATGGTGAGTAGGAGGGGTAAAGTGAATGTACGTAATGGTTGTTATCTTTGAAGATAAGACAAAGTACCATGGCACGTTTTTTTGTTTGTTCTTCTCATTTTATTGTTATCGTTGAGATTTTTGGAAAGGAATTGTGTAGTGTTTTTTATTTTTTAAATTTTTTGATAATTATTTTATCCATCATTCTAAATCTGTAACACTTACCTTTTTAAACACCTACATTTACCATTTTTTTTAAATAAATTCAAAAATACATACATGGAAACCATACACTAATCATGCCATACACAAATCTGAATTACAAATACATTACATCTCATGCATATTTACTTGCAGTTATTAACTTATATTTGGATTACATTTATCCATGATTCTCGTTAGCTTAAGTTAATCTTTCCTTGTTTTATTCTAAACGATATTGATCACGGTTAGGATTGCAATCCATAAATCTGACTTATGGGTACATGCATTAAACTTCAGGGTACATAATTGATATATTCCTGTGTACGCCAGCTAGCTTAGTTCAAACCAATTATCCCAAATTTTATGACCTGTACCTACAGATTATATTGATTGTTAATATTATTGTTTTATTTTTCAATGGACCGTCTTGTTACTTACTCTGGTGATTAAAGCCATTCCTTGGGTAGTGTTATGGACTCCATCTGTCCGGTTGATCTGGTGCTCTCTCCATTGTTGGATTGATACTCATCGTGATCGACGAGGCTCCAAACTCATGCCCACCCCCACCTTCCGCCACAGTTCCATTGTTGTGTTACGTCAATGGAGAGCTCGACTATGCAACTGCTTACTTGCTCGCCAAACTTATGTCGCATGAGCTCTGCTAGCCTCATGGATTGGTGAGTTAATGTTTTATTTGTTTTTCTCCTCGCACCGTTGATGGAAAGAACTAGATACATGCAGTGTAACCCTTTTGGTGCCATACAATGGCTCCACAAGTCAAACAGCTTCGGTGCAAGTTCTCTCATCCTCCGTTCCGACTATTGGATTATTGCTTTTCTAGTGCATCTCCGTGGCTTGAATAGGCCGTCATTGTCTTCAACAGACTTCTACTCTCTTAGCTTCACGGTAAGGTTTTCCTTGCTAGTTTTTTCTTCTAGCAGTTTGCTTATAGATTAAGAATATGGGTTTATGGGTTGATTTAATTCCTTCAATTCTTCAAAGTTCTAACCCTGCGTTTATTTTTTTCTACTTGGTATTTGGCTAGGTATTGTTCAATGCATTTGGGCATTCCAGCATAAAGACCCTGCATCAACTCTTCCTCTCATTGTTGACTGTAAGAGATAACCTTCGTTCTACCTGGTATTTGTCTATAATATTTCGCACTGTAACACTCGGCCTCCCTTTGCTTATCTTGCAAGTGAGATTCCCAACCTATCGGGTGAATGAGACCCATTTGCATGCTTAGTTTCTTTTATTTTGGAAAATTTAATTCAACTGAACTCACTTTTGGGCTCGGCCCTATTGTAATATGTGTTAACCAAAAATTCTCTCGATTCTCCAGAACTATTTTTCTTTTTATGAAGGGTTTTAAAATACAAGGCTATGCCTCTGTTTTCTTGAATTTATAAATGAACTTTTAATAGTTCTTCATTGACACTAACTATGGCTTCAGGGTGAATTATATGATATTTTTGGGTTCATCAGTATTTACTCTGGTTTTTTGTATAGTTCCTTTTTCATTTTCGAGATTCAACAAGATGATGAGCTTAGTGAAAAGATTCGCCTTCACTAAGTGGGCCCGCAGGCTATTTTTGGTGCAAGTCTATTTTTAGACTATGTTTATTTTTAGACATGATGATCATATTTCAGAAGTTGCAGGATGTTATTTGTGAATGGTTGATCAAGTTGGAAAAATAGATGAAATTATATTTTTAGAATATTAGGCGGAGTCTATTTATAGATCTTCAATCTAAAAATAGATGCATGTCGGTTATTATTAGCTCTTAATAATAATCAGACTCTAAACAACAACTTATTCTCTTGGAGCACTTCAGTTCAGTGCACAAATGTGGCACATCAGCTGATAGAAGGAATTACGCTATTCCTAAAGGTTTATTGAAGCTAATGCATGGAGGACTCAGTTAGAACTCAAGTGGCAGAGTTATGACACATTTGGAAGAAGTAGTTATGGAGTTGTATTTAGTTTAACTCAGTTAGACTCAGTTGAGCTAGTTGTATCTAGTCTAACTGATTAATACACTAGTGAGAGTGGAGTGAATGAATTAGTTTATTAATCAACTAAACTAAACAATACATCAGTTAACTACAGTGCATGGCAGTTTCAGTAGAGACCAATGGAGAGATAGGTGAAAGGGTAAGATAGACTATCTGTTGGGACTATAGTGATGCATTTATTGCATCACACACTCAGTGGAGATGCAAATGAGGATTGCACAGTAAAGGATGGAGTAATTCGAATTCATTCACAACCATTATTCAGCAGAGATTTTGCAGTGGAGGCAGGCTAGAAGGAGGCAAATATTGGTGCATGGATTTGCAAGATTGGTCCTGATTAGTGTATGATGATTGTACTGTACTGAGAGCTTGTGATAAGATTTGTATGTTTGTATGATATTTTCATATGATTTCCATGTTACATAATATATAGTTGGGGTTTTCAGCTTCAGGATTTCCAGGTTAAAAACTATGTTATGTGCGATTGAATATTTTTGTTTATGCTTCACATGTATGTGCAATTAATTTTTCCGCAAAATATTAACAAGTGGAATAGATTCAGTATCATGCATAAAGTTAAATAGTGTGAGATCAAGTGGATCCTAGACATATGCATGCTTATTGAATATAATTTCTACATGGTATCAAAGCATTGTTGATTGAAGATTGCAATTGTGAAGTGAGTTTGTGCTGGTGGACAATTCGAATTTGCTACAGAAGATTCTTGGTGTAGAAATCGAATATACATTGAAATGTCTTTCAACGGGTTGAGATTGGAGTATGCCCTTGATGGGAGCTTGAATCACATAGCCTGGAAGGACAAGATCGAGGCTTTGCTAGAGGATAATGATCTGGAGGAGTTCATCGATAGTGATGTTCCTAAGCCGAGATCTAGCGATGCTGCATTACTTGATGCATGGAAAAAGAAGACTGCAAAGACGAGGAGGATTCTGTTGGAAGGTGTGAAGGAACATATTGTCTCTAGCCTTCATGGGAAATCCACTACATTCTTAATGTGGAAGGCTTTGATAGACTTGTTCCAAATCAGAAGTGACCAAAGGAAGTTGGTGCTTAAAGACAAACTTAGAAAAATAAAAATGGAGAAAGGCGACAGTATTCAAAAATACGTCACGAAGTTTTTCCACTGCAACGATGAGCTTGGAAGTGTGGGGGTTACTATTGGTGAAGAATACTTGGTGAGCTTGGCTTTCCTTAGGCTTCCGAAGAGTTGACATAGCTACGAAGACTCTGTCAATGGACAGGAGAAACTGCGAGGATGGGAGCGACTTTGGTCGAATATTTTGTAGGAGGAGATAAGGCGGGGTACCAGGGATGGATCTTCATCGAAGAATGAAGATGAAGAGAATTGCGCTTTGGCTGCCAAAGAAAGGAAAGGGAAGGGGAAGAAAAATCCTTCAAAATCTGGTGCTAAAGGCAAGAAGCAGGACTTGTCCAAAGTGAAGTGTTTTCACTGACACGAGCATGGACATTTTGCCACTAACTATCCACAGAAGAAGAAGAATAAGTAGACTGCTAGATCTGCAGCTAAAGAGGCCTTAGCCTCGCAATTTGAGCTATATTTTTCCTTGATCGCATGCTTGGTTTCAAGCTGCATGGGATCGGTGTGGTATCTTGATAGTGGTGCGCCTTTCCATATGACGGGAGACAAAGAGTTGTTTAGTGACTTGGAGGAGAAGGTCCTCTAGATGCATATAGAGATGGGCAATGATGGTCAATACAGTGCGACTAGCATTTGGACCATTACCTTTGAGAGGGAGTCCAATAATCTATTCTTGTTGAAGAATGTCATGCATGTTCCAGGTCTAAAGAAGAACATGGTCTCAGTCGCAATGTTGGAAGACAAGGGTTATGATGTTGTTTTCAGTGAGGGAAAATCCTTCCTTCGACATAAAACAATGGGTCAAACCAAGAAGATAGGGGGTTCAAATTAAGAATCTCTAAGAGCTGGAGGTAGATGGATGCGTTACAATGGGGGGAAAAGCAGAAGAAGTGGTGAGTCAGGATGAGGGAAAATTATGGCACAGGAGATTGGGCCATCTTCACCATGGCGCTTTGAAGATTTTGCAAGAAATTTCTACTGGACTTCCCAAGCGTAATCTTGCGCAGTCAAATCAGTGCAAAGGATGTACAATGGGTTAGTTTGTGAAGACCACCTTTCATGAGAAGGAGAACCATGCTTCAGTGATCTTGGAGAGAATTCACATAGACGTGTGTGGACAATTCTCGGTTGCTTCAACAACAAAACACAAGTATTATGTGATATTTGTTTATGGTTATTCTCATAGATGTTGGATCTTCTTCATGTAGAAAAAGAGTGAAATGTTCTCAAAGTTTTGTGAGTTCAAGGCATTGGTGGAGAAGGAGTTGGGGAAGAAAGTGAAAGCTCTACAGAGCGATAATGGTGGTGAATACATCTCAGGCGAATTCAAAGACTTCTGTAGCAAAGAAGTAATTCGAAGAGAACCCATAGTGACTCATAACCCACAACAGAATGGGGTCATGGAGAGAAAGAACAGAATGATCATGGGTGTTGCACGAGCGATGTTGCATGACCAATTCCTACCGATGCACTTGTGGGTGGAAGCATGCAACACTGCGGTTTATGTGAAAAACTGTTGTCCTCGTAGAGTACCTGGCATGAGTACACCCGAAGAACCTTTTACTAGTAAGAAGCCTGATATTTCTCATTTGAAGATTTTTGGCTCAAATATTTACATTCATGTGACGAAGGACAATAGGAAGAAGCTGGAGCCAACTATAGAAGTTGGGATATTTGTGGGGTACACAGAAACACCCCATAATTATCATGTGTATTTTCCAGACAGACGGATGACTGTTGTGCGACAGGATATAAAATTCAATGAGGTGAAAGACATGAAGTTGTCGCTTGAGAAAGAGTTACACTTGCATGCAGAAGAGGAACTTCTTGTTCCTAAAGATGAGCTTCTGGATGTGGATCAGCCACGGGAGGAGATTCATGGAGTGGAGGAGTCCACTCATGCAGAACCAAACATCAGACAAGGCAGAAAGCGTACCATAGAAGTTGAGAGACTGAAGCTTGATGCAGCACAGAATGTAGGAGTCCCTACATCACACCGTAGATAGAGACATTCACTTGACCAATATACTGGATACATGGCTCTTATGAGCAAGTGTATTGTGACAGAGCCATCTTCTTTCGAAGAAGCAGTGTAGAAGCACACGTCGGTAGATGCCATGGTGGACGAGTATGACTCCATTGTCAGAAACAGTGCTTGGGAGATTGTTCCAAGGCCAGTGGGAAATTCAGTTGTAGTGTTGTGTAACCAGCTCCAAAAATAGAAGAAAAGAGATTTCAACGCCTTAGAAATAAGCCACTTCGAGGGGGCAACCTCCAATACATTACGTAAATGAACAATTCTTGGATGATACAATTTACAAAACTTCCTTTCTATATATAGGAGTCCATGGGGCCATAATGTAATCCTAGTGGGCCACAATGTAATCCTAGCCGACCTAACAATAATAATTTAAGGGCACAATAATAACAAAATGGGGGTTACAAGGGTACAATAATAACAATAAAGGGGTTACACTAACAACAATAAGGTACTATACTAGTAATATAGGGACCCAACATGCCCCTCTCCTTCAAAAAAGTGTTGTCCTCAACGCTTGAGTAGCTCTGGGTGCTTCTATATAAAATTCTCATCCTCCCATGTAGAATCTTCAGTGGGTAAGTTCTTCCACTTGATGAGATACTTTGAAATTGATCGATTCCATAGTTTTCGAGTTCTTGTTTCCGTGACCGCTTCCGGTTCCAATATGATTTTTCCTTCCTCATCAAGTTCTGGCAATATTGTTTGAACTGGAAGATTTTCACCTATAACCTTCTTTAAGCACGAAACATGGAAAACTAGATGTACTCGCGAAGAAGCAAGAAGCTCCAATTTGTATGCCATAGTACCAATCTTTTGCAACACCTTGTAAGGACCATAGTACTTTGGCGATAATTTATTATCCTTCTTAGCTTGCTTGAGGGACATTTGTTTATATGGTTGTAGCCGTAAAATACCCAATCTCCTATATCAAAACTTCTCTCGCTGCGATGTTGATCTGCCTGTTGTTTCATTCGATTTTGTGCCAAATTCAGGTTATCCTTTAAGAGTTGGAGAACTTCTTGCTGATGCTCGACGTGATCTTCCACTGCTTGAACCTTCGAATTTTCCTTTAAAGATGATGTGATCGATGGTGGATGATATCCATAAAGTGCCATAAATGGGGTCATTTTTGCTGCAGTATGGAAGGAAGTGTTATACCACCATTCAGCGAGAGGTAACCACTTGACCCATTGTGTTTGTTTATCAGATACAAAAAAACTAAGATATCCTTCCAAACATTTATTTACTATCTCAGTTTGACCATCGGATTGAGGATGATAAGATGAGCTATGAGCTAATTGAGTACCCAAACAAGAAAATAACTCCGTCCAAAAATTTCCAGTAAAAATGGGATCTCCGTCGCTCACAATAACCCTTGGGCTTCCATGTAGCTTTTGAATTCTATCCATAAATGTAGTAGCAACTGTACTTGCTTTAAATGGATGAGATAATGCACAAAAGTGTGCATACTTGGTAAGTCTATCAACTACCACCATGATGACACTCTTTCCTTTGGACTTAGGTAAACCTATGATAAAATCCATTGAAATATCCTCCCAACGTTGAC
The DNA here is from genome assembly GCA_034641835.2 of Pinus albicaulis. NCBI lineage: Eukaryota > Viridiplantae > Streptophyta > Pinopsida > Pinales > Pinaceae > Pinus > Pinus albicaulis. Next base: position 1,235,737,921 of record CM076578.1, read on the forward strand.
ATGGAATGGATAAAGGTTGTAGAAGTCCTGAGGTCTTAATTGTTTCCACTTTATTCTATTGGAAAACCAAACATTCCGCCACAAACTTTTGAATATCAGATTTAAGGCCATCCCAAAAAAATTCTTTCTTCACCCTGTGGTAAGTTTTTAAAAATCGTGAGTGTCCTCCTAAAGGAGAAGTGTGCAATTCCAGAAGAATCTTTTGTTTTAGTTGGGAATTCTTACAAAGATATAAGCGATCTTTGTACCATAAGGAATCATTTTTCCAACTAAATGTATCAGATGTACTAGGATCTTGCCGCAACTTTTGAATGAGTGTCCATACATCTTTTTCCTTCTTCCATTCATCTCTTGCTTCGGTTATCCAATCTGGTTTTATAATAGAAATGGCACAAAGCAATGCTTCCACCTCTTCATTATTTCTTGAGAGTGCATCTGTAACAACATTAAGCTTTCCTTTTTTGTAGATTATTTCAAAGTCATAACCCAACATCTTTGTGACCCATTTTTGCTGCTCTTCTGAAGATAGTCTTTGTTCCAAAAAGTGTTTAAGACTATCATGATCAGCTTTTACCTTGAAGTGTCTTCCCATTAGGTAAGTTCGCCATTTCTTTAGTGCATGTAGTATTGCTAACATTTCCTTCTCATAAATAGGTTTCTGTAAATACTTTCCTTTGATTTGACGACTTTCAAAAGCAATGGGTCTTCCTTCCTGCATTAAAACTGCACCAATTCCATTTCCTGAGGCATCACATTCCACAATAAAGGTTTTTGTGAAGTCTGGTGTAGCTAAGACCGGTGCTAGGCACATTGCCTCTTTAAGACGTTCAAAGGCCTTAGTTGCTTCAGGAGTCCATGAAAATGCATCCTTCTTCAATAATGTTGTTAGAGGTGCTGCTATTCTCCCATAATTCTTAACAAACTTGCGATAATACCCTGTTAACCCGAGAAATCCTCGCAACTGGTTTATGGTTGTGGGGAATTTCCATTCCTTAATGGCTTTAATTTTGTTAGGGTCTACTTTAACACTCTCGTGAGATACAATATGACCCAGATATTCCACCTCTTGTACTCCAAAGAAACATTTGGATGTTTTTGCATATAATTGTTTCTCCTGCAATAGTTTGAGCACCCTGTCAACATGTTCAACATGATCCTTCCAAGACCTATTATAGATTAGTATATCATCAAAAAATACTAGCACAAATTTTCTAAGGAAGGGTTTGAAAATAGAATTCATCAACCCTTGAAATGTAGAAGGTGCATTGGTAAGGCCAAAAGGCATGACCAAAAATTCATAATGACCCTCATGAGTTCGAAATGTTGTTTTTGGAATATCTTCAGTCTTCATTCTAATTTGATGATATCCTTAACGAAGATCCAAATTGGTAAAATAAATTGCTCCATGTAATTCATCCAATAATTCATCAATCACAGGAATGGGAAATTTATCTTTAATGGTGAGCTTATTGAGCTCCCTATAATCCGGACACATTCGCCATGATCCATCCTTCTTGTGTACCAATACTACAGGAGCAGAGAAAGAACTCTGACTAGGTTGAATTATACCCGCCTCTAACATTTCTGCAATCATACGTTCAATTTCGCTCTTTTGGAAGTAAGGATATCTATAAGGCCTGATGTTTGGAGGAACACTTCCGGGAATCAAATGAATAGCATGATCATGATCACGAATAGGTGGGAGTCCTTTGGGAGTTTCAAACACCTTGGAATGATTGTCCAAGACTTGTTGGAGATCTGCAGAAATAGATAATTTTGATGTCGGAACTTCTAGTGAGCATAATTGTGCAATTACGCCTCGTTGTTCTTTTTTTAGAAGCTTTGTCATGACATTAGAGCTTATTATCCTTCCTGGCTTCCCTTCAATACCCCGTAATTCGACTTCCTTTCCTTCTGAAAAAAATTTAAAGAAAAGTTCTTGAAAATTAAAAGCTACCGTCCCCAAAGATTGTAACCATTGTACTCCTAGTACAACATCAACACCTCCCATAGGAATGAAAAGCATTGGACTATTCAATACATATTCCCCCATGGTTAGCTTGATATTATGGCATTTTCCAGAGCAATTTATAGTTCCTCCATTTGCAACCATCACTCGACATTCTGGTGCTGGGTATAGGAAACAATTTAATTCCTTGGCTACCTTACAATGAATAAAATTATGGGTGCTACCTGAATCAATCAACACTATTACCTTTTTCTTCTTGATATGTCCTTCTATCTTGAGAGTTTGAGGAGTGGTGATTCCTGCCAGTGCATTACACGATATGGTCGGATTCATTTCTTCCTCTTCTAGGGCTGGTTCCTGGTGTATATCCTCTTCTTGTTCATTTTCTTCTTCCTCTTCACAATCTATGTAAAATAATTTCTTCTCAAGACACTTATGACCTTTAGTGTATTTGCTATCACAACTGTAGCAAAGCCCTTTTTCTCTTTTTTCTTCCAATTGTTGTGGTGTCAACCTTGTAGGTTGTGGAAATCTAGGCGTAGCAACACTTCATTCTTTATAGAATTGAGTGGTAGGCTTCCTTGTCGCCATAATTTTACATTCAACTTTTCTTGCCAACCTGAATGCCTTCTCCAATGAATCAGGTTCCAAAACGCGAACTTCATATTGGATGTTATCCTTTAAAGTGCCTATGAAGAGATCAATCCTGTGTTCCTCTGGAATATCAGTTACCCTTATATTCAATTTTTGGAAGTCCTCAATGTGCTGCCCCACTAAACCCTTTTGTTTGAGATTTATCAATTGGCCAAAGAAGGTGTTGCTCTTTGTATCCTCATAATGTGCTATCATTTCCTCCGTAAAAATTGACCAAGTGACAATTTTTTTACGGGAGCAAAGCCATCGATACCATACAAATGTATTTTGTTCTAAATGTAAAGTTGCAATGCGTACCTTTTGAGTGTTTTGCACATTATGGAGATCAAAATATTGCTCCATCTATAGTATCCATGTTACAGGATCCTTTCCATCAAACTTCCTCATATCCATTTTTGGAATATGGTGGTTCTTCCCTCCAACAGTAGGGTTTGTGAAATCACGATTAACATTTATTTTGTTCTCATCATGAGTTTCCTCTACTATCTTTTCACCATTAGGAAAAAATTCTTGTATCAACTTTGCAAAACCTTCGATGTCTACTTTTAGATCCTTCTTCATGTTTTCCATGTTGTCTTTCATTTTTTCATCGATCTTAGCTTCCATGTCATCCATCTTAGCTTCCATGCCCACTTCCATGCCATCCATCTTAGCTTCCAAACCATTCATCTTACCTAGTCTTTATTCAAACCATCCATCTTAGTTTCCATGCCTTTCTTCAAAACTTCCATTTCATTTTTTATTGTTCTTCATGAGATTAAATTATGGCACTTGCTCTTTTAATTTTGATATGTCATGTTGACATTCTTCGTCTTCATGAGTCATAGTAGAGCCTTTTATAAAGGCTTAATGGGTGTTGAATTTTTTTGGGCCATTATTTAGAACCCAATACTGATATCTATTCTACAATATGCCCTTGGAATCAATTCAAATTGATTCTTCAAACAAGAATTATGAAATTTGGAAAAAAATACACACCTTTTTCTTTCTTTTGAGGAGCTTGATATTGAAATTCGATTATCTCTGTGATTGTAGCTCTTCAATATCTAAAATTTAGCACTAAAGTAGCCCTCTTAATTCTCTTTTGAATGCAACAGGTCTGACCTGATTTGGATTCCCCAAGACAAAGTTATGTCCAATCTCCCACAATGACCTAATTCTAGATTGTCTGGGAGGCCAACTTGGGGATCTTGCTACGTGTCATCGTTCATCCTTTGTCTCTCGAATTTCCCCCTCAAGAAAACAACATTATGTACTTGTGACCACCCTTACAACACTCCAATCCAATCTCCAGAGAGAGAGTTATTGAACTTCTCCCACGATCACATCTTTGAGATGCAATTCTGGAGCCTGAAAAAGTACTACCTTCCACAGATCATATCTCGGAAAATATTGCGAACCAATCTCTGAAATTTTTTGACGAATTTCCTCAGGATTTCAGCTTCGCACCATACGAATTTTAGATTCTAAACCTTCGTAGAAAAATTTTTATAGCGAAAATGCCACGATGACCTGTTTAGGGGCTTGAAAAAATACCTAACTTCCACAGATGATATCTCCGCAAATATTGCGAACCAAGATCTGAAATTTTTAGAAAATCTTCCTCAGAATTTTGGCTTCGCACCCTAAAAATTTGGAATGGAATACAGTGTAAAAAAACAAGTTATAGCGAAAATTCCAGTGATGACCGTTTAAGCACAAACTCCTAGAATCCAAAGCTCCTACACTAAATACGAAACTAACTCCAAAATAGAAGAAAAGAGATTTCAACGCCTTAGAAATAAGCCACTTCGAGGGGGAAACCTCCAATACACACATGAACAACAATTATTGGATGATACAATTTACAAAACCTCCTTTTCTATATATAGGAGTCCATGGGCCATAATGTAATCCTAGTGGGCCACAATGTAACGCTTGCATTCCACTCTAACAATAATAATTTAAGGGCACAATAATAACAAAATGGGGTTACAAGGGTAGCAATAATAACAAAAAGGTTAACAACAACAATAATAACATACTAGTAATATATGGACCTAACAAGGTAGGATCTGGATGGATCTACATGGTACAAGCCGATGTATGACGAGAAGAGTAAGGCAAGATTTGTTGCTCGGGGCTTCTCACAGATTGAGGGGATTGACAAGAAACCTTTTCACCTGTCGCACGGTATTCTTCCATACAGACCATCCTTGATCTCTCAGTGTAGATGGGTTGGCACATTCATCAGATGGATGTGAAGACTGTGTTCCTTAATGGGATCATTGAGGAAGAGGTGTACATTGAGTAGCATGAAGGATTTGAGATCTTTAGCAGTGAGTCGCATGTGTGTAGGCTCAAAAGAGCACTGTATGGGTTGAAACAAGCACCCCGTGCTTGGTACACTCGGATTGACAGCTATTTCACTAGACTTGGCTTCACCAAGAGTGAGGTGGATGCAAACCTGTACCAGATTGTGGTTGAGGGTAAGCTTTTAATCATTGTACTTTATGTTGATGATTTAATACTAACAGGTGATGAGTAGTTGATACACTCATGCATGGAAGATCTTGCAAAGGAGTTTGAGATGAAGGATTTGGGTCTCCTTCATTATTTCCTCAGATTGGAAATATGGCAGCGGGAAGGTGAACTATTTTTGTCTCAAGGCAAGTATGCCCGAGAGATACTAGAGAAGTTTCACATGCAAGACTGTAAGCCTATCGACACTCCTCTTCCAAAAAATTGGAATAAAGAGGATGCTACTTCGGCAAAGGTAGTGGATGCTACTGTTTATCGACAGTTGGTGGGTTCGCTCATGTATTTAGTCAATACAAGATCTGACATATTCTATGTGGTGAACCAGCTTTCACAAGTGATGGTTAAGCCTACCAAGCTCTTTTGGAAGGCAAGCAAGCATGTCCTAAGATATCTTAGGGGCACATCTGAGTATGGTTTATGGTACAGACAGATGGATGAGGTGAAGTTGCATGGCTTCACTGATGCAGATTGGCAAGGAATCCCAATAAACAGAAAGAGCACATCAGGATGGATTTTCAGTATCGGATCTACTACATTTTCTTGGTACAACAGGAAACAAAGATCCATGGCACTCAGTTCAGCAAAATCAGAATACATGACAATAAGTTTAGCTGAATGTGAGGCTATCTGGATGAGGAAGGTCTTGGTTGGTTTGTTCAGTTGACATTTAGATCCCTCGGTGATTCATTGTGATAATCAGAGTTGCATTAAACTCTCGGTTAATCCTGTGTTTCATGATAGATCTAAACATATTGATATCTGGTATCATCATATCAAATATTACATGCAGCGGAAGATCATGTTGCTTCAGTACATTCCTACAAAGGATTAGGATGCAGATATTCTGACGAAGGAACTCACCAGGAGCAAATTCGAATATCATAGAGGTAGGATTGGGGTGAAGGATAATCCCTATCTTGTTGAGAGGGAGTGTTGAGATTCAACAAGATGATGAGCTTAGTGAAAAGAGTTGCCTTCACTAAGTGGGCCTGCAGACTATTTTTGGTGCAAGTCTATTTTTAGACTATGTCTATTTTTAGACATGATGATCATATTTCAGAAGTTGCAGGATACTATTTGTGGATGGTTGATCAAGTTGGAAAAATAGATGAAATTATATTTTTAGAATATTGGGTGAAGTCTATTTATAGATCGTCAATCTAAAAATAGATGCATGTCGATTATTATTAGCTCTTAATAATAATCAGACTCTAAACAAAAACTTATTCTCTTAGAGCACTTCAGTTCAGTGCACAGATGTGACACATCAGCTGACAAAAGGAATTATGCTATTCCTAAGGGTTTACTGAAGCTAATGCATGGAGGACTCAGTTAGAACTCAAGTGGCAGAGTTATGACATAGTTGGAAGAAGTAGTTATGGAGTTGTATTTAGTTTAACTCAGTTAGACTCAGTTGAGCTAGTTGTATCTAGTCTAACTAATTGATACACTAGTGATATTGTAGTGAATTAATTAGTTAATTATTTCACAAATAATAACTCATTAATCAACTAAACAATACATCAGTTAACTATAGTGCATGGAAGTTTCAATGGAGACTAGTGGAGAGATAGGTGAAAGGGCAAGATATACTATCTGTTGTGACTATAGTGATGCATTGATTGCATCACACACTCAGTGGAGATGCCAATGAGGATTACGCAGCCAAGGATTTAGAGCTATTCTTCAGCAGAGATTGCGCAGTGGAGGCAGGCTAGCAGGAGGCAGAGATCAGTGCATGGATTTGCAAGATTGGTCCTGATTAGTATATGACGATTGTACTATACTGAGAGCTTGTGATAAGCTTTGTATGTTTGCATTAGATTATCATATGATCTCCATGTTACATAATATATAGTTGGGGTTTTCAACTTTAGGCTTTCCTGGTTAAAAACTGTGTTATGTGTGATTGAATATTTTTGTTTATGCTTCGCATGTGTGTGCAATTAATTTTTCCGCAAAAGATTAACAAGTGGAATAGGTTCAGTATCTTGCATAAAGTTAAATAGTGTGAGATCACATAGATCTTGGACATATGCATGCTTAGTGCATACAATTTATATATTCATTCCAATGTTAATATCAATGATGTGCCGAAATGATTATTCTGAAAGATCTTAATTCATCTGTAAGTCAAGGACTATGTCCATTCTAGTTTTCAAAGTCTAGTAATTTAATGGTTGCATAGTTGTTTTTTTAACATTTCTTGTTCTTCTCCATTTATAGCATTCTATCTTAGTTATCGTTATTAAGATACTTCATTTTTTATTTATTGTTCCCTTCCATTGATCCGGTAGAGGTTCTGTTGGGACCAGAACCATGACCTTGTACTAGGTTTTGGCTCTAAATCCACAACCAACCAGTTTATCCATATATAGTGTGCTACCTCCTCTGCTTAGAAGTGATAACATACTTTTTACAAAATCTGTTAACTTGCATAATCTTCATTTATAGTAGTTTCTATTTCACTATGTGCTCTTCAATAACATGTATTTTATTCTCTTATTTCCTACAATAGTTATTTAATTTCATATTGTAGTGACAGGTATAGCTTCCAAATGCGCCACTAACATAAATATATTCTATATCTTCAATTTAGTAACAAGTACTTTTACATTTTCTGTGTATTCACCTCTATTCTACTTTGCTTTCACAAATAGTAGAAAGTTTAAGGGAAAGAAAATTGTTGTTTTATTTTTATTTACCACTCAAAGAATAAAGTTTGTCTTCAATTCCTTCCTTACTTTCCTTTTTCTATGTAAATTTATCATGCATATTCGATTGTTTCCTAGAATGTTTTGCTAGGTGCAATTTCTATTTTTGTAAAGTAAATAGAAATCTAGATATATACTCATATAATCACATTTCTTTAATCTGCTATAATATTTGCAAACTAATACAAAACATTAAACAAAAAAATTAAGTGCATTATGTACCTACTTCAGAGTATAGGTTTTGCCTCAGTAACTGTCGGTCCACCCAACCTTGAGTGAGGTGATTACGTCCTGTGCTCCCCCCTTGCTCCACACCAGGTCAGAGGAAATTGTTTGAGATAAGATGTCTAACCTTAGGATTGGAAAATTTAGTGTAGCTTCTCTAAGGTGAGTTCCTTGAGTTCCATTGGTACTCCTACCAGCTCTGGACAACTCATAACCAGCATACACTGCTTAACCTCTAACACTTCTGCTCGAACCCCATTCCCTACTAGGATTTTTCCTTAAATCCTTTTTGGGAAGGTAACTCTCAAAACTGTCTCAACCTCTTCCTTTGTTTCTTGGAATATTTTACCACACAGTTACTTTCACCTTTTACTCAAAATAAAATTATCATCTAATTAAATTTTAAATAAAAGTCGTGTTAATTTCATTAAAAAATGCCTCATTCATTTCTAATTCTTAATGTTTCATAACAACTCATGTAACAAGAAGTAAAAAGTAAAAGAATAAAAACATGAAGTTACATCTTCCCCCGCTGAAAGAAACACCGTCCTCGGTGTTATTTGTTTCCTAAGAACATCTCCGAATAAGCTTCATACATAAATTTTTCGTCTTCCCAAGTAGCCTCTTGAGGGCCAAAGTGCTTCCGCTACACTTTAACTTGGAAATTGAATCGCTTTCAGAGCATTATTTCTCGCCAATCTAGCATATGCTATGGCTTTACCAGGAACTCGCCGTCCGATTCTACCTGCAAGCAGAAAGATTTTGAAATAGTTTAAATCATAAAATTATTATATGCAAATCGTAGGACTTTTTTGACTTACATGTATACCCTACCAATGTATGATGCGCTTGGAATCATTTACATAACGCTTCAATAAAGACATGTGAAATACATTGCGCACTAATATATGGATTGGTAAAGCCAATCGATAGGCCACTAGCCCTATCCTCTCTAAGACCTCAAAGGGCCCGTAGTAGTGAAGAGCCAACTTGGAACAAGCATTCCATTGCAAGGTGCTCTTACTTGGTTTAATCCTCACATACACATGGTCCCCCAATGCAAATTACCAAAAGGTTCTTTTTCTGTCCGCGTAAACCATTTGCCGGTCTTGAGCCGCCTTCAAATTCTGTCTAATTTTCTTGACTTCCCACTCCATCTCTTCCAACATATTTGGTCCAAGCATCATCTTATTCTCTGGGCTACTCTAGTTTATAAGAGTTAAAAATTGTGTTCCATATAATGGTTTGAAAGGGATCATCTTAAGAGATTCTTGATAACCATTATAGTATGCAAAATCAACCAAATGTAGGTATTCCTCCCATTTCATTGGTTGTTGCATCACATACATGCGCAACATATCCTCTAAAACTTGATTTACCCTCTCTATTTTCCCATCTGTTTGCGGGTGGTAGGTAGTGTTAAATTGTATCTGCGTTTCCAAGCCACTAAATAACGTCTTCTCAGGAGTATAATGTTGATGTAAACTTTACATCACGGTCTGAAATGACTACTCGGGGTATACCGTGCAATCTGATGATCTCCTTCATAAAAAATTCAACAATTTGCATTCTCTTATAGGTAGATTTTACAGGGATAAAGTGTGCCACTATGCTAAGTCTATCGACTACCACCATAATCAAATCATCATTTTTTTTTTTTTTTCTAGGTAGTCCCATGATAAAGTCAAGGGAAATGACTTCCCACTTCCATTTAGATACTGGGATTGGTTGAAGAAATCCCGCAAGGTGCTGATGCTCCACCTTAATCTGCTGACACTCGAGACACTTGGTTAAATATTCTGCCATGTCCCTTCGTATTCTCAGCTAGGTGTAGTCTTTTCTGATTGTTGTTAACATCTTTTAATATCCCGGATGCCCGACATAGGTGCTTCTATGATAATCATCCAAAATAATTATTTTTAGACTATTCTAATTAGGAATATATATCCTCTTTCGAAAAACAAGAAGTTTTTTTTCATTGAGTTCATATTTAGACTGCTTCCATCATCTTTCATCATCTTTTACTTGCTGCCACAAGTTCTGATATTCTAGGTCCTCCCTTGCTGCTTCCAAAATATGGTCTTGAAAATTAAATTCATTCTAGTTGAAATAAATTTCATAAATGTCGTGCAGTTTTCTTCTTAATGCATCCACCACCTTGTTCTCTTTTCCTTTCACATGATGAATATCAAAATCAAATTCACTAAGAAATGCATTCCATATGGCTTGGCAGACATTCAGATTAGCCTACTTAAAGTAGCTAGTTAAACTACTATGATCGGTCCTCAACATGAATCTTTTTCCTAGAAGATAATGCCTCCATGTCCATAAGGCATGAACAACTGCAATTAGATCCAAATCATATGTCGAATATCTTTGCTCATGATCCTTCAACTTCCTACACTCATATGCTATGAATTTTCCTTCCTGACGAAAAACTGTTCCTACACCCTTGCATGCATCAGTACATACTTCGAATTCTTTACCTGGACCTGCTGCCTTCAAGACAAGAGTTGTATTTAATAGCTCTTTTAATAACTCAAAATTGTTTTGACATTCTTGAGTCCATTTAAAAATTTGTCCTTTCCTTTGCAAAGAGGTAATAGGATAAGCTATTTTGGAGAAACCATTTATAAATCGTCGGTAGTATCCATCCAAACCCATAAACGAATGTATATTTACTATGTTCCTTGGGACCCTCCATTCCATTATTGTCTGTCTTTTCTAGGTCCATAGCAATCCCCTCAGTAGAAATCACATGTCCCAAGTATTGGCTCTGTTCCTTAAAGAAATCACATTTACTAAACTTGGCATAGAGTTGATTTTCTCTGAGCCTTTTCAGCACTATGCGCAGGTGTTCCTTCTGCTCCTCTACATTCTTGGAGTAAATTAGTATATCATCAATGAAAATTAATGGAAATTTATCCAAATACTGGTGAAAGATTCCATGCATTAAGCTCATAAATGTTGCTGGATCATTGGTTAACCCAAAAGGTAACACCACAAACTCATAATGTCCATACCCGGTATGAAAAGCGGTCTTGATTATATCTTCATCCTTGATACGGATCTAATGGTAGCCTAACCTTAAGTCAATTTTGGAGAATATTGTAGCTCCTTTGACTTGGTCAAACAAATCATCGATGCGTGGTAGAGGGTACTTTTTTTTAACAGTGAGCTTATTGAGCTAAAGATAATCCATGCACATACACATAGTACCATCCTTCTTCCTTACGAAAAACACCTGTGCTCCCCATGGGGACACACTTGGCCGAATATAACTCTTATCCATCAATTCCTGCAATTTCATATTTAACTCTGTTAATTCCAGTACACTCATTCTGTATGGAGTCCGGGACACAGGTGCTGCTCTGGGTATCAATTCAATAGTGAAATCTATATCTCTTTTTGGTGGCAGCCCTGGAATCTCCTCAGGGAAAACATCTTGAAATTCTTGTACAATAGGAATATTTTCTAACATAGAAGTCTTGTCTTTTGTGTTGTTGAATCCAACTTGAATTGCATAAAGCTGGAAACCCTTCCTTATACATTTACTTAGCTATGATGCAGTAATGGGTCGCAACTTCAAAGGCTTTTTGATGCCTTGCAGTTCCTCTCTTGATCCACCATTAGACTTAAAATGTGTGCCCTTATTCTTACAGTCCACTAAGGAATAATGTCTCTCCAGCCAATCCATCCCCAAAAATATATCATACGACCCAAGTGGTAGAACATTGATTTCTACAATTATATGCTGGTCCCCAATACTCAATTCACAATTGGGTACCTTATTCTGAACCCGCCTTCTAGTCCCTATAGCCAGCGAGACCAGCCATGGCTTTTTAAATTTCTGGTCCTGCAACTTACTGCTTTCTACTACACGAGGGTGTATGTAACTCAAACTGGCACTAGCATCAACTAAAATAGAAACAACTTAGGTTTGAATCTTACCTTCTAATTCTATCCTGGTTGGCTGGTAATCTTCTTGTCAATCCTCCAGTGCTGCATTGATTTTGGGTATGTTTCAAGCTACATCCCCCACCGTGAATGCTTCTTGCATATTTTTTGCCACCTCATTCCTTCCTCGATGTGGGCAGTTCTTGAAGTAATTTGCTTCTCCACATCCCAAGCATTACAACAGGGATTTATGGGGTTGCCCAATGTTGGCTCTACTAGAAGCTTCATTAGGCCTTTCCTCCCCTGTCCACTTGGTTCTGGTTTGGCTTTTCCCATTATGTTTGCTGAGTGGATGTCTTGCAACATTCTTGAAATTGCTTGATATGCTATTTCTATTATTGGTAAAACTTTTCTGCCCCTTTCGAGGTGGCCAACTTTTTCCATCTTCTCCTTTTGCCTTGGAATGTTGATAGCACATTCGTGCTTTCCTAATCACTTCATCCATGGTTTTCGGATTCACGAACTCATTTCTTTCTTTCAAATGAATTGAAAAACTGCTCAAAAAATGCTACACTTTGGCTTTTTCACCTCGTAGGTAAGGTACATATCTTAACAAAGATGTGAATTTTGTAATAAATCTGTCCATAGTCATTTGGTTCAATTTTAGATCATGAAACTTTCAGGATTTCTCATCGTAAAATCTTTCAGTCAGATACTTGTCCTTAAATTTTTACTGAAACTCATCCCAAGTTACATTTTGATCTTCCAATCCTCGTACGTTCTTCACTTCCTCCCACCATAGCATTGCTTTTTCCCACAGTTGATAAATGGCTAGGCGAGCTTTGATTTTGTTGTTATACTCATACACTTGGAAGTAATTATTCATATATATTATCCAAGCTTCCGCCATTTCCTTCGCTTCTCCATCAAAGGTAGGAGGCTTCATCTTATGGAATTCTCCCTGCAATTCCACCTTCTGCTTTTTCAACTCTTTCTCTTCCATGACATTTCCATATTCTGCCTCATTATATTTTCGACTTGTATGTCTTCTTGGCATTCGACTGTCTCCAACATGATCATGTACTACAAGTTGGCGTTGTTCTCTATTTTCCTGAGTATTTATCTCAGGGTTAGGTTGTCCATTGGGAGGATAATTTCTATCCGACAAACTCTTCAAGCAATTTTGTTTGTAGCTGTTATACAATATCCAACAACTTATTTGTTTGTCGTTGTTGTTCTTCCAACATTCTGCTTGTCTTCAGGTGCTGGTCCACACTTAGCTGCACCCACATTTCGGTTCTAAATTCAGGATTGGTCATAGGATGAGTCTCTATGATATTTCTGGGTGGGTGTTGACATGATCCTCCTCTCCTGGCGAATTACAAAAAAAAAAAAAATCCTGTATTTAACACAATATTAAGTCATTAATTTTAGTAGAATTCATAACAAAAAAATATAGTATGGTTTTGGCCCATTTGGCCCCAGTTTGTAACTTATGCTCTGATACCACTTGTAACACTTACCTTCTTAAATGCCTACATTTACCATTTTTTTTAAATTTGAAAAATACATACATGGAAACCATACACTAATATGAATTACAAATACATTACATCTCATGCATATTTACTTGCAATTATTAACATATATTCGGATTACATTTATCTATGGTTCTCGTTTGCTTAAGATAATCTTTCCTTGTTTTATTCTAAAGGAGATTGATCATGGTCAGGATCACAATCCACAAATCTGATTTATCGGTACATGTATTAAACTCTTGGGTACATCATTGATCTATTCATGTGTACGCTAGCTAGCTTAGTTCAAACCAATTATGCCAAATTTTATGACCCATACCTGTAGATTACATTGATTGTTAATATTATTGTTTTATTTTTCAATGGATCATCTTGTTATTTACTCCGATGATTAAAGCCATTCCTCGAGCAGCATTGCGGACTCCATCTTTCTGGTTGATATATTGCTATCTCCATCATTGTATTGATGCTCATCGTGATCGATGAGTCTCTGGACTAATGAGGTGGGTTATGGTAACTACCCACCCCCACCTCCAACCATAGTTCCATTGTTGTGTTACGCCGATGGAGAGCTCGGCTCTGTAATTGCTTACTTCTTGGCCAAGCTTCTGCCCCATGAGCTCTGCTAGCCTCATGGCTTGGTGAGTTAATGTTTTATTTGTTATTATCCTCCCACCGTTGATGGAAATAATTGGATACATGCAGTGTAACCCTTTTGGTGCCATACAATGGCTCCACAGGTCAAACCGCTTTGGTGCAAGTTCTCTCGTCCTCCATTCCAACTGTTGGATTTTTTCTTTGCTGGTGCGTCTCCATGGCTTGGATAGGCCGTCATTGTCTTCAACAGACTTCTACTCTATTAGCTTCGCAGTAAGGTTTTCCTTGTTGGTTTTTCCTTCTAGCAGTTTTCTTATAGATCAAGAATATGGGTTTATGGGTTAATTTAATTCCTCGAATTATTCAAATTTCTAACCTTGTGTTTATTTTTTTCTACTTGGTATTTGGCTAGGTAATATTCAATGCGTTTGGGAATTCCAGCATGAAGACCCGACATCAAATCTTCCTCTCATTGTTTACGGTAAGAGCTAGCCTTCATTCTCCCCGGTACCTTTTTATAATATTTCACACTGTAACACTCGGACTCCCTCTGCTTATCTTGCAGTCGAGGTCCCCACGCTATCTAATGAATGAGAACCAATTGCATGTTTAGTTTCTTTTAGTTTGGAAAATTTTATTTGACTGATCTAACTTTTGGGCTTGGCCCTATTGTAATATGTGTTAATCGGAAATTCTCTCGATTCTCCAGAACTGTTTTTCTTTTTATGAAGGGTTTTAAATTACAAGGCTATGCCTTTGTTTTCTTGAATTTATAAATGAAATTTTAATAGTTCTTCAATGACGCTAACTGTGGCTTGACAGTCAATTATATGACATTTTTGGGTTCGTCAGTATTTACTCTGGTTTGTTGTATAATTCCCTTTTCATTCCGATGTTAATATCGATGACGTGCCAAAATTTTTATTCTGAAAGATCTTAATTCTTCTATAAGTCAAGGACTCTGTCCATTCTGGCTTTTCAAGTCTAGTAATTTAATGGTTTCATAGTTGTTGGGTTAACATTTCTTGTTCTTCTCCATTTATAGAATTCTAGTTTAGTTATCGTTATTGAGATACTTCATTTGTTATTTATTGTGTGCTTACATTGATCCGGTAGAGGTTCTGTTGGGACCGAAACTAGGACCTTCTACTGGGTTCTAGCTCTAAACCCACAACCAACCGGTTTTTCCATATATCGTGTGCCACCTCCTCTTCTCAAAAGTGATAACGTGTTTTTTACAAAATCTGTTAACTTGCATAATTTTCATTTACAATAGTTTCTATTTCACTCTGCACTCTTCAATATCATGTATTTTATTCTGTTATTTCCTACAGTAGTTATTTAATTACATATTCATTGCAGTGACAGGTATCATGTATTTTATTCTCTTATTTCCTACCGTAGTTATTTAGTTACATATTCATTGCAGTGATAGGTATATCTTCCAGATTCGCCACTAACATAAATATATTCTATATCTTCAATTTAGTAACAATTACTTTTACATCTTCTGTGTATTCACGTTTATTCTACTTTTCTTTCACAAATAGTAGAAAATTTTAAGGGAAAGAAAACTGTTGTTTCATTTTTATTTACCACTTAGATAATAAATACTGCCTTCAGTTCCTTCCTAAACTTTCCTTTTTCTATGTAGATTTATCATGCATATTCGATTGTTTCCTAGAATGTTTTGCTAGGTGTAATTTATGTTTTTGTACAGTAAATAGAAGTCCAAATATATACTCATATAAACACATTTCTTTACTCTACTATAAGATTTGCAAACTAAATACAAAACATTAAACATAAAACTTAAGTGCATTGTGTACCTACTTCAGAGTACAATTTTTTCCTCAATAACTTTCGGTCCACCCAACCATGAGCGAGGTGATTACGTCCTATGCTCCCCCCTTGCTCCACACCAGGTCAGAGGAAATTGTCCAAGACAAGAAGTCTGATTGGAAAATCCAGTCTAGCTTCTCTAGGGTGAGTTCCTTAAGTTCCACTGGTACTCCCACTAGCTCTGGAAAACTCAGAACCAACATACACTACTTAACCCCTAGCTCTTCTGCCATAACCCCATTCCTTCCTAAGATTTTTCATTAAATCCTTTTTGGGAAGGTAACTCTCAGAATTGTCTCAACTTCTTCCTAGGTTTTTTGAAATATTACAACACAGTTATTTTCACTTTTTACTCAAAATAAAATTATCATTTAATTAAATCTTTTGAATAAAAGTCATGTGTTAATGTCATTAACGAATGCCTCATTTATTTCTAATTCTGAATGTATCATAACAACTCATATAACAACAAGTAAAATGTAAAAGAATAAAAGCAAAAAATTACAAGATCAAAAACTTATTATCAGATTTTTAATATCTTTTCACTTTATTCTTTTCACTTTATTTTATTTAACTTATTCAGATCTATTTTGTGTTTTTATTGTGATATATTCAAAAAAAAATCCCCAAACAATTTAGCATTTATATTAAAATTAAATTTAATGCATTATGTTTCTGATTTTATTTTGTTGGAATTATAACATACATTTTTATGATTTTGATTTTTAAAATTTTTTTAAATAAAATTAGTATATCATATTATTATTATTATTTATTTTATTAGTATATTATTAATAAATTTTATTATTATTATTAAAAAATAAAAATAAAAAATAAAATAAAATATTATTTTTTTTCTCATTAAGATAGATTTTTTTTTGAAAAATTGATAATTCTAAATCTTTTCTACCACTAATAAGCCAGAGACAACTCTCATTCAATGCTACTAGATCGCTGGTTACAACATATTTCTTGAATCTTGAATTCACTGAGGCAAAGAAACTCCTAACCAAACCACTCAACAAAAGATTCCGTTTCCGATCATTTTTGTTCAATGATAAAAAGCCTGAAAAATAAAAGTATATGCAAAGTAAGTTTAAATATTAGTAAAATTTCCTAATTCATTCTACCATATATATTTTTCAAATATTTTTTTTTAATGATGAAAAACTGGAAAAATAATAGTATATGCAAAATAAATTTAAATATTAGTAAATTTTCCTAATTTATGTTACCATATATATTTTTATTAAATAATGATTAAATTTATATATTCACATTTTTATTTAAAAAAATAAATAATAATAATAATAATTTTGTTAATTCAATTCTCTTTCCAATAGGAATAATGTATTGGAGATAATAAAAATGTAATGGTGTCAAATTTACAATAATAATAATAATAATATTTTTATATAAAAATATTTATATATATCATAATAAACTTTTGTCATTAATTAATATAATAATAATAATAACAATATGTATAATTAATTTTGTCAATTGGGTTGATTATGGGTAGTTGAGCCTAGTGGTTGTCTTTTTCATTAGGTTGAAATCCCTAATAATGATATGATAAACTATAATTTTTTGATAAATATTATTGTAATGATTTTCAACTCATGAATATTATTGTATTGGCTTTGAGCTTTGTGAACTTTTAAATGAATATATATGTGGATTATCTTGATAGTATTAACAAAAAATAATTTTTATTTTATGTTGTTCACTAACCTAGGAGATTGGTTTTTGAAGGGATCACTTCCTCCTAACTCAATGTTTATTCTTAAATTTGTCAGTACCATTAATTGCCAACTGTGGCTTCTCATTTACTTCCCCACTCGATCATACGCCTAGGGCTCTTCCCAACCATAATTGGGTTACCCATGCCTGATTCCATCATTGATCTTAGTCGGTTCAAGATATGATGGTCATTGGCTTCCCAGGAAGGTTTGGTAACTACCGCCCTCATTCTCGCCTGAGTTACCTTCATTTGCAGTCTCTTAAGCGAGGAGGAAGAGTCATGCTACACCAGGGTTTCATTTTTTGCTACCAGATACTCTGTTGCAATCTTTACACTTGGTTAATTGCTCATTTGCATGGTTGGTTACTATGTTTCTCCAAGCTAAGAGTTTCCCATAAGAGTCTCTTTCCACGTCAATGTTGGAATTTTGAGAAATTCCAGAACAACACAATGGAGAGAATAAACTCTCCTCTACAACATAGAGAAATTTAAAAGAAATTCCACTCATAGGACAGAGTTTAACACTTGAAAATTTCTATTTCATTAAAAAAAAAAACTATTACAAACTTCCTCACTAAGAGGGATTTCACAAATTAGGACTGCTACAAACGCAGTGCCCACCAACTCTCTGTCTCACTATGGAAACAAAACACTGTTGTGTACTTTCTTCTGCGTTTTTGTGCGCAACAAAACCAAAAATAGAATGATAATTTTTTTTCTACAGGCTCGCGGGGCTTTTTCTTTTATATGTCGTGCATATATATTAAAACAAAAAAAAACATATATAAAATACTTAAACTAAGGTCTATTCCAAAACAAATATTATGCGAGCCCCATTTTCCAATTTCGCTTTGAACGCGCGATGGAAAGACATTTAAATACAATGTATAACCCCATTGGGTCCGCGCTTTAAACAAAACAAGCCCTTAAAACAAAACTTGCGATTGCGATTAGCTATCGGATGTGATGGAAATATTAACTCCGCTGTATAAGAACCATCAGGTCCAGACTCATAACTTGTACGATCATGCCCAACACAAAAACAGTTGCGATTGCGATCAAGAACCTGGATGCGATTCAACAATAAATTGTGGTATATAAAAGGATCGGGTCCGACCTTCGATCAGAGCCCATAACAAAAAGCCACTGATTGAAACTTGTGATTGGAGCACTTGCGATTGCAATAAAACACTATCACATGGTCTTGTGGACCCACGGGCCTCTGCTGTGGTGGGGGGAAATTAATATAAAGTTTTGGTTGTATATTATGTACAACCGTTTCGCTTTGCGGAACTCCGCCATATCAACAAGACACTTGGAATATATGTCATATGTATTGCGATTGGATCGCATCGCAAATCTTGAGATCAACAAGACACTGTATAAGGAATTTGTGATTCCGATTGGCATATAAGTGGTGGGGACCACTTGTCCCACCATTTCAAAAATAAAATTCCTCCGACTGTTTTAATCAAATTTTCTCCATTTCGGTTGTTTAGGGCTTTAAACGCCCGAAATGACTGTTTAAATTAGCTCTGCTCCTCCGTAGTTCAGATCTACGGGAAAATCTTCATTCCACTGTAAAATGGCTCTTCCCATCACCAAATTAACTTCTCCTCTGTCATTTGTGGTTGCGGCCCATCAAAGATTAATTTCATTCCTACGGTTCTTCCATTCTTCTTAAATACAGAGTGTTGTGCACTCAAAGCTTCTGCTTCTGCTGCCTTTGTACTCTTTTCTTCGTACCCAAGGTTGGCAGGTGACTTTACTATTTTCAACACTCTCCCTTAAATTCAGCTGTTGGGTTATCAATCATAAATAAGCATTTTCTTAAAAATTCAAAGGTCTTCTGCACCAATGGCTTTGTTAAAATATTTTCATACTACTCCTCTATTTTACAATGTTGTAAAACAATTTCTCCATTGTTTACCAATTCTCTAATATAATGAAATTTTGTATCTATGTGTTTTGTTCTTTTATGAAATACAGAATTCTTTGACAATGAAATAGCTGAGCAATTGTCACAATAAATCACTGTCCCTTTTACCTGTTCTTGGCATAAACTTCTTAACATTCTTCTTATTCAAATTGCTTGACACGCTGCTGCTGTAGATGCCACATATTCTGCCTCTGTTGTAGATATTGCTACAATCGGCTGTTTCTTAGAAGCCCATGAAATGGCTCCTAAACCCATATGAAAAACATAACCGAAAGTGCTCTTCAGATCATCTACACTTCCAGCCCAATCACTGTCAGTGTATCCAACTAATTCTGAATTTTCTGAAGTAGTATATAAAATACCGAATCTTTTATTTCCTTTAACATACCTCAGAATTCTCTTTGCTGCTTGCCAATGTGCTTCTTTCGGCTTCTCCATAAATCTAGAAATTAAACTAACAACATGCATAATATCCGGCCTAGTTGCAGTCAAATACATGAGGCTGCCAACTATGCTTTTGTATAGACTTGGATCAAAATCCTTGTTGTTGTCACCTTTACTCAACTTCAATTCCATTACTGTGGGAGTAATTGCAGCTTTGCACTCCTGCATATTAAATCTTTCTAAAACTTGATTCACATATTTTGCTTGAGAAATAAAAATTCCTTTTTCATCTTGTTCCAGTTCTATTCCTAAGAATTATCTCAATAAACCCATGTCAGTCATTTCAAATTCTTTTTTCATGACTGTTTTAAAATTTTCAACAAGGCAATCATCATTACATGTAAAAATTAGATCATCAACATATAAAACAAAAATCAACATCTTACCATCCTTTTCTTTGATGTAGAGAGTGGGTTCTCCCTCACACTTTTCAAATCCATTTTCCAGTAGATAGGAGTCTATCCTACTGTAACATGCTCTTGGTGCTTGCTTCAGCCCATAAAGAGCTT
Source organism: Pinus albicaulis (assembly GCA_034641835.2). Lineage (NCBI taxonomy): Eukaryota > Viridiplantae > Streptophyta > Pinopsida > Pinales > Pinaceae > Pinus > Pinus albicaulis. The sequence continues at coordinate 1,235,758,513 of CM076578.1, forward strand.
TTTTCAATCTGCAGACTTTATGCTCTTGGCCTTTCTTCTCATATCCGAGAGGTTGTTCCACATATACCTCTTCCATTAAAACACCATTTCAAAATGCAGATTTTACATCCATCTGATATACTTTCCATTTGTTTTGTGCTACTATTGACAACACTGCTCTTACTGTCTCCATTCTTGCAACTGGTGAAAAAGTTTCTTCATAATCTATCCCATCCTTCTGCTTATATCCCTTGACAACAAGTCTGGCCTTGTGTCTCTCTATTTTTCCTTCAGCATTTCTTTTGGTCTTATAGACCCATTTAACTCCAATGACTTCTTTACCTTCTGGGAGATCAACCAACTCCCATGTTTTGTTCTTCTCTATGGCATTAATTTCATCATTCATAGCTTCTATCCATTTTATATCTTTAATAGCATCTTCAAAATGAATAGAATCATCAACTTGACAATACAAAGCAAATAGGGAATTCATACCTTCATTTGCTTCTCCTTGCTCATAGATTTCTCTAATACTTCTGAACTTTGTTCCACTTTCACTTGGTGTAGTCATGCTTGATGAAGCACTTAATTCTGCTCCGTGTGGTGTGCTCGGTGATGCACTCCTGCTCCTTCTCGAGGGTGTTCTCGCTGCCACTTGAGGGATCCCTTGTTGTCCTTGTATTGGAGGAGGTTGAGCTACAGATGTGTTGTTAATTTCAACCGCATCTCCTTCATCTTCATCATGAGATAAACAGTTTTTAACATTGACTGTTTTCTCAATGCTTCCATCCCATGCTTCTTCTTCAATAAATTTCACATCTCTGCTTATCGCAAACTTCTTTGTGGATGGGTTATACAATCTGTATCCTTTGGAATCTTCACAATATCCAAGGAAAATACTCTTCTCCCCCTTACTATCCAATTTCTTTCTCAGCTTGTCTGGAATATGTGCATATGCCACACATCCAAAAACTCTCATGTGGGTGACTCTCTGTTTTATGCCACTCCACGCTTCTTCTGGAACTTTGTTCATCACATCTTTTGTAGGGCATCTATTCAAAATATAAACAACACAGTTTGTTTCTTCTGCCCAATACTCATTCGACAAATGTTTTTCCTTTAGCATACTTCTCACCATTTCCATTATGGTTCGGTTCTTCCTTTCAGCAACTCCATTTTGTTGCGGTGTATACCTTGTGGTAAATTGCTTGTGTATGTTGTTCTCTCTGCAAAAACACATAAATTCCTTTGATATATATTCTCCTCCTCTATCAGTTCTGAGAACTTTAATATACATCCCACTGTGTTTCTCTACAAGAGCTTTAAAATGGAAAAAAATTTGAAAGACTTCATTCTTATATTTTAGGAAATAAACCCACACTTTTCTTGTGAAATCATCTATTAAGGTTAGCATGTAATTGCTGCCTGAAACTGATGCTGTTTGCATTGGCCCACACAAATCTGAGTGAATGATTTCTAAGGGTGCTTTAGCCCTTATGCTTTTCCCTAATGGAAAATTTTCTCTGTGTTGTTTTCCCAAGATGCAGCCTTCACATAGGCTGTCAAGCTTCTCAATCAATGGCAAGCCTCTTACCATTCCTTTTCTGTGCAGCAAATTTAGTCCTCTGAAATTGAGATGTCCAAATCTCAGGTGCCATAACCAATTTTCATCTTTCTCTTCCTTCTGAAAAGCTTCTTGTGTTACAGCTGCTACATTCTTTCCTTTTCCCTTCAAGTCAGTGTTGAGATTGTGTGGAAACATTCTATTGCTAGTCATTTGTATTTCAGCAATGATTTTATTGCTTGGAGGTATATCTTTTATTGTGCACACATCATCTTTGAATATAACATTGTAACCTTTGTTTATGCGCTACCCAATGCTAAAAATATTACATTTCAGACCTGGAACATAATACACATTAGGAACAAATTTTTGCTCACCATTTTTTGCTCGAATACTAACTCTGCCTTTTCCTTTGACATAAATTTTAGTATCAGTCCCTGTGGTTACTTCAGATTTTACTTCTTCATCTAGATTGGAAAACATTTCTCTTTTCATAGTCATATGATTACTACATCCTGAATCTAAGAACCAAACATCATCTTCTCTATCTTGTGCTACATTACATGCTAACAGCACATTACTTGGGTTCTTTTCTTCTTTTGCTACATTAGCATTCTACTTATTTTTCATGTCATTTTGCTTCTTTCTACATTCATTGGCATAGTGCTCATATTTTTTTGTCGTACCTTTTTCCATGAGCATGTTGGTGTTGATGTCCACCTTGCTGGCTGTTGCTTTGGCTATGACTCTGATTTTGACTATTGCTCCTTCCATGTGAATGTGAAGGGCTACTCCTTCCACCTCTGTTCTGGCTTCTGCCTCTTCCTCTTCCTTTTCCTTGACCTCTTCCTCTTCCTAAAGGCATCTAGGTCTTGAAGGCGTGCTCTAGAGATGAGTGTTCATCTCTACTCAATCTTTGTTCATGAGTTATTAGTGAGGCATGAAGTTCATCCACTATGAACTGTGAGAGAGCTTTGGTCTCTTCTATGGTGGTAACAATAACATCAAACTTTGAGGGTAAGAATCTCAAAAGTTTCTCCACTATCCTTCTTTCTTCAAGAGTTTCTCCATGGGATCTTATCTGATTTACAATCCAAATCACATGTGTAAAAGATGTGTCTACATTATCTGACTCTTTCATGCAAAGAGTTTCAAAATCTCTCATCAGCAACTGAAGTTTTGCTATCTTAACTTTCTCCATACCTTGATAGGCTATTTTCAGAGTTTCCCATGCATCCTTGGATCTCTTAGCTACTGCTATCCTTGGAAACACACTCTCACTTACTGCCTGATACAAATAGAAGAGGGCTTTAGAGTCCTTCTTTCTATTATTCTTCAACAAATCCTTCTCTGCTTGAGTTAAGGCATTAAAAGCCTACTCATCAGCTGGTTCTGTAAAAACATCTTCTACAAACTCCCATAGGTATTTTGAGATAAACATGGCTCTCATGGTAATGGCCCAATAATCATAGTTCTTTCCATTAAATTGTGGAAGCTGAACATTTCCAATGTTCATACCAGTGCTTGGTCCAGCCATTGCTCTTAAACTGAACTCAAAACTTAAACAAATTGTCTTTCCTTTTCTATGAAAGAAAAAACTCTTTAAAAACAAAACTACAGCTCTGTTATCTTTGAGAAATACCTGAACTTTTGACCTCTGTTGAGTTTTTCACACTGCTGGAGAAAACATTGCAACAAGTCTTCTTCTTCTTCAGCTTCTTTGAAACCTTCAAAGAGCCTAAACTAGCTCTGATACCATGTTGGAATTTTGAGAAATTCCAGAACAATACAATGGAGAGAATAAACTCTCCTCTACAACACAGAGAAATTTAAAAGAAATTCCACTCATAGGACAGATTTTAACACTTGAAAATTTCTATTTCATTCAAAAAAAAAACTATTACAAACTTCCTCACTAAGAGGGATTTCACAAATCAGGACTGCTACAAACGTAGTGCCCACCAACTCTCTGTCTCACTATGGAAACAAAACACTGCTGTGTATTTTCTTCCGCGCTGTTGTGCACAACAAAACCAAAAAACAGAATGATAATTTTTTTTCTACAGGCTTGCGGGGCTTTTTCTTTTATATGCCGCACATATATATTAAAACAAAAAAAAACATATATAAAAGACTTAAACTAAGGTCAATTCTAAAACAAATATTATGCGGGCCCCATTTTCCAATTGCGCTTTGAACGTGCAATGGAAAGACATTTAAATACAATGTATAACCCCATCGGGTCCGTGCTTTAAACAAAACAAGCACTCAAAACAAAACTTGTGATTGCGATTGGCTATTGGATGCGATGGAAATATTAACTCCATTGTATAAGAACCATCGGGTCCGAACTCATAACCTGTGCGAACAGGCCCAACACAAAAACAGTTGCGATTGCGATCAAGAACCCGGATACGATTCAAGAATAAACTGTGGTATATAAAAGGATTAGGTCCAGCCTTCGATCGGAGCCCATAACAAAAAGTCGTCGATTGAAACTTGCGATTGGAGCACTTGTGATTGCAATAAAACACTGCCACATGGTCTTGTGGACCCATGAGCCTCTACTGTGGTGGGGGGTGATTAATATAAAGTTTTGGTTGTATATTATGTACAACTGTTCCACTTTGCAGAACTCCGCCATATCAACAAGACACTTGGAATATATGTCATATGTATTGCGATTTGCGATTGTGATTGGATCGCATTGCAAATCTTCACATTAACAAGACACTGTATAAGGAATCTGTGATTCTGATTGGCATATAAGTGGTGGGGACCACTTGTCCCACCATTTCAAAAATAAAAGTCCTCCGATTTTTTTAATCAAATTTTCTCCATTTCGGTTGTTGAGGGCTTTAAACGCCCGAAATGACTGTTTAAATTAGCTCTGCTCCTCCGTAGTTTAGATCTATGGGTAAATCTTCGTTCCACTATAAAACAGCTCTGCCCATCACCAAATTAACTTCTCCTATGTCATTTGTGGCTGCGGCCCATCAAAGATTAATTTCATTCCTATGGTTCTTTCATTCTTCTTAAATATAGAGTGTTGTGCACTCAAAGCTTCTGCTTCTGCTGCCTTTGTACTATTTTCTTCCTACCCAAGGCTGGCAGGTGACTTTAATATTTTCAATAGTCAAGGGTTATATGTGACTAGTGCTACCAACCATCTTTTAAACAGTGAGTAGAACAAAAAAAAAATATTCGAGCTCTCTACATTGCTAGATGTTTTTCTTCTTCTTCTTCTTCTTTTTCAACTGTTTCTCTGGTTTATTGTGGTAGGTCAGCTCTCATCACACCGAATCCTTCTAGGTTTTCCCAAACTCTCATAGGATGCCTTTAACACCCCTCCTTCTTTTCTTTGTATTCCATGTATTATAGTTATGCTTCAGGGTTATTTATATGCGCTCCTTTTTTATAGGATGCTAATAGGAGGGTTACTCCTCCTCACACCAGTTATTTTCTCTAATTCTGGATCGTTTGAAGATAACGAAGTTTTTTTCAGTGCGACTTTTTGAAGTTTTAGGTGCCAGAATCCGGTGAAAATTTTTGAGGTAAAATCTTGGTTTTTGTTATTCAAACTGGTTTTTTCACTCTATATATGGATTTATCACCCTCAAAAACCTCTAGAGCACTTCGATTGTGCAAATTTAGCAATCAAACTTCTCTTTTCAATAAATTCCTACCGAAATTTAGAGAAATTACACCATAAAAGCCTTCAAAAAATCGAACGAAAGACTTCGATAAAGACACCCAGCTAACTTCTCAGTGTTTACCCTTTTCTAGGTCTCTTCAATTGCACCATATTTACATAAGTTTCTTATGTGTTGGTTCTAATTGTTATTTTTTTCAGGGTTATTTATTTTAAGGGTTTTAACTACCTATTCATGGTGAGCCGAGAAATGGATGCTTGTATGGAGTTTACAATTGTGAGGATATTTTGTTTCCTTCATTTTACGGCTCTACCGTGTGCAATATATGATTTTTCTTGGGGTTTATTGTCGATACGACAAAGTGCCTCTAGGGTAGTGTTACCCACTAGAGTGATGAAAAGAAAAACAGTATTTAATATAATATTATTTCTCATATTACTCTCTATATGTCGAGCGTTAATCTGTGGACTTCTCATGGTTACATGGTTGGTATTACCAAGATTAAGGGATTTCTGACTAAATGCATTTGTATTTTTTATATTTACTTTCTATTTAACCAATGATAATTGGGGTATGGTGTTTGAAAAGGAAAAACAAGAACCAACTTCCTGTTGATTTTAAAATTGCTTAATTTTGTTTTTAAGTAACTACTTTCTTGATTTTTTTGTATCTACTTTAGTTATACAGGGTCCTTTCCTTGTGGTCATATATTTTTGAATGAGTTAACAACGTTCTCCTGAGCCTGGACCAGCTCCTGGGTTGCTGGACTGTTCGGCTCAGCTAAACTGGGTTCCCAGCTACCCTCGCCCCTTTTTTAGAAAAGCATGTTCCTCTTTATTTTTAAATAAATATTACAAGCTAGAATATGCACATGAGTTGTGGTCCATAGTATATTTTAATATTACAATGAGTTCCTGATTTCACATATCTGTATAATTATTTTAGTAACCATGCCTGTATTTCAGCAAGACCTTTTGTACTTTAACAACAATACAATGGAAAAGAATGAAGACAACAATTTATCATTCAATTTTTTTGTATAGAAAAATTTACACATTCCTACACAATTTTCTTTTAAATTAAATCAATACAAGCTTGTAGAGCATGATTACTTATTTGTTTCCTTTTGAATGACTGGAAATAAAATTAAAATATGTAAAAAATAAAATGGTGTTTTATACCTTAAAGGCCTTCTTGGTTTTTCAGCAGCACATAATTACTTTTCCTAACTGTAAAAGTAAAAAGGCATAAAAAAAATATTTACAGGGCTCGGATGTTACATCTCCTCCCCTTCAGGTGAAACATCTTCCTCGGTGTTTAATCTTTCCTCTGAAACAAGCTTTCATATTCCTTGCAAATAAAATTTCTATCCTCCTAGGTGGCTTCCTGCGGGCTAAAGTGTTTTCATTTCATTTTAACTTGGGTGATAGCTCGCCTCCATAACATTGTTTCTCTCCAATCGAGGATGAGTAGAGGTTCTACTAGAAATTCATCATCTAGCTCGACCTATTTCACATTTATAGGAAATCATTAGTACATATTAAATAAAATAATAATAAAAAATATAAATACACATACTTATAAATTTGAATCCATTATTATATCTTACCTACACATCTTGCCAATTAATAATATATTAGATATAAATCTTCCGGGATAATCACATGAGAATTTTAGGAATGACGCGTTTCGAACTACCAACTGTAGTTCATCATCAGGATAATGAAGATTCGCTGATCTGACAAACCCAATTTATATCAGAAAGAGAGAAGCAACGGTCAAAACCCAAATTTAACGGTCAAAAATAAAAATAGAAATAAAAACAGAAAACATAACAAACCCAACCGTAAAAACGCTAGTCAAAACTAAAATGATATAAAATCAAACCTAAAAATTGAAATGACACCAAAAAAAAAAAAAATAAATAAATAAAAAATAAAAATAATAATAATAATAATAATAATAAATAAATAAAAATAAATATATAAATAAAAATAAAATATATAAATATAAAGAAATAAATAATAAATAATAAATAATAAATAAATATAAATATAAATATAAAAATAAATATAAATAAAATAAAATAAAAAGTAAAATAATAATGAAAGTCAAAATAAAATAAATACATTAATAACTAAATTTTTTTTTAATTAGGATTAAAATAAAACTAAAAATAAAGGATTTAATCAATAACTAAATAAATTAATAAATTGATAAATAAATACATTAATAATTTTATTTATTTAAATTTTTAACAGATAAAATTAAAAATAAAGAATTATCATTTATAAAAATAAAAATAAATGTTTTAACCAATTAATAAATAAATAAGTAAATTGATAAATAAAAGTATTAATAAAAACATAAAATAAAAATAAAGGATATAATCAATGAATAAATTAAGCAATAAGTAAAAACATTAATAAATAAATAAAATTAAAGCTAGAGTAAAAATAAATTATTTTTATAAATATAAAATTATAGAATAATAATAATAAAACCAGAAACAAAAGAATAAAAATACCAAAGAAAAAGAAAGGAAAGAACCTTATAAGGAGTGAAGAGATGGAATCCAGCAACTGCTAACCTTCCATCCATCATCCCTATTCAATGTACAAGGCCTCTTTTCAATCTCTATCGCCTCCCTAAATTTCCGATGATGGAAATGATCAACCCTAGCAAGGACTCTAGCATCTTCCAAACAAATATGATGCTTCGCCTTCTCTGTATGCTCAGCTAGCGCTGCGGACTTGGTTCTACCATGCCTAATATCTGCAGAATGCTCCTGGATCCTCTTATTAATCGATCGACCAGTTTCGCCAATGTAGGGAGTCCCACAAGAGCAAGGGATCAAATAAACACCTTTCATGCTTTTTGGGTCCAACTGGTACTTAACCGATTTAAGGGAGCTCCGAATGGTGTTTAAAGGCTTAAAAGAAGACAAGATCTTATGCTTCCTTAAAATCCGAGCAATCTTGTCAGTAGTACCTTGAATAAAAGGTAAATGAACTTTACCAATACCACAATCCATCATCATTTTTTGTCTAGGACCTTTGATTGCATTCATGAAAGCCTTCAAACCTTGACTTCTACTATATCCATTATCTTCGAAGACCTTAAGGAGATGGGCCTTCTCCTCATCTAAATGATCATCATCAGAAATTCTAAGAGCTCTTGTAGGTAAAGTGTTTAGAACCCCAATTTTCTGAGCAGGAAAATGATGAGAACCAGAATGAAGATACTGCTCAGTGTGTGTCTTTTTCCGAAAAACACAATGCGAAAAAGAGCCATTATTATTTCTAGAGATGAGAACATCAAGGAAAGGAAGGCTCCCCTCATTCTCCGTTTCCATAGTGAACTTGATGGAATCAGATTGATTATTCAAGTGTTGATGAAAAGCCTCTAATTCTTGTTGTCCATGAGACCAATTGATGAAAGTATCATCTACAAACCGCTTCCAAATCTTCGGTTTTAAAGGAGCAGACGCTAAAGCCCTAGATTCAAAATCTTCCATAAAAAGGTTGGCCACTACTGGCGAGAGCGGGGAACCCATGGCGACACCACAAGTTTTCTCATAAAATTCTCCTTCAAAACTAAAAAAGGTAGAGGTGAGGCAAATTTCCACTAAATTAGCAGTATCAGGATCAGTGATACGCCTGATAACTTCCACACTTCTCCATGATAGGAATGTTCGTGTGAGAGAAACAACATCAAAACTGACCATAGAGTCATTAGGTTCGCAGACCTTTTTAACTTATGAACAAAAGCGAGAATCTTTCACGAAAGGAGTCTTGTGCGACCAACAAGAGGCTTTGGCTTGCGGTCCAAATATTTAGCTAGGAGATAAGTGGGCCCACCAATAGTATTAACAATGGGTCTAAGAGGAACACCCTCTTTATGAATCTTGGGGAGCCCATAAATCCTAGGAGTGACAGGATTGCTTTCAATAAGCTTTGAGCTCATAGAACCCACAGTGCAACTCGATTTAATAGCATTGGCAACTATCTTCGAGACTTTATTAAGAGGGTTCTTAGAGAGCTTCTTATAACTCCCACTATTACAAAGATGGTCAAGCATCTTTGCTCTATAATCATCCTTATTCAAGATTACCGTTGCGCCACCCTTATCAGCCTTGAGGACAACAATATCAGGGTTTTGATTAAGGGCTTTAAGAGCCATAAATTCAGCTTTGCTAACATTGCTCCTCGGAGGCTTCGCTTTCCTAAGGGCCACAGCACAATCCTGCCTAATGACATCCTGCAAGCTTTCCGATAAATCTTTAATACCATATTCTATACTACAAATAATATCATCACGAGGAATTTTTCTAGGAGCAAGAGCGAAATTAAGGCCCTTACCTAATAACGAAAAAACAGATGAATCAAAAGAGAACCTAGAGAGATTAATAACTCTTTTATTATCTTTATTACTACTATTATTATTATTGTTAATACTACTAAAGATGTTATTAATATTATTATTACTAATATCAATATTATTGTTATAATTATTATTACCAATATTATTATTATTATTATTATTGCTATAGTTATTAAAATCACTAATACTAATATTATTCTTACAAATATTGCTATTATTATTATTATTAATATTACTATCTTTGTTAGTAACGCTATTGATATTAATAATATTACTATTGTTATTAATAATATTATTCTCTTTGCTCATATCCATATTAATATTAAAAATATCATTATTGAATATATGATTAAAATTAATATTATTTTTATCAATTCGAATATCGTTATCATTAACATTAACTTTATTATTAATATTGTGATTATTAATGGTGTTAAAATTATTACTATTGTTATTAATAGTACTAAAACTATTAATCTTAATATTATTGCTAATAATATCATTGGTGCTGTCAATTTCAATATTATTCCTAGAAATAATATTATTATGACTCATATCTACGCTAGCATTAAAATTAAAATTGCTATGGTTAGAATTATTATTATAATTAAACCTACCACCGCTAATAAAGTTTTTACCAATACTCGTCATCGAATCAGAACCGAAACCTGCTCCCGTTATCGAAAGAAGACAATGGCAATGTGCAGCTGCCATCATGAGAGCTCCCCTTGGAGGAACCATTTGGTGTGGGGCTCAAAGATTTCATTGAATCTGAACCTGTGCTGTTATCCAAGGCTTTTTGCCGCTGTGAAGAAAAGCTGCAACCCAACCCATCGACATTAAGAGAGAACAACGCAGCATCGAGATTAAGAGAAGACCTCGGCGCAGAGACACAGTCATTACGAGAGCTCTCAGTCACGGAGGAACCATCTGCTGCAGGGTTCAAGGATTTATTAGAAACTGCGTTGTCGACCATAGTTTCCGAACCTTGAGAAGAATAACAGCAGTCACACTCATCGAATCCATACAATGGTTGCGCCATCGTCACCGGAGAAACATCGAAACTCGATGTACCAGCTCTTCCAACTTGCGTTTGAACAATCTCCACCTCAGATCTCGTATCGCCGAGTCCACCATCTGGATTAACCACGGAATCTAGGGATTCATTGTTCACCGATGACGTATGAAAAGAAGAAGAACTTTTATTATTAACAAACGAATTATTTGACTCATGGTGGGAGTCAATCAGTCCACGCAAAGCAGAGACTTGTTCCCTGCTAACCCTGCTACGAGAACCGCTATCAAGATGCGCATCCACATTATCCTGCTCCGAGCTTCGAACGGACTTTTCGAACTTCTTAACTTGCTTTCTTCTAGCTGATTCCTTCAGACGTTCAGCTTTCAATGCTGAAACAGCATCAATCATCGACCAAAGCGGACCTGCAACAACGAAAGACAATTCAAGGTGGACAGACAGCAGACTTCTGGAAAGCATATCAAGACATCTTCTCAAACCACGAATTTCAGAACGCAGAAGAGCCAAGCTGGCTCTTTTAAAAACGAGAAGATTCTTGGAGGAATTAAGATGATGCTTAATCCTCGCAAAAGAGGGAATGACACCAGCATCTCTGCACCGCTTTAAAAATGAAAGATCAGCCAATTTCTTAGAAACCTTGAGTCGTATACGTTCGAACAAACGAACCTTATCATCAATAACCCTACCGTGTAGGGATAATATTTGAGAGTGCAAGCTTCTGTGATCCATAACATATTAGATATAAATCTTCCGGGATAATCACATGAGAATTTTAGGAACGACGCGTTTCGAACTACCAACTGTAGTTCATCATTAGGATAATGAAGATTGGCTGATCTGACAAACCCAATTTATATCAGAAAGAGAGAAGCAACGGTCAAAACCCAAATTTAACGGTCAAAAATAAAAATAGAAATAAAAACAAAAAACATAACAAACCCAACCCTAAAAACGCTAGTCAAAACTAAAATGATATAAAATCAATCCTAAAAACTGAAATGACACCAAAAAAATTAAAAATAAAATAAAATAAAATAAAATAAAAAATAATAATAATAATAATAATACATAAATAAATAAATAAAAATAAATATATAAATAAAAATAAAATATATAAATATAAAGAAATAAATAATAAATAATAAATAATAAATAAATATAAATAAATATAAATATAAATATAAAAATAAATATAAATACAATAAAATAAAAAGTAAAATAATAATCAAAGTCAAAATAAAAAAAATAGATTAATAACTATTTTTTTTTTAATTAGGATTAAAATAAAACTAAAAATAAAGGATTTAATCAATAACTAAATAAATTAATAAATTGATAAATAAATACATTAATAATTTTATTTATTTAAATTTTTAACAAATAAAATTAAAAATAAAGAATTATCATTTATAAAAATAAAAATAAATGTTTTAACCAATTAATAAATAAATAAGTAAATTGATAAATAAAAGTATTAATAAAAACATAAAATAAAAATAAAGGATATAATCAAATGAATAAATTAAGCAATAAGTAAAAACATTAATAAATAAATAAAATTAAAGCTAGAGTAAAAATAAATTATTTTTATAAATATAAAATTATAGAATAATAATAATAAAACCAAAAACAAAAGAATAAAAATACCAAAGAAAAAGAAAGGAAAGAACCTTATAAGGAGTGAAGAGATGGAATCCAGCAACTGCTAACCTTCCATCCATCATCCCTATTCAATGTACAAGGCCTCTTTTCAATCTCTATCGCCTCCCTAAATTTCCGATGATGGAAATGATCAACCCTAGCAAGGACTCTGGCATCTTCCAAACAAATATGATGCTTCGTCTTCTCTGCATGCTCGGCTAGTGCGGGGACTTGGGTCTGTGCCTAATATCTGCGATGCTCCTGGATCCTCTTATTCGTCGATCGACCGAGTTTCGCCAATGGGGAGTCCCACGAGCAAGGGATCAAATAAGCACCTTTCCGTGCTTTTTGGTCCGTGGTCCTTAACCGATTTAAGAGAATCCGAATGGTTTTTAAAGGCTTAAAAGAAGACAAGATCTTATGCTTCCTTAAAAAATCAAAGCAATCTTGTCGGTAGTACCTTGAATAAAAGGTAAATGAACTTTACCAATACCACAATCCATCATCATTTTTTGTCTAGGACCTTTGCTTGCATTCATGAAAGCCTTCAAACCTTGACTTCTACTATATCCATTATCTTCGAAGACCTTAAGGAGATGGGCCTTCTCCTCATCTAAATTATCATCATCAGAAATTCTAAGAGCTCTTGTAGCTAAAGTGTTTAGAACCCCAACTGTAATCTTGAATAAGGATGATTATAGAGCAAAGATGCTTGACCATCTTTGTAATAGTGGGAGTTATAAGAAGCTCTCTAAGAACCCTCTTAATAAAGTCTCGAAGATAGTTGCCAATGCTATTAAATCTAGTTGCACTGTGGGTTCTATGAGCTCAAAGCTTATTGAAAGCAATCCTGTCACTCCTAGGATTTATGGGCTCCCCAAGATTCATAAAGAGGGTGTTCCTCTTAGACCCATTGTTAATACTATTGGTGGGCCCACTTATCTCCTAGCTAAGTATTTAGCCCACAAGCTAAAGCCTCTTGTTGGTCAGACAGATTCTTTCGTGAAAGATTCTGCTTCTTTTGTTCATGAGTTAAAAAGTTGGGTTTTCGAACCTAATGACTCTATGGTCAGTTTTGATGTTGTTTCTCTCTACACGAACATTCCTATCATGGAGGCGGTGGAAGTTATCAGGCATATCACTGATCCTGATACTGCTAATTTAGTGGAAATTTGCCTCACCTCTACCTTTTTTAGTTTTGAAGGAGAATTTTATGAGCAAACTTGTGGTGTCGCCATGGGTTCCCCGCTCTCGCCAGTAGTGGCCAACCTTTTTATGGAAGATTTTGAATCTAGGGCTTTAGCGTATGCTCCTTTAAAACCGAAGATTTGGAAGTGGTTTGTAGATGATACTTTCATCAATTGGTCTCATGAACAGCAAGAATTAGAGGCTTTTCATCAGCACTTGAATAATCAATCTGATTCCATCAAGTTCACTATGGAAACGGAGAATGAGGGGAGCCTTCCTTTCCTTGATGTTCTCATCTCTAGAAATAATAATGGCTCTTTTTTGCATCGTGTTTTTCGGAAAAAGACGCACACTGAGCAGTATCTTCATTCTGGTTCTCATCATTTTCCTGCTCAGAAAATTGGGGTTCTAAACACTTTACCTACAAGAGCTCTTAGAATTTCTGATGATGATCATTTAGATGAGGAGAAGGCCCATCTCCTTAAGGTCTTCGAAGATAATGGATATAGTAGAAGTCAAGGTTTGAAGGCTTTCATGAATGCAAGCAAAGGTCCTAGACAAAAAATGATGATGGATTGTGGTATTGGTAAAGTTCATTTACCTTTTATTCAAGGTACTACTGACAAGATTGCTCGAATTTTAAGGAAGCATAAGATCTTGTCTTCTTTTAAGCCTTTAAACACCATTCGGAGCTCCCTTAAATCGGTTAAGGACCATTTGGACCCAAAAAGCATGAAAGGTGTTTATTTGATCCCTTGCTCTTGTGGGACTCCCTACATTGGCGAAACTGGTCGATCGATTAATAAGAGGATCCAGGAGCATTCTGCAGATATTAGGCAGGTGGCACCTTGATCTCGGCGCTAGGCGGGCGCATGCGAAAGAAGACGAAGCATCATATTTGTTTGGAAGATGCTAGAATTCCTTGCTAGGGTTGATCATTTCCATCATCGGAAATTTAGGGAGGCGATAGAGATTGAAAAGAGGCCTTGCATTGTGAATAGGGATGATAGGATGGAAGGTTGGGTTGCTGGATTCCATCTCTTCACTCCTTATAGGTTCTTTCCTTTCTTTTTCTTTGGTATTTTTATTCTTTTGTTTTTTGTTTTATTATTATTATTCTATAATTTTTATATTTATAAAAATAATTTATTTTTCTCTAGCTTTAATTTTATTTATTTATTAATGTTTTTACTTATTGCTTAATTTATTCATTGATTATATCCTTTATTTTTATTTTATATTTTATTAATACTTTTATTTATCAATTTACTTATTTATTTATTAATTGGTTAAAACATTTATTTATTTTTTTATAAATGATAATTCTTTATTTTTAATTTTATTTGTTAAAAATTTAAATAAACAAAATTATTAATGTATTTATTTATCAATTTATTAATTTATTTAGTTATTGATTAAATCCTTTATTTTTAGTTTTATTTTAATCCTAATTAAAAAAAAAATAGTTATTAATCTATTTTTTTTATTTTGACTTTGATTATTATTTTACTTTTTATTTTATTGTATTTATATTTATTTTTATATTTATATTTATATTTATTTATATTTATTTATTATTTATTATTTATTATTTATTTCTTTATATTTATATATTTTATTTTTGTTTATATATTTATTTTTATTTATTTATTTATTTATTATTATTATTATTATTATTATTATTATTATTATTATTTATTTTTTTTGGTGTCATTTCAGTTTTTAGGTTTGATTTTATATCATTTTAGTTTTGACTAGCGTTTTTAGGGTTGGGTTTGTTATGTTTTCTGTTTTTATTTCTATTTTTATTTTTGACCGTTAAATTTGGGTTTTGACCGTAGCTTCTCTCTTTCTGGTATAAATTGGGTTTGTCAGATCAGCCAATCTTCATTATCCTGATGATGAACTACAGTTGGTAGTTCGAAACGCGTCGTTCCTAAAATTCTCATGTGATTATCCCGGAAGATTTATATCTAATATGTTATGGATCACAGAAGCTTGCACTCTCAAATTAATAATATGTCTAGGGTCATAAATGTATTTTTTTTAGTACGATACATGAAATATGTTATGAACTCTTATGTGACACGTTAGTGCAAGCCGATATGCTACTGGTCTGATTCTTTCCAAAATCTAGAATGGTACACAAAAATGGGGGGGGGGAGGGGGGCAGATTTGCGCAACCACCCCATCTCAAGGAACTCTTCCTAGGTTTGACCCTCGCATAAAAATGTTCCCCAACCTGAAATTCGTTATAATTTCTTCTCTTGTATGCATAATCCTTTTGTCTATCTTTGGAAACTCTTAAATTATGATGTATTTTTCTTATAGTTTTCTCCATTTCAACTAACATATTAGATCCTAGGATTATATTATCCTCTAGATTATTCCATTTGGTAGGATTCCTCAATCTTCTTCCATATAGTACTTTAAAAGGGCTCATATTCAATGAGTTCTGGTAACTATTATCATATGCAAACTCAACTACGTGGAGATATTCCTTCGCCACTTGGTTCATTGTTGCATAACATACATTCTTAAAAATTTCCTATAGTACCTAGCTCACCTACTCGGTTTGCCCATCTATCTAGGGATGATAGGTGGTACTAAATTGAACTTAGGTACCTAACCCTTCAAAGAGAGCCTTCCAAAATGCAGACGTAAATTTTACGTCCCTATCAAAAATGAATGTTTCAGTTATGCCATGTAATTGAAATATTTATTTAATTAAAATGTTAGCTATTTGGACAGTCTTGTACGTAGGTTGTACTAGAATAAAATGGGTGATTTTACTCCGATGGTTCACCACTACCATTATTGAGGTATTTTGTCTTTTTATTCTAGGTAATCCAATAATGAAATCCCATTTTATGACATCCCACTTCCATTCCGGAATGGGTAATGGATGCAGTAACCCCACTGGGTGTTGATTTGGTGCCTTGACTTTTTGACATTCTAGACATTTAGCTAAGTACTCTGGAATATACTTTCTCATTCCAGGCCAAAAATAGTTTTTCGTTATGGAATTTTTTTTTCTAGTACCAACAATGAGCAGCGTAGGGACTTCTATGGAATTCATCCAAAATTAGATGCTTGACACTCAGCTGGTTGGGAACATATATTCTTCCTTTAAAATTGACTATTTTTTCTTTACTTATCACGTATTTGAATTGTTTTCCAGATTATTTTTTTTTCCGTTGTGTTTGTTGCCACAAAAATTCATATTCAAGGTATTTTAAGGTGACTTCTTTTATCTGATGAGAAAAATTAGTTTCAGTATGGATGTAGGAGAGTTCATACACATAATATAGCATCTTACTTAATGCATATGCTACCCGATTCTCTTTCCATTTAAGATGCTTAATCTCGAACTCAAATTCACTCAAAAAGGCAGTACATTTGGCCTCACATGCATTAATATTAAGTTTCTTAAAGAAACTTGTTAAGCTAATATGGTCTGTCATTAATTTTTTTTTTACCCAACAGGTAGTGTCACCATAATTTCAAACTGTTTATTACCGCGGTGAACTCCAAATCATAAGGCGAGTAACTTTTTTCATGTTCATTTAGCTTGTGTGACTCATAGCCTATTACCTTTCCCTATTGCATAATAACACCTCCTAGACCTTCTTGGCATGCATATGCGTAGACCACAAACTCATTTTCTGGTTCAGAAACTTTTAACATCAGGGTTGTGGTCAATAAGTGTTTAATTTCACAAAAATAATTCTACATTCTATGTTCCTCTTGAAAACCCTTCTCTTTTTCTATAAGGAGGTTATAGGATAAGAAAATTTAGAAAATCCCCTTATAAAATGATGATAGTAGCCAACTAAGCCCATGAAGGATCAAATATCTGCTACATTTTTAGAGATATTCCATTCCATAATGGTCCTAATCTTCTCGAGATCCACAACTATTCCTCAGAAGAAATTATGTCCCAAGTATTTGATTTGATCCTTGAAAAACTCACATTTACTAAGTTTCACATATAGTTTATGGTCCCATAAAGTTTGCAATACTAGCCTCAGATGTTCCTTATGCTCCTCTAAGTTCTTTGAGTAAATGAGAATATCATCAATAAAGATGAGAACATTTTTATCTAAGGATGAAAAATACTATTCATTAAGTTCATAAATCTATTGGGGCATTAGTAAGTCTGGATGGAAAAACCAAAAACTCCTAATGGCCATACCAATTCTGAATTTTGTCTTGTAAATATCCTCCTCCTTTATTTGTATCTGATGATGTCCCTACTATAAATATATTTTATAAAATATGATGGCACCGTTAACCTAATTAAATAGGTCGCCAATTCTTAGCAACAGATATTTATTCCTGATAGTTAACTTATTTAGTTGCATATAGTTGATATATAACTGTAGCGAACCATTCTTTTTTGTAACGAACAATACAGAGTTTCCCCCAGGTGACAGTGATCCAGATTTATGTAGGAACACAACAGAATAAGCATATAACCATAAATACAGAGATGCAGCAGAATTAACACTTCATTTCATTAATATCAAAGAACTGAAATTTGCTTACAGACAGAATGGAAATAAAACTAGCTAGGGCACTAGTAGCTATCTCTGAGAAGAGATGTGGCGGCTACAGGCCTCTGCACTGAGTTACAATGAGGCTCGAGGGCCTATTTATTATTGAGAAACAATGGAGAACCCTAAACATTCCAAAAACCTAACCCTAGGAGATGAAGCGCCACAACTATGGGCCCCGTTTGGGTAAATTGGTGTTTCAACTTCCCAGGGACGTAACTTTGGCATCTTATCTATGTTTGACGCACATGATACATCATTAGAAAGCTCTATCCGAGGACTAAAACTATTAGGATGAATTGAATGGTCCAATTCCCCGGTAAAAGCATACCCAAAAAACGTCGTTTAGGGCCTCAAAACGGCTCCGGAAGTTCAGGACCCGAAAAACTGCTAAAAATAGTAAGTTATGCCGAAACTGAAAAAAACTGAAAGATACAATGGTGGGGGCCCAAGTGGAATAGGCGGGTGGCCACCAATATCCACTTGGATCAGACAGACATGGGCTGATATATCCATTATCTAGTAAATCTTGCAGTTACATCTCAATTTCTGTTAACTCTGGAATACTCATACAGTAGGGGGATTTTGACACTGGCGCTACACCTGGAACTAATTCTGTAGTGAAATCAAGGTCCTGTTTAGGGTGTAGCCCCAGAATTTCCTCTAGATATATATCAGAAAATTCCTAGATAATTGGTATGTTTGCTATGGTAGTTTCTTTATTTTTGGCATTGGAATATCTAATCTGTACAACATACACTTGGCAGCCTTTTCTGAGGCATTTTCCCAACTAGGTAGTTGTAATAGGTCACAACTCAAATGGCCTCCTAATCCCTTGAATTTCACATCTTATACCATATTTCATGAGGAAGATGATAATATTTTCTTTGTAGTTAACCAAAGACCAATTCCCTTCTAATCATTCCATCCCAATTATGACATCGTAAGATACTAAAGGCAACATCTTCAAATTTTTGTTGATTTCTTTTCTTAATGCTTCAATAGGAAAATTTTCCACCTTAGTAGTTACTCTTCGTTTAGCTCTGGTAGCCAATTGTACTAACCATGGGTGTTTAAATTTACTAGTTTGTAGCTGACACATTTCAACTATTTTTGGGCTGACATAGCTTAAACTATTGCTTGGAACTATTAAAATAGAAACAACATAGTTGGGTATCTTACCTTCCAATTCTATCATTGTAGGTTGATATTTTTCCTTATGCCCTACTAAGGCAACATTAATCCTCGACATACTTCTCGCCACTTATCCCATAGTAGAAGCCTCTTGCACATTAGAAACCTCCTCTGTTCTAGCACTATGGGGGGATTTTTTGTAATAATGGGGTTCCCCACAACCCTAACACTGTAAGGGAGGTTTCTAGGATTGACTACGTTCATGTCTTCTTCATGCCTCTGCTTGCTTACCCTTATTCTACAATATGGTCTTATATTGACTCCTTCCAAGATATTTTTTTTTTTGTCCTTTATGTCCCTAACAATGTAAACTTTGAAATGGGAAATATAGACTAAAAATGGGAACTCTAGTCAAAAAATCCCTAAAAAACATGAAAAACAATCCAAAAATGAAAAGTGTGTATTCGAGAATGAGGATTTTTTTTTTGGGGTTAATTTGCAACATTTTTTTAAAAATGGCAGTAAATCTAATTTTCCTATGCCAAATAAATGTAAAAAACACACTAATGTTGTTTCTAGAATACCATTTTTATTTTTTGAGTACAATTTCAACAATTATTTAGTAATGACGTTAAATATAAAATAATGGGATTTTAAACACATTATGATTCCAACATTTTTTATCCATTTCGTTTTACATATAATATCATGACACTAAAAATCCCTAAAATTCTAATTGTTTTCAACCATAATGTTAAAGATAAAAAATATTTCACAATTTTTTACCCATAGAATTAAAAAACATTAATTTTTCAACATATTTTAACGATGATATTATGAACAAATTATATGACTAAAATAACCCAATGAAACATACAATATTTATCTAAGTTATTGTTGGATTGTGAATATTTTAAACAAATGAATTCCCCATAATTAAAACATATAATCCAACAAACATAAAATGACTCATAACTTCCTATAAGATGATATGGAAGTTAAAATCTCATTTTCATTTCTCAATGAAAAGATCATTTATATAAAAAAAATTACACAGTTATTCAAAATCACTCATATTCTCTTGCACACCATCAGAATTCATATCTTCAGATGAATGACTCAATGCAATTGAAGATGTTCAATATTATTCTTTGTCACCAACTAGTGCCCCATCTATGTCAACATGCATGCCCACAATTTAAGGTTTCAAAAGTATTCTAGATCTATGAATGGGCTCAGCACACCGCCATATCAACACTGTTTCTTCTGGTAGAAACCTCTTTAGAATCTCTATCATCTTGGAGTGAAGAGTTATATCCGATGTTTGTTAATTTGAAGTCATAAACAAGTTTTCCAACTACTTCCAATTTTAAGAGGTTTATGTGGCGACGATTTATATTTGTACCCTTTATTTTTCTCTTTCCACCAATTTTTTTATCAACTACCATATTTGTCTTGTACACACCATTGAATGGGTGTGTGTTTGTGGCATGCCATCGTACTTCAACATTTATAGCATCTGCATTTTCTGTAATGGCCTTTATAACCTTGCAAACCCATAATGGATAACCATGTGCATCTTCATCATGCAACCCTCCTTAATATCCTGTACTGAACCCCTGTAAAGGTCTTCCATGGTTTCACATTCTACTCAAGATCTTGCAGAAAAAATATACATTTCTCTTTCCTCCACCCATGTAGAATTAATAATACCTTGAGATTGTTGTTTTTCAACAATGTTTGTTTTCTCATGTTCATTTGACTCATTTTGTTGCCAAATAATTGGAGTCTTCATAATCATATCTTCATTTTTTGATCTTGAAAGGATATCACTATGATCATTGAAAAAGGACTCCCACCAAACTAAATTAGCAACATCAAAGTAGTCATATGTATATCTAATAGATTTTTTAATTTCTTCGAGGCATTCAAAATATTTTATATCTCTCTTCTACCTTCATGCATTATGAACTTAATAAACTAATTGTAATAAAAATATATTGTATGCAAATATTGGATGTTCTAGAATGAACTTACACAATGCCAAACCAGATGACAACACCCATTCTGCAATATTTGAATACTTCTTTCCCCTTGTAAGTGTTTTCCCATCAATTATTTTGATAATAAATTGATGTTGGAAGCTAATTTAATTAATTTTTACAATGCATTTCTCCTCACAGTGTGATCCCAAAATAAACCTTATCATGTCAACAATTTCTTCTAAGACATGAAAAATAGGGTCTACCATATATGATTTCTAAATATATTCAATTAATGATGGAAAGCTACCAACATCCTTCATCCTCAATGTTACTAAAAAACGACTGCACATCTGATCAATATGGCTGTGAGGGTGCCCAACAAGAAAGAAACCAACCTTTACCTTATGAAAAATTCTCAAATCAAAAATCATGTTTAGATATCCAAAAACATTTTAATTTTTGTTTTCATGAGAAGTGTTGTCCAATTGTAGATACAAAACTCTAGGAATATTACCAGGCCAATGAGAAAGCACATCATAAATTATGGATATTGTAAGATTTGAATCATTATGAATATTTGGAGTTGTGAAGTAAACTATTGGCGACATTTTCCCATTGAATACCATACATCCAACCAAGTGAAACTCGATAAAATGTTCCTCCTGTAAATTTTTGGGTGTGCGAACAAAATGTGGTAGAAGTGTTTTCTTTTCATCCATGCCATCAATTATCAAAGCCAATATTTATTTGGATTATCATAACACTTCTTTCGATGCTTGTAAAACTTTTTTCCTTTCACTTTTTTTTTTCGTGATGTTCTTTAAGTGCTTTCACAATGGAATATATACATATCATAAAATAAACCTATTAATAAATACATTTTCATAGTTGATCATTATACAATTTAAAAGAATAATGTTATGAATGCTTACCTCTTTCTACTACTTGAAATTTATCCCTTTTTTATTTTAGAGAAGCACATGTACTGCAAACCCCCATCCTTGTCTTCTTAGGAATACGAACATTGTTGAATTCTCTCCTACATATCTGCACTAAATATTGACATGTAATAAAATGACCATTTCCTTCAACACCTTATGCATATTCCTTGTATAAGTTGGAGATTTCTTGTCTTGAATACTTATCTGGAATATGTATTGTATCTCTATTTGGAAAACACTCTCCATGTTTTGAAAATAAGTCTTGCATATGTGACATTGCAGTGTTTGATAATGTCCCAAATTCTCGTTTATGACGAATTTATAAATAATATGTAGGATCTTCTTCCAAATTATCTTATATTCTTGACAGACGAAAATTACCAATTGAATCGAACATTTTGAAAGCCTTTCCACATAAGTATAAAGACCCAATATGATAATCATCACCTGTCAATTTATATTACATGCACCCCACTAAATATGAATTATGCATGATTTTATTCATTGAAAAATAGCTCTTCCTTTTCTCCAAAGAAAACTTGAAATCCATATGTTTCAAGAAATCCTTTTTACAACGATCACTTGAGATGAGATCATTGATAGAACTCATTCTTGCAATATATTCTACTCTACCCTTTGTATAGCTATAAAATCTTAGATTGATATGAAAAGGTATACTCCTACTCCTAGATACAATATTTATTAGAAACGTCTCAATCATTTCATCATTCTCTGAAAAAAAAATTCCATCATTATTAGGAGGAATACTATTCTTACTATGATCATTTTGAACATATTTAGGAAATTCACCACCATAATTGTTTGAAAAATATTCATTACCACCTTCAGCGATAGGAAAATTTCAATACCATCATCTGTGGTTTTGAAATACTGACTTGAAGGATATTCTTCACCATCTAGATCTTTCCCTTCATTACTAGTGATCTCATAGTCCATAGGACTAGTACTAAGTGGAAATTTTGATTCTCAATTTATTGGAAATTCCTCATCCTAACCTTTGTCGTTGCTGCTCTCATAGTAAATAGGATTAAGACTAAGTGGAAATTGTGACTCTCTATTTATTGGAAATTCTTCATCATGCCTTTCATCACTGTTTCTTGCATATTCCATAGTGTTAGGACTAAGCGGAAATTTCAACTCTAGGTTTATTGGAAATTATTCATTCTGCCCTTCGTCATTGTTTCTCTCATAGTCCATAGGATTAGGACTAAGTGGAAATTGTGACTCAATTTATTGGAAATTATTCATCCTGGCCTTTTTCACTACTTTTGTCATAGTCCATAGGATTAGGAATAAGTGGAAAATGTGATTCTTTATTTACTGAAAACTTTTCATCTTGCCATTCATCATTATTTCTCTCATATAATTCCTTAGGATTAGGACGAAGTGGAAACTTTGTGTTGGCAATATGATGCAGAGTGTTGTCCTTGATGGCAACCTACTTGATAAAGTTGATGGCAACCTACTTGATGAAGTTGTTCTTGACTTGTTGATTTTATCTGATGTATCTACAAGCAGCTCATAAGTACCAGAGAAAGAAATTTCAGCAAGTGCCAGAATAAAGATCTTAGACTTCTCTAGATTCAAATTCCATGATGAATAAGGCTCTATATGGTCTCAAACAAGCTCCAAGGGCATGGTATTATCGTCTTGACAAATATCTTCTAGCTATCTGGAATTTCTATCCACTATTGAACCACACAATGTCAATCAAGCTAGTAAAGATGAATGTTGGATTCAAGCCATGAATGAAGAGCTTGATCAGATTGAAAAGAATCACACTTGGGAATTAGTACCAAGACCACATGATAAAAATGTCATTGGAACTAAATGGATATTCAAAAACAAGTTAAATGAGAATGGGGATGTTATAAGAAACAAAGTTGTTCAATGTGTTGCATATAAAACCATCATGACAAGAGAAGCAAGAAAGAAGAGGTTTGATATTGAAACAAAGAAGAATACTTATAAAAACTATTCTCCTATTCTAAATGAAGTTGAATGTGCTTATTGCAATAACTTTGGCCATGAAGAATCTGAATGCAGGAGCAAAGGTCAGCCAAAAGAGCATTTTCCTTCCAGCTCCAAAGTATGGAAAAAGAAGGAATTACAGGTTGA
The DNA here is from genome assembly GCA_034641835.2 of Pinus albicaulis. Classification (NCBI taxonomy): domain Eukaryota; kingdom Viridiplantae; phylum Streptophyta; class Pinopsida; order Pinales; family Pinaceae; genus Pinus; species Pinus albicaulis. Next base: position 1,235,782,712 of record CM076578.1, read on the forward strand.
AAATTGTGGCATAGCGTTATTTGCAGAAGGTGAAGAAAATCAATGGTACATTGATAGTGGATGCTCAAGACATATGACAGGTGACAAAAAAAACTTCTTGCATATAGTGCTCTAGAAAAAGAAAAGAAGGTTACATTTGGAAATGATACTCCTGCGGTAATTAAGGGAAAAGGGTCTGTGTTTCTAAAAGAAAAGGTGAAAGCTAATGATGTCATGTATGTGGATGGATTAAGGCATAACCTATTAAGTGTAAGTCAAATGTGTGATCAAGGAACTGAAGTTGTCTTTAGTTCAAAAGAATGTGTGGTACGTGATCTTGATACAGGTAACACAATTATAAAAGGAAAAAGAACTCCAAGCAACCTGTATGTATTGAAGAACTGCAAAGAACAATGTTACTTGGGTAAATATTCATAAAACTGGCTATGGCATAGAAGGTTGGGGCATCTGGGCTTCTCTCAAATCAACAAATCAAGCAGACTTAATGTTGTTCGTGGTCTTCCCAATATTACTCTACCTGAAATTATCATATGCAAATCTTGCCAATTCGGTAAGCAGACCAGAGTGAAATTTAATGCCAAGGAAGGATCATCAAGTAGGCCTCTTGAACTCATTCATACTGACATATGTGGACCTATGAGGAAAATTTCACCACGGGGTGAATAATACTATATCCTATTTATTGATGATTTATCTAGAATGTGTTAGATTGGGTTGCTTAAACACAAAGATGAAGCATTTGAGAAATTTTAGACCTTCAAAGCACTGGCTGAAAATGAATTAGATCTAAAAATCAAGTGTCTTAGATATGATTGAGGAGGATAATATACATCAGATGAATTCCTTGAATTTTGTGAACAACATGGCATAAAAAGACAGATTTCTGTAGCAGGCACTCCACAACAAAATGGCGTAGCAGAAAGAATGAATAGAACAGTTCAACAAATGGCTAGAGCTATGCTTGATGATTCTGGAAGACCTGACACTTTTTGGGGAGAAGCAACACACACAGCAGTAAATATTCTTAACAAGGCACATATTCGAGTAAACAGTGATAAAACTCCATATGAACTCTGGTATGGTAATCCTCCCACTGTGAAGCATTTTAGAGTTTTTGGAAGCAGATGCTTTATCAAAAATAATGATGAAAAACTTGGTAAGTTTGAACCTAGAGCAGATGAAGGAATATTTCTTGGTTACTCCTCTAGAAGTAGAGCATATAAATGTTACAATAAAAGACTTCGGAAGATTGTTGAATGTATTGATGTTATTATTGATGAGTCTCCTGTAGCCCCAAAAGAAGAAAGACAAACAACAAATGACGAAGATGGTGACATATGTCCTTCTACATCAAATAGCAATGATATAGACGGTGAACCCAATGAAGAACGTGAAGATGATTTATCTGAAAAGGTTAAATCTATATAAGGAGAATAAATTCATTGTGAAAAGGGAGAGCAAGTGTCTGAGCTTTAATGAATACTTCACTCTGAAGTATATCTGTATGGAATGGGTAACAGTTTAATGATTGATCAGAATTAATAATGCACCCATGAAGAAAATGATGAAGAGGGATCTCTAGATCTGAAATGTCTATGTATTTTCTAGATTTGATGATGAAATTTTTAGATCTATGATCTGGCGAATCTATGCTGAAGTGAAGGATGAATTCTGAGTTGATTATCTGATCTGAAGAGTTGTACAGTCCTGAAAAGTTATAGATATATACGCAGGTTCGCTTCAGAAAAGGCGCGTATATACACGGGTTAGCTTCATGAAAAGCACGTATGGACAGTTATGGTTTTTGAAGAATGCACAAAGGCATACATGGGTTTGTAAACATAAAAGCGCATATACACGCGACTTCAGCGAATAAAATTAGCGTATGATATCTGAATCAATGAATGCTCTGGGTTAAGTTTACATCTGCATATCTATTCTGAAGTCTGGGTTATCTCTGATATTCTGGTTACAGTGGTCTCACTATTCTGTTTGAAGCAATGGGAAAAGTCTGATTGTTGATAAGTGAAGGGTTGTGTTGAGGCAGTTTGATCCAGTTTGAAAATTGATGAAACGTGGTATGCAGTGGTGCTGAGGGTTGAAGCCTTTAGTAAGGGGGTAGTAGCTCCCTTCAAGTGGTAGCTAGTAAACGAGAGCAGGGGGTACTGGCTCCCTTCCAAGAGAGGTTGGTAAACAAGAGCAGGGGGTTGTAGCTCCCTTCCAAGAGAGGTTGGTAAACGAGAGAAGGTTGTAGCCTTCTGCAGGTGAGTGCCTGCGTGCTGGTATGAGTCTGCGCCAGTACATAGTTGTAAGAAGTTTTCTTTATATAATAAATATTGAAGACTGAGACGACAACAGCGGTGGTTTTCTCCCGAATTGGGTTTCCACCTTAAATCCTGTTGTTCATGTGTGTTGATGATTTATTCTGTCCTTACTGCACCTGTTTACTGCTTACAAAACATCTGATGAATGAATGATGCAATGATCTAAGTTAAGAATTAAGTGCATAATTAGATCTCTGTGCATATGCAAGTTTCCTTCTAGTTATCCACGTGTATACACGAGTTGTGTTCATTAAAGTAGCGTATGGGTTTAAAAGCAAGAAAAAGTAAAAAAAATTCAGTTAGCACTAAATACTGATTCACCCCCCCCCCCCCTCTCAGTATTTTTTCCAACACTTTGAGTCTCTATTTTTTGGAAATTCTTCATCCTGACCTTCGTCACTGCTTCCTTCATACTCCATAGGATTAGGACTGAGTGAAAATTTTGACTCTCTATTTATTTGAAATTATTCATCCTGCCTTTTGGAACTACTACTCTCATAGTCCTTAGGATGAGGACTACGTGGAAAATTTGACTCTATATTCATAGTGAAATAATTTTTGTTATATTCATCAATATGAATAGAGTTTTTACGCGATGAAGATGTTGATGCTTCATAAAAAGAAACTTCAGTATCATAAGAATCCATAACATTCGAACAGAAGATGTTGAATGATGAAAATGCACTCTCTCCCAATGACAACATATAGCTGAAAAAATGAAAATTTCCCTCCAAAATTTCCCCCTAAAATGTTTGCTCCAAAAATTTTGTTTGAAGTATCTTCCTCCAAATTTTACTTTTACGATTTATTTTAAAATTTTCTACTAAAATATTTTCTTGAATATTGACACTAAGTTTGATTCAAATACAGTACACAATTTTCTTTTAATAAAATTTTCCAAATCAAAATAAATCTTACTTAGGATAAGTGTATCATTGTGGGGTGCATCGATATTTTTTGTGAAGAAGAAGGATGAAAATCTCAGGTTATGCATCAATTATAGGTAAATTTTGAAAAAAATCACCATCAAGAACAGATATTTGTTGCCAAGGATTGATGACGTTTTCGATCAGTTAAAGGGTGAAACCATGTTCTCAAACATTTTTATGAGACAGGATACCATCAAGTATGCATCAAAGAAGAGGAAATTTACAATACAAATTTCCAGACCAAGTACGGACATTATGAGTTTGTTGTAGTTCCATTTGGTTTGACTAATTCTCTAGCTACTTTTATTTGTTTGATGAATAATGTGTTGCATTCTTATATGGAAATGTTTGTTATTGTAGTCATTGATGACATCTTGATATATTCTAAGAATTATGAAGAACATGACAAGAATTTAACAATAATATTAATATTTCTAAGAGATCATTAGTTGTATGCAAAAATTAGCAAATGCAGTTTCTTTTAGACAGAGTTACATTACTTGGGGCATGTGGCATACAAGGAAGGTATAATAGTCACTATCCAAGAAGATAAGGGCCATCATGGAGTGGGAGGCTACTAGAAATATAGAAGAGGTAACATCATTCATGAGACTAACAACTTATTATAGGAGGTTCATCAAGATATTATCTCGGATTGCATATCCTATTACATCACTGCAGAGACAAGGCAAGAAATTTTAATGGACAGAGGAATGTGAAAAAAGGTTTTGAACAATTGAAACAGTTGTTGAAAAATGATCTAGTGTTAAATATTGCAAATCTGGAAAATCAATTTATGGTATGTATAGATGCTTACAAGAGAGGACTTGGTGGATTCCTTATGCAGGAAGGAAAAATAGTATGCTATGAGTCACAGAAACTGAATGAGCATGACAAAAATTATCTGACACATGATCTTGATTTGGCATCAATCATCCATGCATTGAATATGTGGAGGAACTATCTTCTTGGCAGGAGGTTTGTATTTATGAGTGATCAGAGTGGATTAATATACTTGTTTTACTAGCCAAATTTGAATGCAAGGCAAGCTAGATGGTTGGACACGATTAGTGAGTTTGAATTTGAGATCAGCTACATAAAGGATAAATAGAACATGGTTGCAGATGCTCTTCGTAGGCCACTAGTACAAAATGGCTAATTAGTTACTAAAAAAATGTCTGAATTTTGCATATAAATGACCATTTTTTAGTCGATGACCAGTAGTAGCTAATTTATAGTATATTATAACGTGACCAACTTTTAGTCATTTTTAGCTTAGTCATTAATTTTTTGTCTGAATTTCATCATCTAGTAGTATATTTAGTCATAAATTTGGTTATTAATTTATTCATTGATTTGGTTATTAATTGTCACAATTAATGACCAAATATACAGCAAAATATATTACTATATGATCACTCAAGAAAACAAATAAATGACCAAATAAATATGACCAAAATGTTGGTTGTGTTATAATATACTATAAATTAGCTACCAATAGTCATATATATGCAAATTTTACTCATCGTTTGAAACAAATTAATGACCAAAGAAATATGAATAAATGTTGGTCCTATTATAATATATTGTAAATTAGATACTAATAGTCATATATATGCAAAATTTAGTCATCATTTGTAATGAAAAATTTATCATTTTTAGTAGTCATTTATATTTTTTTAGTAGTTGCATACTCATTATTTAAACAACTAATTCAGTAGTTTATAATCATTTCATTTTCTTTCATTAATAATAATTATAAACAACAAATTTAATCATATTCATTTTATTTTTGTTCATCATTAGTCAATATAAACTACTAATTTAGTAGTTTTATATTGATTTTATGTTTTCATTATTAATCAACATAAATTAATTAGTATGATTTTGTGACTAAATTAAAAAATAAAAACCATACAATGTGCATGTTTATCTAATATAAAAACACAATGTTACATACGTTAATTACAATACTAAACAATATCAAGTGAAACTATAAATAATTTCAACCAAATAACTTATACTATATGAAATGTCAAGTATTACAATATGAGTTTCCAACTTAATATTGGTTGGACTAAAATTTACACATGAAATGTTGTTTCATTACACCAAAACATTATCATTGTGTTTCCAAGGAATTGTAGGTGAATTCACCAACTTTGAAGACTTGACCATAAATCTCCATGTGTATGTCTTATCTAGTATATTGTCTCTAAGGGTATCACTAGAAAAATTCTCTTCTCTCTCTCTCCTTTTGTGTTTGTCACTTCAGTGTTATTATTCTCATCTTTTTTCAATTCTTGCTTCTCAACATCAACATTGAGTTCCTTTTCTGAAAAAAAAAAAGAAAAAGATACAGTGCAGAGTGTAACCCATGAAAGACGACGAACACTACAATATAAACTAAAATAGACTATAAATTATTTATACAACATATATCTCAAAATCAGAAATTTCAAAGCCATTTTTCCACATAAAAGCAAAAAACTTGATCAAGTTTTCTTCAGCTTGACGATAGTGGCCACTATGTGGCCAGATGACCTGTATAAAAAAAATAAAATCAATTTCCAGCATAGAAAATAACACCTTAGTAACTTAGTATCCAACCTTCATGGAAATCTTAGGCACAATCATGTAAAAAAAGTTACATGCTAAAAAGCTAAAGTTGTAGATAACTTGTGAAAAAAACAAATATGAGATGTGACATCTAATCCTTGTCATTTTATTCGCAACAAAATTTCATTCTAAAATGCATGAACTTGGTCAAGTATATAAACAACATGTGCTCAAATAAAAACATGAAATTAAAATTTTCCAATATTCATGAAAATATTTTAACAGAAAACAACTAAAAGGATTTCAATCAATATCGTGTAATACTAATTTCATCTTCAAGCTTTGGTTTTTGTTTAAATGGAAATGATACCAATTATTTTCAATTTTATAGTTAAAATATAAACAAAACCAAAAGAAATGTTTAAAATACAATCAAACAATAAAGAGAAGATATCATGGAATGGATATTGCAATTATAAAAAAAATTGTTTACCTGTCAATCAATGTCTTTCCTGGAATTCCTAAAACATTTTCTTGCCCAAAATAACCAATGAGGTGAAATAATCACAACATTAAAAACCATAGGAATCCCTACTAGAAACATTTCAAAAGTTGATGGCTCAGGTTCTTGAAGGATCTCCAACAACAAATGAATCATATCCAAATCATGTTCTGCATTTTCTCCCCATCCTTTTTCCAATTACATTTCGTGTAACCTTCCCACACTAGATTTAAGTAAAAATTAAATGAAGGCATTGACATTTGTTTTTATATGTTATATCTATAAACTTTGAATCTAAAAATATTTTAACACAAAACAAATATAATACTAATATTATCTTCAAGTTTTGGATGTTGTTTAAATGGATATGATATCAAACATGTTCAATTTTATAGTTAAAAAACAAAACAAAATCAAAGTAAAAATTTGAAATACAATCAAACATTAAAGAGAAGATATCATGGAATGGGCATTGTAATTATTAAAAAAAAATTACTATCCACCAGTGTCTGGCATTCCTAAAATTTCTTTCCCAAAATAACCATGAGGTGAAATAATCACAAAATTAAAAAACTTAATAATCCTTCTTAGAAACATTTCAAAATTTGATGGATCGGGTGCCTGAAGGATCTCCAACAACAAATGAATCATATTCAAGAGGTTCTCTACATTGTCTCCCCATTCTTTTTCCAATCCCATTTCTTGTAATCTACCCACACCAAAGTCTGATAACATTCAAATGAAATATTTTATATTTTTGTAGAAAAAAATGAAGATTTGTTAAGCATGCTAAATGCATGGTACAGATATTCATAAATATTATCAGAAAATAATATTAAAAGATTTTATTTTTTGTTAAGAAAATTTGGAGATTTTTCAAATAGGTTAATTGCATGGTACAAAAATTGTTCTTGCAAATGTATCCATAAATACAATCGATCTTACTCATAAATATTTGTAGAAGATTTGTCAAGTAGGAAACATGTAAGTCTTTGGAGTCCTAGTTGTGTGAACATTTGACATATTTGATGCTGATTTAGTTTGTTCTTCTTTATTTGAGTTTTGAAGGCCCTTCGTATGGTGAGCATATAACAAGAGTACCTCTACCACCATAAGCCTTACACGAAGTTGGTGTCTTACTAATTCCAGTCCTGCAAGTTGCTACGAATGAAAAACAATAGAGGTCATACCCACCAAGTATAAATTTATAGACATTGACTGTTAACCCAACCATTGTGAATGTGAAAGTGAGTTTTACTACTTGGAGCATTTGGATCCTAGAAGGTTTCCTAGAAGATTGAACTGGAAATGACAAGGATTTGAAGTTGGTTTATTTTGAAAGATCACTCTTTATGCTGTCCTAATCCTACTTTATGAAATAAAATTCAAGACGACATGGTTCTTGGTCCTTTCATTTTTTAAAAGAGGCATTAACGATATAAAATAATTTTTTCATTCTCATACATGGGAATGTGTCTCTTTCCCCAGGTAGGAAAAAAAGTTCAATGTAGCCAATATTCATAGAAATGTCATTGAGCAAGTCAAGGTGATCGTACACAACTTACTCTTCATGAAATTAGGCTTACAATCCTCTACAAGCTAGTGTATGTAGTTGAATTGGAACTCAGTTGAGGCCTTTACAAAATACATGACAGTGAATAACACTCGCTAGGTTATGCGAGCAAATAAAATGGGAGAATTTTTTTCTCCTAGAGGTTATCCACTTGGGTGTGTAATACTCACTGCACCCACTTCCTAATAGGGTTCTCTCTTAGGGTACAAATTTTCTTGGCCATCAACTTCCCTAGAGCTAAATGGATTATTGGAGTTGGAATTATATTTCTTGTGTGTAAGAAAAAACACAATTCTTGTTTAGATTTTATCAAGGGCCAAGATGCTCAAATTTTCACTTAGGAAAAAAAAGAACTTACTTATGACATTCTATTGAATCTCATACTCCCTCTACTTTCTCTATGGAATCACAAATTTCTAGTAGAAGGACAAGGCATGGAGCTAGTTGCGTTGATCACTGAAGGTAAGCATCACAATAGCTAGACCTTGTAACACTTCACCACTACCCCCGATTGATAAGTTGTTAACACTTTCCCTCGTTATTTAAAACAATAAGAAGCCAACTAAATATTTTTATCATGTTAAGAATCGTTGAATTTACATTATCATGTTTTCTAGGAAACTAATTATGGTTGGGGCCATTCCTAATGACAAAGAAGATACCGCTTTAATCGCAGGCTTCATCATGATAGTTAGTGAAATGTTTGGAAATGTGTGAAAACTGCATTTGTGCCTTTATGGAAATACTTTTGCTTCTTTTTTTTAATTTCAAGCGGCTTTTAAGAAATTTTTCTTCTAAAATGTATGTCCATGTGTCAATTTTGATAGGCTTTATGTTTTTGGGTCGTGTTTTATTGATACTAGGGATTTTCACACCACTATTTTCAATTTTTTAGGCTTCTCAATTGCATACCATTTTGTGTGACATTAATAATATGTAATATATTTTATTGATAGTTAAAGGAATCATTTTATATATAAAATAATTAGAAAAAGAAAAAAAAAAACTTTCATTATTACAACTAAGATTCATCATGTTCAAGCATTCTTCCATAGAACATCCATAACATCAGAACTATAGAAATCTGCAGGAAAATTACATGGTAGGACATGATGTCATGATCCTCATGATGCTTGAACATTGGAATTGATGCATACTAAGTACCCATTACTAACAATCTTTATGATGTTAAGCACAAAATATGTAGTATTATGCCAGATGTGCTATGTTATCTCGATACCAACTAAATGGCACAAATTATTCACTATCTTGTGGAATTTTAGTTCGGTCTTATTCAACACCATAGGAGTTATATATTTTCTTATTTCCTGTTGATTCCTTGAAGTTCATAAACTATTTTTTATAACAAACATATCCAATCATTCTGCACAATTATTTCACCTTTTTTACCACTATCTCAGAAAATTCATTCATAAATGTGTTTTACAATTTTGAAAAATAAAGTACATATATTGCATTTATATGGGGGGAATTTATAGGTATTGGGGATTATAAAAAATGTATCTAGTAAAAATAACACCGAGTAAAAATAGGGTTTTTTTAATGGAAAGATGTACTGGGAATGGCGTTCAATAGAAGTCTTTTAGGAAAATTTTTGGTGTGAATATGTGACTCTATTGATTTCCTATGGGATAGTGTTACAAAGTTGAATCCCATCTAGAGCTACAAGAACCTATTCACAATGGTAAATGAGGGTGAACCTTCTCAAACTTATGTGATTTAGTGGCATGTTTTGTACATGAACTTCCTCAATCACATTTCAAGGTGCATGAACCTCCTTAATCACAGTTTTTATTTTGGCTCTAAAAGTAATGACCCAAAAGGTTGATAATACTTGTGCTACAATTCTATTATTTAAGGAAACACCAAAAATTAAAACACTACATTAGAAGCGGGAGGTTGCAGATGTGTCCATAAAACAACTCAATGCAGTACACAAGTTCATGAAAAACATATCAGGATGGTGTAGTTGTGGCCAATCAAATGATTCTTGATGGTATCTTTTCTTTTCTTGGCTGATACAATTGTCATTAATAATCATTTCCAATTTTATTCTTATAATATTCACTACCAATGTATGCTTTTGTGGCATTATATATTGAATCAGATAATATTTCAACTCCTTGGTCAGAAAAATAATTTCTAGCCATATTTACTCTCTCCATATTATGGATTGTTCAAACAGTTTGTGCTCCTACTATCTCCCTAGAATTTAATTCTATTGTACTAATTGTTGAGTCAAATTATAGACTTATAATTTTCCAATAAATTGTCAACCCGATCTGAGTTTAATTTTTTGCAGTGGCACAAGGAATTCCTACAGCACAGGAATAGAAATTTCCTGCAGTGACAAAATGTTGAATCAAATTATAGACATATAATTTGCAAATCATAAATTTTCAACCCAGGGTAGGTAAGCCTGTGAGATGCTATGCAAAATATATGCAAGATTATTACTGGAAGTGTTCATAAATTAACTATTCATATACACACCGGCTAATGCTTCTTTCCTATGTCAATACTTGGCAGCAATGGCTATGGAGTGGCATATATCATCCCTATGCAGCACTTAGGATTGTTGATATTGACCATGAAAAGATAAAGATCAAACAACAATAAAAAAACTCATGTTTATTTCCTGTATCAATAGTTTAGCAGCAATGGCTATGGAGTGGCTTATAACATACCTCTATAGCACTTGGGTTTGCTGATATTGATGCAGTAAAAGATAAAAGATAAACCACAATCAATAATCAAACTTAAAGAGCATGAATCCAAACATTGATCAAGTGAAAATAACTCATTAACATAAAGAATTAAATCACCTAACCAATTAACAGTTTGCTGCAGGAAATGCAGAAAGAAAGCACTAGCTGTGTACAATAATTATTAATGCATAAATGAAACAAAAATAAAACACATACTATTCTGCGGGAGTTGTGAGCGAAGTGGGCCCTCCCTCACTCACAACTCCTTCAAAATTCAAAGAATCTTCTCAGGAAGTTGAACAGAACATAGACTATTTTATTAATCTAGAAATTATAGTCAAGTACAGTCTTATATATTGCTATCAACAACAATCCCAACCCAACCCCCTTTACAATATGAAATACATCTCCTTTATACAATCTCTAAATCCCATATTTGGCTCGAATGACTAATCTAAGCTATCAGCCAATAATACAGGTCTAAGCTATGGAATTTAGCTTCTATAAGTATAATCCATGGCTAAAAGCATGGATTAGACAATTTCTGTTACATAGCTGAAGCTGCAGGAAATTTGGTTACAAGAGGAAATATGGAACTGTCGTAGGAAATCTAGATCTTCTACATGAAATTAAAAATGACTGTAGGAAATCCACAACGACTGTAGGAAATATCGCTGCACAATCTATCTTCAAGATTTTGCGGAGATGCTTCGAATAAAAGCAGATATTAATCAAATCATGATAGTTGCAAGAAATATGGAACTGTTGCAGGAAATTTGGATCTGTGGTAGGAAATCCAGAATGGCTGTAGGAAATCCAGAACAGCTGCAGGAAATGTGGCCACACGAGCTTTCTTCAGGAATTTGCGGAGTTGTTTCGAATCAAATCAAATATGTACATGAGTTCTAGATCAAAGAATACTTCAATTTCAAGGAAAAATGACACTTATTATGTTAATTTGACATACCTTAAGCTTATAGCACCCTTTTAGCCAAAAATAAAAAATATAGCCGAAAGAAGCATAATTAGGGGTGGAAGGAGTTCAAAAATACGGGAGGTAAGGCCTAGGAAAGGTGTCAAAAAATATGCAAAATTGAGAGTCAACACTAATGACCTCTCTCACACTCCTAATCATTTTCATCAAACATGCCCCATTAGGATCCATATGAATACTTGCACCATACTCAAAACTGTAATTGCTGCTAATTGAAATTGGAGAGTCATGTATACTATATTTCTTGCTTTTGGTGGCTCTTGCTCGAACAGTATCCTGAAATGTGTTCAATATGATGTTCATATGAGGCTATAAGCTACATCGTGTAATTTTCCTTAGATCCTAAAAACAACAGAGCATAAATGTCATTTTCTATCAATTCTTATTGAAGCTTTTGCATATAACATACATTCTCACAATTGCAACACAAGCATGTTCCATCAGTATGAATTATCAAATGTTGTAGGCCAAATTTCAAGGAAAATTGCATTCATTTGAGGCAAAGCAATAATATGACATTAACATCCATTCCAAGACAAATTATGCACACAAGGTTTTTCATTCAATACTTACCATTTGTTTCAAAGCCATAGCGAAGGTTGGATTTGAGAGTTTCCTCCAAAATCCAGTACTCTCTCGAGATGACGTTGAATTCACTATCTCTTAGGGTTGCAAGGTGGCATTGACATAATTAGTTTATTACTTTACTATACTTTGAGAGGGATATATCCTTTCATCTATACCTTTCTCTACCATCTTTCTCCCAAGTGAAATGGACACTTTCACGTTGTGAATTCCATTACTATGTAGTTTGGTAGTCTACAAACTAGACCTATCAACAGTAAGGTTTTCATACCAAACTCTTTATCTTACTCTGCTCAGTGACCATGGTTGTCTTCTTGGACTTCTTGTAGTATGAGCTATAGTTGTATATCACACAAATTTGGAGGCTCCAAGTATACATCTATTAGCTAAATTTGTATTTTTTTGCATTGTGGTCCTTAAATTGGGAGTTGTTCCACTTGAAAATGTAGGTATTATAGAAGGATGCAGAGGATTTTTTTCATTTTGAGAGAAGTTCCTTGTGGCATTACTGAATTTATAGATGCCATGATGCTACCTTTTCTCACAGAAGAAGGTTCTGGAGGAGGGACTGAATTCTTATGACTTAGTTTTGGCATGGAATATGAAATAGTGATTTTCATGACTACATGGATGACCTTGGTAAGGACTTTGATGTAGACAATATTGAATTTGATGATGGTTTAGAAGACCTTGGATAAGATGTAGAGTTCGGTGTTGTCATTAAAATTTTTTGTGTTGTTGACTCATTAGGGTAATTTTGAGGTCTAAAATGGGCCTCCTAAGGAAAATATACAATCAAAATTCACTTTATGAGAACCAATCACATTTTAGGGGATGAAATCATCCCTAATGGTTGAGGTGGCATTGCTTGAGTTAAAGGTACTTATTTGTCACATTCTCAGAGGTGGATAAAAAATCATGGTTAACCATGGTAGTGCTCTAAGTACTTTTAAAATCAAAGTAAAGTACTCATAATAAATGTCACTTCACACTTTTTGAATAAAATAATATTATTGTCATTTTATATTTCTTAAAAGAAACAATTCAAACCTGTATACATTTATTATATTATATTATATTATATTATATTATTTTTATATAGTATATTAATTACATGTTATTATATAATTTAATTAATATAAATTTTAATTAATAGCATATAATATAATTAAGAATTTATAAATTTATGTTTATATTTTATTTTAAGTTATTTAAGTACAAAGGAGAAATGCATTAGTTGTTCAATGATAATGACTTTTTCTTGAAAAACTCATTCTTATTTATAGTCACATCAATACAATTTTTTTATAAATTTTATTTTGGTACAAATTTTGAATTGAATTTAACTATGGTTACATGGATCTTGGTGCAAAAATTGAATTGAAAATTCATAAATATTATTTTATTGTTTTAGCTATTGTTTTATTATTTCCTTAGGAGACCCAATTTAGACCTCAAAATTCCCATAATTTTAATCTAGACACAATTGACCTTGACGAGGGGATTGAAGACCTTGAAGAAGCTTTAGATTTGGTTGTTCTCATTGAAGGTTTTTGTGTGGTTTTTTTTCTTAAACGATCATTTCCATAGGATGTCTTTGTTGCATAGATTCTTGACCTTGATGAGGGGATGGAAGACATTGAAGAGGCTACAAATTTTGGTGATATCACTGATGGTTTATCTGTTATTTTCTTTTTTTAACTTTTTATCACAGAGGAGGGTGTTATCCAACATGAGTTTGAAATCCCCTAATAGTTTTCAATGAATATTCTATCTGAATGTTAGGGAGTTGCACATTATAGAAAGTAAATCTCATGTACCAAAATATTCATAGACATCCCAAAAATAGAAACAACCTATTATATGTCAATTAAATATACATAGAACCAACAAGAAATATGGTAAAATCCAACATTACCAATCACTTCAACTAGTAAAGAAATGCAAGAAGAAAGCACCCAAAAGACCACAAATAATAGTAAGTAGATAAAAAGAATAATATCTCAGCAACTATAATTGCAAGGCATAAATTAATATCATATATTCCAATTGCAACACTAAAAGCAAATTCAAAATAACATAAAAGAAGAGAAAACACTATATTACACAAGTAAACATTATTAATGGAAAGATGTAACATTTATTTGCATAATCATGTCTTTATTGACCTATATTGTATAGTTTCTAGGATGGAAATCAATATATACAAATATACACTTGGTTTTACTTGGGTACAAGAAGAATAACTTAGAATGATCTTATATGTATTCTTGAATAGTTTCATGCTAACAATATTTAGATAATTTAACGAAAACCCTTGACCTATATTGTATAGTTTCTAGGATGGAAATCAATACGTACAAATATCCACTTGGTTTTAATTGGGTACAGGAGGAATAAATTAGAATGATCTTGTATGTATTCTTTTTTGGAGCTCAACGTTTCACGAAGGATTTACGTATGCACATTTCAAGAATCACTAGAATTGGTTGATAATGAATATAGGAAAAAAAATACCAACAGTGTAATCAGTGGCTTTATTGGGAGGTAGATTGAAATTGGCAAGACAGTGTTGGAAGCAAGTCAAATCTATTGGCATAATATGGCCTACATCTCTAAGGGTTATTGAAATAATTAGAAATAAATGATTTAAATTTTTTGTTGATGGGTAAGAGGAAGAAAGAGGGAATTCCACTTGTCAAATGCTAGTCCTTGTCTAAACCAAAAGAATCTGGAGGTTGGTATTCAAAGACATTCACTTATTTGGGAAAATTAGAGCTACCAAAATTCCATGGAATATTATTTCTAAATAGGGACTCTGGAGGAAGGTGATATACCAAAAGCACAGTGAACACCTTAAAATGGAATAATGAGATAGGAAGGAAAACAAAACTATCCAAAATGGATCTATAGTCTGGAAATAATTGGCGCTAACTTTCACTTTGGTAGGTGTATGGTTAGTATGGAGAGTTGGAAAAGGCGATCAGATCAAAATAGGGGTTAATCCATAGGTTCGATGTGGAGAAGCCTACAGATTAACATTGGATTTGATTGCTACTTTGCAACGTCAAGGAATTCATACCCTGGGTTAGGGAGACAATGCAATATCTGCCTCAATTTGGTAGAAAATATGGAAGGAAGGAAAGGATTTTGGTTTGAGAAAGAGGGAAATATGCCACTAGAAGGTATTTGTGGATCACGAAATAAGATTTAGATCAGAATAAGTAAGGAGGATGTTCTACTATAGTCAAGAAACCCTACTCTGGGGGATATACTCATATGTTAGGGTACAAAGAAAAGTTTGTAGATACAACCTAGGAAGAGGAGGCCTGTAGGTGAACGATTCCATGGAAGTCTTATCCTCCTCTAAATTCAAAGGTTCATATGTCATTGGTTCTTTGTAAAAAAGCACTAAATTGGAAACTACTTCAAAAATGTAGCACCCTTTGAAACATAGTGCTTCACCACCTGTCTTGATTGAACTTTAATACATATGTGTTCAAAAACAACTACCTGTACACAACCCAACAAATGCGGCTAACCAGTGATTTGTTTCTAATCTTCCTCAAAAACATCCCAATCATTCCAGAATAGTCTCCGACCTATGTTGAATTGGTAGAAAGGAGACACAACCCTGTATGTATTTTGTAACAGTCCTCTAAAGTCTAGATGTGAAGCTTCAGGCATGAAGCCAAATACATTTCTCAAGACATTCAAAGGGTTCTGATTCTCCAACCTCGGAATGTTGCACACTATACACACTTCAAGACCTTTCATGACATCGTCTAATGATCCAAATTGATTCAATAACCAATATTATAGAAATGATGAATCTATGGTCATTATCAGAGCAAAGTGCTCAAAGTACTCAACCTACGAAATAATTGACCAGTGATAGAAATCCTCAATCTCCTTCAGCATTCCTTTCATCTTTTCAGCTATGTCATCCAATTTTTTTCCAATACTATGCTAGAATGTGGCCACTAACATGAATTAGTAGGCCTCTACAGTTGAAAACCACCTATCACATTTCTCGTAATTTCATCCTACGGAAGAAGAGGTTGCACTCTCTTTCTCTAACTTCCAGTTGTAGTATGGATCCAAAGAGACATATTATGGTATGTAGACCTCTGGTTTCTCATTTAGTAGACAATTTTTCACATGCATAATGCGACTCTCAATATGATCTCTTAGACCTCTAGTATTATACATAATCTTTTTAACTTGTTCAACCCAATCCCTTCCAAACAATCATAGTTATTTTGCTTTCATCATCACTCTAGTAATCACAGGATAATTTACCAAACACCAAGAATTTTTCGTTTCAAATTTTTCTTACGCTCTCAATACACTAGCATATGTGCTTATCTATACATGATTCAGAGAAACTCCCAACTCAACGAAGTTAGAAAAATAATATATAATTCAAATTCATTCATTCATTGAAGTTTATATGTACCTTTTAAAAATTGGGTTTTGGCTCAAACAGAATGAAGCAGCAAGTAGGTAGATCATCAGTTGGTTTGATTGCTTATACAACACCATAAGCAGTAGAGCCAAGTGCAAGCAGTTGTTCTTGTTGGAAAATGTAAATAAACAACAGAGGGATGTGTTTCCCCCTTTACAACACATAGAATGCAATATTGTGGAAATAACAATTCACATAGACAGAGCAAGAACATAGGAGAGGAATTATTCTTCTATTCAACTCACAGAAACATATGAAATTACATAATTTTAATACAACATGGCTAGAGCCTGAAACTTGAATGGAATTCAATGCAGAAACAGATGGGTAACAACTAAAACTTCCTTCTTCTTTGTTCTGTTTTTTATACATGAAATAGCGTACAAAAAACATAAATCCGAACTTGAAATTTTATGGGTTTCGGCTTCAAAACCACATCGCATCCATGCCCTCATCACAAATCCCATTTTGGAGATTTTAAGTTTTAGTTGGTGCAATACAGGAATACTTAAAAAACTGTTGTTGTAATGTGCGATGACAAGATTGCATCGCAACTTAAATCTTTTAACTTGATGGCGCTATCCATTGAGATTTGCAATATACGATTGCGATCGCATCACAACTTAAATGAAATATCTTACAAGCACTTATGTGCACTATCCTCCTAAGCTTGTGACGTGAAATTTGTGATCGCATCGCAACTTAAACAAAACAACTTGCAGGCGATTAAAGGTAAGTCATAAAAAATGTGAAATGTGAAATGGAGGCGGAAAAAAGGTAAATCATAAAAAGTACGAAGTGTGATATTTAAGTTTTATGATGTGCGCTGACAATGTTGCATCACAACATCGCAAGGTTTGGTGAGGGGCTTAAAATTTAAATGGCCAAATGTGTGAAGTGCGATATGTGACACAGTCAACAACGGGAAGTGTGAAATGTGAAAAGGTAAGGAGTAAGGTGATAACAAAGGTTTGTGGATGGATTTGTAATGCGGTAAGGTTTGAGGGTCCCTCTAGATATCGCATTGGCAGAAATAGAAGTTTCAGCTAAGTCTTAAGAGGTAAAGCTTAAAAATTGTGGGCTTCGATATGCGGGAAGGAGGTAAGAGAATGCGGTGGGTAAGGAATAACTTAGAGTAAAGGCTTGGGTACTCTGTTTCTTGATTTTGCATGAAAACACTTGCGGATATGAAATCTGAGCTTGTCCTTCCCTGTAACAAAAATCAATGTAAGTGTGGCTTGCTACCAGTTTTATTCATGGCAGTGGTTGGGAGTATTTCCATCACTTCCCCTTAATCACAACCACTGCCATTAACCATTCCCAAACATTTTTTGAGATAAACAAAACTTTTCTATCCCAATGGCTTTGTGAGGATATCTGGAAATTGTTCCTTTGAACTGCAATGTTGCAACACAATTTCACCATTGTTAACTAATTCCATTATGAAATGGTATTTGGCATTAATATGCTTTGTTCTCTTGTGGAAAAAAGAATTATTTGACAATGAAATTTTTGAATTGTTATCACAAAAAATTATGGTTCCTTTGTCTTGTTCATGACATAAATCCCTCAGCATCCTTCTCATCCAAACTTCTTGGCATGCTGTTGTTGTTGCTACTACATATTCAGCTTTTGATGTTGATAATGAAACTATTGGTTGCTTCTTGGAAGCCCATGAAATGGCTCCCGGTCCCAAATGAAAAACATACACTGATGTGCTCTTGCTGTCCTCAACACTTCCATCCCAATCATTGTCAGTGCAACCAATCAGGTTAATTTCATCAGTTTCAGAGTATAGAACACCATACTTCTTTGTTCCACTTACATACCTCAATATTCTCTTGGCTTCTTTCCATTGTGTCCCCTTGGGTGTCTCCATGAATCTGGATATCAAACTTATTGCATACATTATATCAGGCTTAGTTGCAGTCAAATACATTATATGACCAACCATGATTTTGTACAATATCGGATTGAAATTCTTGCTACAATCTTCCTTGCTCAATTTCAACCCTATGATAGTTGGATTTTATGATGGCTTGTTGTTCTACATATTGAACCTTTTTAAAATCTCTGCAACATACTTTGCTTGGGAGATAAAAATTCCCTTTTCTATTTTCTTTACTTCTACGCCCAAAAAATATCTTAACAAACCCAATTCAGTCATTTCAAACTCACTTTTCATGACTTCTTTGAAATCAATAATGAGAGAAACATCATTTCCTGTAAAAATTAATTCATCTACATACAAAACAACAATAAGAATTTTACCACCATTTTCTTTGATGTAGAGTGTGGGTTCACCATCACACTTGTTGAACCCATTGTCCATTAGGTAAACATCAATCATGTTGTACCATGCATGTGGTGCTTGCTTCGGCCCATAAAGAGCTTTCTGTAGCTTACACACATTGTGTTCTTGGCCTTCTATTTCATATCTAGGAGGTTGTTCAACATACACCTCCTCTTTTAGCACTCCATTCAAGAATGTTTACTTCACATCCATTTGATAAAATTTCCATTTTTTTTGTGCTTCTATAGATAACATTGTCCTCACTATCTCCATCCTTGCAACTGGTGCAAATTTTTCCCACAGGGGCTTCACTCAATGAACCTATAATATATCACATGTGATCATAGCATATTAAACATTACCCTTAATTTGATTACATATTGAAAAATACCTCTAAAAAACACATTATTTAACCCCCTACCAATATAAACCCAATACATCTTCCCAATTTAAAAGTCCTCTACTTTCACTATGTATTTTAGGTATCCATTTTTTCATTAACATTTTTTATACCCCTTTATATTTTTTCATTAGCTTTGAGCTCCATTTTTTATGCCTACCAATATAAAAACCCTTTACCCCCTATATATCCCCCAATATATTATGTCATTTCTCCCTCATTATATATCCCACAATATGAATCCATGTGCTATCTTATTTCTCCTGCATTGAAGCCCCTGTGAGTTTTCCTCATAGTCTCTTCCTTGCTACTGCTTGTAGCCTTTGACAACTAGCCTTTCTTTTTTCCTTTCTATCTTTCTTTCAATGTTGCTCTTGGTCTTATAGACCCATTTCACCCCAATAACTTATTTTCCTTGTGGGAGGTCCATTAACTCCCATGTGTCATTCCTTTCTATTGCTCCTATTTCTTAATTCATTGCTTCAATCCACTTCTCTTCTTTGACTACATCTTCAAAATGAATTGGTTCATCTATATGAAAAAATAATGCAAATAAATTAAGACTAGAACTATTATCAACTTCTTCTTGCTCATAAATTTCGCTTAAATTTTTGAATCTTGGTCTTCTTGTATTTGCTGAAGATGTGCTTGGAGTTGCACTTGAAGTTGAGGGAGTTCTTGATCCTTGTGGTGTGCTTGGAGAAGCATTTCCTTGATTTATCAATTATTTTCTATTGCTTTCTTGCGGTGTGCTATGTTGAGCTTGTGTGGGTGGAGGAGGAGCCACCGTTGAGGAGTTTCTTACTACAGTCCATTACTCTTTCTCTTCATGAGACATACATGTCTTCACATTTACTATCTTCTCTAAACTTCAATCACAAGCTTATTCTTATATGAACTCAACATCTCTATTGATTATTAGTTTCTTGGTTGATGGATTATAGAGCTTGTAAGCCTTGGCTTCATTAGTGTACCCAAGAAATATACATTTATCCCCCTTGTTGTCAAACTTCTTCCTTAACTGATCTAAGACACATGCATATGCTACACATCCAAACACTCTCATGTGAGTGACAAATAGCTTTTTTCCACTCCATGCTTCTTCTGGAACTCTGTTCATTACACTTTTGGTTGGACATCTATTAATAATATAAGTTGCACAAGAGATAGATTCTACCCAATAATCATTTGGAAAATGCTTTGCCTTCAACATACTTCTTTCCATGTCCATGATGGTCCTATTCTTTCTTTATGCTACAACATTTTGTTGAGGTGTATACCTTGTGCTAAATTTCTTGTGTATTCCATGCTCCCTGCATAAACGTAGGAAATCTTTGGAGATATATTCTCCACCTCTATCAGTTCTCAACACTTTTATGTAGTGTCCACTTTGCTTCTCAAAAAGAGATTTATAGTGGTAGAACTGTTCAAACACTTCAATTTTATGTTTTAGAAAATAAACCCATGTCTTCCTTGTGTAATCATCTATAAATGTCAAAATATAGTGATTGCCACCTAATGACGGCGTTTGTATTGGTCCACATACATTTGAGTGGAAAATCTCCAAAGGTGCCTTTTCCCTTATACTCTTTCCTGCTGGAAATGATTCTTTGTTTGCCCAAGATGCAGCCTTCACATAGGATGTTTGGTTTCTCTATGAGTGGTAATCCCTTTACCGTGCCTTTTCTATGCAACAAATTCAAACCTCCGAAATTGAGATGACCAAATCTCAAATGCCATAACCAGTTCTCAGCTTTCACTTCTTCTTGAAATATTTTTTGTGTGATAGCTGCTACAACACCTCCTTCCTTCAATTCTGATCTCATCTTGAGAGAAAACATTCTATTGATTTTCATATGCACTTTTGCAATGAGCTGTTTACTTGGCAGTTTATCCATGATTGTGCACACATCATCTTTAAAAAACACATTGTAGCCCTTTTGCACGAGCTGTCAAATGCTTAGAATGTTACATTTAAAACCAAGGATGTAATAGACATCTGGCACATACTTATTCTCTCCCTTCTTTGTCAGAACATTTACTCTCCCTGTTCCGATGACAAATACTTTGCTATCAGTCTCTAATGTCACTTCAGATTTTACACTTTCATCTAGATTGGAAAACATTGCTATGTTTCTAGTCATATGGTTACTACACCCTCAATCTAAGAACCATATATCTTCTTGTTTTTCTTGTGCTACATTACAACCTAAAAGAAAATCTTCATGTTTCTGCTTTTCTTTTGTAAAATTTACACTTGGTTTACTACCCATGTGATTTTTCTTCTTTCTAAATTCATTTTCATAGTGACCATACATTTTTCAATAATGACATTGGACATGATATTTATCATAACTCTATCCTTGTGCTTGATTCTATCTTCAGCCTTGGCTTGGATTCTAATTGCTTCCCCTTCCTCTTGTGCTTGCAGGGTTGCTTCTTCCACCTCTATGTGGGATTCTTCCTCTTCCTCGATAGTTTCATCTTCCTCGACCTCTACCTTGACCAAAAGAAATTTTTGTCTTAAATGCATGCTCTGATGAGGATTTTTTTTCTCTCTTTATTCTGTGCTCATGAGACATCAGTGATGCATGAAGCTCATCCACTGAAAACTGTGAGAGATCCTTTGTCTCTTCTATGGCTACAACTATGGTATCAAACCTTGATGGTAGACTTCTTAAGACTTTCTCAATTATTCTCCTATCTTCAATTGTCTCACCATGAGACCTAATTAGGGTAACCAACCTAATCACATGTGCAAAGAATGAGTCTATATTATCAGACTCTTTCATACAAATATTTTCAAAATCTCTTCTGAGCACTTGAAGTTTTGTTGTCTTCACCTTTGCCATGCCTTGATAGGTTGTCTGGAGGGTATCCCATGCCTCCTTGGTCTTCGTTGCTACTGAAACCTTTGGGAAAATACTCTAATATAATACTTGGAAAATATAGAAGAGGGCTTTGGAGTCCTTCTTCTTATTGTCTCTCAACAAATCTCTTTCTGCTTGTGTCAAAGAATTGAGTGTTGTTGCATCTTCTAGTTCTTGGGAACCATTTTCCACCATCTCCCAAATATCTTGTGAAGAAAACATGGCCTTCATTTTAATGGCCCAATAATCATAATTCTTCCCATTGAACTATGATAGTTGAGGATTAGTTAGGCTTGTGCCTATTTCTTCCATATTGACTGTGTAAGCAAAACTTTCTAACTGCTGGAGAATTCGCTTCTCAAAACAACCTTTCAGCTTCTTTAGTAAAGAGATCGTTCTTTCACTGAGAGCCTAGACCTTCTCTAATACCATGTTGGAAAATATAAATCAACAACAGAGGGATGTGTTTCCCCCTTTACAACACATACAATGCAATATTAGGGAAATAAAAATTCACACATACAGAGCAAGAACACATGAGAAGAATTCTTCTTCTATTCAACTCACAGAAACATATGAAATTACATACTTTTAATAAAAAATTGTTAGATCCTGAAACTTGAATACAATTCCATGTAGAAATGGAGGACTAACAACCAAAATGTCCTTTTTCTCTCTTGTGTTGTTTATACACGAAACAACTTACAAAACACATAAAGCCAAACTTGAAATTTTATGGGTTTCGACATCGAAACCACATCGCATTCATGTGCTCATTGTAAATCACATTTCAGTTATTTTAACTTTTAACTAGCGCAATATAAGAAAACTTAAAAACTTGTTGTTACAATGTACGATGGCACGATCGCATCGTAAATTAAATCTTTTAACTAGCGGGCGCTATCAGTTGATCTTTTCAATATGATATTGCAATCACATTGCAGCTTAAATGAAATCAATTGCAGGTGCTTATGTGTGATATCCTCCTGAGCTTGCGATGTGCGATTTTCGATTGCATCGCAACTTTAAAAAAACAACATGCGGGCGCTTAAAGGTAAGTCATAAAAAATGCAAAGTGTGAAATGCGAGCGGAAAAATGGTAAATCATAAAAAGTGCGAAGTGTGATATTTAAGTTTTGTAATGTGCGATGACAATGTCGCATCGCAAGGTTTGTTGTGGGGCTTCAAATTTAAACGGTAAAATGTGGGAAGTGCAGTATGCGACATGGTAAACATCGGGAAGTGAAAATTTCAAAAATGTGAGTAAGGCAATAACAAAGTTTTGTTGGTGGATTTGTAATGCGGTAAGGTTTGAGGGTCCCACCAGATATCGCATCGGCAGAAATATAAGTTTCGGCTAAGTCTTAAGAGGTAAAGCTTAAAACTTGTGAGCTGTGATATGCGAGAAAAGGTAAGTGAATGCAATGGGTAAGTAATAACATATATTAAAGGCTTGAGTACTATGTTTCTTAATTTTACATGAAAACACCTATGGATTTGAAACCTAATCTTGTCCTTCCCTGCAACAAAAATCAATGTAAGTGTGAGTTGCTACTTGTTTTATTCATGGCGGTGGTTGGGAGTATTTCCAACAGTTCTACCTAGAGTCAGTTCAGTAGTGATATCGAGACCAAGCATCACAAAACGAATAAGAAAAATTGCATTAGCCAAACTTATTATGCTATTGGTAATGGAAGGCAGTGCTGCTTGCAGCATCAATGCAGTTATTAATGTTTTTTTAGGGGTAGATTTCTTTGTTGTTTCCTACCCCAATGATTTTTCCATTGTCAAGTTCGTGGGAGAGAATGTCATTGAAAGAGAACCTCGGGTGACATCTTCTTTACTTCATCTCCATTTCCATGATTGTTTCGTGCAGGTATTACATCTATACATATATGTCTATGAGTATGGCCTATACTTTAACAAAATGCGAATGAACAAATATTAATCATGGTGTATGTATTGAGGACTCCAGAGATGCGATGGGTTTGTGTTGTTGGATGATACCCTAAGCTTGAAAGAAGAGAAAAAAACAGTACCCAATAACAATTTAATAAGAGGATTTGACGTGGTCACCGAAATCAAAAGCCAACTACAGAGTGCATGTCGAGGGGTTCTATCTTACGCTGACACACTTGCCATAGCTGCAAGAGATTGTGTGGTCTTGGTAATTATTATATTGATTCTCTACATCCAACCACCTTCATGAGTGAGGTGGTTGATACAGCCACCTCCGTGACTGAGTTGAAGATTCTAAATCTTGAGATCGAGAGTCATATCTAGCAATTCCATCAAACATTAAACTATCTCGAAAATTAACCATGTCACTTATAGTTACAACTTTAGGCGTTGTCGAGATTTGAAAGGAACAACCTTCAAAATCTTTCAAAAATTTGATCCCAAAAAAGCAACTATATATTAATTAAAACATGGATAATATGTATCATTGAATTGCAGATCATTTAGTTGCAGTATCATTTGATTGGGTTCACCTAGCAACTGATCAGGTTATCCATCATCTGAAACGAAGAAAGAAAATAAGGGGATTACTCTATGAGTTCAATATTACTATGTCCTTAAGCTCAAGGCATGTGTGACAGCATCATTCCCTCCCAGAATAGAAGAAAACATCTAATGATCATGTTGACTCAAAGACGCCCACCCTTTTTAATGTCCATCTGATCCACTCCAGTGCCTGAGGCAAAGTTGGTCCTCCTCCAACTTGTTCCAAAAGAGCTCAACATAATAATAATAATAATAAAAAGGGTTTTTATAAACCCCTCCTACATGCTTAAATATATGTTAAGTGCCCCCTAATTTTTTTGGGCAAATATTAATTTTTATTTATTTATTTGTTTTGGGTCGGGTTTAGTTAAAAGTTGAATTTTTTTTTTAATATTTGGATTTTTAACCATTAATCCATTTTTTATATTAAAAATTAAAAATATTTAATAAATTAATAATCTTTTAGTTTATGTTTTCAAATTAAAAATATTTTTAATATTTATCAAGAAAATTAAAGTGGCCTTTGGATGGAGTATATTGCCAATATTGTTTAATGTTCATTTATTTGCAGGATATTTCCAGTTGTGTTTAGTGTTCAAGTAGCATAAAATGGCCATCATAGATGACACTTTTCAAAGGGCAAACAATTCCCTAGATGATATGAAACAAATAAAAAAAATGGATTGACTATGAAGTGTGGTAAGTCCTACCTTGGTAAACACCATTGTCATCAATCACTCAAGATCAACAACATTCAATTAAATAAGTGTGAAACAACTGATCATGATAATTTCATTACTGCAACCATCTAAGTTTGATTTATCTTTTTGGTGCTTCATGGTTGATCCAATAAGAGTGGTTTACGGAGAAAACAAGTATCTATATCTATATGAATGAAGATCAATTTTGAGCAATAAGAATCTACAAGTCAATATCATACACCCTTCGAGGTGCCTCTTCATGTAGTTAGCACTTGTGGGGTAATATTGTGGCCCCAACTTGGGGACATGTATTCCTATGCAAGAGTCTATGTGAAGTATATAATCTTAGTAAAATTATGACCTACACACATCTAACTGAGGAAGCATTAGTGGCGGCACTTTGCCACTCCAATAAAACCTACTTTGAAAAATTGAAATGATTTCAACTCAAAACATGCAATCAACTGGCCAACAATGTATCAATAAAACTATGCACATGAAACATAGAGTGAGTATAATGCATATATGAAATTCAATATGACTCGTCAACTAAGTTAATTACAAAAGGACTTATTTATGTATAAAAAAATAAAATTTAGATAACTTGGATCACATCAACCCTATATATTACAATGGCTCAGCTATTGTAACCGTTCAATTAGGCTTATTAGGAGTAAAAATAAATTTTGAACCAAAACTAAAATAGAGGAATAAGGGCCCGAAACCAATATAATGAGGATGTGTCTATGGTGGCTTCATTTTTTGGATGTTTATAGGATATACTTCAATCTTCATGCATGATATGGAGTCTACAAATACTCTCATACTCACAACATGATTACAACCGAAGAAATCCCCATCATTCATGGAAAAAAATTAGTATTCTATCCAAACATTTATGCCACTTATTCTATTAGAATCCAATAAGGGAAGTCCAGTCCATTCATCCTTTACTCACACCCCTCAAAAAATTTCACTTGAATGGCCCTATTAGATTCATACTCATATTTAGTGTCATAAATAGGTCTCTTTCAAATTAAACACATTTAATATCACACTTTCGTCCTTCGTCGTGAATAAAGTCATCTAGTTGATCATCTTCACAAAAAAGGGAAAACAATTCTAGTCATCACCAAGGAACATCCTCTCAAATCCATCCTCCAATTTTTTGTCCTTTTCTATAAAGATAGAGTTATGAAAAATATTTTCTTCCACACACACCTACGAAAGGGAAAATATCAATTAATCATTAAGGACATCATCATTGGAAGAAGCCACATGGTCATTTATGGTGTCATTAGGTTATCAACACGATATCTTTTGATCTTTTCCCTATGCAAGATGACCTAGATAGCCTTCAATGGTAGGGATGATGAGATATGACATGTCCATTAGTAAAGGTCCTTCTAATCCTATTAACATTTTCTTGGTAAACAAAATATACCATGAGTTTGATAAATTAATCCCTAGTACATAAATTAGGGTAGATATGTCTAGATACATGTGTATCATAACATTTAAATCTTTGATTAATCCATATATGTTGATCTCTATCTTTTTGATGGCACAAATATTCCTATGAGGCCTAATTTTGTTAAAACCTAATTAATGTGCAATATTCAAGGTAATCAATTATTTGTGTAATAGTAAATTATTTACTTTCAGGGGCATGTATAAATTGGAAACAACACTATATGATCATCCCTTATACATAGTGTGCAATAACACTGCTTTATCTAGGCAGGGATCATTAATGGAATATTTTAAACCAAAAATCCTTCTCACCTACTCTTTGATAAATTCCACTTTTATTAGCTAAAGGAAGGAGACAAAAATATCATAATTAGCCAAGTATGTCCTCAGGTCTATATTAATTTCTAATGTCTCATTACTAACCATACTCAAGGTTGGTCTTTTAAGGATCTTAGTTGGTTGATTTGTACGTTGAGAAATACCTTTTTTCACATGATGATGTTTAGTTTCCTTTTGGGAAGGTGGTTGTGGACTAGGAGTTTCTATAGTTGGATCATATAGAGATTGGATATGTTTATTTTTTATTGCAATGTAATCAACTCTCTATCACATAAATTCCTATTAATTCCCCCCCATGTGGGTGTAGGTGTTGTAGCTCTAGGATTTGCATGAAGATCAAGTGGCTTATAATTCATTCAATCCTCTACCAAATGGTTCACCATGAATTCCATGTAATATATATATATATATATATATATAGATATCATTCACTGACCCATCATTCAAACTATCTATACCTATTGGAGAGCTTCCTTAGACACCGAAGACATGTCTTAGTTGTGTGCCATGTTTCAAGAATTTCACTAGTGCTTCATATAATAATCAACCACATTGTTTTTTCTATGGGATTGGGAAATATATAATTCTAATCCTATTTCTTAAAATTATCCTAACCTTCTCCTCCTCCTCCTATCGATGTGATCCTATTTTATTGAGTGTGTCTTTCCAAAAGGAGAATATTGTTTTACATAACCTAATTTTGTTATTGGAGGGACTCTGTATTCTTGGGTAAATTTACCTCTATCCTCTTCATGGCCTCAAAAAATAAGTTCATCTCATTCTTTAAGGTACTAGTGTTGGCCACATTCTTCTTTAGCTAAACCTTTCTTCTGGAATAATGGGCATTGGTGGACTGACTAATTGCAAACATATTTTCTTACAAATTGATAGTATCTTCCTTTGAAACAACAAGATTTATAAGATATTTTTATATTAGTTTATAACCCAAGTCACCTTCATATGGCTGAAAATAACACAATATTAATGCATTATCAAATGGGATAAGTTCTTGATCAAGTTTCTAGAGTATTTGATTGAATCTCTTGTTGAATTCATCCATTTTTTTCACACTTATTGATAGTGGTTAGAGAGGCTAGGATGTACTTTACATCTAGAAAGGTCACAAACCAGCCATAAGAATCATCTTCAAGGGACATGGAAAATACTTTGATCCTCACATGTGCTAAAAATATGACAAGAAAGGCCACAAAAGAGTCATAGGACTCATCTTCAAGGGACATGGAAAATAATTTCATCCTCACATCCATTACGATGGAGAACCTTAAAATTATTAGAGATGATAAAAATAATTCAAGAGGAATTGGTGGGAGATCCAACTACTCATCCTCTCTAACCCATCTTAAGCCATAAATTAGAAACCCTATCCATCCTCCCTCACTCCTCAAAATTTAGGAGAGGATCAATCTAGTGGTAACTATTAAAATTCTATTATCCCAAATCGAGTGATTGTCAAGGAAAAAAATCCATACCACCCTATGTATTCTCATGATCTATAATTTATAAACAAACCCTATAAGAAATAGGTGTCACCTCATGGAGAAATTTGATTAAAAATAGGTGTCACCTCATGGAGAACATGTTCTTCCCTCATTATTCTGCCTTAGTATGAGCTCCAAGAGAATGATGAAAGCTTCCTATCAACACATTCACGGCAGTAGATAGTAGAACCAACCTAGCAAAATGTTGGATTAGTTAAAGGAGTAATACATATTATGTGTAGATTGCAAAAATGTAGGGACTTTCTTAGAGTCTATGGAGAGTTAGCTAAAGAATTAAACCATGTCATTGATGATGGTATGAATTTTAACTGTGAGAGACCTTTGCGGTCCTCTAGAATGTGGAATTGAAGTCATAAATTCTTGGAAATATGATAAAAGTTGATAATGACACCTTAAATAGGAATATTTCATAGCTAAACGCAAGTATGAATACCCATAATTTGAACATCTGTAGCAGGTTGCAAAGAATTTTGGTGGACTAAGGGATAGATGGCCTACACATCCATTGTATTCAAGTGGGTATAATCGATATCAAGTCCAGAATCTCTAACAAATATGGTGCACCTCTTAAAAACCAAGCTCAGTGATGCCTCTTGTTGTCCCACCGAGAAGATATTGTAGAGTCTCCTCAGCTACTCATCAGCAATCAAGAATTAAATAACTAAGAATATATGTAGGCACCAGATAAGAATTATCGAAAGAAAGAAAGAATTGTGTTGTATTTGTCTTTATCTTTTAGTCTAAGTTTGTTTGTTAATAATGAATAGTTACAGGGAAGTTTATATGAATGGTGTTGACCCATGGATCAAACCATGAGAAATATGATTTACTATCGATTGACAATCAACATACTACTTGTATCTGACTTTTAGGTTCAAAATATTCTAGAAGTAATTAGCAGGGATAGATAAAAATCCATATTTTTTAGTTTGTACCTGAAAGCACCTTTATAGGTAATCATTTTGAAATGAAAATCCTATTTCCTTACTAACAGAGATAAAATTAATAATGAATTCCATGTATTTATACTATGGACAGAAAGAAAATTAGGCTGATAGCAAGCATAATTTTAGTTCTAAAAAACGTGAATTTTTTTTCCAAGAGATCAAAGGCATCATCCATTTCAAATAGTTTAAAACACTAAATTCTTCAAAATTTGTAACTATGAAGAGTTTGCAAGATTTATATGCCATTAAACAAACAAAAAACTATAATGGCTTTGTTGAAATGAAGAAGACAAACCTGAATATAGAGAAAAGGATCTGCCACAAAATTTCTCGAGTAACTAATATTAGAAGTTGATGCACATGTAAATATAGGATTAACAACACACTAGGTTGAGATTCTTTCGTTAAAAATTCCTTTTTATTGAGATTGATAAGCTAATAAATTAGCTGTTTGATATTATGAATTCAGTAGTGATGTTATTCATAAATCTCTAGAGTCATCTCCCTATCGGAAAAACTCAATTAAGAGGACCTTAACCATGAATGTAAATGATTTTTTACCTCCTCAATTGGATGTAATGCTATTGGATTTCTTCCATGATAAACTCTAATAGACCATGATGCTTCATTATCCTCTCAACAACCAAAAGGGATCATGGAAGGTTTCATGAAATGAGAGAATGTAAACCAAGTAAAAACATCCCCAAAACCCCAAAAATTAGAAATGACGCTAGGAAAAATATAAAGGTAAGTGATAAAATGCATGCATGAGCCAAAGAATCCCATCTCCACATGCACCTACATTTTATATTGATGTCACAACATCTACCGTCACCCAAAATGTTCAGTACTGAACGCTTCAATTCCTTCTCCCCCATATCATGTAAATGATATTCAACAACAAATCAATTCCTTCATCCAGAGTCTTCGAAACCATATCTCTCCCCCCAAGTAATACACCATCAATACCATAAACCCCTGTAAACTTAGTGGACCAGTAAAATACCCATATACCGTATCACATGCAATTCAAGGGAACTCCACTTGGGATCTCACAATAACCAAATAGATCTTAAATACATCGGTCGGGTAAGCAACCGGCCTAGGTTTTTATTTATAAAATATCCTTCTAAGCATTAGAATCTTCAATGAAATTACAGAGTTTCATCAAAAACATGTACGGATATTTTTCTTTTGTGATATTAAAAAATGCTTCCTTCAGTTTCTTCCCCACCCTCTCACACTTGTATTAACATAAACATTAGAGCACACAAATATCTTAATTTATATTTTAATGATTCATTGTATTTCGGCGATAGCGTGAGAATGTTTTGCAAAAATTGCAGATATTCTATTGGTTTTATTTGATTGTGGTCTAGTATGATGGTGATGGTTTCCTAGATCTATGTTGTGGTCATTCTCTTAGTTGTTTTTTTTTTCGTTTCTCTTAGTTATACAAAGTGTTGGAGTAGGTGAGTCTAAATATAAGGGATGACATGTTGTGGGTGATTATGTTTCATATTTTTTTTTATGAGTCGTAGAATTTGAAAACATGAGAATTGAACTAAGTAAAAATTAGAGATCATTAAATAAATTAAATTATTGTATTTTTAATACTAGTAAATATATTATAATTGTTTTATTTTTAAGTCAGTCTTAGAGGTTAATAGGTCATGTTAAATTTTCATGAACAAAACCTATAGTTGAGAATATGGGCATTTAATATGTTTTTCATAATAAGAATAGGTATCATGGCATTTACTATCGCCAAGGAAGGAAATAAACAAAAAGGGACTTAAGTCCTAAATAATCAGTGGCCATTAAAAAGGCTTCAAAACACCACATTAACTATATTCTCTAAGGGATATTTTTTGTCCTCTATGAGGCATTTGTCTTCCATTCAGAGGCTTTTTACACCATGATTGGGTCTTGGAGCCTCATTATTGGACCTTAGTGAATATTCTACGTAGTTGGATTCAGAGACCGCTTTGTCTCTAAATTTTAACACTGCGGATGGATTCAGAGACCCCTGTAGTGAAATGTAATCCATTGGTATCAAAATTGAAAATTTTCATTTTTCAAGTGGCGCAATTAAAAATTACTAACATAAATATATAATTAATATAATTTTTGTACTTTTTATTTGGTCATGTTTTTATTCTTGAGCTATAATAGTCATTTACGTTAATCTTTATTAATTTTGTCACTTATTATCTAGTCATATATTTTAGTCCTAGAATAAATTAGTCTTTTAAGTTAGTCGCTTTTAGTTTAGTCACTTATTATCTAGTCGTATATTTTGTCCCCAGACTAAATTAGTCATTTTTAGTTCGATCACCTAAAATTTCTCAATTTTAGTAGTAATTCACTTGAAATAATTGTGGTGACTAAAGTTTTAGTCATGAAGTCACTAATTTCATAATTTTCAACTAGTGGGGGGATATAGGTGAATCATATCACATTTATGAGTTCTTATGGGACAAAATTACAGGATGAGATTTTACAGGAAGGACAACGGGATAAGAAGTACATGGAGCTTATGTACAGGATATAACAAAATATAAGTACACGTATAGTTACAGGTACAACTGCAGGTACAGGTGCACAGGATGTGGACTATCGTCTCTCAACAAATGGCTTGATCAAATTTAGGGAAAAGATATATGTGCTAGACAATAGTGAGCTCAAGAAGGCTATCTTGAGAGACTTTCATGTGAAACCGTACTCAGGTCACTCAAGATACTAGAAGACATTGACAGTAGTGAAGAAGTTTTATCATTGGCCGAATCTGAAGAAGGATGTGGCAGAGTTTGTGGCTAGATTCTTGGACTATCAGTAGGTGAAGGTAGAGTGTAAACATCTTGGTGGACTACTACAACCAATTATAATTCTGGAGTGGAAGTGGGAGGTCATTTTCATGGATTTCATCACAGTTTTTCCAAGGATATCTAGAAAACATGATTCTATTATGGTTGTCATGGGCAGGTTGACTAAGGTATCACACTTCATTCAAGTGAAGACTATGTATTAAATTAGTGATGTGGCATAGGTATTCATTACAGATGTTTTCATATTACATGGTGTTCCAAAGAATATTGTGTCAGAAAAGGATGCTAAGTTCACTTCCAAGTTTTGGAAGGAGTTGTTTGCAGGTTTAGGGACAAAGTTGGCCTTTAATAAAAATTATCATCTGCAGACAAATGGACAGATAGAGACTGTCAACAAGATATTGGAGGACATGTTGAGGATATATGTGATGCATCTACAGATGATATGGGATGAATACCTTCCATTGGTCAAGTTTTCTTACAATAATGGGTATCAAGAGTCACTGAGGATGATTTTGTTCGAAGCATTGTATGGGTGGAGTTCTAATAATCCCATAAATAGAATTGATCAGGTGAATAAGGTGTTGATAGGACTAGACATGTTGACATAAATGGAACAGGTAATGTAGGTAATCAAGAAGAATCTAAAGGCATCACAGGATAAGAAAGGAAGGTATACATATCATAATAGGTTGTTTAAGGAGTTTCAAGTTGGGGAAAAGGTATACTTGTTCATTAAGCCGAAGAAGAGATCCTTGCAGATTGGATCATGTGTGAAGATGGCACCTCGATATTGTGGGACTTTCAAGATTCTTGAAAGGATCAGACCAATAACCTATCGAATTGATTTTCCTCCAATAGTGAAATTCCATGATGTTTTCCATGTGTCATTTCTTAAGAAGTATGTTAAATATGTTGATCATGCAATTGACTGGTATGTATTACAGGTGGAGACAGAAGGAGAATTCCAACCGGAACCACAGTGTATTTTGCATAGAAATATGCTCATGCTACATAACTAAGAAATCGAGCAGGTTAAAGTGCAGTGGAAGCATTTTTGGCCCAACGAAACTACATGGGAGATGACGTATCAGACGCGAGCTATGTATCCTTCTCTATTTGTTGGTTGGGAGAATTTCCTTAATATTGGTATATGCTTCAGTGTGATGTTTTGGTATATGTACATTTGTATATGGATGTACATACACTTCAAGAAAAAAGCACATTGGTGAGGGTCATGCTTGTGACAGACCTTTAAGGTCCATCACCAATGTCACATATGGTGACAGTCATTAAAAAATTGTCATTGTAAGTGTATATAGTGATGTTCCTTTACGGTCCGTCACCAAAGACATTTTCAATGACACTTTTGGTGCGGGTCGTTAAAGGCCCATCACTAATTCTCTCTTTGGTGACACTTCTAGTGACGAACTTTTAATGACCCTCACCAATGCTCTTTTTGTTACTTTTAGTGACGGTCAAAAAATGTTCGTCATCATTGATCACTAAAAACCATCACTATAAGTGTATATAGTGATGGTCCTTTATGGTCTGTCACCAAAGACATTTTCAATGACACTTTTGGTGAGGGTCGTTAAATTCCCATCACTAATTCTCTCTTTGGTGACACTTCTAGTGATGAACTTTTAATGACCCTCACCAATGCTCTTTTTGTTACTTTTGGTGATGGTAAAAAAATGTCTGTCATCATTGATCACTAAAAATCATCACTTTAAGTGTATATAGTGATGGTCCTTCATGGTCCTTCACCAAAGAAATTTCACTTTTGGTGAGGGTCGTTAAAGGCCCATCACTAATTCTCTCTTTGGTGACACTTCTAGTGACAAAATTTTAATGACCCTCACCAATTCTCTTTTTTTTACTTTTGGTGATGATCAAAAAATGTCCGTCATCATTGATCATTCCAATGAGTTTTTTATGACGCTATTTTCCTGTTAATATATTTTTTGTCAAAAGATAACAATTTAATACCATTATTGTGGAGAATTTTTTATAATATGTCCAAGGCATAACATGCATAACACTAGTCCATGACACATATTGGCGCTTCGCACGTGTTGGCACTTGGAAAGTCTTAGCATGTATGGAATATGTTGAGATGCCTTGGTATTATTTAGCATGATTTAATATTAAATTTATTTGTGATGATCAATTTTTGGAAAGTAGATGAGAAGCAACAAAGGAATACTTGGCACTTAGAATGCACTAAGACTTTGCACTTGGCACCTATTTCCGCCTAGTGTTAGTGTGCCTAGCATGCCTCTCTTGGAAAAGGTAAATTAATTACTTATTAACCCTCTTATGTGTTCATTTCCTTGTAGTTTAACTCTTTTCTCCCTTTTGTTGTCTTGAAAGTCCCTAACACACATTGAAACACCCTTGCACATCTTTGCATGCCTTATCACTTGGCACATCTTAGCATGTTTGACATGTATTCCAACTATCTGGCACATCAAGGGGGTGAGGAGAGATGTAGTCCTAAAGTAGGTCGAGTACGAGGGCCGAGTAAGGGTTGCTAAAGGGAGGTCATGATCATCCTCTAGAGAAAGATCATCATATGAGGGTTCAGAAGAATGTTGCATAACTTAATGGTTAGTTTGTGCTAGGAAGTAGGATGGCATATTGTTGGTTCTCTTCTGGAAGATTAAGCTTAAGAGAGGTTTCTCATGAGAATCTAGGCATGTGATTTCATGGTGTCTTTGTGTGAAGGCCGCATCAAATTCTGAAATGTTGAAATTTGCAACAAGAAACAGTGAGATTGGAAACTAGAAAGGACAAAAAAAAATCCACCCACACTGGTGAGGAATTTTGATGCACCAGGAGTGAGGAATGTGGGGCATCTAATTTATTTTTCCCTTAAATAAATTAGACAATAAATTGTAATTTCATCTCATAACAACTTGTGTCAGTTAATTAAGTCATGATGACTGAGTTAGCTCAAGGAATTGGAGTCGAGGGTCTAATATGAGGTATCTAGAGGGATTCTAATATTTTTGGGGTCCAGTTGAAGTTGATGCATTAGTGGGGTGCAAGTGTAATTAACTCAATTTAATGAGTTAAAATCAGTTTAACTAGTTCTAACTGAGTGATGACCTAGTGAGAGTTCCAGTGAATTAAATTAGATTTAATTCACAATGAGTGATCAATTAGAAAAATGATAATTCACTATTAATAGTTGTATGCATGTCATTTTTGAGGAATACCCTGTTGAGACAGAGGTTAAAGGGAACATAACTATCAGTTTTATTCAGAGAAAGTTTCCCATGTGAAATTATAAAGTCATTGGGATGCCATGATGGATTGCGCAATCAAGGAAGATTGATTTTCCTAATTAATAAGGATTTAATTCCCTAGGAATTGCATGAGTAAGGTAGGCTAAAGTAAGGATGAGAATTGGCTAAATACTAGACCGAGTTTTCCTAGATCAACGGGAGACAATTGACAGAGTGTTGCAAAATCTCATGAGAGATTAAGCATTGTATTGTTTCATGATTCCTTGACTTAATACACAATATAGATAGAGGGGTTTTGATTAGTTGCTTTCCCCAAATTCATCATGTTGTTGGGTGATTGATAATTTATTTCTCTTACTTATATATGATTGTGCAATTTTGTTTTGTTTCCATAAATTGTAGGAAGGATTCAGTATGTTGTTTTGGTAGATTACAATATTAGATTGAATCTCATTGGTTAAATTTTCCACATGGTATCGGAGTGGGAATTTTTTGGGTGGCGAGCTTGTAGAGAATATTTGAATATTTTGGTGTAAAATTTTAGAACAAAAAATAGAATATTTGGATTCCTTGTGCAAATCTACCCAAATGGAAAAAAAAAATCCGTCAAATCGGAGCTCGGATGAGGGAGATATCATCAATTTAAAATCAACTCTTTTTTAGAAACTTTTTGTAACTTCGAGACAATTACACTGTGCGCGAGTCAAGAACCTATATGCACTTGAGGTACCATATGCATGCAAAAATTTGAGGAGAAAGGCAGAAGTTAGAGACTTGGTGGTTTAGAAGGAGCATAAATGACCTCTCAACATGCATCCTCATGAGAAGCAGTCTCAGAAGGTTGTGGAGTAGCTGCCACAGTTGGAGAAGCAGAGAGGAGACCGAGTGGAAGCATCCACTCAAGAAGAGACCTCCATGAGGGGGAAATTTCAAGCTATATGGGAAGAGGGAGCAACCATACCTTGAGGTGTAAGGTGGGGTTATGTGTAGACATAATCCCAAGATAAGAAATTTGGGCAAGGTCCATTGAGATGGTGTGTCTCATGGATCGAACCTGGCTACGAGGAGCCCACACTACAGTAGTACTAGGAAGGATCGGTTAGATTGATGTAGTCAAATGTTAGCAAGACAGAAATCATAGTGACAGATTTCAAATACTGGAGCACAAATAGAGTTAGCAATAGTTCAAAGGGCACAGATGCAGATGTCAGCAGCAGTGAAGAGAACCCAGTACTAGACAGGTGCAGTAGCTAGCAGCAGTCAGAAGACTCTCATTATAGATGCATTATACTGATTCATTTGTTCAGAGGCTATTCAGTTTCAGGATTTGCAGGTGCTAACAACACTAGAGAAGTGTAGCATGCAGAACATTCCAAAGGTACCAGATGGGGATAGATTGAATTCCTTTCTTGTTAAGAGGGAGTGTTGAAATTTGCAACAAGAAACAGTGAAATTGGTGACTAGAAAGGACAAAAAAAATGCACCCATACTAGTGAGGAATTTTTATGTACCAGGAGTGAGGAATGTGAGGCGTCTAATTTATTTGTCCCTTAAATAAATTGGACAATAAATTGTAATTTCTTCTCATAACAACTTTTGTCAATTAACTAAGTCATGATGATTTAGTTAGCTCAATAAATTTGATTTAAGGTGATCGAGGTGGATATTGGTGGCCACCCACCTATTCCACTTGGGCCCTCGCCATTGTTTCTTTCAGTTTTTCAGTTTCCTTAATTATAGCACAATTTACTACTTTTGTCAGTTTTTCGGGTCCTAAATTTTTGAAGCCGTTTTGAGGCCCCAAACAATGTTTTTTTTGCATGAAAGGTTTGGCGATTTCATAGAAATTGTATTAGTAGTTGTAGTCCTCATAGAGATATTTCTAACGAGGTATCATGTGCGTTAAACGATCATATTCAACCAAGTTACGACCCCAGGAAGTTGGCTGCCCAACTATCCCCAACGGGGCCCATAAACTCTTGGTGTTACATCTCCTCAGGATAGGGTTTTCGTTGTTTAGGGTTTTATCTTATTTTAAATAATAAAAATACCCTTGATCCTTATTGTAACACAATTCAGTGGAACATATCTATCAGTCGTATTTATAGAAAATTTCCCATGTGCAATTATAAATTCATTGGGATTCCATGATGGATTGGGAAATCAAGGAAGGTTGATTTTCCTAATTAATATGGAGATAATTCCATAGGAATTGCGTGTGCAAGGCAGGCTGAAGGAAGGTTGAGAATTGGCTAAGTACTAGACCGATTTTTCCTAGATCAACAGGAGACAATTTGCAGAGTGCTAGAGAATCTCAAGAGAGATTAAGCATTGTGTTGTTTCATGATTCCTTGACTTCATAAAAAATAGAGATAGAGGGTTTTGAGCAGTTTCTTCCCTAGATACATCTTGTGCTATGCGATTTATAACTTGTTTCTCTTACTTATATGTGATTGTGTGATTATGTTTTGTTTCCACAAATTGTAGGAAGGATTCGGTATCTTGTTTTAGTACATGATTACAAGATTAGATTGAATCTCGTTGGTTAGATTTTCTACATGAAATAGAAGAGAGGGTTGATACCATCTTTCCTTGTGGTGGTTAGTAGGCCGCAAGGTCTGTGATAAAGACCAACATAAATGGAGGAGGGCTTGCACTATAATTTAGAGCCATAACAGAAGTCAACGTAGGCATAATATTGACTGAATTAACCCTAGTTTGAGGGTCTACATTGAGATCTGAAGTTCATGTCAAGATTCAGTCAAAGAAATGCCCAGAATCTATGGATCCATATGAGCTAGGTCGAGTCTCTTATGGAGGAAATAGTCATGTTTTTTCTATGTGTGGATAGGGTTTGTTCTACAAAAATTAGAAGTACATAAGTATAATGCCCTAGTTAGGACAATTTTATAGCATGTTTAGTTCATAAGGTATGACCTTAAGACTGTGAAAAATTTGCGTAGAAGAAGATGGGTTGTAACCCTTAGAGCGAGGTTTATTTCTGCAATAAAGACTGCAAATCTGGAAGATGGTTTGTAGATTCAGTATGTGTGGAGACAACAGATCCAAATGAGGGTGGAACCTTAGCAGAATATTGAGCATGCAAAAGAAATGTGCCATATGAAAAATGGATTGACATGCAGAGGAGTTGATTTTGGCATACTTTCCATAAATTTTTAGACAAAGATCTGAAGAAACCTATAAATAATTAGTAAATGGACTGTTAGTGGCTGATTTGTGACCCTAGTTCAGTCATCTACAGATTGTTAAAGTATGATAAAAGGAGTAGTTCATATTTGTTCATAGATTTGACAACAAAGATCAAATTGTCAATACACAAGAACAGTGATCTTGAGAGGACTCAAACCATTGTTAGGTGGAAGATTTGAAGAGCCCTATATGAAGACAATATTGTGGGCCCTAGATCAGTAAAAAGAATTGACTGTGGTTGGGCAGATTGATGGTAGGCCAAGTACAGTTGGAGGGTTGTTAGGTTACTGTCAAAGAAGAGCCTCAACTCTTGTTCTGGTGAAGGACAACAAAATTGGTAGAAGGGCAGGTGTATAGGGCCTAAGGATGTGAAAAATTTGAAGGACTAAAGTAACATTCAAGTGGGTGAACCAACTAGACCTAGTTCACTATATTGTAGAGGATTGATTCAGTGAGAAGAAGGGCAACCTCCATAGCCCTAGACTTCTCATCTTGGGGTTGTAGTATGGAAAAAGTGGGCATACCAAAGAGTTGTTCACAAATGGAATTGTGAACAACTTGTTACCACTCAAACTAGTAGTGGATCTAAAAGGGGTTCCTAAGAGGGCAACTACTAGGACAAGGGAAACGATGGAGGCTTAGCCCATTGTCACCACAACTAAGGCTCCTTGCTCTTCACGGACTTTCATTGATGGGTGGATTCCTGGTAGTTTAGGAAGTCACTTGTAGAGTATAGGTCAATGAATAGGTGGGAAGTGACCCTCGAAACCCTTTCCCTAAGATAAAATAAAGAGTGGGACTTGCTTTCCTTTTAAGCAAGGGAATTATTTTCCAGGGAGAGAGGAGGGGGATTGAAGGGCTGAGGGAGAAGAATAAGAATTATGAAGGAAGTTCTCAATCCCTAAAATCCTTTGGGAACTTGGATTCCCAAATGGTCCTTGATGAAAGGCCTTTTACACCAAATGGGACCACACGGGGCCAAGTGGACCCAGCCCAGGTTTGGGGATGGAATTTAGCAACCAATTATGTTCCTATCCTAGACAAGGTGATGGGAAAGTATCAGAAAATTGTTTTTACTTCGATAGGTCAAATTGATCCTACTAGGTTCTATCCTTGGGAACACCTAGGAAAAACTTGATCCTAGAGCTAGGGCTTGGGGTATCCGGAGATTCCACCGTCGGAATTGGACCAAGTTCTGAGGAGAGTGAGGGCACCCAACAACACAGCTGCCTCTAGAAGATAGAATTTTTCCTCTAGCTAGATTCCTAGG
The DNA here is from genome assembly GCA_034641835.2 of Pinus albicaulis. Taxonomy (NCBI): domain Eukaryota; kingdom Viridiplantae; phylum Streptophyta; class Pinopsida; order Pinales; family Pinaceae; genus Pinus; species Pinus albicaulis. The sequence goes on from CM076578.1 coordinate 1,235,822,985, forward strand.
AAATTGTTGCCCTAGGTGACCTAATGGGGCTAGACCTAGGGAATGTGAAAATTTATTAATCTAAGAAACCCTATTGCAGTGTCTTGATTTACTTCTCCTACTTGAATTAAGTTACAAGTTAATTTATAAAATATTCAATAAATTAGCAAAGTAAATAGTAAATACAACTAGCAACCTACACATACAGATCAAATACTAAATAACATGCTCATAGACAAAGTGACACATGGATTTTCTGGACAACTATCCCCGAAAAAAACCCAATGTGGGAAAACCGGTGCAACTAGCTCTGGAGGGTTTTCATTATTATGCGGAATCTAAGTACAACAATCCTGGGCACCAAAATTGGTTTAGCCAACAGAGAAATAAAAACGGTAGTAATACGCTACTCTAAATCCCTCTACGTCAACCTAACTAGCCTGCGTCGGCCTCTGCGCAGCTCAGTAAGGGCATGTGTCACACCTAAAGGGCTTACACTGCCCCTGCACTGCCCTGACTGGGCCTGCATCAGCCCTGCGTGGCTCCTGCTGCTTCTGTGCTGCCCCTACTGGGCTCTAGCTGGACTGCGTGGCTTTTGTTGCCCCTGTTGCTCTAGCTGGCTGGAATGCTTAAGCAGAAAAATCATAGGTAAGAAAGAAGGCACTGGCCAAAGGCAACACATAACAATCATAAAAGTTGAAGAAATGAAATGAAAATAGATTAATGTCCACAAATAACTGAAATAGCTCAATGGGACTAGAGAGTAAAAGTTTTGACAACAGCAATAAGTGCTTATAGAATCAGCTAAGAGAATAGAGGAGACTAATTCATGAGGTTAAAATGTTGTATAATTGTTGGCACAAGAAAACTGTAGAATTGTTAGAGTAAATCTTTGCAGGTACCATTAGTTGATGATCATCGATAATCATTTCATTTCATCAAATACCCTGATGAATGGGCCTTACAAGCTATTTGCGTAGACAAACTCGACAGAAGTTGTGTGATGGAAAAATATTCACGCTATATTGAAGAAAACACCTACCAAATAAGGATGACATTTCAAATGGGGCAACAAACAATAGAGAGATAGACATTGAAAAAGTTAAAATGCTAGGGAAACAGGAAAGCAACTAGGTAGCATGGTAGAAAGCACAACAAAGAAAATTATAAAAATGGAAAACCCTACAAATTATCACCCATCCAAACATCACCACAATTTTTTCTTCAAGTCTAAATCTCCAAATTCATCATATTATATCCTGTATTCAAACCTGATCCTCTCTGTTAGCCATTCTGAAGAGAAGGCTGAGAACTTACTACAGAACCATCACCTACATGTAGTGATCTTATTTTGTGACCAAAAAACCTACTTCCGTGAAGACATGGAAAGGTAAACACTCTTTGCCAAGATTTTCCATACAGCCTAGGTTGTGCAACCACATATACATCACTAGTTTTTTCTCTTCAGATTTGTAACTTAGAAGAGCTTTGTCTCACCACCTCCGAGTTGCTCCCAGAGTCACCCAGGCAAGCCCTCTCAACATCATCCTCTTTCTGTAGTACCTAATTAGTAATTTAATTAACCATAACAGTTTCTTGATCATGTAGGTATTTCAAATATATTGCCAATAAGCATAAAGCTTTCATGTTAAACAATCAGGTCAAAAGACTTTAGACTATGATGCAAAAAATACAAAGAAACCTCTCCAACACTCAAAGGACAAACAAATTCAAACCTCTACAAAGTATAAATAGATATTTGATAAACTTCATTCCACCACAAAAATGTTCTTAGCTAAAGAAAATTCTAATTATTGTGCTTTCAAGACAAATCTTTCAAGGGCTGTGATGTTATAAACATACCCCTACACCTCATGAACAATCAATGTGTATAAGTAGACCATCATAAGGCTCATTTAAACATCATTATTATCATTTTATAAATCATTTTTATTAAATCAAAAATAATAAAGCAACAATTGTATTCAGTTCCACTGAAGCAAAGTATATGGCAATTTCATATACTTATTATGAAGATATCTAGATTTGCAACTTGATTGTAGAGTCAACCAATCAGTTGTTGAAGCCCAATATTGTCTCTTGTGAGAATCAAAGTTACATCAAGATCTATGAAAATCCAATGTGTCATGAACATTTCAAACACATTGATATTCAATAGAATTTCATAAGATTCCAAGTTCATTAGGCAGTTAGTAGTGTTGGACCACATTCTGAAAAAGTTGCATATGGTTAATAGTTTGACAAAGCTCCTAACAAAGGGGAAGTTTGACAAGTTGGGGGAGAATCTTGGGTTATTGGAAAAAAAAAGTTCTCAAGAGTGTTAGATTACCTAGTTGGTCTCACCTCAGCCTTGAGAAGTTAAGCAGCACCAGGATTGCAGAGCTAGATTGTGGTACACTAGTCAGAAAGATTCTTAAATACAGCTAGAAGCTTATAACGACACCTTCGAGGATAGACGAATTAGTTGTTGGGTCACACCCACCAAGTATGGCACACTAGTTGAGGAGATTAACACCATCATCTCAGGTGCATTCATGAGTGCACACTTATGGAATGAGGCACTTTCAGGAGAGGAGTTATATCTACTATGATAATGCACTACTCAAAAAGAGAAGCCTTGGATACAAGCCAAAGTTATGAGGGAGTTGCTCATGCTCAAGGGAGATGCACCACTAACACTATCATTAGCCTATTTTCTAACAACACCTTCTCTTAACTTATAAATGAAAAGGATGGGCACAGTAGTTAGACATTTGTAGAAATAGATAATAAGAGTGAGTATTGTTAGCTTGTAGGTTGTAGTAGGAGCTTTTGTGAGATTACAACTTGCTGTGACATTCTTCTATTTGAGTAATAAAGACTTCTATGCAATTGTTGTTGGAGCTTGCTCCTTTTATCCTAAATTCTCATATTGGAGATTTGTGTAGAGTGGGCCTAATATATTTTTTGTTTTAATCCATTGTACTTCTTCTCTCTCCCTTTCTCTCCTACCTCGCTCTCTCTTCCCCTCTCTCTCTCTCTTGACCCTCCAATCATCTCACTATATCCCTCCCTCTATCCTTCTTTCTGCCCCCCTTCCATCTTTGTGTCACTATCTCCCTCTCTTACCCTTCTCTACCTCTCTCACTCCTCTCCCTCTCTCTCTCTCCGTTCCTTCTCTCCCCTCTCCGTCAGTTTATCTCCATCTCTCCCTTGTGACTCCCATTGTCTCGCCACCTCTATCAATCTATGTCTTTATTATTCCTTCTCATATATATCTAGAGCTAATATATATCATGACATATTGGGATCTACGATTGGGTTAATTCCGCCTTGTTGGCAAGGTTAAAATGGTTAAGCTTCGATAGAAAAAATGTAGATCAAATATTTCATCAAAAAAAGGGAACCATACCCTATCTTCCAAGCTATGTCTATCAGTCGCTTGGACTCTTATTGCTCTCACATGAATGTAGTCTTGCTTGAGTGGTACAGAAGAAGGTTTTGCATTATCAACTATTTGTTTGGGACAAATTTTAGTTGTTTCAACACTGCTACATTCTTCAAGCTTATCCTTTAAACCATATTATTCTTTTGTACTCTCTTCAACTTTGTAGTGCTTTCCATTCCTCTCGGTCACATATGTTTCCTTGGTCTGTTAAGGGACAAGGTGGAAAACATTAGGATGTTTTTGCAATAAACAAGGGTATTTCCAGGACACAGTTAGGTGGAGCAAGAGTATAAGAGCCAAATTTCTCATGAATGTGGGACACTCGAACTTGAGATTTTCTGGAGTAGTCATGAGGTGCAGTCTGGTTATTAAGACTTCATCAGATGGCCATTCTCTAGAATTAAATTGTGTGACAACACTATGGCTGAGTTTGAAACTGGAGATTGAACATACATTTGGTTTGATTGCAATAGAAATTTTCATCAATAAATGTAAAGCAATGGCTAGCAAATACTATAAATTAATAAATAAAGAAGACATGGCAACAAGCAACAATACTTACAAAATTTTTACATTGAGACACAAAGAATAAGCAACTATTATGCACAAACAGAGACCAATGAAACTATCATCTTAACCCCTAACCCCTTAAACACTAATTCCCAACCCCTAACCCATGTAACCCCTAAACCTCTAAACCCCTAACCCATTTAAGCCCTAAACCATAAACCTCCAAACCCTTAGCCCCTAACTTCTAACCCCTAAAATCCTTAACTGCTAAATCCCCTAACCCCCTAAACCCCTAACCCATTTAACCCCCTAAACCCCTAAGCCATTTAACCCCATAAACCCTAAACCTATAAACCCTTAACCCCTAACCCCTTAAACCCTAAACCTTTAAACCCTTAACCCTAACCCCTTAAACCGTAATTCTCGACCCCTAACCCATCTAACCCCCTAAAACCTAACCCCATTAGCCCCTAACTTCTAACCCCTAAAATCCTTAACTGCTAAATCCCCTAACCCCCTAAACCCCTAACCCATTTAACCCCCTAAACCCTAAACCTATAACCCCTTAACCCTTAACCCATTAAACCCTAATTCCCAACCCCTAACCCATTTAACCCCCTAAACCATAAACTTTTAAATGCATAATATTAACCCCTTAACCTCTAAATGCATAATATTCCCTTAACCCCTAACCCATTTAACAACTAACTCATTATTCCCCTAACCCATAAATGCTCCTAAATCCCCTAACCCCTAAACCCTCAATCCCTAACCCCTTAACCCCTAAGCCCCCAATCCCTAACCCCTTAACCACTATCTCATTATCCCCCTAACCTCTAAACCCTAGACCTCTAACCCCTAAGCCCCTATTCCCCTAAGCCCTAAGCCCCTAATCCTTAATCCCTTAACCACTAACTAATTATTCCCCTAACCCTTATAGTACCTCCTTAAAACCCATTTGGATTAGCCATCCCAAATGAGAGCAGGTCTAGTTGGGACCTACGATCGGGTTAATTCCCCCTTGTTGGCAAGGTGGAATACCATGAGAAAAACCATGGGTTGCAAAAACCTCCCCTAAATTTACTATTTTATCTCAATTTTATTTTAATAATTAATTAATTAATTTCTTTAAAAACTGTTCTAGATAAAGCACATAAAATTTTTAACGTACACGCCTTTCAAACCACTCATTGTGTGGTTCACCATCAATGTTTTTAAAATAACTTTATTAGAATGAAATTGAATTGATTTTTGAAGCTTCCTTTTAAATCAATTGTTGGCATTACAAAGAATCACTGAGTGCGCTCAACATCCATAAGAAAAACAATGGGTATGATATTCAAATGATATTTGAAGGCATAATATTAAAAATGATGTTTGGAAAAATGGAGGGTAGGAGTATTCATTTTTCTTTTAAATTTTAGACCTCCAATTAAAATAACATATCTCCCACCCAAAACATGTGTTTTCGTTAGCTCCCGCTGGCTTATTGATTAGGGTTTTTGTTGTGGGTCTTGTTCTTGCAACTTCCTTACTGCAATTTCTTCTGGGTGCCAGTTCAATCTCAACAATCTGCAGTTTTCGAAGTTGCATTCTTCAAGAATTCTACTAAGTTCAATAGTTAAGATGCAGGATTGGGGGATCTAATGCAATTTCTTCTAGGTGCAATTTCAGTCTCAACGATCTGTGGTTTTTGAAGCTGCATTCTTCATGGATTCTACTAAGTTCAATAGTCAAGATGTAGGATTGGGGGATCTATTGCAATTTCTTCCTGGTGTAATTTCAATCTCAGCAATCTGCGGTTTTCAAACTGCATTCTTCAGGTATTCTACTAAGTCCAACAGTTAAGTTGCAGGATTGGGGAATCTATTCATGATTTTCTAAGCTTTCATCAGAATGGTTTAGAATGTAGCCAAACCCTTGAGAATATTGATGCTAGTAGAATTTCCCCCAATATGATCCAAATCAAAGTGAATAGCACACATGGGAAGATAAAATTCCTTCATCAGATGATGCATTGTGCGCTAGTTTTTGGAAAGAGCCCATGATCATCAACAACAATAAAAATATTGGGCTTAACACGATCAATCAGATGCCAATGGTTTTAGCTACAAATGTGGAATCGCGGCTTTAAATCTCCTCTTACTGAAATCTCATCTTGGCACAATTTCCCATTCGATTCAAACAGGGGACCAGCAATATGCGAATCTTCCTAACTGCATATTTTTGTTCGGATAATTTAGGTATCCAACTTTGCTATTTGCAAACGTGAAAACCCGAGGAGCACTGCAAATTCTGATTGGAGATGCGTGTACTTTTTAATGGTTTTCTCAAAGGTTCTCTAATTTTTGTTGCCTTATTTCGATTTGAATAAGATATTTTCTTGTAGCTCCGCGTTAGAGTTCAATCATTTTTGAAGTTATATTAGTGTTGAACCATTTTTGCTGAAGTATTGGCAAAGTACTATTTTATTGCATCCAAGTTACTAGTTTTTTATTCTATTGTGTATTTTGAGCTTCTTTAATATTTTTGAGAAACCGAATTCATTTTTATAAGAATATTTAAGATTTTGGATCTATCGATCTGGGATGGATCTATCGATGTGGGATAAAAAGAATTTTTATTTTCTATACACTTTCTATATGTATGAAGCTCTGTAGGTGGGTTCTCATAAACAGTCATTTATATTGTTTGTATTTTACTACAGATAGCAAGATTGAAATCCTGAGTTATTATTAGATTGAAAGCAGAGCAGAAACTTTACAAGACCTTGTCTGATAAAGAATAAGATTCTCATGCTATAGTAAGGGAATATCTTGGTTTATTCATCTGTTGCATGCATGATATTTCATAGATATCTATATGCATTCTCACCTGCAAAATATAGAAATATTCCTTTCTAGCTCATGAAAAACAATAGTTATCAATTCTACAAAATCTAGGAGAAATCCATAAATTATGAATGTTGTTTACTAAATTTAAGGTGATCATCTGTAGTAGTTGGGATATCCTTTTTTCTTTGATTGACTCTGACATCCATCCTTCTATAAAAATGTCAGGCACCTACGTATGCACATATTCCATTGTCATTGGGTATAAATTATTGTGTTGCTGCCCAAAATTGGTCTCATTCATCTCGAGGAAGGGGTGTTGAGGTTAACTACATCTCTAAGGAGGTTTTAGGGTTGTGATTTCTATCATTTCGCTTCAATGGAAGGCAAGTACCCACATCTTCAAAGCTCACCAACACCACCTGTTTCTCATGGACCATCAAGCTTGATGCATAATTCTCTCTTCCAGCAACAGCAACCACAGATGCCTCTGCAACATCATCAGCAGCAGGTTTTAGAGCCTGTATTTGATCTTGATTGTAATGTGTTCTTTTCAATGTGTTCATTGGTATTGTTTAAGTAATTTATAGCTTCAACTTGTGCATATTTACTATTAGTGTTTATCAATCTGGTTGGGTTTAGTGTTTTGATTGCACTCGTTAGGATTTGTAGATTTTGATGGTACTCAGAAGAGGGGAACGATATTTTTTATTTGTGAGGTTGTTTTTGTTGTTGTTATTGGATGCTCCTAAACAGGGATGTAGGCCCGAGGGATCTCATTAATTCGTATTTGAAAATTCCAGCTACAGGGATTAATGCAGCCTCATATCCATTAAATGCAGATCCAGAAACAGCAGTTGTAGATGTTTTGGCAACAATAGATGCAACAGATGGAACAAGTTGCAGGTGATTTTGTTTACTTTCATTTTTTCTGCCCTTCCGCATGACCTTTCCATTTCAATAGATTTTTCTTCCTGCATGTATGTACCAACAAGTATCGTCTTCTCTCATACATAATTATATGCATTGTGCCTTGAAGGAGGCCCTACTTGGTGGGTTGAGGAGCCATTTAATTATGTAGCAAAAAACCCTCTTATTTTGTAACTTGCCAGAATCTAGTGATAAAAAAACATGTTTTTGACAATCAAAATATGCAATTTCACACATTCTGACATTCTAATGGATTTCTCAGCCCCCATTTTCATTGGAACATCTTCACACTGCAATTTCAGCAATTGAAACTTGTAATTTCAAAACTTCATAAATAGTGGCAGCCATATTTTTAAGGAGAAAAGTACAGAAAACAAGGCTTCCTTGCTATGATTAGCTTATTTCGGTAGGTTGGCCCTGGCTGAAAGGTAGGTGAACCCTTCTCATTCAGGTAAGGTCCTGAATAGGAGGTGTGATCAGTTTGGGAGAGAAGGGTTGACCAAGACCTTAGTTGGTTGACCTTTCATTCAGTCAAGATCTTACCTAAGGTAAAGACCTTTTTCTGCCCTTTTAACGAAGAGCACAATGGGCAGGACTTTTCCACCTTTTCCTGAAAACACTCATTGCCATGGTCAGATAAGGTATAACCAATCCTTCCATCTCAAATAAGTAACTAAATATCAACAAATTTCATATTTGTACAAGCGTTGCGTAATGAGGGTTATTAAGGGCTTAGAAATATGTTAGTATTTGCCAAATTTATAAGCTAAAGGAATATGGCTTATGAGATGTATTTTGTCGTTGACAGAGTTTAAGAAGCATCAACTTCCTCTTGCCAGAATTAAGAAAATAATGAAATCTGATGAAGATGTGAAGGTGGGATGATTGTAGGTCTTTTTTTTCTTTTGAAGTATTCTTTTTTAATCGAGTATTTGGTGTTTTGTTTTTCGCTCATAATACACTGTGCATGAGCAGATGATAAGTGCTGAAGCCCCTATCCTATTTTGAAAGGCACGCGAGATTTTCATTTTGGAGCTTACATTACGTTCATGGTTACATACTGAAGTGAACAAAAGACGTACTTTGCAGAGAAATGATATTGGAGGAGCTATAAGTAGGGGTGATGTTCTTGATTTTCCTCTTGATATTGTTCCTAGAGATGAAGTCAAGGTAAATTATTGTAATGATGAAATCATTTTTTATCATCAAATGGCATTATTATATATACAATTTTTGGCAAATTCAAAGCCTATTTTCATTTTCCTAATGACATAATCATGTATACCAAACTGTTAAGGATTTTAAAGCATTTTCTCACCGCAATGACATAATTACATATAAAACTCGTGGCAGCTCAAAATTTTCTATCTTTCTGGCTATTTTCATCCCATCAAGAAATAAATGCTAAGCCATCATTGCATCAAGATAGCCTTTTCCCTACCTACCCATGCAAGCAGGGAAAGTGCATGAGTATTGAGATCTAGCTCCTACATCTTGATTTTTACATTCTTTTCTTTCGACAAGCAATCAAATGAGCTAATCTTAGAAATTTAGAATCTATAAGGTTTAGTTACCTTTTCTTTAGGAAAATTTTCAAACATTCTGGCACATCTCTTTCTTCACGGAAGAGGACAAAGCCTGTTCTAATTGCTTTCCAGACACTCTAGATAGATTTGTAGCAACACAGAGGATCCTTGAGAAGGATAGCCCACCAATAGAGCTGTGGTGAATGCATACCTGTTAAAAGATCTTGTATCCAAATACATACCTATTTACCTATCAAAACTTAAAAGGCCTTGTATCCAACTACACGCCTCCTTAGAAAAAAAAAAAAAAATATTCATCATAATCAAACAATTATAATAGAACCCTTGACATCCCAATATCCTGGTTGTGTCTTTCTGGTAAGAGAAGAATAGATAAAACATTGCAGATGCATTTTCTGTTTGAATTACTGAAAATGAGGGCCCTAGTTATAGGTAGTTGTTTGGGTGTGTAATTCATATTTAACATGGTGATTTTTTTTGTGTTAATGGCTAGTGAAATCATTTTTAGAGAAAAAAGCATTTGCACCGAGAGGTGCAAAGTAATGCCGGGAGTGGGGAATGTGTAAAATAATAATTAAGTAAAATACTTGGAAATTTTAGTTTTTATATATTTTTTAATAGGGGGTGAAATTTAAAAAGGAAGTTACACTAACATAATTGTCTCAGGGTAATGACATAGTAATGATGATATCCTTCTCTTTTTGCTCCCTTCTCATCATATGCTTTACTAGATGAATTTAAAATTTAAATTTTAAATTCCAACTATTTTAAAATGAAATAAAAATTTTGAAAATAATTTTTTTTGTGAACTTGAGCACTTATTATATACAGCCTTCAAATCACCCTCTTTTTCATTCTTATAGAATCCTGCAATCATATTAGCACATTCCCTACACAAAGAAAATCAAACATTGAAACCCTCTTTTAAACACAAATGACAAGAAATTCAAAAACTCTCTGCATAAGAAGAAAGCATGTAATTCTAACATAAACTATTACAGACCCTGTACTTGAATACAAAGTAAGAAATACTAGCACATTCAACACATTTACTGTCCCTCGCTCTTAAGACGGTATCATGGTAAATAGGTTTTTTCGTGATACAGTGTTGATATATATATATATATGCTCATGAAGAGTTTAACACATTTACAACTAGGGAATTGGAAGGTATTGAAGTATATGGAATTTTCCTTTATACAACGTTAATATGATCATTATCCCTAAGGGAATTAGACCAGAGGGAATTGAAATTTATTTGAGGTAGATATAATGATATATTCCTGAAATTTTAACACATTCACAACCAAAGGGATTTCAAACAGAGGGAATCAAAACTGGATTGGAAGGAATTGAAATTGATTTTGAGATCAACAAACAGTTTAATCCTAACATGAGTGAATGCCCCACTGATTGTCTGGTCAACAGGTCAACACATGGCAAGCAATTCATATCTCCGTCCTGTTAAGCTGTTTTTATTTATTTTGAAAATCTTGGATAATCCGTTAAACATATTAACTTTCAGGGGTTGATCTTGTTACCACTACAATGTGAATACCTACATCTAGCCACTGGAAGAAATCTGTATGAATATTTTAAAAATGATATAAATTGAAAGTATATTCGATTTGTAGTGGCGCCTTTGCATTTTGCAAAGCCCGGGAAGACCAAAGCCTCAAATATTTCTGCGAAAAAGTCTCTTTAGGCGAGTTTAGTTTAATTTTATCGACTATATTTTAGTAGCAGTTATATGTTGCATATTTCTCAAATTGTGGAGTTGTTCCTTTCCTGTTGCATGTTTTTTTATATTGTTATGTTGTGATTCAAATTTTTAGTTGTGCTTTCCAGTTATTCTCCTACGTAGTACATGCTTTGATAGATTATATCAAAAGTCTTACAAATACAATAACATTGATTGTTGTATGTGGACATTTTTGTTCAGGATGGTCCATTACATAATCAAGATGAGGAGCTGGATCATGCAATTTCTCTTTCTCTTTCTGAAGAACTAACCAAACCAGATGGTATATGATGGCAATTTCATTTTTTTACAGTTACTTTTAGTTTAGTTATATCTTTTAGCTCGATGCTTTTCATATATTCAACTAAACTTTTGTTGCTTAACAAGACTTTGTCATTTCCATGTTTTAGTGAAACTGTTTATGGTTTGATACTCTCGTACAACCTTTATCAAGTTACATGCACCATTATTAGAGAAAACAAGAGAATTTTGCTTGCCATGACTATCTTTCTTTGCCATTGTTGACTTAAGAAATTCTTTTAGCTAAGAAACTAGTTTCAAGGTTATGGCATAACTTGTCATATAATTTGAACATAAGTTATATCCAAAATGTCAACTTGTAAACTACTTTGCTAGTTTTAGGCTTTCCATTTAAAATCTACTTCATTTTGAACTTTGAATGAGTTGTTCCATAGACTTGAATATTAAGAGATTTTGGTGTAAGGTTTAAAAATTAGCTCGTAAGGCCTCTTAGTTATTCATTTATTTTATTTGAATATAACATTTACTATTAAATTAGAACCACTCGGCACAAATACGTCATAGATCAAGATCATACTTTTTAGGGTGTCGTAGAATAAAAATAGGAGCAAGGACACTGAATTCTTTTAGTTTTCCTAGTTCTTATTCCTTTGTGTATCTTTGCACCTTTAGGGGCAATTGCTAGTTTAAAGTCTAATTCTTTAAAGGGTGCTAGCTCAATGGAAGAGAACCTATTTTATAAGCAGGAGGTTGGTGGTTCGATTCCATCGTGCCATGATATTCATATATAGGGAATGAAGAAGATCAATTTTTGGTGATGGATGCTCTTTTTATCATCACCAATGAGCTTATGGTGACATTTTTCGACCCTCACCAAAATATGAAATGGTGAAGGTCAACGAATGCCACCATATATATGCATCAATAGTGACAACCATTAAAGGTCAGTCACCATAAATCATTGCTGTTGATATGAAATGGTGAAGGTCATTGTTTGTTATTATAGTCATTATTCGTGACAGACCTTGATGTCACTAATGAGTTTATGTTGACGGTCAATGAATGTCGCCATATATATGCACCAATAGTGACGGCCATTAAAGGTCCATCACAAAAAATCATTGCTATTCATATGAAATGGTGACAATCCCTATTCATCATTATAATCAATATTCGTGACGAACCTTGAATGTCACCACAACACATATTTTCGGTGACACCACCTTTGGCAACGTTCATTTTTTTGGTGACAGAGGCTATTGTTCATCACCATTGCTCATATGAAATGGTGACGGTCACTATCTGTCACTATAAATCATTATTGGTGATGGACCTTGAATTTCACCACAACACCTATACTTTTGGTGACGCCACCTTTGGTGACGTTCAGTTTTTTGGTGATGGAGGCTATTGTCCGTCACCATTGCTCATATGAAATGGTGACGGTCACTATTCGTCACTATAAATCATTACATGTGACGGACCTTCAATGTCACTACAACACCTATACTTTTGGCGATGCCACCTTTGGTGACATTCAGTTTTTGGTGACGAAGGCTCTTTTGACCCTCACCAATGAGCTTATGGTGACAATTTTCGCCCCTCACCAATGTGATTTTTTCTTGTAGTGATACCACCATGAGCTATGTTATAAATCTCCAAAAAGCGGTATGGGTGTCATGTCATTATGGTTGTCATGTTGTTATGTTTTCATTTTAATTTGCTTCTCAACAAGTTTATCATTGTAAATACTACAACTAGCTAAGTTATAAAGCTCCATGGGAAATATGTTTTTCTTTCAATAGTCTTGTTCATTGTAGGTGTTATTGAACACTAAGGATGATTTTCCCTCAAGGGAGAGGTTTTTGTAACAACCCTGGTTAAAAATCCATGTAATAAAGGTTAATAAAAGAAAAATAATAACCACGGTTATGGGACACATATTCCAAGCTGAATGTTGGAAAAAAACATCCTAGTGTAGGTATTCATTTGGTTTATTATGGCTAAGGAAATTGGCAAAGGTAATGGAAAAGTATTTGGAAATGCAAGGTTGCATTAATTGGAATTTTATTTATGAAAATAATGGAAATTAGGAGAAAAGGTAGGTGAAAGGTCATAGGTTGTATGTGATGAGGAAAATGAAGGAAAATAATGGAAAATTGAGGAAAATAGAGGCCTCATTAATAAAAAGGATTATGAGGATGAGTTGGTACCTTTTGTCAGTTTAGTTTTGGAGCTCTCTCTTTATTCTCTCTCTCTCAAACACAACCTTGGACACTTAGATTTTTCTTGGACCACTTTAGCATTGCATCAAGAAAAGAAAAGAAGGCAAAGATCAAGCTAAGATGAAGAAAGGAAGAGAAGGATCAAGCGTCTACAATGGGATTACTTGTAGGTATCGAGTTGAATGTATTATTTCCTTTCTATTTTTGGCATGCATGGTTATGCATGTGTGTCCTTGGTTCTCTTGTTATCATTGGCATGGGTTTTGTGAGGTCTGATAGTGTTCTTCAACCTTTCCTTTCCATTTCTAGATAGCCATGGTGTGATGGAGTTCTCGTGTTTTGGTTGAGTCGTATTTTTGTATGGATTGAGTGAGGTGGTTTCTAAATGAATGAACACATGGCTTAGTGATCCTTGAACCAGACTGTGGATTGTGGTAAATCCACTAGCATAGTAACCTCTAAACTAGACTGTGGGTTGTGGTAAATCTAGATATTGTATGCTTCTATGGGCCTAGGAATCCTCGACTAGTGAATGACGGTATATATGGTAAAGCCTAGAGGTGTGTGCCCTTGGAAGGCTCTAGTGATCCAGTGGGGATTGCAGTAAAACCTGGAGGGTGGAGTCTTGATCAAGCCTAGTGATCGAGTGGGGATTAAAATAAATCCTGGAGGTTGGAGTCTCGATTAGGCCTAGGAATCCTCGACTTGAGAATGGCGGGATATAAAAGAAAAATTATGGACTAGGAGACACGAAAATTCCTCACGGTGTTGGTGGAGAAATCTCATGGAATCCATGCTTGTTTAGGGCCTAGTGATCTAATGCGGATTGCGATAAAGGTTGGTTCTATTAATGAGAGTGGGGTGGTTTAGCCTTAGGAAGACCTGGTTGAATTCTGGTTGTGAGTCCCACATTCATGCTTGGAATATGGCACGAGGGTGATTGGATGAAAGAAATATTTGGTTCAGCTAATCTATGCCTGGCTGGTACATGGAAGTCCCAAACCTGGTTGGCTTTGGATTCATTAATAATAGTTCCTTTCTTTGGTATTTTATGTGTAAATTCACTGTTTCATATGTGGAATTTATGGTTATTGTATCCTTGTTATTTCTGTCAATTATATGTTGGTTATGAGTATGTTTTATGACATTGATGATGTATTTATCTCGTCATATTTTGATTTATAGGTGATTGGGGAATGAATATATGACCTAATAGATGATAATGCATCTAATGTGATAAGGCATCAACGCTTATTATTGGTTCTCACATAAGTATGAGACTCCTATGCTCTAATATGGTATTATGTCCTATAGAATGCATATTTGTGACATGTTTGACGAAATGTCTATCATGTATAGTAGGGGTCCAGTGAAGTTATTGATCAAATTTTTTCATTATTACCTTTGTTTCAGTGTTATGTTTAATTTCTGGAATTCTAATGGAGTTATGGGCAGTAGCCTGAGTCCTTGCCCTGAAAAAGTGGCACAGAATCTAGGGTCACTCACACATGACTACCTAAAAAATTCCATTGTCTTTGGGATGGCCTTGATGTGGGAGTGACTGAAGGGTTCCAATTGCACTATTTCCTTGTCATGGGAGCGACTTGGGTGTTTGGTCAGTAAAATACAAGTTGCTTCAGGAGTTAAGCACCTAGAAATGTTGGTTGGCTCTTGGAGGTTCTATAGGATGTGTGAATGGTTAGTTTGATTGTCTTCCATCAGTTCCACTTCCTTAAGGTGACCTAGGACTTTGAATCTCATCATAGTGGCCTCTCATCACATGTTTACCTCGGTGGACCAGTTAGCTTGGGTAAATGTGGGAGGAGGGTGTTACATGTTTTGTCAAGCATGACAGTTTTTTTTGGGTGAATATTTCGCCTTATGAGGGTGCATATTGAAAATCATTTTTTTTTTCACGGGAGATATGGAAGATGACCTCATGAAATTAGGAAAAAAACTATAAGATAAAGGAAAGACAACAATCATGGGTTGCAAAGCACGAATGAAGAATATTAAGAAAAGGAATAAAAAATAAGAGGCAGAGATTGTTTCCATGTTTAGAGAGGTTCAGCTCATGTGTACAGAACAAGAGAAGAAATTGGCGCACAGGCGGAGGATTAAAAGTTACAGCGTACAAGAACAAATTTCCAGCAAGAAGATTTAAGGAGCAACCAGTTACCATTATCTATATTACGCCAACAAATCCCAGGTAATGCACAAAATGTTCTTTAGAATTAACTGAATAAAAAAGGAGTCTCTTTAAACATACAGGAGTTTGTTTCAATTATACATTCTGTAAACCCCACTGTTTGTAACAACAAGTGCGAGGAAGGGTTCCAAACCTGAGCGAACAACGCTCATACTACAGTCAATTAAGAACTTCAAACTGAGACAAACAGAACAAACTACAACCTTGTGACTCAGATTACCAAAGAAGGGTTTGACAAAATAACCAACGAGACCGAGTCTGTTGAAGAGCGGGAACCAGGAAAGGCGCAGTCATATTACAAAATTAACCACAGACTTATAAACAGAACGACCCTACCCATTTCTTGTTTGGGGCCATTTCCTTTTGGTAGAATGAGCACTTGATACCAGTCAGTTTTGTTGACCTGCAAGAAAATAAAAAGAGACGAGTGTTAGAACCTGGAGTAAGCAAAGATTTGGGCGAGAAATTGAAGATGCATTCCAACAGAAACAAGACCATAAACTCTGTGACATTCACCTATGAATAGGAGGGTAGCATCGAACGGAAAGACTAAGTCGAATACAAGAAAACCTGCTCGCAAGGAGAAAAATACATTAGTGATTGAGTAAGGTGCGGAACAAACTAAAACATAGAGCTTTAACTTACCTTGGAAAGGAAAGAGACCGAGTTGAGAAAGACTACTGGCGTAGAACCGGAAGTTCAACCTGTAGCATAAACAGGGCAGTTAAACAAACAGAATCGAAGGAGTCTGCAAACGTATCACAGTGAAGAACATCAAGTTCGCCTTAGTTTTGACTAGAACCTTTCATACAGCAAACGGAGGACGGATTGTCAACACCGTTACCATCTCAGCGAGAACTTCATCGTATAATACACCGAACCAGAAAGACAGCAACAGAACCCTCGAGACAAACCGGGACAGAGAACCCTTATGGTGCCGAATGAAAAATGGAATGAGGCCGATTTCAAAAGTTGGGGTTTGTCACAAGGCGGGAGGAGCAAAAACCGAGACAATCGACAAGTGTCAGCAAGTACCAATTAAAAAGGACGGGGAAATAAATTGGTAAGTGATTGCAAACCGGATCCAATCTTACGGATGACTGTATACATTAAAACCATATCTGCGCATATTTCGAAACAGAGTTAATACTGTTTGTTAACACACAGTTCGTAAATATAAGTGGGACCTGTAAGTTAAGGTTACCAAATATTTATTTTAATTTAACACAGATCACGGTCAGAGGGCTGGGACCATCAATCTACTCTAATGATTTCTCGGGTGAGAGGATGAGCAAAGATTTGTCTGTAGGTTTTAACAAAGAGTGAAAATCTACGCTAGTTTCGGCAATTTAGTTAACCCGTCCTCCAACCGGTCAGCGTTCTCCAACAGTTCAACGTTCTCTAAAGTCAGCCCTAAAGTTTGCGTGAAGATGGTGTATAAAGCATCGAATCCTTGTTCTAATGTTTTATTCCCCTCTTTAACCCCTATGCAGTGTATGGTTGATTTCTCTGTTGATGAGGTTGCTTCCTCTATTATCAGTTCAAACTCTCATCTGGATTTAGTTTTTAATAACAACAACAACAACAACAACAATTTTTTTTTTATATTTTCATTCGATTCATTTGTTGTTTCTTTGTTAGAAAAGGCCTTAATTTTGCTCTTGCTTCAAGGAATATTTCTTGTAAAGATATTATATGTAATGTAGAATATGGCATTCAAGGTTTATCTGAGAATTTGAAGGATGTTATTAGACACGATTGTGCAGTGGCTCTTAGGAAAGCTAGACCACCTAGGAGAAATATTAGTAAGTCTGAGTTTAAGGCTCTTAAGTCCCTTAATTAGAACCCTAATATTGTTGTCCTCAAGGCTGATAAGGGCGCAACTGTAATCATGAATAAAGATGATTATAAAGCAAAGATGCCTGACCATATTTGTAACAATGAAAGTTCCAAGAAGCTCTCAAGGATCCCTATCAATAAAGTCTCTAAGATTGTGGCAGATGCTATTAAATCTAGCAGCACTGTGAGTTCCATGAGCTTGAAACTAATTGAAAGCAATCCTATCACCCCTAGGATTTATGGGCTTCCTAAGATTCATAAAGAGGGTGTTCCCCTTAGACCCATTGTTAATACTATTGTTTGGACGACTTATCTCCTAGTGAAGTATTTGGAGTGTAAGCTTAAGCCTCTTGTTGGTTATTATGATTCTTATGTGAAGGATTCCACATCATTTTTCAAAGAGTTAAAGAGCTGGGAATCTCAACTAGATGACACTCTTGTTATTTTTGATGTTGTTTCCCTTTGTAGTAATATCCCTATCAGTGTGGCAGTGGAAGTGATCAAACACATCACTAATCCCGACACTGCAAAGTTGGTGGAGATTTGCCTTACCTCAACCTTTTTTACCTTTGAAGGTGAATTTTATGAGCAGACCTGTGGTGTTGCCATGGGATCACCGCTCTCCCCTGTGGTTGCCAACCTTTTTACGGAATATTTTGAATCAAAAGCTTTGGTTTATGCTCCTTTTAAACCCAAGATTTGGAAACAGTTTATGGATGACACCTTTATAAATTAGTCTCATGACCGTCAAAAGTTAGATTCCTTTCACCAACACCTGAATGATCAATCTAACTCCATAAAGTTCATGATGGAAACTAAGAGGGATGGTAGCCTTCCTTTCCTTGATGTTCTTATCTCTAGAAATCATAATGTCTCCTTTCCTTTCCTTCCTTTTCTTCTTTTTAAATAATATTCATGAGTGACAATTTTACTTTTATTCTTAACTCTATTCTAATAGCCTAATTTTAACTAAGTTTTAGTCTATATTTGGTATTTACTTTTGTATTATTTTGTTTAATTATATCTCCATTTGTTTATTTATTTATATATTTTTTAAAATTAATTTTGACTAATTATATATTAATTATTGACTTAGCTTTTACTTTTATTATTATATATTATTTTTGTTTATGATTGCGTTGAATTTTGTTTTGTTTTATTTATTTTTTGGTTGTTTTTATTTTCAATGTTGGAGGTGTTTGTGATTTTCAATAGATTTTATTTTATAAAATATTTATTTTTAATATTTTTTTAACATCTATTTTTCATTCATTATAGATTTTAACATTGCATTTCTCTGCACTATATATAAAGATAGTGGAATAAACCTAATCTTTATTATCTTGATGATCAACTACACTTGTATCCTCTCTATAATTTACTATGTAATTTCCCTAAAAAAGTATTATAATATTTATTAATCTTTTAATTTATTTAACTATATTAATTTGTGTATATATAATATCAAAATTTATACAAATTTTAAACTATAATATATATATATATATATATATATATATATATATATATAATTTTAAAAAATAGAACACATCATAAAGGTTTCCACCAGTTTTGAACCAATTTTCATATGAACAAAGTTCACCACAATAATCAATAACTCATTATGATGATCATGCAGAGCCGTTATGACCGTGCCAGGAATTGCTACTCTTTCCCGCGAATGGTCAATCAACCACCAACGTTGTGCTTATGCGACGAATTTCCACACTTACTATCCACTAGAATAATCCATCAACCACAGACGTTGTGTTCAGGCAAGATATTCGCACGCTTATCCACAAGAACTGTCGATCAACCACAGGCGTTGTGGTCATGCCAGGAATTTTCACACTTATCCACAGGAATAGTCTATCGACCAGAGACGTCGTGGTCGGGCAAGAAATATTCGCACAATCAACCAGAGACGTTGTGGTTAGGCAAGGGACGTTGTGAAATATCCACACTTTACTCAGGAGAATAATCAATCAACCACAGGCGTCGCTCTTATGTAGGAGGATCCATCAGCCATAATTAACAAATTTCAGACGTGTTCAGGCAAGAAGTTCGCACGCTTATCCACAAGAACTGTCCATCAACCACAGACGTTGTGGTCAGGAATTTTCACACTTATCCACAAGAATAGTCTATCAACCAGAGACGTCGTGGCCGGGCAAGAAATATTCCCATAATCAACCAGAGACTTTGTGGTTAGGCAAGGGACGTTGTGAAATATCCACACTTTACGCAGGAGAATAATCAATCAACCACAGGTGTCGCTCTTATGCAGGAGGATCCATCGGCCATAATTAACAAATTTCAGACGTGTTCAGGCAAGAAGTTCGCACGCTTATCCACAAGAACTGTCAATCAACCACAGACCTTGTGGTCATGCCAGGAATTTTCACACTTATCCACAAGAATAGTCAATCAACCAGAGACGTCGTGGTCGGGCAAGAAATATTCCCATAATCAACCAGAGACTTTGTGGTTAGGCAAGGGACGTTGTGAAATATCCACACTTTACTCAGGAGAATAATCAATCAACCACGGCGTCGCTCTTATGCGGGGGAGGATCCTCCGGCCATAATTAACAAATTTCGGACGCGTTCGAGGAGCCAAAAGTTCGCACGCTTATCCCGCAGGCTTGTCCATCGACCACGGAACCTGTGGTGGTGCCTCACACTTGCAAACAGAATAGTCAATCAACCAGAGACGTCGTGGTCGGGCAAGAAATATTCCCATAATCAACCAGAGACTTTGTGGTTAGGCAAGGGACGTTGTGAAATATCCACACTTTACTCAGGAGAATAATCAATCAACCACAGGCGTCGCTCTTATGCAGGAGGATCCATCAGCCATAATTAACAAATTTCAGACGCGTTCAGGCAAGAAGTTCGCACGCTTATCCACAAGAACTGTCCATCAACCACAGACGTTGTGGTCAGGAATTTTCACACTTATCCACAAGAATAGTCAATCAACCAGAGACGTCGTGGTCGGGCAAGAAATATTCCCATAATCAGCCAGAGACTTTGTGGTTAGGCAAGGGACGTTGTGAAATATCCACACTTTACTCAGGAGAATAATCAATCAACCACAGGCGTCGCTCTTATGCAGAAGGATCCATCAGCCATAATTAACAAATTTCAGACGTGTTCAGGCAAGAAGTTCGCACGCTTATCCACAAGAACTGTCCATCAACCACAGACGTTGTGGTCATGCCAGGAATTTTCACACTTATCCACAAGAATAGTCAATCAAGCAGAGACGTCGTGGTCGGGCAAGAAATATTCCCACAATCAACCAGAGACGTTGTGGTTAGGCAAGGGACGTTGTGCAATATCCACACTTGCTCACGAGAATAATCAATCAACCACAGACATCGCTCTTAAACACGAGGATCAGGAGAATAGTCCATCAGCCATATCATGCAAGCAATTTCCACACCTATCCACAACAATATTTAATCAACCCCAGACGTTCGATATTAAATATATAATGATAGATTTTATGGCCATTCTTATTTTATAATGCAGATTTTGAGAATATATTTTATAATTAGATGAACAGCAGTAAGGTTAATTATTTCAACACACAATTATCTATGAAATTTTAAAATATTCTCAAAATAAGATGTCACACTTATGGACGACAATAGTTAGTCAGTACAGACGTTGCATCTCACGTGAACAAGTTTCACCGGAACAGTGAAACTTTGCCGAAGTACATAAATTTTTACATCAAAAGTTACATAAATTTTTTTCCTAATGAATATATTAAAGAATAAATGCTCAAAATTTATTTATCTAAATCACTCTCTAATAGAAATATATTTAGAAAATTCATTCTTTATACTTCCAGAGTTAATGTTCAAATTCTTTCCTCCATTGTTTTCTCAACTTTGGAGAATGATTTTTTTTTTCCAAATTTATAATTACTTTTCAATTCCTTTCCTTATACTTGCACTAGATCCCCACTATCTTCCTACACACAATTGCCCTATCTATTTTTGTGTTCAAACATGTATTACAATCAACATTATATGAAATTGTGTGACACTGCTTTTTTAGCCTATTATAATGTGAATCCTATCAAATTTCATCAAATTATTTGGTGTATCTGTTGAATTTTCGTATTTTTTTGCATTGATTCAAGCAAATTTGGTAACTATGATCTAAGCCATTTTTTCATAAACTAGGATGGAATCAAAAGAGATAATGACTCCTAACCTTTTTTTTTTATCACTATTCAATAATGTGTTTCCAAGTACCTACCCATATTAATTATGGACTTTGATGGAATTATAAACATGATAATGACTTCTACCACCCTTTTGGACCACCAATCTCATTTAAGAAATTGTTTCTAAGTGCTTACCATTCTACCTTATTTATTCATACTACTTTATTTATTTATTAAATGGAGTTGATAGCTGCTTTACATTATAAACAAAATAATGACCAAGGCCTTTACAAAATTCGTCATCCTCTCATGTTGCACTCTTTTTACATTTCCAAAATATTTAATTTCTATATCTATGGCCTCTTTTACCCACTATATTATACTTATTTCTACCATAAACATTGTAGTAGACTCCTAAAATCTTCTTATATTTGCATTATGTGAATAGAGATAGAAAATTTCCAATTAACTCGGGACTGAAGGCAACCACAACTCCTAAAAAGTAGGATACACCCTACATGCCTCTAGTTTGACCCTCAACTCGAATTAACTGAACTAAATAATTTTTACTAACTCAGTTAACTTGTACAAGATGGCATGTGATGTAGAATTACAAATTAATTCTAATTTAAAATATTTCTTGTTGCCATTTTCAACACTCCCTCTAAACATGAGGGAATTCAAATATATCTCGATATTGTACCTTTGGAATGTTCTACATGCAACACTTCTCTAGTGTTGTTTTCTAATGCAACTTTTGAAACTGAAAAAGCATCCAAACTGAATGAGTATGATGCATCTGTCACCAGAGTCTTCTGACTACAGCTAGCTACTACACTGTCAACTGAAAACTCTGCGTTGCTGCCGACTTTGCATATGTGTTAACTGCACTGCTGCCAACTCTGATCTGCACTCCAGTATCTGAAATCTGTCACTATGAAATCCGACTGCATCAATCGTTATCGATCCATCCTTCTACTATGTATTGTGGGACCCCCGTAGCTAGGTATTGATCCATGAGACAAGACATATTAATGGACCCTGCGCAAATTTCTTCTCTTGGTATTATGACTTCACATCGCCCCACCTCTCACCTGGAGGTATGGATGCATGTGCTCCTTCTGCTCACTTGGCTCGAAATTCCCCCCCACTAGAGGTCTTAGCTTGAGTGGATGCCTCCACTCAGTCTCCACTCTGCTTCTCCAATTGTGGTTGCTCCAAAACCTTCTGAGGCTTCTTCTGAGACTTCATGTTGAGAGGTAATTTATGCTCCCTCTCAACCACAAAATTTCTAACCTTCGCTTTTTCCCTCAAATCTTTACATGCATATTCGACCTTGAGAGCAAACAAGTTCTTGACTCACACACCAATCTATTTCACCTGTCTCATGGAAATGTGTCTAAGGAAAACCTTTCCTTTTCTAAATATCACATCATAGCCATAGTCTTCCAATACCGCTACGGAAACAAGATTCTTCTTTAGTCCTGGAACAAATAAAACATCTATAAGTTTGAGAGGCAAGCCAGACTCCCTTTGAAAGGTAATTGTACCTTTTTCGGTCATGTTATACCTCCCGTCATCTCCAAACTTTATGTTATGTTAGAGGTCCTTCTCCTCAAGGTCACTGGAGAGATACCACATACATCCCATTACAGTGTTGTTCATGCATTCAATGAGAGTAAAATAAAGCTTGAACTATGAAGCTGAAGCTTCACCTAATGCTGCAATTGTAGGATCCTTCTTGCTTTCCTTCTATGGTCATTTCATGGCATAGTGTGTTACATGTTATTTTGTCACCATGACATTTGACTATTTATATAGGTTCATCACTACCTATATTTTGTTCCCTTAGAAGTTAAAAACCTTAAATTTCCTAAACCAAGTCTTGGAATTGGAAAACAACTCATTAAAACCCTAAAATGTCTAACTCCACACTTTTCCTAGCCCTTGGCTGCATACCCACGGATATTTTCTCTATAGCCTGCGACACATCCCACATGTTTTTCTTATTAAACCTGCAGACCCCCGTAAAAGGTAAAATAAAGGAAAAAGTAAGTTATAAAGGCTAGATGGTCGAATATTCTCCCAATTGGAAGCTTCTACAAGCACGTTCAGGTCGAGCTTCATCCCTTCACTCATGGAGCTCTATCCCTTCATTAATGGAGTATATCCCTTGGTATTTGGAGCTCAAATCCCTTCATGATAGGAGTCCATCCCCCTCTTCATGGAACTAAAACCACCTCCATTTTCCTATAAATTGAGCTCATGTTTCAGTCTCAAGGGTACTTAGAACTTAGTACTTTTAAGAGGAGAATCGTTGATGAAATTATACTCTATATACTTGGCATTATTGGTATGAGAATGATCACACACTCATAACCATAACTTCATGCTAGTTTGGAGAGAAGAAGGCTTGTCAAACCGAGAGGAACAGTTGTTCAGGACCCGAGAAGAACCTGTATAACATCAAGGCGAAAGGTTTTAAGGTTACTTATTTTATACAAGTTAATACAAATGGATTCCATTTTCTCATTAAATTGTTCATGTATCTGTTTAAGTAATTCAATTCTTAGATTCCTTGATCACTGAGATAGATTAGTGTTTTCTCAATTATTATATCTTGCAGGTGCTTTTAATCCTTTTATCTATCTTTGATTGTAGGTTTCATATGTTGAAATGACCTCTTTTGGAGCGACGGGATAGAAGATTACAGCAAGCATTGGACTTCAGGTAGGGGCATGTCCTCGTACTTTGTTATTAATAATTATGAATCACAAATGATCTAGAGAAAATGGTTTGCATTTGGTTGTTTGTTTCTAGATATCCTTAGGATACTAGGGAGATTGTTCTTGTTCGAAAGAAGGATTTATCCATGTAACAAAATGGTGACTCCGCTGGGGAAAATGAACTTAGTTTTCCTTTTTGTTTTTCAGTTTGACTTTTAAATAGTTTTCTGATTTTGATTAGTCCAAAACTGGGTTGGGTAGATAACTTACCAGAATCCCTGAAAAGCAAAACTGAATTTTTAATTTTTCTGTACTTTTCTTGGCCTCCGCAGTTTTTATTTGGAAACAGTGCGGTAGACTCCGTAGTATTTAGTGTAGAACAGTGCGGTACCACACTATTCTTTATTAAAACTTGCGGACTTGGGGAAAATTTTTGAAAAATTAAGAGATCCCTTTTCAGGAACCAGATTACCAGATTCTCTATGTTTGCCCCAACTTGTCTTGACTATCAAAGTTTTATGTATGACATTTCTTCAGCAATTTTCTATGTTTGAGTGATTTTTCAGCTGATTTATATTTTATGAGTGAGTGTTTTCCTTGTCTTCTTGCTCCTATGAATCATAAACTTTCATGTACCTTAGCTGACTGGTATGTTATCATTTTCTTGTTGAGCCATTGAACTTGTTGCAAATCTTTCTTTTATGAAAATTAGATTCCATTTTCATTTGCAAATTTAGAAGACCTTTTAGCTTGATAAGGCCTGAATTTTACGTTAAACCATTATTAGATGTTTTTTATTTTTACTAAGATAAGCAAAAAGTTTCTTGGTTAGATCACAAACTAAGTGGAAACATCCTCAAAAATTGCTAGATAGAGTTCAAAATTAGTGTTTTCTTTTGGTTTTGAATTTTATGTTTTTAAAAGTTTTCGATAAGATCTTCTTTTTGGAAATTGTTTGTTAAATAATTTGTAGTTTATGATCTGATTGATAAAGGATTTCATTTCGAACGAGTTATTGGTCTTTTTATGAAATTTAGTTCTCAAAGAATTTGTATTCTTTTCAAAGATTTTTGTTTATAAGAGAAATAATTGGTGCTTTGAAAGTTATCTAAATCTCTCAAATATTTCCTTTAAATAGGTTTCATTGAAAAGAAAAAGAGTTGCACTTCATTTAGATGGACATTAGCGTATTTTTGAGCCGGGTCATTAAACATCATTGAATTTTTACTTCCATACCCTTTTGTCTTAAGGAACAGCCAATTTAAAAAAAAACGCTTAAATTAAAATCAATCTAGATATGTTACAATTTCTAGGGCTCTTTTCCACCAACATATCTTAGGCTAGTGTCTTGTAACAGGTTGTAATTAACATTCCAAGGCAGTTCAAACAAACAAGTAGCAATCTTGCGATAGGAAAAATCCAATTGTAGCATGTATGCTCTGGGAAGCTCTTCTTAAAAGAGTCAAGCACGAGATCATATCTGAAGCAGTGAGGTAATCATACCTATCTCATTGGGAAAGATAGCATATGTGCACGTATTAAAAACGATAAACCTTGGATAGACCATTGTCGAGGAGCTTGGGGTCACTTGTTGGTAAACCTTGGATTATCTCAAGGAGACTTCAAGGGGATTGAGCTAGTTACTCTGCCCTTATGTGTATATCAGATCGTAGACTTTTCCCCCAGGTATATTTGTTCCCATTGGTGACCATAGTGGCTATAACATTTAGGGTTTTTTCCCAAGGTGCCGGTGGAGGGAAGGTCCCACTTTACCTAGAGTAGGCATCAACTAGACTCACTTGGACTTTCCGGAGGGTTATCTTCACATCGAGATGGTTTAAGTAGAGAAAATTGCACCGGGTTGTTTCATTAAGAAGGTTTTCAGGGTAACTATTCCAACTGCCATTTCTGCATTAAAATTCTACGATGTTGGATTTCATCACCAACTAGTGTTTTTAGTGTGGGAATTTACTATTTGTGTGTGGATTGATCTCTTAGATTTTGTAGGTGTGTGATCAATTTGATTGTTTCCTTAGAGACTTTAGGACTTTTTATTGAAATTTTATTTGATTTCATGTGTTACGATTTTTAATCATGGCTGAATTACCTAGACAATTACGTAGAATACAGGGGAAACCCCCTGAGTACACACCAAGCTAGTTAGAAAAACTAAAATATGAGAAAGGATAAACATCAGGGACTGGATCAACTGAATAGGAAGAAACATCAATAATCAGTCATCCTGAATATGAAGTAGATCAACCTCAAACAACAGAGAGTTCTAAAAATAAAATTGAAATTTTTGAACCAGTTGAACTTTCTTCTACAACTAGTGAATTATCAGCTACTGAACCTGAAATTTCTGAACTAGAAACTAAACCTGCTACATTTGAGCCTACTTTAGAATTCGTTACTCCAACCCCTCGTTGTCCTGATTTACCCAGAGTGAAGTATCGCATCACCGAAAATCTTCCTTCTGGTCTCATTAGTATTGGAGAAGTTACTAACACAGAGGAAGAAGTTGTTCTTCCTTCAAATCAGGAATATTTAGATCTTAGGCCATGTGAATTGATTTATTATAGTCCTTTCAAACAAGATCCTTAGTATTCTCAGATGGACGATTTTCTACACAATACTAGTCTAAACTATTCGCCACCCAGAATTCCTTTTTACGCTATACCAAGAGGTTACAGACCTCTGTTAAACATGTCTGATGAGTCATCCATGTTTTCTGCATCTCCAAAAACATATTTGTATGTTGTTCTGTCTGTTCCTATGGGATACCAGTCACTTTCTGGTACTTTTTCAGGAGCATCTCCTTCTCTTGATAAACTTATATCATCACCTGGTCCAAATGAATCATATACCAAAAATTTGAATGTAGAACAAGTTTATATGATGTTTGGAAACATTCCTAACCCTGACCCTCAAGGTAGTAATTTACTGCCTGGAGGGAAACCTCAAAGTAGTAATTTATAGCCTGTGGGGCAACCTCAAGTTAGTAATCTACCACCTGGGGGGCAGCCTCAAGGATAGTACACACCTCAAGGACAGTACATACCTCAAGGCCAGTACATACCTCAAGGACAATATCAACCTCAAGGGAAGTACTCAGTTCAGGGTCTGCAACCTCTTCAAGGACAATACCCTATGCTAGGGCAACCGTCTTTCCAAGGACAAAAACCTCCTTTACGGCCACAATTTTACCTAGAACAACAATTGTTTCAGGGAGGTGGGAATTATCTAGTTAATTATCAAACATACGTTCCAAATTATCAACCTAGTTATGGTCCTTCTTATACAGCACAACCTTCAATGGGACCTTCATATCCTAGAGTAAATACGGTGTGGGATCCTTCACAAGTTCAACAGAATTTACAACCTAATGTGAAAATACCCTATAATCAACCTGGTCAGCCAGTTGGTTACAGTCAAATCTAGCAACCTATCCAACCTGTCCAACCTATGCTTCCAGTTATACCACAAGTATCTACACCTAGTACGGTTCAGCAACCTGATCTGAGTACACCAAGAACTCCACCTCAAACTGGTGCACCCAGTTCTATTCAAGCTACCACAACTATCCTTGGAGTATCTGCAGCTCTTGTTTCTATAGCCACTCAAGTATCTATACAAATCCCTGTAGTTTCTGCACCACAACCTAGACCTACAGTCCATACTACTATTCAGATGCCTGCAGGGCAACCTGGTACAAGTACTGTTATAAAAATCCAACCTTAGTTTGTTTATCAGCCATATCAAGGGAAATATCAATATGGAACTGTAGTAAAATATCCAGTATACCAGCATCAACCGTACCCTGGGTACACGTATCAAATACTACCTCAACCCCAGTATGGTCCGGCTAATCCTGGTTATCCATGAGGCATTCCGATTCCAAATGCACAGGGTATTCTAGGATATCCTCGGT
Source organism: Pinus albicaulis (assembly GCA_034641835.2). NCBI lineage: Eukaryota > Viridiplantae > Streptophyta > Pinopsida > Pinales > Pinaceae > Pinus > Pinus albicaulis. The sequence goes on from CM076578.1 coordinate 1,235,851,344, forward strand.
ATCCTCCTCCTGGTACTGGTATAGTTCCACAAGGTTATCAATTTACTCAGCAGGACCCAAACCATTGGTTGCCATTCATAGCAACTTTGGATTTACCTAATTTATCATGCCTTACGAATGATCCAATATTTTATCTTTCGTACTTGCCGCCAATGCCAAATAAGTTTCTTAGTGATATCCCTAAGTTTGAAGGTAAATCAGGAGAGGACCACCCTTCAAACCATGTCATGACTTACCACCTCTGGTATGCATCCAACTCTTTGATTGATGATTCTATTTGATTACGAATTTTTCGAGGAACACTAATAGGTTTAGCTGCAAAATGGTATATTGAAATACCACGTGGCTCATTCAAAAATTTCAATGCATTAGCAATATATTTCTTAACCCACTTTCAGTTTCCAGTCAAATACGACAATGGCATAGAACTATTGACTTCATTAAAAAAATCTACGTCTACGTACATATCAGATCACATACATGAATGGAGACATAGAAGACGTTTAGTGAAAGTCTTTATTCTGGATCAGATCTTGGAAGAATGGTTCATCAAATCATTACTTCCAAATATCATTGAAGATGAGGCTAAGCGAGGAGTTGTTACCGAAGAATAGGTCATTGCTCAAGCTCAATATTTAGACTTAGTATACACATAGTCCGGTACCTTGTATGAGAAAATTCTTGATTTACCATGTCCTGGTCGATATGAACAATGCCATTTTCATAGAATTTTTCCACTTGGTAAGATCCCAACCACCTTGTCTTTAATTTTCCTTTGAAGTCCTCGAACCTTGAGTCATAGAGCAGCACCCAATCTCCTTCTTGAAATTTCTTTTCCTTAATGTGTTTGTCATACCAGACCTTCATTTGTAGATAAATTACCTCCGTGTAAAGGAGTGCATGCATACTGAACTCATCCAAACCTCTTAACTGCAACAACCTTTCTTGTTCGGCCTTTGTGATATATAGGTCTAACTCAACTTCCATTCTCAAGGTGTTGTACTCAAATTCAATGGAAAGTAGAGTTTTCTTCCCATAGACTAAATCATAAGGAGTAAGCCCTGTGGTTGTCTTCCAAGTGGTATTGTAAGCCCAAGTGGATTCCACCAATCTGTTTGCCCAATATTTTATGTTGTTTCTCACAAACTTGGTGAGGATATTCTCCAAGGATCTGTTTGTCACTTCCACCTAGCCATTTTCTTGATGATGATAGGAAGTGGAAGTCTTGTGATTTATCTTGTGCCGCCTTAGGATTTTCTCAATGAGATGAGATGTAAATTGCGCTCCCCTATGAATGACTACCTCTCTTGGTTATCCAAACTTATAGAACACATTTTCTCTTATAAACGCAGCTACCTTCTCCTATGTTGCTACCTTTACAGCCCTTGTTTCAACCCACTTGGTCAAGTAGTCAATGCAGACTATGCTATACCTCTTCTGTCTGGATGGTGGATCAATGGTTCCAATGAGTTCCATGCCCCATTTTTCAACTAGCTCTAGAGCCACTTAAGGGTGAAAAGGAATTTCATCCTTTGGTGTATGTCTCCCCATTCTTTGGCACTGGTCTCACCTATTGGTTTATTTCCTGGCATCTTGGTGTAGGGTCGGCCAATAGTAACCTGCATGAAAAAGCTTTGAAGGCTTTCATTTATACAACAAAGTGGCCTCCACAAGGACTATCATGAAATTTTGAGAGGATGTCAAAAACCTCTTCTTTCCTCACACATATTCTGAGAATTTGGTCAAGACCCAACTTGAAGATATTTCCACCAATCTAGGTGAAAGGGGAGGTTTTCTTGATAATCTTGCTCTTCTCCCTGGATCAGAGGCTTGGATGCAACTTTTTAGCAACCAAGTAGTCAGATATGTCAGCAAAAAATCAAGGTATTGCTGAGATAGAAAATAGGTGTTCATCTAGAAGCTGATCATCCACAATCCCTTCCTCATTTGCAGGTAGAGTTAGTCTTGATAAAAAATATACAACAACATTCTTCTTTCTCGGATTATCAACAATTTTTGAGTCAAAATTCTATAATAACAACAACCATATAATTATTCTAACATTAACATTATGTTGATTTAGTAAGTATTTGATGGTTTCATGGTCACTATGTACAAAGGTCTGATAACTAGTAATATAATGTCTAAATTTTTTTAAGGAATGGAAAATGCCTAAAAGCTCATTTTTTGTGATAGTATAGTTGATTTCATCTTTGGAAAACTTCTTTCTAATGAAATAGATGGCATAGGGTAATTTGTCTTCTAACTACCCCAAATATTCCCCCACAACTATGTTTGATACATATATTTAGATGTGGAAAGGCATAGCCCAATTTGGACCTCAGAGAATGGGGGAAGTAGTTAACTTTTCCTTAATGAGCTCAAAAGCTTCTTGATAGAGAATGGACCAGAAAAAATTAGAATCTTTGGCCAATAATCCAAATAATGGAAAAGCCAATTTGCTGAAGTCTTTAATGAACCTTCTATAGTAGCGAGCGAAACCTAGGAAACTTTTGACATCTCTCTGCTTTTGAGGAACAACAACCCTTTTAATGATAGTGATTTTGTTCACATCTACCTATAGTCCTGCTTGTGATATTGAGTGGCTCAGGACTACTCCTACTATTTTTAATAATTCAAACTTTTTTGAACTCGGGGAGAGATGCATCTCGATGCACCTTCTTATCACTTTCCCAAAATTTTAGAGAGCTTCTTGGAAGTCATCCCCATAAGGTGTGAAATTGTCCATGTAGGTTTCAACAAAGTCATGGACTAGCTCAGAGAAGATGCTCATGACTGCTCTTTGGAAAGTAGCTAGGGAATTGCACAACCCAAAGGGAAGGACTCTAGAAGTGACGGTGCCCTGGGGACATGTGAAAGTAGTCTTGACCTAGCGAACCCATCTAGGAAAGAAAATAACTCATTCCCTGCAAGGCCATCCAAGACTTGATCTATAAAGGGAAAGGGGAAATGGTCCTTCTTAGTCGATTTGTTTAGTTCCTGGTAGTAAACACAGATTCACCATTTTACATTCTTATTTGGGACTAGGACAAGAGGAAACACCCACTCATTGTCAGATATGGGATAGATACCCGCATCCAATAATTTCTGCAATTCTTCCTTCACAATGTCCTTTAGAGCTGGGTTCATCCTCCTTTGGGTTTGGCACACATGATTGCATCCTTCTTTAATGTAGATATGATGTGTGCACACCAAGCGATACACCCCTTTCATGTCTTTGTAGTCCCAAGAAAATGCATCATGGTTTTATTTAAGGAGTTGGCATAGTTGCTCTTATTCTTTGGATGAGAGGGATGAGTTAATTTTCAGAGATTTTGATGGGCCAAATTCCAAAGCCTTGGTGTTTTCAGAGGTTGAATCAACTGAGTGAAGCTCCATACAAGGGTGGCTTTCAGACTCTTTAACTAGGTCATCAAGTAGATTTTCATTATGGGGCTTTCTCTAAATGATGTGGTCGATGAGCTTATCCTCATCAGGTTTCCCTCCTCTAAGTACAAAATCTATGGTAAAAATGGGGTAGGGCATAGTTTTGTATACTTCTTCTTCTTCTTCTTCATCCTCCAACAACAAAGGTAGGTCATGGTTAATGAAAGTTTGGGCAGGAGGGTATAATACTAGTTGTTTAGACAAGGGCCCATTCTTTATAGTCATGTTTCTGGCTCGATAGCTGATATAAGCATTGACAATGGCTAACCAAGGTATTCCTAAAATGAGAGGATATCCATTAAACTTGGTTTTTGGTTGGAGGCCCAAGAAATCTGTAGGGTAATCCCAAGAGTCGATTGAAACCAGAACATCCTCAAAAATTCCTTCTGAAGCTACTATGGACCGGTATGCAAGTTTCAAAACTGTTGTAGTTTTCCTCAAAGTCCCTTGGAGGTTGAGTTTAAGCATATTTTCCTTGGTCATTACATTGCTGGCAGCCCCGAGATCAATCAGAGTATTGGGGACTATGACACCATCTATGTGTAGATCCACTACTATACTACCAGGGTCCAGGTACTTCGGGATGATCACCCTTCCCAACATTAAGTCAGATAAATTTCCTACTACATTGATGGTGGGGGCATCTTTATTCTTTCTCCCAGGTTTCTTAAAGCACTTTTCCTTAATGAGACTATTGTAAATAGGAACATCCTTAATGGCATGGAGAAGGGGTATTTTCACACAAAAATTTTTCAGTTCTCACATAAGTTCAGTCTCCTCTAGGGTGTGTTGACTAGATTGGATCCAACACTAAAGAAAATGAGGTTGTTGGATCTGAGTGTTTCTCTCTTCCTTTTTCTCCTCAACCTATGAAAGTGGAGATGGAGGATGATTGTCCAGGATTACTCTTCCTGACTTGAGATTGATCTCATGTATCTCCACATCATAAGCTGGAAAAGATGTCTCTCCACTATAAACTTGTTGTTCCTACTTGTTGTTCGGGTTTAGATTGGGATTTGCAGGCATCTGAGGCAGCTTGGGTGGAGTTGAATGGGAGAGCTAAGGTTGAATTTGGGGTGGAGGCAGTGAGGCAGGTGGTTGATTATGTTGGGACCTCCACCCTTGTGATGGGTTTCTCCACTGAGGTGGTTGAGGAACATACTGCTGGAATGGTTGGTTCATAGGCTATGGGGGATATGACAGGTTGTAAGGCCAAGTAGGAGGTGTAGGCCATGATGGAGGAGTGGAAGTGTACCAATATTGAATAGGTGAATTTTGATTGGTCTGATAATAAGAGTAAGGTGTAGCTTGCATACCCTATTGATATGACCGAGGCTCTTGAGGCCTTCTCTGATTTTTTAAACAAAGTTTCTCTGGTCCTACTTCCCCGCCTTGATATATATATTTTAGCCTAGGTAAGGAGGGACACATATTTGTGGCATGAATCTCTTCACAGAATAAGAAAACCTCTATGGCATTCAATGGAAATTCCTTCCGAGGGTTTTTTCTAGTACATCTAGGGCAGAAGATAGCCAAGGCCCTTTCTGCTTCCTCTTTCTTCATCTTGATCTACAGTGTTTCCATTTGTAGACAAATGGTGTGCAACATATTAGTTTTGAATTCCTCCAACATATTTCCAATATCATGCTTGATGGAGGTGGAAGAGGAAGAGGTGTTGGTCATGTTTTGGCTAGCTATACCTTTCTTCATAGCTACCCTAGAGTGATTCCTAAAGACAGTTTTGATGTCATCATAAGGCAACTAGTAGATATCTCCTCCTAATAGCATATCAATGGTTTCTATCACCTCCTCCATGACCCCTCGAAAATGTACCAGCTTAAGTGATCCAAGATCAAAGGTGCAATTGGCTCTTTTGTAGTTTAGCTCGAACCTTTATTCATAATCCTCGATGGATTCATCAGGTCCTATAGACATCCTAAATATTTCCTCAGTTTCTTTCAATATACCAGTCCCTATATTTGTTGTTAAAAGACTCTTGCATCTGTTCCTAGGTAGTGATGTTGTTCCCAGACATACTCATGAACCAGCACAAGGCTGCATCCTTGACGGTGGATGGGAACAATTTCAAATTTTGGTCATCTGAGGCATAGTCATAGGTCCTACAGACAACAACAAATTCGAACATGAAGGTGTTAGGATCCTCAGAGGTAATTCCATGGAAATGTGGAAGGGCTGAGGGAATGATTTTCTTCATCCTATTTTCCCTGGTGTTAGCATAGTTCTTTTCTAAGTCATGAGTCCATTCCAAAGTTTTATTTTTAGGATTAAACTTCAAAAAATTTTAAAATTTTAAAAATGTTTTTGGTTGCTACCATAATTTCCGGAAGCACCAATTTAAGCCTTTTCAGACAGTTTGTTATTATCATGTTTCTGTCTTTTCTATTTTTATTCCAACGCTACTGGAATTTTCGGAAGCATACTCTGTTTTAAAAAAAATAAATGAAAAAGTGCATCCGCTTTAGTTAAGCCATGTGTTGTAGTGTAAATATGCCTCAAATATTTTTTAAATCTTTTCATATCTCATGATAGGTGTCATATTACAGTCAGTTAGTTTAATTCAAGTCGTAATATACATTGAACCCATGTATCATCCACAGTTATGAACTTAACCGTTACCCTATCCTACCTCTCAACCCCAAGTCAGGTATACGTATGTCTATGTACATGTTTTTATGAACGAAGGAGATAGTGGTTATTACACTTAACACCATAACCATTTGGCTGGCTCCACAATAGTGCTGCCAGAAATTTCGGCCAATTAAAAACAAAGACTACGGAGGTGTCTATTTGTCACATATCCGCTTGTCTCCAGACATCTGGAGCAATCCATATGGAAAAACGCAGCCAACTGAAGGTGATGATGGATTATCACATGGTGCACATCATGGTGAGGAATATTTTCAATGATGAAGGTTGATTTGCATGGGGTGATGAACCAAAGTTTGGTTTTAAAACCACCTAAAAAGCAGGAACTCTGTCATTCGAAGTTTTAGGTGTTGGAGTTCGAGTTGCTGAGAGTCATAGTTTGAGAAGGATTATGGATTTCAGACAAGATTCCAAAGGTGAATAGAGGCCAAAATTGTAAGGTAAAACCTTTCCAACTCTACCAACTATCAGTTGTAATATACAAAGTCATTTATTTTCTGAAGATGACTAAAACATGTGGTAAAATAAATCGAATAAGCCACAAGGTGCAGATCTGGTTGATGCCAATTCAAGGGTAAGAAGTTTGTTTATTCAGTGAGGGTGGTATTCTCTATGTACCAGGTTAGGGAGCTCTCACTCAGGAGTAGCTCAAGATTTTGCTAGCTTTTTAATGGTTAGGAAGCTACAGTTTATGGCCTCATCTTGCAGGTTTCTGAAGACTCCATTGTTGAAGCCTTTAACCCTCCCCAAGAAGGAGAAAGGTGGTTCAAAGGACATTTATTACAGGAGTATATCTCAATAGCTTCCTCAAAGATGCACACAGAGATCCAAATTGGGCAAAAGGCATTCCAAGTAGCTATCTTAAGAATGATTGGGTAGAAGCTATCAAGGTTATCAAGATATACCTCACTTGTGAAAGGACGTATACAATTGTGTTCTTTTATCACATGAGGTTTCTTTTTCATATTGCAGGGATGAAGACATTAAATCTACCATGTTTCTTTTTTAAAATCCTGACAAAGATGTCAGCAAGGGTTCAGACTCACAGTTGTGTTTTTGAGTATAGATTGTACCATCAAGCTTTGATCAAAGTTCTAGTTGAAGAAACAGTTGGGGAAGAGAAACTAGACTTGGGACCAATTTTTATTTTACAAGGCAGACCAACCTACACCTACACCTCCAGTTTCACAACCAAACCCTTAGCCTGCAAAAATAAGAAAAAAGAGAAAGGCCAAAAAATAAAACATTCATAAGAAGGCCAAGGGAAAAAAAAGAGAAGATTTCTACAGTCAAGGCTGAAAGAAGGTTGGAAAAAGGAGAGAGTTCCTCAGAAAGCAAGCCAAAATCTATGAAAATAGTGTCCCCTGTTCCTTCCTTTCCTAATGTTTACACTAGAGCTAGAAGAGGAAGGTATGCAACTGCAGATGAATCAAAAGCATAAGTGCTACCAAAAATTCTGGAAGCACATATTCAGAAAAAGATGAAGAAAGAGTATCAGCCTACACAATAAAAAGAAGAACTCCTCAAGGATGTTGGATATGACATTAGCAGTAAGAAGAATAAAGAAGAAGCCAAACTTGTTGTTGGTACCAGAAAGAGGCATACCAGAGACAACAACAAGTTTAGGCTTAAGTCCAAGGCTCTACATAATCCAAGCTTAATGATAGAGGTCATTGATATTGAAGTTAAACCTGAAGGTTCAAAGACAGAGAAATCCATGAAGAAAAACAAAAGCAAACCCCCTTTAGAATGGCACTCATAGGCCTCAAAGAGAAGAAAAACACAAAATGGTTCTAAGGAGGAGAAAGACACTATCAAGGAATTAGCCACAAGAGCAACCAGATCCAGATCAGTTGTTGATAGCAAAAAAAAGCTCCAATTTGGAGGGCGAAAGATTGAATTTTTTGGTGGCGTTGAGGCGTTGCGCTTCTGTAACAAGCGCTGAACATCTGCTAAGTGCATTGGGCTCATGACAGAGAGGGCATTGCACTTCTCTCAAAGGTGCTGCGCTCCTAGCATTTTTGCTCAGAAAGCTCCAAAATTCATCCAAACTGCTTCTAACCTCCAACAAAGGTTCTCACAATCTCTTAAAAAGTAGGCAAGACACAAATTCCTCCTCCTTGCATTCTTCAAGAGTAATTTTCATGGTGTTTGAGTTTTCATGCAAAATTTGGAGTTTGTCTAGTTCAAAACCCTAATCTTATTCCCTCATTCCCAATTTTATTTCCTAAGACCTCACATTTCCTTCCCACATCACAGTCAAACCCATCCCTACCCCTACATTACTATATCTCTGTCCCTAAATCCATTTACCCCTAAACCCTAAGTCCTAGGCATCTTTATTTCCTAGGCAACCATTACCATCAAACCTGTAATAAAATTACCACTCCCAATTCCATAAACATTTTAACCCCCCTCCACCTCCCTAAGTTTACTAACCCCTTCCCCTATCTTCCTATTTTTTCTTACCACATTCCCCACTCCCTAAACCTATCCCCACTCCTGTTTCCTCATCCCTAGGGTTTCTAGACCAAAATACCATGGAGGAGGAAAACATAGACTAGGTGGAGGAAGAAGAGAGGGAAGAGAGAAGTCCACACAAGGGAGGAAGGATTCTTAGACTTGAGCCCACCAAAACCAGAGAAATAATGGCCTCTCCCATGACTGTCACTTGTTTCAGGCATGTAGGATACTTTGATTTTTGTGAAAAGATACAAATATTCCAACACCACCTTGTTTTGAGTAGACTTTTCATATCAAATCTTTAGGATAATAAAGTGAGCCTTGCTGGTGTGACTTTCACCATATCCTTAGCCATCATTGCAGCTACCGCTAGAATTCCAAATGTAGGTGAGAAGTGGTTCAAGTCCAAAGACTTGGATGATCACTATTATGATCCATACATCAAGCCAAGGTACAGAAATGAAGGAAAGAAAGTTCTTCCTTTCAATAAGCTTCTTGATAGGTATGCCCCCATGATGAAAATAATCATGAAGTACTTCTCTTGTGAAGGAAGGTTCTCCAGAATTTATATCTACCATATTAGACTGCTCACGCACATCACAAGGGTCAAGATGCTAAATATTCCATATTATCTATTCATGAGCATTGAAAAAATGGCATACATTGTAAAAAAAAAAGATTATGACCAGCAGATGCAGATACTCTTTCACCACTCTCTCATCAAGATAATTGTCCTCCATCACCTTAACCAATTGAATATCTCATGGGACACGTTCATTGCCAATGACGTCTTCACTGCTCCACAAGCTCAACGTGCTAAAGATGTGCCTCCCCATCTCATCCTACTACATCTATTCCTCCATCTCAGCCCATAGCACCTACTTTTTCATCAGCTCATCCTATTAGACCCATTTCATCACCATCATCACCATTTCAGAGTCAGATTGGGTCACCTAGCAGAGTTATGGTCAGCAAACCTAAAAGGGCTGAAATGGGCACATTGGCTAGAACATATTAGAGAGGGCATAGGCAGGCTTTTTCTCCACAAATTGTGGAAGTGACCTTGCCTTCTTCATCAGAAAAGTAGGTACAAAAGGGAAAGAAAAATGTTAAACACAAACATGGTGTATGAGGAAAGATAAACACACACATAGAAAGATAGGCATTTGTTGCATCTTTATTATACATAGATGTACATTTATAATACAATGGTGTGACTCTTGGATTCATCTTCCAAGGTCACTTGGACTCCTTTGTGACTCTTTGCCTTCCACACCTATCCATAGAGGATTAGGTGTTCAACATTCCCCCCCTTAATCCGAAGGGGTATGTGTGAGTCCAAGAAGAGAGTTGTAATACAAATCTGCAAAATATGCATGGCAGCACTTAGGCTGAATCAGATCTTTGAAATGTTGGCATAAAGAGGTGGTTTAAGGATGACCACCAAAACTGGAACGCACCGCTTATTGAAATTCCCGGAACTCTTCCAAAACTGGCAAGAAGCTAAGGGCTTCTGCTAGAGGAATTTCCCTCATATTTGAAAAGGGGGACCTTCAACCTAAAAGAAGGGAAGTCTACAACCTGTGATGGTTTAAGGATTACCACCAACACTGGAATGCTTGATGCAATTCTTGGAACTCAACCAAAACTGGCAAGAAGTTGAAGTCTTTTGCTAGAGGAAGTGTTCTGAAAGAGGAAGAATATCAAGCTCACATGGATGGTTTAAGGTTTTCCATCAACTAAAGGCATGCTCATGGGCATCTGTGTCTCTAGCTACAACTCTGAATCTAGAATGATGAATTTTGGCTCAGGCTCGCTTGAACTATTGTGTTGAAGCTTGTAGATGACCACCATTTTCCCCCCTGTCAGGTACAAGGATGATGGAAAAAACTCAACTGCAAGTTTTTTCAATATTCTAGAACAGGTTGTGACATGTGACTTAAACATCTTCTTGGCTATTAATGCCCATTGCCAAGAAGCGATCCATCCAAGATGAATCTTTATTCTTGCAGGGGGCTTGTTTCTGAAGCATCTGTGTGAAGAATGGGTGTGCCGACCACAGTTCTTGCATGGATGAAGATCGAAAAAATTATCTTTCATAAGGCCAAATCGATCATAGTGTTGGCATTTCACAATTTGTTGTTGTTGTTGTGGAAGTAGATTAGGATCTGGAACAACTGCAGGTGTACTGTCATAAAGAAATCCGACACTCTAAAATTTTATGGGCTTGGAGTAGTTCGGAATATGAAAGGACACATCCTTGTAATATCCAAGACCAGTTCTATGCTTGTTATGGACAAGCTCTTCCCAAGGTCTGATGATGGGCTTGGGAAGTGCAGACTGAACTTCTGCATCTGCATGTAAATTTTCTCTTCTACAAGGAACTGAATGTGAATAGTCTGCAACTTTATATTCATGTTGTTGATGAGAGTCCTTCTCAATGTTCTGAATAGAAATAGGTTCATAATGATGACTCTTTTCCTGAAGTTTATCTTGCCGAAGCTGAGACTCCAACTGAAAAAACTCAATCTTGTCTTGTGCATATTGAAAGCAAGTTTGAATATTAAAAAGAGCGTTCTTGATCATTTTTACCATATCATGAACACTGGAATGAATGAGGTTATGCAACAACTCTAATGCATCATTTATTTCAGCCATTTTTCTCAACAACTCAGGCTCAATAAATAAAGGGTGTCGGCTTCAACTGATAATGCATCTGTTTACAATGTGATTCAACTTACTTTCAAAAGAATACAAATGAATTCAAAGACCCTTTTCTTTCATGAACTTCCAATTATGGAATTCCCAAAGAAAAAACACTGCTACTCAAATTATGGAGGACCTCAAGGTGTAAACTTGGTCGTCTGATCAGCAAGAAACAATGACTCAAATAATATAAGTGTTCAACAATTTCTCAACGACTCAAAGTTATAATTCAAACACTGATTACAACTATGAACTAAGAAGAAATATCCACTCTCAATGTTAGTACAATAAAATGTCACTGCAAATATTTTTTAAATGTGCAACAAAAACCATTGTGCAATAACCCTTTAAGGTAGATGATTTCTCCCTTCTTCAAAGAACTTTTTTACACCAACAACTGTAATTCAACAAAAAGATATTCACAAGCTTCATCCTTCTACCCATGCCACAAATCTTGGTCACAAAATTCACTTTCCACTATGTAAAATCCATATATTCATTTATTCATGTACCATCTATACCATCTCCTCTCTCTCTTCTTTCTCTGTTGTTTTTGTTTTTATTTTTTATTTTTTTAGGGAAAAACAAAGGTATTATATGGGGGAGGTTTTTACTAAGAGAGGTGAAATCTGGGGGAGGTGTTTACTGGGGGAGGTGACTACTGGGGAGGTTTTAACTAGGGGAGAATTTATCTGAGGGAGGTTTTAACTGAGGGGTTTTATTTGGGGGAGGGGAAACTGGGGGAGGTGGGAACTGTAAAAAAAATTAAAAGTATATCATTGGCCGAATTAAAAAAAAAGAAACAAAGTGTGCGTGGGTGGGGTGTGCGTGGGGTGAGAGAGGCCGAGCGTGGGTGGGAGAGAGGCCGAGCGTTGAGAGTATGGAAGGGGCAGTGAGTGGATGGGAGTGAGGGGCGAGGGGGAAGGGCGAGCGATGAGGGGAAGGGTGGGGTTGTTGTGTGTTGAGGGGAGATGGGGGTTTGAGGAAGGCCATGAGGGTCGTGAGTGGGGATGAGAGGGTAGGGGGTTGGGGAGTGTGGAGTGGGGAGGGGCCGAGTGGATGCAGTGAGGGGGGTGTGAGCGTGAGGGGTTGGGGAGAGGCCGAGGGGCTGAGGGTAGAGAAGGGGTATGGTTAAGTGCAGGGGGGGAAGGGCTCGAGGGCAGAGAGGGGGAGTGGGTTGGGTAAAGCCGAGGGGGCAGGGTTGAGGGATGTGAGGTGAAGCTGTGAGGGGGAGTCATGGGATGGGCGGCAAAGGGGTGAGTGCAGGTTCATGAGAGGAGGGGGGAGATGTGAGGTGTGAGGGCTGATGCCGAGTGGTGAAGGGCGAGGTCAAGTGGAGTAAGGGCGGGTATGGCACGGGGAGAGTAGGAAAGGGGTGAGTTGCAAGAGTGTGGTGAGGGATGAGAGGGTAGGGCCGAAGGCCGAGGTGAGGGTCGAGCTGCTTATAATTTTCTTTATTTTTTATTTTTTATTTTTTTTATTTGGTTTAAAACAATAAAATATACAGCAAAGAATTGTAGAGGGTGAGGGAAATTGCATAATTTGCAGAAAATTTCACAAATATACAACAGAGAACGGGAGAAACAGTAGAATTTGTAGAAGTTGCATGACAATTTGTAGAAATTGTTTTGCCAGAAATTTGCATAAATTTTCAGAATATTAACAGAAATTAGCAACAGAATTTTCAATAGAGACCCACTTTAAATAGTAGCAGCAAATATTTTTCCAACAGCTCTCCTTTCAATCTTTTCTAAAATTCAGAGCTTGCACAGTAATGTGCAGAAATAAAAGTAGGTAGAAATTGCAGGAAAAATTCAGAATTTGTTTTTTCTTTTTCAGAATTGCAGAATGGAAGGAGCAGTGAGAAAACCTGCAGAGTTTAAGATGCACAATGCTGCTCTTCATAAAAATAATTTCTAAATGCTGCAAAATATTTTTGAATGCTCCAAAAATCACTACTACAGAAAATCTCTGAATGCTGCAAAAATGACCAGAATTTTTGCAGATTTATACAGGCCACAAAAAAAAATGGCTCACACAAGGTTGAGTTGGTTATGAATGTATCAGCTTTGATACCATGTTAAACACACACATTGTGTATGAGGAAAGATAAAAACACACACATAGAAAGATAGGCATTCGTTGCATCTTTATTACACATAGATGTACATTTTTATGCAATGGTGTGACTCTTGGATTCATCTTCCAAGGTCACTTGGACTCCTTTGTGACTTTTCTCCTTCCACACCTACCCATAGAGGATTAGGTGTTCAACAAAAAATATGACAAAGGAAAATTTTCATAAGTTAGGCATGACGAGGAAGACCTCCATGAGACAAAGAAAAAATTTGAGCTAGTTGACTTGGATTAGCAGGATGATCATGAGGCCTCCAGTTTGATTTTTAAAGAGAAGGATGCCCAAATTAGAGAGCTTTAGACTAGCTTAGATAGATCTAATTTTTTCATTCTTTTCTTGAGAAGGAGAATAAGCAGTTGAAGGAAAAGAAAATGCTCATGGAACTAGAGTTGCTCAAGACAAAGAAAGGTAAAGTTATGATGCCACTTAATTATCCTGACCATGATGACATCCAAAGCAGTAGAAAAAGACAAAAAACAAGGGGTCTTAAGAGGGCTTTACAGCAGTAGAGAATTGAATATGAAAAACTCAGTTTTGAGGAGAGGTTCGCTAAGGAGGTTGAAGATAACAGAGAGACATGGCTTGATAGGGTCAACATCCATCTTGATAAAATCGTCCAAAAGGTAAACAAGGACAACAAGATGCTCAAAAACTTGTCAAACAGGTACATTACAAGAAACAAGGTTTGTAGCATCAAACTCAAGCAATTGTAGGAGAAACATAAGCAAACCCTAGCCAAGAAAAACGAAGGAGACAAACTTGAAATTCTTGCTGAGGCCTCCCTCCATTCTTAAAATACATGATCAACAACTATTCTGCAAATTTTGGCAAAGTTTTGGGAAATTTTGAATATTTTTGAGTTTTTGTGCATTTCTTGACAGTCACTAGATAGTTTGACTATGAGAAGCACAGCGCCTTAGGAGATGCGCTTTTTCTAGGGACCCCCATTGGTCAAACCAAGACCACCATTGGATTCATAATGATGAAGACATGCATGTTAGAATATTTTATAGCCAAATTTGGGCAAATTGATTAGCAGAAGAGTAAAAAAACACCAAAAAAACCATGTTTCTGCCTTCTTTTTGAGGTTGGCGCTACGTTTTTTATTAGTCTTGGGATATTGAATTTTTAGAGGGTAAAATAAGCTCATTTGTTATGACCAGTAGATGAAAATACTCTTTCACCACTCCCTCATCAAGATCATTGTCCTTCATCACCTTAACCCATTGAATATCTCATGGGACACTTGCATTGCCAATGACATCTTCACTGCTCCACAAGCTCAACATGCTAAAGATGTGCCTCCCCCATCTCATACTACTATACCTATTCCTCCATCTCAACCCATAGCACCTACTTCTTTATCATCTCATCCTACTAGACTAATTTTATCACCATCATCACAATTTCAGAGTCAGATTGGGTCACCTAGCAGAATTATGGTCAGCAAGCCTAAAAGGGTTGAAATGGGAACATTGGCTAGAACATATCAGAGTGGGCATAGGTAGGTGTTTTCTCCACAGATTGTGGAAGAGACCTTTCCTTCTTCATCAGAAAAGTAGGTATAGAAGGGAAAGCAAAAGATGGCAAAGGCAAATGTTCATGAGGAGGAATACCTCCATGAGACAGAGACAAAATTTGAGCTAGTTGACTTGGATCAAAAGGATGATCATGAGGCCTCTAGTTTGATTTTCAAGGAGATGGATGCCAAAATTAGAAAGCTTCAAACTAACTTAGATAGATCTAAGTTGGTCATTTCTTTTCTTGAGAAGGAGAATAAGTAGCTGAAGGATAAGCAAATTCTCATGGAGCTAGAGCTGCTCAAGAAAAAGAAAGGTAAATATATGATGCCACTTTATTACTCTGACCATGATGACATCCAAAGTAGCATAAAATTACCAAAAACAAGGGGTCTTAAGAGTGCTTTACAGTAGTAGAGAATTGAAGATGAAAAACTCACTTTTGAGGAGAGGTTTTCCAAGGAGGTTGAAAATGACAGAGAGAAATGGCTTGATAGGGTCAACATCCATCTTGAGAAACTCGTCCACAAGGGAAAAAAGGACAACAAGATGCCCATAAACTTGTCAAACAGGTACATCACAAGAAAGAAGGTTTGTAGCATCAAACTCAAGCAATTGCAGGAGAAACATAAGCAAAACCTAGCCAAGAAAAAGGAAGGAGAAAAGCTTGACATTCTTGTTGAGGCCTCCCTCCATGCTTAACATACATTATCAGCAACCATTCCGCAAATTATGGCAAAGTTTTGGGAAATTTTGAAGATTTTTGAGTTTTTGTGCATTTCTTGACAGTCACTAGATATTTTGACTATCAAAAGTGCAACGCCCTAGTGCTGCAATTTTTCTAGGGACCTCCATTTGTCAAACCAAGAGCACCAGTGGATTTATAATGATGAAGACATGCAAGTTATAAACTTTTCTAAGAAAATTTGGGCAAACTGGTTAGAAGAAAAGTCAAAAAAACCTAAAAAACCATGTTTCTCCCTTCTTTTTTAGCCTGGCACTGTGCTTATGAATAGTCTTGGAATATTGACTTTTTGGAGGGTAAAATCAGGTCAATTTTTGAAAATAAGCACATATTTGGAAACTAGACAGGACAGGCTTTCCAATGAGCTATCCTCAGCTCAATTTGGACTTCAGGAAGGCCTACACAACTCACCTTGAAGTTGGCGTTGCACTTCTGCTAGATGCCTGATATTTTCCAGTTTTTGAGCTTTTCTCAGTTGTTGATAGAATTTATTAGTTTTTGCTAATGTAATTCATGGATGTATATGTAATAATGATTTTTTTTAGTTACCTAGGGGTAAATACATTAGGTAAAACTATTTGGGAGGATGAATGAATCAGTTAGGGATGAGTAAGTTTGACCACCCTACACTCTAGATTTCAGTTCAAACTTTGGTGGATCAACTCCACATCTCAGGAATTCGACCCATGAGGTTGGGAGAGGTTGTTTCATGTCTATATCTTTCACTTCTTGACTCATTTCACGGGTTGGATTATGTTGTATTGATCAGAGACACTAGTGTATTCATATTTTGGCAGGAATATATTGGATGAGTTGGAGCTATTATTTTGGGATTCATGTGGTATTGTGCTTCGGCATAGTTTCTTCTTCAATTTCAACCACGGGGTTAAGAAGGATTTTTTTGGGATGGCCTTAAATATGATATTCAAAAGTTTGTGGTGGAATTTTTGGTTTTCCAACAAAATAAAGTTGAGAAAAATAAGATCTCAATTCTGTTACAACCTTTATCCATTCCAAGTCAATGTTGGGAGGAGGTTTCAATGGATTTTGTCACGAGTTTCCCAAGTCTGAAGGAAAGATTTTCATCATGGTAGTAGTTGATATAATTACCAAGTATGCATATTTTTGTGCATTATCTCATCCATTTAAAGCAAATACAGTTGCTACTACAATTATGGAAACAATTCAAAGGCTATATGGAAACCTAAATATTATTGTAAGTGATAGAGATCCCATTTTCACTGGAAATTTTAGGACAAAATTATTTTCTTGTCTTGGTACTCAATTAACTCATAGCTCATCTTATGATCTTCAATTTAATAGGAAAACTGAGATAGTGAGCAAATTTTTGGAAGGATATCTTTGTTGCTTTGTATCTCATAAGAAGACATAATAGGTCAAGTGGTTAACTCTGGTTGAATGGTGGTATAACACTTCCTTCCATACTACAATAAAAATGACCCCATTTATGACACTTTATAGATGTCATCCACTATCCTTCACATCATCTTTAAGAGAAAATTCTAAGGTTTAAGCAGCGGAAGATCACACCAAGCATCAACAACAAGCTCTCCAACTCTTAAAGGATAACCTCAATTTGACGCGGAATCAAATGAAACAATAGGAAAATCAACATTGCAATGAAATAAGTTTTGATGTAGGCGACTCGGTATTTTTATGGCTACAACAATAAAAACAAATGTCCCTCAAGCAAGCTAAGAAGGATAATAAATTATCACCAAAGTACTATGGTCATTACAAGGTGTTGCAAAAGCTTAGTACTATGGAATAAAAATTGGAGCTTCCTGCATCTTCCCGAGTGCACCCAGTTTTCCATGTTTCATGATTAAAGAAGGTTATAGGTGACAAGCACCCAGTTCAAACAATATTTCCAAAACTTGACAAGGAAGAAAAAATCATAGTGGAACCTGAATTAGTCATGGAAACAAGAACTCAATAGCTAAGAAATCGATAAATTTCAGAGTATCTCATCAAGTGGAAGAACTTACCCACTGAAGATTCCACATGGGAGGATGAGAATTTTATAAAGAAGTATCGAGAACTACTCAAGCATTGAGGAAAATATTTTTGTGAAGGAGAGGGGAATGTTATGTACCTATAATAATAGTGTATATAATTACATTAATTTCACATCTCCCTTTTATAAAAACTAGGTTCTCTAAAAATGAAAACATATTTGATTAGTGTAGTGTTTAAATCATATAAAATAAAAATAAAAAGTTGTGTTTGAGTTTTAAATATGCAATAATTGAAAGTTTAATGGTAACAAACAAACAATATTATTTTAATATTTGTTTTTATTTTACATATATATTTATTTTAATATATTTATTAATAATTATTAGATGAATGATAGGTATTTAACATAAATTATTTTAACAATAATTAAGAAAATTAAGATTTATCTCAATATTTTTCTTGTTATATGTTGTCTAGTTATATATGTGTGTTTAACTTTATATTAATTTTTTATAATTAATAATAATAACAATTTAAAATAAATTTATAATTTAGTTATTTTTTATGTTTTTTTTGGTAATCTGTGATGTATTATAAGATAAGTTTTAATACCTATTATGAATTGATGTCTAATAACATTTACGTACGTTTAGCTACCTTTTCTTCTAATGGCTCAAGAACCATGATAAGCCGTGAACAGGTCTCAACGCTGGATGCATTAATTAGCTTACATTCTCTATCGAATAATGGAAGCTCGACCTCTATTCCTTGTTCTGCGTAGGAGAACTTGATGTCCAGTTCCCTAGAAGGGATCCACAACTCAAATAATGGAGCCCTTGACTCAATGGGCATGTTGAAAATATTAAAGTCACCTGCCGTGCCTTGGGCAGGAAGAACAAAGAACTAAGTACGAAGACAGCAGCAGCTGCAGCAACATAGATTGAGTGCGCAGCACTCTGTATTGAAGAAGCATGGAGAAATCTGTAGGGATGAATTCAATTTTGATGGGGCGTAGCCGCAGATTGCAGATGAAATTAATTTTTTGATGGGGCAGAGTTGTTTTTGGAGAAGAAATGGAGAAAGCCGTAGATCAGAACTACGGAGGAGCAGAACAAATTAAAAACCAGTCATTTCGGGCTTTAAAGCCCTCAACAACCAAAGTTATTTTTTGAAGCAGTGTCTTGTTGATGAAGAGATCTACGATGCGATGCGATCAAATCGCAATCGCAAATCGCAA
Source organism: Pinus albicaulis (assembly GCA_034641835.2). Lineage (NCBI taxonomy): Eukaryota > Viridiplantae > Streptophyta > Pinopsida > Pinales > Pinaceae > Pinus > Pinus albicaulis. The sequence continues at coordinate 1,235,870,246 of CM076578.1, forward strand.
TGCATATATTATAAACCAAGTGTCTTGTTGATATGGCGGAGTTCCACAAAGCGGAACGGTTATATAAAACATACAACCGAAACATATATTAAAATTGCCCCCCACAGCAGCGGAGGCCCGTGGGTCCACTTGACCACGTGGCGACACCTCAATGGAATCGCAAGGCTCAATCACAAGGCTCAATCGGAGCGGATATGTTATGACCTCCGATTGAAGGCCGGACCCGATTGTATTATACACCACATTTTATGCGCCAATCGCATCCGATTGTTCAATCGCAATCGGAGTTTTGTTGTTTGGTCGTGCGATTGGAGTGGCGGACCCGATCGATTTATATGCCATGTTTTATATCGGGCCATCGCGTCCGTTGTAATCGCAATCGGAACTTCTAATTGATCGCATGGCTTTGTATTTTTGGTGCGATTGGAGTGGCGGACCCGATTGATATTATAAGCTGGAGTTGATATGTGTCATCGCATCTGCTTATGGATCGCAATCGGAACTTTTACATTGTGCGCTCCGATTGCGCTTGTTTGTTGGTTGCGATTGCGATGTGGTCCCACTCGCAAGTCATACATTTGAATTTTTTAATTGTTGTGCAAAGGGTCTTCCTTTGTATTTTGTTTATTTGTTTGTTTTTGGGTTTTATAACTGCCACGCCTTATATATAATGTAAAAAAGGACCCGTGGGGCTAATATAATGAAAAATTGCATTGTTTGTTTCGCATAGCAGCGCGAAAAGGAAATATATAGCAGCGTTTTTTTTACACAGACAGAGAGCACTGTTTGAAGTACAGAGAGTTAACTTTGGCACTGCATGTGTAGCAGTCCTGGCTTTTTGGAATTCCTCTCAGTGAGGAAGTCTGTAATAGTTTTTTTTAATGATATAGAAATTTTCAAAGTGTTAAAACTCTGTCTCCTGCTCAAGTTGTTTAAATTTCTCTGTGTTGTAGAGGGGAGATTATTCTCTCCATTACTGTTTGTTTAGAATTCTCAAAATTCCAACATGGTATCGGAGTGAGCTCAGGCTCTTTGAAGGATTCAAAGAAGCTGAAGAAGAATACAGATTGCAGTGTTTTCTCCAGCAGCGTGAAAAGCTCAACTGAGGTCAAAGTTCAGGTATTTCTCAAAGATAATAGTGTTGTTGCTTTGTATTTAAAAAGGAGTTTGTTCTTTCAGTAAACGAAAGATAGTTTGTTTAAAATCAGAGTTCAGTTTTGATGCAATGGCTGGACCAAGCACTGGTATGAGTCTTGGAAGTGTTCAGCTTCCACAGTTTAATGGAAAGAACTATGATTATTGGGCCATTACCATGACAACCCTGTTTGTCTCACAAGACTTGTGGGAACTAGTAGAAGATGGTTTCACAGAACCAGCTGATGAGCAGGCTTTTAATGCCTTAACTCAAGCAGAGAAGGATGTGTTGAAGAATAATAGGAAGAAATATGTTAAATATCTCTTCTGTTTATATCAAGCTGTAAATGAGAGTGTGTTTCCAAGGATAAAAACAGCTAAGAAATCCAAGGAGGCATGGGAAACTCTGAAAGTAGCTTATCAAGGTATGGAGAAAGTTAAAACAACAAAACTTCAATTGCTGAGAAGAGATTTTGAAACTCTTTGCATGAAAGAGTCAGACAGTGTTGACACATTTTTCACACATGTGATTGGGATTGTCAATCAGATAAGATCCCATGGAGAAACTCTTGAAGAGAGAAGGATTGTGGAGAAACTTTTGAGATGCTTACCCTCAAAGTTTGATGTTATTGTAACTACCATAGAAGAGACCAAAGATCTCTCACAGTTCACAGTGGATGAACTGCATGCATCGTTGATAACTCATGAACAAAGATTGAGCAGAGATGAACACTCATCTCTTGAGCATGCCTTCAAGACCCAGATGCCTTCAGGAAGAGGAAGAGGTCAAAGAAAAGGAAGAGGAAGAGGCAGAAGTCAGAATAGAGGTGGAAGGGACAGCCCTTCACATTCACATGGAAGGAGCAACATTCAAAGCCAGAGCCATGGCCAATGCAACAGCCAGCAAGGTGGACATCAACACCAACATGCTCAAGGACAAAGGTATGACAAATCCAATGTCTAGTGTCATTATTGCAAGAAATATGGGCACTATGCCAATGAATGTAGAAAGAAGCAAAATGACATGAAAAATAGGCAGAATGCTAATGTAGCAAAAGAGGAAAAGAACCCAAGTAATGTGTTGTTAGCTTGTAATGTAGCACAAGATATAAATGATGATGTTTGGTTCTTAGATTCAGGTTGTAGTAATCACATGACTGGCAACAGAGCAATGTTTGCCAATCTTGATGAAGAAGTTAAATTTGAAGTGACCACAGGGACTGATACTAAAATCTCTGTCAAAGGGAAAGGCAGAGTAAGTATTCGAGCAAGGAATGGGGAGAAAAAATTTGTCCATGATGTGTATTATGTTCCAGGTCTGAAATGTAATATTTTGAGCGTTGGGCAGCTCATAAACAAAGGTTACAATGTTATATTCAAAGATGATGTGTGCACCATAAAAGATATTCCTCCAAGTAAGAAAATTATTGCTAAAATTCAAATGACCAACAATAGAATGTTTCCACTCAAGCTCAACCTTGACTTGAAAGGAAAAGGAAAGAATGTAGCAGCTGTAACTCAAGAAGCCTTCCAGAAGGAAGAGAAAGATGAAAATTGGTTATGGCATCTGAGATTTGGACATCTAAATTTTGGAGGATTAAATTTGCTGCACAGAAAAGGAATGGTAAGAGGTTTACCACTGATAGAGAAGCTTGACAGCCTATGTGAAGGCTGCATCTTGGGAAAGAAACACAGAGAAAATTTTCCTTCAGGGAAAAGCATAAGGGCGAAAGCACCTTTGGAAATAATCCACTCAGATTTATGTGGGCCGATGCAAACAACATCTGTTTCGGGCAGCAATTACATGCTGATTTTCATTGATGATTTCACACGAAAAGTGTGGGTTTATTTCTTAAAATATAAGAGTGAAGTCTTTCAGAAATTTCGTCAATTTAAAGCTCTTGTAGAAAAACAGAGCGTACTGCACATTAAAGTCCTCAGAACAGATAGAGGAGGAGAATATATCTCAAAATAATTTCTGCGTTTTTGCAAAGAGAGTGGCATACACAAGCAATTTACCACCAGGTACACGCCGCAACAGAATGGAGTTGCTGAGAGAAAGAATTGAACCATAATGGAGATGGTGAGAAGTATGCTAAAGGCGAAACACTTACCGAATGAGTATTGGGCAGAAGCAGAAAACTGTGCTGTATATATTTTGAATAGATGCCCCACAAAAGCCGTGATGAACAAAGTTCCAGAAGAAGCATGGAGTGGCAGAAAACAGGGAGTCACTCACATGAGAGTTTTTGGGTGTGTAGCATATGCACACATTCCAGAAAAATTGAGAAAGAAGTTGGATAGTAAGGGGGAGAAGTGCATTTTCCTTGGATATTGTGAAGATTCCAAAGGATACAGACTGTATAACCCATCCACAAAGAAGTTTATAATTAGCATAGATGTGCAATTCATTGAAGAGGAAGCATGGGATGGAAGCATTGAGAAAACAGTCAATTTCAAAAACTGTTTATCTCATGATGAAGATGATGTAGATGTGGTTGAGATTAATAACCCATCCATTGCACAACCTCCAGCAGTGCAAGGCCAGCAAGGGACGCCTCAAGCGGCAGTGAGAACACCCTTGAGAAGAAGCGGCAGTGGTTCACCGAGTACACCACAAGGAGCAGAATTGAGTGCTTCATCAAGCACGGCTACACCAAGTGAAAGAGGAACAAAGTTCAGAAACCTTAGAGAAATCTATGAGCAAGGAGAAGCAAACGAAGGTATGAATTCCTTATTTGCTTTGTATTGTCAAGTTGATGATCCTATTCATTTTGAAGATGCAATTAAAGATAGAAAATGGATAGAAGCTATGGATGATGAAATTAAAGCCATAGAGAAGAATAGAACATGGGAGTTGGTTGATCTCCCAAAAGGTAAAGAAGTCATTGGAGTTAAATGGGTCTACAAGACCAAAAGCAATGCTGAAGGAAAGATAGAAAGACACAAGGCCAGACTTGTTGTCAAAGGATATAAGCAGAAGCATGGTATATATTATGAAGAAACTTTTGCACCAATTGCAAGAATGGAAACCGTGAGAGCAGTGTTGTCCATAGCAGCACAAAACAAATGGAAAGTATATCAGATGGATGTAAAATCTGCATTTTTAAATGGAGTTTTAATGGAAGAGGTATATGTGGAACAACCTCTCGGATATGATAAGAAAGGCCAAGAGCACAAGGTCTGCAAATTGAAGAAATCTCTTTATGGGCTGAAGCAAGCGCCAAGAGCGTGGTACAGCAGAATAGACTCCTATCTATTGGAGAATGGATTTGAAAAATGTGAGGGAGAACCCACCCTCTACATCAAAGAAAAGGATGGTAAGTTATTGATTGTTGTTTTATATGTTAATGATTTAATTTTTACAGGTAATGATGATTACCATGTTGAAATTTTAAAACAGTCATGAAGGATGAATTTGAAATGACTGACATGGGTTTGTTGAGATACTTCTTGGGAATAGAAGTAGAACAAGGTGAGAAAGGAATTTTTATTTCTCAAGCAAAGTATGTGAATCAAGTTTTGGAAAGATTCAACATCCAGGAGTGCAAAGCTGCAATTACTCCCACAGTAATGGGATTGAAGTTGAGTAAGAATGACAGCAGCAAGGATTTCGATCCAAGTTTGTATAAAAGCATAGTTGGGAGCCTCATGTATTTGACTGCAACTAGGTCGGATATTATGCATGCTGTTAGCCTAATTTCCAGATTTATGGAGAAGCCAAAAGAAGCACATTGGCAAGCAGCAAAGAGAATTCTGAGGTATGTGAAAGGAACTAAAAGATTTGGTATCTTATATACTACTTTAGAAAGTTCAGAATTAGTTGGTTACACTGACAGTGATTGGGCTGGAAGTGTAGATGATCGGAAGAGCACTTCCGGTTATATTTTTCATATGGGTTCAGGAGCCATTTCATGGGCTTCCAAGAAACAACCTATTGTAGCATTGTCTAAAGCAGAGGCAGAATATGTGGCAGCTACAGCAGCAGCGTGTCAAGCAATTTGGATGAGAAGGATGTTGAGAAGTTTGTGCCAAGAACAGGTAAAGGGCACCGTGATTTATTGTGACAATAGCTCAGCTATTGCATTGTCGAATAATTATGTGTTTCATAAAAGAACAAAGCACATAGACACAAAGTATCATTATATCAGAGAATTGGTGAATAATGGTGAAGTTGTTTTACAGCATTGTAAAATAGAGGAGCAATATGTAGATATTTTAACTAAACCATTGGGACAGAAGACATTTGAATTTTTAAGGAAATGCTTGGGTATGATGAATAACCCAGCAGCTGACTTTAAGGGGGAGTGTTGAAATATTAAAGTCACCTACCATGCCTTTGGGCAGGAAGAAAACGAGTACACAAAGGCAGCAGAGCGTGGAGTGCACAGCACTTTGCATTGAAGAAGAATGGAGATGAATTTAATTCTGATGGGCCGCAGCCACGGATTGCAGAAGAATTGATCAGTGATGGGCAGAGCCGTTTTTTTGTCTACGAAAGAACAAAGATTAGCTTTACGGAGGGGCAGATTGAGTTAAGACAGTCATTTCGGGCTTTAAAGCCCTCAACAACCAAAGTTATTTTTTTAAGCAGTGTCTTGTTGATGAAGATATCTGCGATGCGATGCGATCAAATCGCAATCGCAAATCGCAATGCATATATTATAAACCAAGTGTCTTGTTGATATGGCGGAGTTCCGCAAAGCGGAACGGTTATATAAAACATACAACCGAAACATATATTAAAATCGCCCCCCACAACAGCAGAGGCCCGTGGGTCCACTTGACCACGTGGCGACACCTCAATGGAATCACAAGGCTCAATCGCAAGGCTCAATCGGAGCGGATATGTTATGACCTCAGATTGAAGGCCGGACCCGATTGTATTATACACCACATTTTATGCGCAAATCGCATCCGATTGTTCAATCGCAATCGGAGTTTTGTTGTTTGGTCGTGCGATTGGAGTGGCGGACCCGATCGATTTATATGCCATGTTTTATATCGGGCCATCACGTCTGTTGTAATCGCAATCGGAACTTCCGATTGATCGCATGGCTTTGTATTTTTGGTGCGATTGGAGTGGCGGACCCGATTGATATTATAAGCTGGAGTTGATATGTGTCATCGCATCCACTTATGGATCGTAATCGGAACTTTTACATTGTGCGCTCCGATTGCGCTTGTTTGTTGGTTGCGATTGCGATGTGGTCCCACTCGCAAGTCATACATTTGAATTTTTTAATTGTTGCGCAAAGGGTCTTCCTTTTTATTTTGTTTATTTGTTTGTTTTTGGGTTTTATAACTGCCACGCCTTATATATAATGTAAAAAAGGGCCCGTGGGGCTAATGTAATGAAAAATTGCATTGTTTGTTTCACACAGCAGCGCGAAAAGGAAATATATAGCAACATTTTTTTTACACAGACAGAGAGCATTGTTTGAAGTACAGAGAGTTAACTTTGGCACTGCGTGTGTAGCAGTCCTGGCTTTTTGGAATCCCTCTCAGTGAGGAAGTCTGTAATAGTTTCTTTTTAATGAAATAGAAATTTTCAAAGTGTTAAAAATCTGTCTCCTGCTCAAGTTGTTTAAATTTCTCTGTGTTGTAGAGGGGAGATTATTCTCTCCATTACTGTTTGTTTGGAATTCTCAAAATTCCAACAGGGCAATCCCTTGCTTGTTGATAAGTGCATTGTTGGATCCATTGAATGTGAAATTGGGGCTAGTGAGTCCATTGTCAATTCCATTCCGGTTTGGCTTCAGAATGAAGTTTCGGTTGATTTATCTTCTAAGCCATCAATTAGATTTGAGTCAATTCGTTAATGTTGGAGCAGTCTTCGTGCTCTGAAAAAACAGATCCATTACTGACCATCTGCTCTAATGATTTCTCGGGTGAGAGGATGAGCAGAGATTTGTCTGCAAGTTTTAACAAAGAGGGACAATCTACGCCGGTTTCTCATGTTACTATTGTTCAATTCGAATTGAATGACATCGACGTTGTTGGATTTCACGAGGAGGAATAGTCTATAATGATTTTTCAAGTTGTTGTTTGCGCCCCTAATTCGAATGGCAATGACGTTGTTGTGGGTTCTATTTCTTTGGATATTAAGAAATAGTCAGCACCTATCAGCATAACAGGAGTTCTGCAGATGGTAAGTGATATTTCTGCGCATGTGAAGGCTTCATGCAGTGCGTTGGGTAGCAGTTTAGTTAACCGTCCTCCAACCAGTCAGCGTTCTCCAACAGTGCAACGTTCTCCAAATTCGGCCCTAAAGTTTGCGTGAAGATGGTGGATAGAGCATCGAATCCTTGTTCTAATGTTTTATCCCCCTCTTTAAACCCTGTGCAGTGTATGGTTGATTGCTCTGTTGATGAGGTTGCTTCCTCTATCATCGGTTCAAAATCTCATCTGGATTTAGTTTTTAATAATAATAACAACAACAACAACAACAACAACAAAAATCTTTCTAGATTTTCGTTGGATTTGTTTGTTGTTTCTTTGTTAGAAAAAGGCCTTAATTTTTCTCTTGCTTCAAGGAATATTTCTCGTAAAGATATTATATGTAGTATAGAATATGGCATTCAAGGTTTATCTGAGAATTTGAAGAATGTTATTAGACACGATTATGTGCTGGCTCTTAGGGAAGCTAGACCACCTAGGAGAAATATTAGTAAGTATGAGTTTAAGGCTCTTAAGTCCCTTAATCAGAACCCTAATATTGTTGTCGTCAAGGGTGATAAGGGTCGCGCAGTTGTAATCATGAATAAAGATGATTATAAAGCAAAGATGTTTGACCATCTTTGTAACAATGAAAGTTCCAAGAAGCTCTCAAGGATCCTTATCAATAAAGTCTCTAAGATTGTGGCAGATGCTATTAAATCTAGTAGCACTATGAGTTCCATGAGCCTAAAACTTATTGAAAGCAATCATATCACCCCTAGGATTTATGGGCTTCCTAAGATTCATAAAGAGGGTGTTCCCCATAGACCCATTGTTAATACTATTGTTTAGACGACTTATCTCCTAGCGAAGTATTTGGCGCATAAGCTTAAGCCTCTTGTTGGTTATTCTGATTCTTATGTGAAGGATTCTGCATCTTTTTTCAAAGAGTTAAAGAGATGGGAATCTCAACCAGATGACACTCTTGTTATTTTTGATGTTGTTTCCCTTTGTAGTAATATCCCTATCAGTGTGGCAGTGGAAGTGATCAAACACATCACTAATCCCGACACTGCAAAGTTGGCAGAGATTTGCCTTACCTCAACCTTTTTTAGCTTTGAAGGTGAATTTTATGAGCAGACCTGTGGTGCTGCCATGGGATCACTGCTCTCCCCTGTGGTTGCCAACCTTTTTATGAAATATTTTGAATCAAAAGCTTTGGTTTTTTCTCCTTTTAAACCCAAGATTTGGAAACGGTTTATGGATGACACCTTTATAAATTAGTCTCATGGTCGTCAAAAGTTAGATTCCTTTCATCAACACCTGAATGATCAATCTAACTCCATAAAGTTCACGATGGAAACTAAGAGGGATGGTAGCCTTCCTTTCCTTGATGTTCTCATCTCTAGAAATGATAATGTCTCCTTTCCTTTCCTTCCTTTCCTTTTTTTTAAATAATATTCGTGAGTGACAATTTTACTTTTATTCTTAACTCTATTCTAATAGCCTAATTTTAACTAAGTTTTAGTCTATATTTGGTATTTATTTTTATTTTATTTAGTATTATTTTGTTTAATTATATCTCCATTTGTTTATTTATTTATTCATATATTTTTTAAAATTAATTTTGACTAATTATATATTAATTATTGACTTAGCTTTTATTTTTATTATTATATATTATTTTTTTTATGATTGTGTTGAATTTTGTTTTGTTTTATTTTATTTTTGGTTGTTTTTATTTTGACTATTGGAGGTGTTTGTGATTTTCAATAGATTTTATTTTATAAAATATTTCTTTTTAATATTTCTTTAACATCTATTTTTCATTCATTATAGATTTTAACAATTGCATTTCTCTGCACTATATATAAAGATAATGGAATCAACCCAATCTTCATTATTTTAATGATGAACTACACTTGTACTTCTCTATAATTTACTATATAATTCCCCTAAAAAATTATTATAATATTTATTAATCATTTAATTTATTTGACTATATTAATTTGTGTATATATAATATCAAAATTTATACCAATTTTAAACTAATATTTACAAAATATATATATATATATATAATTTTAAAAAATAGAACACATTATAAAAGTTTCCACGAGTTTTGAACCAATTTTCATATGAACAAAGTTCACCACGATAATCAATAACCCATTACGATGATCATGCAGAGCCGTTGTGACCTTCCCAGGAATTGCGACTCTTTCCCGCGAATGGTCAATCAACCACCAAGTTGTGCTTATGCGACGAATTTCCACACTTACTATCCACTGGAATAATCAATCAACCACAGACGTTGTGTTCAGGCAAGATGTTCGCACGCTTATCCACAAGAACTGTCAATCAACCACAGACGTTGTGGTCATGCAAGGAATTTGCACACTTATCCACAAGAATATTCTATCAACCAGAGACGTCGTGGTCGGGCAAGAAATATTCCCACAATCAACCAGAGACGTTGTGGTTAGGCAAGGGACGTTGTGAAATATCCACACTTACTCAGGAGAATAATCAATCAACCACAGGCGTACAAATTTCAGACGTGTTCAGGCAAGAAGTTCGCACGCTTATCCACAAGAACTGTCAATCAACCACAGACGTTGTGGTCATGCCAGGAATTTTCACACTTATCCACAAGAATAGTCAATCAACCAGAGACGTCGTGGTCGGGCAAGAAATATTCCCACAATCAACCAAAGACGTTGTGGTTAGGCAAGGGACGTTGTGAAATATCCACACTTAGGAAAAATTTCAATCAACCACAGGCGTCGCTCTTATGCAGGAGGATCCATCAGCCATAATTAACAAATTTCAGACGTATTCAGGAAAGAAGTTCGCACGCTTATCCACAAGAACTGTCCATCAACCACAGACGTTGTGGTCATGCCAGGAATTTTCACACTTATCCACAAGAATAGTCAATCAAGCAGAGACGTCGTGGTCGGGCAAGAAATATTCCCACAATCAACCAGAGACGTTGTGGTTAGGCAAGGGACGTTGTGCAATATCCACACTTGCTCACGAGAATAATCAATCAACCACAGGCGTCGCTCTTAAACACGAGGATCAGGAGAATAGTCCATGGACCATCAGCCATATCATGCAAGCAATTTCCACACTTATCCACAACAATATTTAATCAACCCCAGACGTTCGATATTAGATTAAATCAACCTACCAATTTATTCTATCATTTGTTCTTTTGAATCACGTCCAGCCCTATTTATGTTCAAGAAAGTGCTTTAAGTGCTTTCTAATTAATTTTTTGCTTTCATGAATTTTATTGAAATCATAAAATTCATAATGATTCTGAGCCAGTTACTAGACCATCTATCTTATTTTTTCTAATTAGTTATCAATCTAATTCATTTTCCACAGACTTTGATGGAACCTTAAAAGCGATGATGACTCTGGTCATTCTTTTGGAGTACTAATTCCATTGCCATTCACCCAATTACATACTAAGTTAAACCAAGTTTCAAGTTTGAATTCGAATTGGGTAAAAATAAAAATTTTAATGAAACATTTTTAATTATATATATATAACTGTGATATTAACAAATTTGTTTTTATTCTTAAAATTTTGATATTTGAATTAATTTAATAATATAAAAAATTTAGCAAATAATTTAAAAAATATTTGCATTTCAAATTTTTTTCTCATTTCAAAACTTAAATTTAATGTTTTTCTTACTATCAAAACTTACATAAAATCTTTTCCTAATAAATATATTAAAGAATAAATGCTCAAAATTTATTTATCTAAATCACTCTCTAATAGAAATATATTTAGAAAATTCATTCTTTATATTTCCAGTGTTAATGTTCAAATTCTTTCCTCCATTGTTTTCTCAACTTTGGAAAATGATATTTTTTTCCAAATTTATAATTACTTTTCAATTCCTTTCCTTATACTTGCACTAATCCCCACTATCTTCTTGCACACAATTGCCCTATCTATTTTTGTGTTCAAACATGTATTACAATCAACATTATATGAAATTGTGTGTGAGACTGCTTTTTTAGCCTATTATAATGTGAATCCTATCAAATTTCATCAAATTATTTGGTGTACTTGTTGAATTTTCGTATTTTTTTGCATTGATTCAAGCAAATTTGGTAACTAGGATCTAAGCCATTTTTTCATAAACTAGGATGGAACCAAAAGAGATAATGACTCCTAACCTTTTTTTTATCACTATTCAATAATGTGTTTCCAAGTACCTACCCATATTAATTATGGACTTTGATGGAATTATAAACATGATAATGACTTCTACCACCCTTTTGGACCACCAATCTCATTTAAGAAATTGTTTCTGAGTGCTTACGATTCTACCTTATTTATTCATACTACTTTATTTATTTATTAAATGGAGTTGATAGCTGCTTTACATTATAAACAAAATTTGGATTCAAGGCGAAGACCTTTACAAAATTAATGACTAAGACCTTTACAAAATCTGTCATCCTCTCATGTTGCACTATTTTTACATTATCAAAATATTTAATCTCTATATCTATGGCCTCTTTTACCCACTATATTATACTTATTTCTGCCATAAACATTGTAGTAGACTCCTAAAATCTTCTTATATTTCCATTATGTCAATAAAGATAGAAAATTTCCAATTAACTGAAGGTCAACCACGACTCCTAAAAAGTAGGATACACCCTACATGCCTCTAGTTTGACCCTCAACTCGAATTAAGTGAGCTAAATAATTTTTACTAACTCAATTAACTTGTACAAGCTGGCATGTGATGTGGAATTACAAATTAATTCTAATTTAATTAAGGGAAAATTAAATTAGAAGCCTCCTCGGTGCCATTTTCAACACTCCCTCTAAACAAGAAAGGAATTCAAATATATCCCGATCTTGTACCTTTGGAATGTTCTACATGTAACACTTCTCTAGTGTTGTTTTCTAATGCAACTTCTAACACTGAAAAAGCATCCAAACTGAATTAGTGTGATGCATCTGTCACCAGAGTCTTCTGACTACTGCTAGCTACTACACTGTCAACTGAAAACTTTGTGTTGCTGCTGACTCTGCATATGTGTTAACTGCACTACTACCAACTCTGATCTGCACTCCAGTATCTAAAATATGTCACTCTAAGATACGACTGCATAAATCGCTATCGATCCATCCTTCTACTGTGTATTGTGGGACCCCCATAGCCAGGTATTGATCCATGAGACAAGACATATTAATGGACCCTGCCCAAATTTCTTCACTTGGTATTATGAATTCACATCGCCCCACCTCTCACCTGGAGGTATGGCTACATGTGCTCCCTCTGCCCACTTGGCTCGAAATCCCCCCCCACTAGAGGTCTTAGCTTGAGTGGATGCCTCCACTCAGTCTCCTCTCTGCTTCTCCAATTGTGGTTGCTCCAAAACCTTCTGAGGCTTCATGTTGAGAGGTAATTTATGCTCCCTCTCAACCACAAAATCTCTAACCTTCGCTTTGCTCCTCAAATATTTGCATGCATCTTCGACCTTGAAAGCATACAAGTTCTTGACTCGCACACCAATCTGTTTCACCTGTCTCGTGGAAATGTGTCTAAGGAAAACCTTTCCTTTTCTAAATATCATATCGTAGCCACGGTCTTCTATTACCACTACGGAAACAAGATTCTTCTTTAGTCCTGGAACAAACAAAACATCTATAAGTTTGAGAGGCAAGCCAGACTTCCTTTGAAAGGTAATTGTACCTTTTTCGGTCGTATTATACCTCCCATCATCTCCAAACTCTATGTTATCTTAGAGGTCCTTCTCCTCAAGGTTACTAGAGAGATCTCTATTCCCTGTCATATGGAACAAGGCACCGCCGTCGAGATACCACATACATCCCATTACAATGTTTTTCATGCATTCAATGAGAGTAAAATAAAGCTCAAACTGTGAAGCTGAAGCTTCACCTACTGCTGCAATTGTAGGATCCTTCTTTCTTTCCTTCTGTGGACATTTCGTGGCATAGTGTGTTACACGTTATTTTGTCACCATGACATTTGACTGTTTATATAGGTTCATCACTACCGATATTTTTCTCCCTCAGAAGTAAAAAAACTTAAATTTCCTAAACCAAGTCTTGGAATTGGAGAAAAACTCATTAAAACCCTAAAAATTCTAACTCCACACTTTTCCTAGCCCTTGCCTGTGGACCTGCATATATTTGCTCTATAGCCTGCGACACATCTCGTACGTTTTGCTTATTAAACCTACAGACCCCGTAAAAGGTAAAATAAAGGAAAAAGTAAATTCTAGAAGCCTAGCTGGTCGAATATTCTCCCAACTAGAAGCTTCTAGAAGCGCGTTCAGGTCGAGCTTCATCCCTTCACTCATGGAGCTCTATCCCTTCATTAATGGAGTCTATCCCTTGATATTTGGAGCTCAAATCCCTTCATGAGAGAAATCCATCCCCCTCTTCATGGAACTAAAACCACCTCCATTTTCCTATAAATTGAGCTCATGTTTCAGTCTTAAGGGTACTTAGAACTTAGTACTTTTAAGAGGAGAATTGCTAAAGAAATTATACTCTCTATACTTGGCATTATTGGTAAGAGAATGATCACACACTCATAACCATAACTTCATGCTAGTTTGGAGAGAAGAAGGCTTGTCAAACCGACAGGAACGATTGTTCAGGACCCCGGAAGAACTTGTATAACATCAAAGCGAAAGATTGTAAGGTTACTTCTTTTATACAAGTTAATACAAATGGATTCCATTTTCTCATTGAATTGCTCATGTATCTATTTAGGTAATTCAATTCTTAGATTCCTTGATCACTGAGATAGATTAGTTTTTTCTTAATTATTGTATCTTGCAGGTTCTTTTAATCCTTTTATCTGTCTTTGATTGCAGGTTTCATATGTTGAAGTGACCTCTTTTGGAGTGACGGGATAGAAGATTACAACAAGCATTGGACTTCAGGTAGGGCCATGTCCTCGTACTTTGTTATTAATAATTCTGAATCACAAATGATCCAAAGAAAATGCTTTGCATTTGGTTGTTTGTTTCTAGATAACCTTAGGATACTAGGGAGATTGTTCTTGTCCACAAGAAGGATTTATCCATGTAACAAAATGGCGACTCAGTTGGGGAAAATGAACTTAGTTTTCCTTTTTTCTTTTCATTTTGACTTTTAAATAGTTTTCTGATTTTGATTAGTCCAAAATTAGGCTGGGTAGATAACTTACCAAAATCCCTAAAAAGAAAATCTGAATTTTTATTTTTTCTGTACTTTTCTTGGCCTCCGCAGTTTTTATTTGAAAATAGTGTGGTAGCCTCTGTAGTATTTAGTGTAGAATAGTGTGGTACCGCACTATTCTTCATTAAAACCTGCAGACATGGGGAAATTTTTTGAAAAATTAAGAAATCCCTTTTAGGAACCAGATTACCAGATTCTCTGTGTTTGCCCCAACTTGTCTTGACTATCAAAGTTTTATGTATGACATTCCTTCAACAATTTTCTATGTTTGAGTGATTTTTCAGCTGATTTGCATTTTATGAGTGAGTGTTTGCATTGTCTTCTTGCTGCTCTAAATCAGAAACTTTCATATACCTTAGCTGACTGGTATGTTATCATTTTCTTGTTGAGCCATTGAACTTGTTGCAAATATTGCTTTTATGAAAATTAGATTCCATTTCATCTGCAAATTTAGAAGACCTTTTAGCTTGATAAGGCTTGAATTTCACGTTAAACCATTATTAGATGTTTTTGATATTTGCTAAGATAAGCAGAAAGTTTCTTGGTTAGATCATGAACTAAGAAGAAACATCCTCAAAACTTTCTAGATAGAGTTCAAAATTAGTGTTTTCTTTTGGTTTTGAATTTTATGTTTTTAAAATTTTTTGATAAGATCTTCTTTTTGGAAATTGTTTGTTAAATAATTTGTAGTTTCTGATCTAATTAATAAAGGATTTCATTTCGAACGAGTTATTGATCATTTTATGAAATTGAGTTCTCAAAGAATTTGTCTTCTTTTCAAAGATTTTTGTTTATACGAGAAAGAATTGGTGCTTTGAAAGTTATCTAAATCTCTCAAATCTTTCCTTTAAATAGGTTTCATTGAAAATAAAAAGAGTTGCACTTCATTTAGATGGACATTAGCGTATTTTTGAGTCAGCTCATTAAACATCATTGAAGTTTCACTTCCATACCCTTCTGTCTTAAGGAACAACCAATTTAGAAACAACGCTTAAATTAACATCATTCTAGATATGTTACAATTTCTAGGGCTCTTTTCCACCAACATAGCTTAGGCTAGTGTCTTGAAACAGGTTGTAATTAACATTCCAAGGCAGTTCAAACAAACAAGTAGCAATCTTGCGGTAGGAAAAATCCAATTGTAGCATGTATGCTCTGGGAAGCTTTTCTTAAAAGAGTCAAGCATGAGATCATGTCCGAACCAGTGAGGTAATCATACCTATCTCATTGGGAAAGACAGCAGATGTGCACGTATTAAAAACGATAAACCTCAAATAGACCATTGTCGAGGAGCTTGGGGTCACTTGTCGGTAAATCTTGGATTATCTCAAGGAGCCTTCAAGGGGGTTGAGCTAGTTACTCTGCACTTGCATGTATATCGGATCGTAGACTATTCCCCCAGGTATATTTGTTCCCATTGGTGACCATAGTGGCTATAAAATTTAGGATTTTTTCCCAAGGTGACGATAGAGGGAAGGTCCCACTGTACTTGGAGTAGACATCGACTAGACTCACTTGGACTTTCCAGAGGGTTATCTTCACATCGAGATGGTTTAAATGGAGAAACTTGCACCAAAATGTTTCATTAAGCTGGTTGTCGGGGTAACTGTTCCAACTGCTATTTCTGCATTAAAATTCTACGATGTTGGATTTCATCACCAACTAGTGTTTTTAGTGTGGGAATTTACTGTTTCTGTGTGGATTGATATTTTAGATTTTGTAGGCATGTGATCAATTTGATTGTTTCCTTAGAGAATTTAGGACTTTTTATTGAAATTTTCTTTGATTTCGTGCGTTAAGACTTTTAATCGTGGCTGAATTACCTAGAAAACCATGTAGAATGTAGGGGAAACCCCCTGAGTACACACCAAGCCAGTTAGAAAAACTAAAATATGAGAAAGGAAAAAATTCAGGGATTGGATCAACTGAATAGGAAGAAACATCAATAATCATTCATCTCGAATATGAAGTAGATCAACCTCAAACAACAGAGAGTTCTAAAAATAAAATTGAAATTTCTAAACTAGTTGAACTTTATTCTACAACTAGTGAATTATCAGCTACTGAACCTGAAATTTATGAACTAGAAATTGAACCTGCTATGTCTGAGCCTACTTTAGAATTCGTTACTCCAACCCCTCGTCGTCCTGATTCACCCAGAGTGAAGTATCGCATCACCAAAATCTTCCTCATGGTCTCATTAATATTGAATAAGTTGCTAACATAGAGGAAGAAGTTGTTCTTCCTTCAAATCAGGAATCTTTAGATCTTAGGCCATGTGAATCGAATTATTATAGTCCTTTCAAACAAGATCCTTGGTATTCTCAGTTGACCAATTTTCTACACAATACTTGTCTAAACTATTTACCACCCCGAATTCCTTTTTACGCTATACCAAGAGGTTACAAACCTCCATTAAACATGTCTGGTGAGTCATCCATGTTTTCTGCATCTCTAGAAACATATTTGTATGGTGGTCCGTCTGTTCCTGCAGGATACTAGCCACTTTCTGGTACTTTTTTTAGGAGCATCTCCTTCTCTCAATAAACTTATATCATCACCTGGTCCAAATGAATCATATACCGAAAATTTGAATGCAGAACAAGTTTATATGATGTCTAGAAACATTCTTAACCCTGACCCTCAAGGTAGTAATTTACCGCCTGGGGGGCAACCTCAAAGTAGTAATTTACAGCCTGTGGGGAAACCTCAAGGTAGTAATCTACTGCCTGGGGGGTAGCCTCAAAGACAGTACATACCTCAAGGATAGTACATACCTCAAGGCCAGTACATACCTCAAGGAAAATATCAACCTCAAGGGCAGTACTCAGTTCAGGGTCTGCAACCTCTTCAAGGACAGTACCCTATGCTAGGGAAACCGTCTTTCCAAGGACAAAAACCTCCTTTAGGGCCACAATTTTACCCAGAACAACAATTTTTTTAGGGAGGTGGGAATTATCCAGTTAATTATCAAACATACGCTCCAAATTATCAACTTGGTTATGGTCCTTCTTATACAGCATAACCTTCAATGGGACCTCCATATCCTAGAGTAAATACGGTGTGGGATCCTTCACAAGTTTAACAGAATTTACAACCTAACGTGAAAATACCCTATAATCAACCTATTCAGCCAGTTGGTTACAGTCAAATCCACCAACCTATCCAACCTGTCCAACCTACAGTTCCAGTTGTACCACAAGTATCTGAACCTAGTACGGTTCAACAACCTTGTCCAAGTACACCAAGAACTCTGCCTCAAACTGTTGCACCCAATTCTGTTCAAGCTACCACACCTATCCCTGGAGTATCTGCAGCTCCTGTTTCTATAACCCCTCAAGAATCTATACAAATCCCTGTATTTTCTGCACCGCAACCTGGACCTATAGTCCATACTATTGTTCAGATGCCTGCAGGGTAACCTGGTACAAGTACTGTTATAAAAATCCAACCTCAGTTTGTTTATCAACCATATCAAGGGCAATATCAATATGGACCTATAGCATAGAATCCAGTATACCAGCATCAACTATACCCTGGGTACACGTATCAAATACCAGCTCAACCCCAGTATGGTTCGGCTAATCCTGGTTATCCAGGAGGAATTCTAATTCCAAATGCACAAGCTATTCCAGGATATCCTGGGTATCCTCTTCCTGGTACTGGTATAGTTCCACAAGGTTATCAATTTACTCAGCAGGACCCAAACCGTTGGTTGCCATTCATAGCAACTTTGGATTTACCTGATTTATCACGCCTTACGAATGATCCAATATTTTATCTTCCGTACTGGCCGCCAATGCAAAATAAGTTTCCCAATGATATCCCTATGTTTGAAGGTAAATCAGGAGAGGACCCTTCAAACCATGTCATGACTTACCACCTCTGGTGTCCATCCAATTCTTTGATTGATGATTCTATTTGATTACGAATTTTTAGAGAACACTGATAGGTTTAGCTGCAAAATGGTATATTGAACTAGCACGTGGATCATTCAACAATTTCAATGCATTAGCAATAACTTTCTTAACCCACTTTCAGTTGCCAGTCAGATACAAAAATGGCATGGAACTATTGACTTCATTAAAGAAATCTACGTCTGCGTACATATCAGAGCACATACATGAATGGAGACGTAGAAGACATTTAGTGAAAGTCTTTATTTCAGATCAGATCTTGGAAGATTGGTTCATCAAATCATTACTTCCAAACATCATTGAAGATGTGGCTAAGGGAGGAGTTGTTACCAAAGAACAGGTCATTGCTCAAGCTCAATATTTAGACTTAGCATACACACAGTCTGATACTTTGTATGAGAAAATTTCTGATTTACCACGTCCTGGTCAGATAACTGCAACTCCTTCAAGGTCTCATGCTACTGATGGTGTAATTTGTTTAGTTAGTGCGAATAAAAGTTAGAAGAAGCCTTCAAAAACTACTTCTCCTATCATAACTTTACCAGATTCACCAAAAGGAGATTCTTCCCTTGAAACTTTTGCTGACATTCATGTTGTAGATTCATCTACAACTAAATCTAAAAGCAGTAATAAGAAGAAAGGAAAGTGTAAAAGTAAACAGACTTCATCTCCCAAGGAGAAAATCGAAAAAAATGAACCATCTGATGATAAACGAAAACCTCATTATCCTTGTCTTATATGTGATGAGGATCACTTTACAAAAGAGTGCCCACATAGGTCTGAGGTCTCTAAATTCGTCAAAGGTTCACCCACACCCGTTATCTTGAAGGATCCTTTTCCTACTCAAGATAGAAAAATGATAGGATCTTCTTCGAACACATTAGCAGACATTTTGATGATGTCTCAGGTAATGGTTGTGACGCAATCGCAAGACTATGGAAGTAAAAATCCTGTAACTGGTAAAGAGGTAGAAAATTCTAATTCAACACCAACTACATCTCCTTCAGTTTCTGATCCACTTCATATCAAGAAACCTAATCCTTATTTAGTAATTAAACCACCTGGTAAAGGTGTACTTCAGAAATCAGCTTTCAATCCACATGCGAGAGCTACTCAGAACTACAACATTGTTGAAGACTTGGCAATTTCCCCTTCAACAATGTCGGCCTTAGAAGTGCTACAATCATGTCCAACAGAAAGGAAATTACTTTTATCAGCTGTTGGAGCTATATATCTTCAGGATTTGAACCTTATGGTCTTCGATTTAGAAAATTTTACACCAAGACTCCCTCATCAGATGGCTTTTTAAATTCCAGTATTAGTAAAAAACAGACGTTGCTTTTGTACTGTAATTGATGAGGGGGAATCCACATGTATAATGTCATTAAACTGTTGGAAATCACTTGGTTCTCCAACACTTAACCAATCTCCGACAATTCTCAAAGCTTTTGATGGAAGAGGATTCCATCCTTATGGAATTTTACAAGACCTACCTATAGAGGTCGAAGGGAAAACTGTTAATCTAGATGTGGAAGTCGTTGATGCCCCTCTAGATTACAACCTTCTTCTGGGTCGAAGTTGGTCTTATGATATGACTGTTGTCATGTCATCAGTCTTTCAATTAATCATGTTTCCTCATAAAGGAACGATTGTGAAAATCGATCAACTATCATACTATTCGTCAGACCTAGCTTTTGCAGATAGTATCCAGCATGTTGGAAAATCGACTATCCCTTATGAAGATGTTGGGGTAGGTTTAATAAAATATTCTTCTTTAATGGGAACTTTTTCTATGCCTCCACCTAACGTACTGCATACTATTGATAATATCAATATGATTACATCAAGCACTATTCCATTTGATGATCCTTGGATAGTGCCTTCAGAGTCAGAAATGGATTCCTTCAATGGCGAGATGCCTTTGAGTCCTTTTGAGATAACATATCAAGCAGTACAGTCATTTTCTAATACACTTTCAACTGATTCTGATCCAATCAATGTGATCACTGAAGAATCTTCTTCACTATCAAGTTCAGCCTTGACATCAATTTCCGATCCTTTTCAACAAGTGTTTCATACTGATGAAAGTATTCGTGAATTATTGTCTATGGATGAATTACCTTGGGATGATCTACATCATACATCATCATTTATACCTGAACTTGATAGATTTGAAAATGATTTTTCATCTATTTTTACAATTGACTATGTCAAGGAACCCCAAAGTCCAATATTGATTACAAATTCGGATTCTGAAATTAATTTGGGAAATATTTCTTCGACTGTTCCTATTGACATATCAGTTAAACCTGGAGTTGTTGAAAATATTCATATAGGTGTTTCTTGTACAATGCATGAAATTAAGACATATAAAGCCCTATTTCAAGAATTTTGTGACATATTTTCTTGGTCCTATGAAGAGATGCTAGGAATCGATCCAAAGATTGCCATTCATGAAATAAAAACATACCCGGATGCTAAACCTATTAGACAAATATTAGGTATGATACATCCACAAAAAGCTGCTACTATTAAAGCTAAAGTTGAAAAACTACTGCGATCAAGTTTTATTTATCCGATTCCTTTAACAGATTGGGTATCTAATATCATTCCTGTTACCAAGAAATAAGGAATTATAAGAGTATGTGTCGATTATAGGGATATTAAGAAAAGCCTGTCCAAAAGACAATTATCCAACCCCCTATATCGACCAAATCATTGATGATTGTGCTGAAAATGAAATGTTTTCACTTATGGATGGATTTTCCGAATATAATCAAATAAACACACTCCCTGCTGATCAACCAAAAATAGCATTTATATGTCCTTGGGGAACTTTTACTTATTGCAAACTACCTTTTGGATTAAAAAATGTTGGTGCAACTTTTCAAAGCGCAATGTCTTACGTCTTTCATGACATCAAACATATTGTGCAGCCTTATCTAGATGATTTACCTGCTCATTCATTACACAGGGAAGATCATCCTACTCATTTATGAGCAATTTTTATGAGATGTAGGCATTACAAGATTTGTTTGAATCCACACAAATATGTTTTTTGTGTGCAATCTGGACAATTACAAGGATTCGTTGTTTTGAAGGCTGGAATTCGTGTCGACCCCTCGAAGGTTGAGGTCATCATAAATTTACCTCCTCCTTCCACACTCCGCCAACTCCAAAGTTTGCAAGGGAAAGCAAAATTTCTGCATAGATTTATCCCGAACTTTGTTGAGTTAACAAAAGGTTTTACCCAGTTTTTGAAACAAAATGTTCCTTTTATTTGGGATGAGATTGCTGATCGATTTTTTGATGCTCTAAAACATGCGTTAAACCATGCACCGTTATTGCATCCACCCAATTACAACCAAGACTACTTTTTATACCTAGCAACCTCTGATTCCACCATTGGAATGGTTTTAGTTCAAGAGGATGAACTTCACAATGAACACGTAATTTACTATTTAAGTCGAAATCTAAATCTGACTGAAATTAAATATTCACATGTGGAGAAATTGGCCTTGGTAGCAGTTCAAGTTGTCCAAAGATTTCTTTTTTACATATTGTTACGAAAAATGACTGTGATATCTAATTGTAACCCGATGATGTAAATTTTGACAAAAAAATTACTCGGGGGGAAATACTCTAAATGGATTTTCATCCTACAGGAGTTTGATTTGGAATTTGAAAAGTCTAAATCAAAGAAATCACTGGTGTTCGCAGAACTTATGTGTGACTTCCTAAATACTGAGACGGAAACTGTGGTAGAGCATCCGATTGCAGATGAATCTCTATTTCTTATCAGTACATTATATCCATGGTATGGAGATATCATCATTTATCTTCAAACCCAAACTTTTCAGCCTGAACTTTCACGATCAAATCGACAAAAAATCCGTAACCAATCTCAGCAATACAATATTGTTGTAGACACACTTTATCGATGTGGTGCGGATTATGTTTTTCGACGATGTCTAACTCACGAGGAGGCGGAAAAGGTTTTAAATGACTGTCACTCTAGAGCGTGCGGTGGTCATATGTCTGGGTATGCCACAGCCCAAAAGATATTGCACACTGGCTATTTTTGGCTGTCATTATTCAAAGATTGTATTATTGTGGTCGGAAAATTCCACAACTGTCAAATATTTGATCGAAATATGCGTGCACCTCCAACTCCTCTTCACCCTATAATTGTTTTCGGTCCTTTTTCGAAATGGGGCATTGATTTCATTACATGTAACCCTCACTCGGCCTGGGGGGCATGGGTATATTATTCTTGTTGTAGATTACTTTACCAAATGGACCGAGGCGATGCCTACATTCACAGCAAATGGAAAAACTGTAGCTACGTTCATTTTCAATCATGTGATTGCTCGTTTTGGTGTACCCCAAGCTATTATTACTGACCATGGGAGTCATTTTCGAAATATAGTGATAAACGAACTTTCTGATCAACTTGGCCTGTGCCATGATAACTCTACTCCATATTAATCGCAGGCTAATGGTCAGGTTGAAGCCATTAATAAAGTTTTAACCACCATGACTAAACGGATTATCAGAATTCATAAATTGAATTGGCACACTATGCTTTTTCGATGCTATGGGCATACCAGATCTCAGCAAAAACTGCTACAGGGTTCACTCCTTTTCAACTAGTTTACGGTTTATAAGTTGTGTTACCTATTGAATGTGAAATAATATCACTCCAATTAGCCATAGAGTTACTACCAGCTACCTCTGAAGAGGAAAATTGCTTTTTGTACTTAGCACAATTAGATGAAACTCGACGCACTGCTGCATTATGAGCCGAAGCTCATAAAAAATGCGTTAAAGCTCAGTATGATCAAAGTGTTATGCCTCGTGTTTTTTCAGAAGGTGACCTAGTCTTAGTATATGATCAAACTAATGATAAGCTAGGAGCTGGGAAATTAAAACCAATATGGCATGGTCCTTACATTGTCAAGTGAGTGCTTGCAAAAAGGGCTTATGAATTGACTGATTATGATGGGGTTTCTTTAGACAAACCCAAAAATGGACTTTATCTAAAGAGATATTATGCTTGATTCTCGTGTGAAGATCTCACTTGTATATTAGTTATTTTTCTAGCTAGTGTGCCTTAGATTAGAAAAGTGTGCCTAGTTTAAGTTTTCTTTTACTACTATCACTGCTTATCTTGATTACTCTTGATATTGCAGATGTCGACCTCCCTTCAAACATACATTGGTTTTTCTAATGGTGCCTGTCGTATTACACAGAATATTTCTTCCGCAGCTTGGGTTATCTATTCACCCACTGATGAGATAGTTTCTATGCATGGGGTAAGCCTAAACAACGAATAATATTGCAGAGTATAGCGCTGTTATTGAGTTATTATCTTATGCCATTTCATTTGGTATTCGATGTTTGATCATTAGGTTAGATTATGAACTCATTGTATTACATTTAAATAGAGTATATGCAATTAAAAATCCATTGTTATTGAGATTATTTTTGAAGGTTCGTCTCTTGCAAATGCAATTTGATTACATCGAATATCAACACATTCCAAGAATTTTAAACACATTGGCTGATGCATTAGCTAATCTTGTTATAAATAGACATTTGCAACGTTAAAATAGTAAACTAAAACAATGTTCAATATATGTTGAACAAGATAGTCAGAGAAAGTAGTAATATCATAGATAGGAGTTTGTGTTTACAAAAAATATTACATCGTCTGCGATCATAGGTTTAAAACACATTACGATCTGAAAGATACTGATAAAAAAAACAAAATACAACAATCCACGATGATCATCCACTATCCGTGGTGATGATCATGGTAATAAACTATCGCCTGCGCCACCTTGCGTAGGAATCTCCTAAACTGGCCTGGAACACAAGTAACGTGTCTCTGGAGCCTGAGAGGAATATCATCTGTATATGTCTCAGGAATTTTTATAGTCAACCTCTCTAGGTTTTGTTCCATGTCAGTGAGGATTTATGCATCCTGATCCTGTGGCTGTACTACAGGCTCTGTTTTCCACCTCTCAAAGCAGCGAAGTATAGCTGGCCATCGTGGACCAACATCTGCATTTAAAAAAAAAATTATCAGTATTGGACGATTAAAAACAAATAAAAATTAGAGTTAAAACACATCAAAATGATTCATTTACCTGATTCGTCCCATTGTGCCCCTGGAGGTAAGGACATCTCCGGATCACCTCTGCAATATATTCCCGCATAAGGGAAATGTTCAATTGCGAAGATTTGGTTCTGTAGCCACATGAAATATGCAGGAGTAAATCGAACCACCGTACTGTCGTCGCCACCATGATGTGCCATCAGTGCAACCCAGTGTACCATACAAGTTTCTCTAAGTTCACCACGATCTACATGAATAAGCTGAGGGGCGAGGAATAGAATCCTCTCCAAAGCGAAAGAAACCAAGATGGCGCCATACCCAAAGTTTTCCAACTTTGCGTTTCTTGCTCTGGTCAATTAGCCTTTCATGTTGGCCAATACCCCTTCACACCAATTGAAAATGGTGCCTCTGAAAAATTTGACTACAGACTACATCTGAGACTTGGTGGCCACATGTGGAGCCACGCTTCCACACAACCTAGTTACCGTGAACACAACTACTTTAAGATCAAGTCGCAAGATAGTCTTTATATCTATACGATTATCCTTGGGGTTGGCTTCATCACTACAAAACTCTTTCTTGTAACTAGCGACGAGTAGGCCACCCTGCCTAGCTCTAAACAAAGAGATATGTTCCCCTCTTTTGGAAAAACTAGTGAGAAAGTAAATATCTTTGAGCTCAAGTTTGCGCCCATGATCACCAATGATAAAACATTGATCTTGGACATCCCATTTGTTCACCAACCATGTCATTAGTTCCACGTGTGCCCTCATGCCCTGAATTTCCCAGAACTTATACAATCCATAATTTCTTGACACATGCATTGTAGCTGGAACATTAATAGTTGAATCATCTACACCTTCATGTTCGTGTTCTTTCCATTCTAGCATTGTGGAATCATCTGCAAATGGACACATTTGAAGATTAGAAAATTTTAGAATGGGAAATTTTAACCATTTTTGAAAGAATTTATCAATTTTACTTTGGTCATGGCACCTCCGTAGTTTTCATGCAGAGATAGTGTGGACATCTGCATGCACTCTTCATGAAAATTGCAATAGCCTGATAATTTTTTTTCGAGAAAATTATCGAGGTCCGCAGGTAATGCATGTATGACCCACGGACCCCCGAGAACGGAATTTTGAACATAATTTCTCCTCAAAAAATGATTTTAAAGCCTAAAAAGAGAATTTAATCGGATAGAAATGAATAGAAGAGTGTTTTGGATTACCTGGTTCTGATGAATCTGAATTTGAGCGGTCGGTTCTCCTGTTATCAATGCCAAAACTTTTTCTGCCAAAAGCTCTCAATTTACAACTCTAAAGACAAAAGGTGAAAATGACTTTGTTAAACTCCTTTTTATAAGTTTTTTGAATGAATAAAATATTATATTTGATTTATTTTCCACTTTAAAAAGTTACTTTCTGATGTTTTTACTTATTTGGAAACAGGTATGTTTAATCTTTCGAGTTTTTGTGTAGAATACAGATTTTTCCGGTGAAAGAATTATTTTAATGATGAGTACACTTTTATCACTTTTTCGAGCTCTTACGAAAAAGTGAAACCCTGGAGTTCTCTTTTAAGCCCTTTTCAGACTCTCTAAACATGAAAATAACGTCGAGTACTAAACTATTCGAAGTCATTAAAGGAAATGAACAATTGTCTTTTCAGTATAAGTTTACCCCTTTTCCAGACTGAAATGAACTATTTATGAAAAATATATACGTTGACTAATCATGGTCAATAGAGTTCTCTCCTGTATTATTTTATCCTTTTTCAAGCTTGAGAGCCTAAATTTATGAAAAATTACACCCACGGAGTTTTCTTATGTTTTTCTTCTGACTCCCTCAAACTGAAAAACACCGAGTTTCTCCTATACTGGACTCATTAAAACTTAACAGTAAAGGACTTGTCGATTACAAACAAGAATGAACCACTCCTTCTTAGGGTTCGATTTTAATACTAAGATGGACTTATCCGAAGGATGAGCTTACACAACAAGCAAATGTTATCCTCCTCAAGCTTGTAAAAAATAAAGAGGTACTTGCCAGTAATGGTGGGGGAAAAAGAGAGAAAATGAATCCATTTGTCATAATTTGTTTTACGCAGTATACCACTCTTGAACACGAAATTTTGTCACACTCATACCTGGGTTGGGAAAATCCTTTGTATAAAAATTAATCAAACCACATTGAAAGTCTTTAGCCGGTTTTTGGGTATTTGCTTTAGGTCAATTGTTACCAAACCATCTGCAGTGTCATTATGTGTTCAAGAAAATAGTTTAAATAAACCATTCATTGCAAAAATTTGTCTCCATTCACATTGACCATCCTTGAGTCATTCCTTACAAAATATTTCTTCAAAACTTGATTTAATGGTTTCGTGTCATGGGCTTTACTACAACGAGTCACTTTCTATTGACAAAAGCTCATCATCTAGAAAGTTGATCTAGAATCCTATCAGTACCTTGGGATCTGCAAGCCCTAATGGCAGGTTTCTTGCCTTCGATGACAGGTTGCATCATTGACCTTTGGTCGAATGATTCCGTGAAGTGTTCGAATTCAAATCATTCATTGACACTTCGTGGATTGTACTGAGTACTTTGAGAGCCGTTTTCATTATTGATGGTTTCTCTCACACTTATTAACAGTTTACATTATTGACTGGTAATCAAGTGGTTTCTAACATGTTCAACTTCGACATAATCAATCACATGGATAGATTCGTACTAGTTCTGGAAGCGGAAATCAAGACTCTAGATCTAGCTTCCACCATCTAGGATGCGAGGAGTTTTATTATTCATTATACAGTAGACTACTTATGATAGATGGCTACGTCCATACTATGTCTACTATTGATGTAATATTAAAATCATTTATGTATCAGAAATTTTAGTTAGTTTTGATCTGAGTATTGGAATACCTACCTCAGCGATGATATACATATATATGTTTGCATTGAATGTTTTTACAGGTTTTCGACCCGTGTGTCCGCAATCCAATCTTTGGAATGATAAAGCACTTCACTCTTCGGAACTTCTTCAGACTTCGTACTTTAGGGGGAAATATGTTACATGTTATTTTGTCACCATGACATTTGACTATTTATATAGGTTCATCACTACATATATTTTTCTCCCTTAGAATTAAAAAACCTTAAATTTCCTAAACCAAGTCTTGGAACTGGAGAAAAACTCATTAAAACCCTAAAAAGTCTAACTCCACACTTTTCTTAGCCCTTGCCTGCGGACCCGCAGATATTTTCTCTATAGCCTGTGGCACATCCTGCACATTTTTCTTATTAAACCTATGGACCCCTGTAAAAGGTAAAATAGAGGAAAAATTAAGTTCTAGAAGCCCAACTGGTCGAATATTTTCCCAACTGGAAGCTTCTAGAAGCGCGTTCAGGTCAAGCTTCATCCCTTCACTCATGGAGCTCTATCCCTTCATTAATGGATTCTATCCCTTGGTATTTGGAGCTCAAATCCCTTCATGATAGGAATCCATTCCCCTCTTCATGGAACTAAAACCACCTCCATTTTCTTATAAATTGAGCTCATGTTTCAGTCTTAAGGGTACTTAGAACTTAGTAATTTTAAGAGGAGAATTGCTGAAGAAATTATACTCTCTATACTTGGCATTATTGATATGAGAATGATCACACACTCATAACCATAACTTCATGCTAGTTTGGAGAGAAGAAGGCTTGTCAAACCGAGAGGAACAGTTGTTCAGGACCGCGGAAGAACCTATATAACATCAAGACGAAAGGTTGTAAGGTTACTTCTTTTATACAAGTTAATACAAATGGATTCCATTTTCTCATTGAATTGTTCATGTATCTATTTGAGTAATTCAATTCTTAGATTCCTTGATCACTGAGATAGATTAGTGGTTTCTCAATTATTATATCTTGCAGGTTCTTTTAATCCTTTTATCTGTCTTTGCTTGTAGGTTTCATATGTTGAAGTGACCTCTTTTGGAGCGACGAGATAGAAGATTACATCAAGCATTGGACTTCAGTTAGGGGCATGTCCTCGTACTTTGTTATTAATAATTCTGAATCACAAATGATCTAGAGAAATTGGTTTGCATTTGGTTGTTTGTTTCTAGATATCCTTAGGATACTAGGGAGATCGTTCTTGTCCACAAGAAGGATTTATCCGTGTAACATAGTGCCCGTACTCATGACAGTGAAAACACTTGATCTTGGAAAAGTCTCTCTTGTCCTCTTCTCCTTGGGACTTCTTTCCCTCAACTTTCTTTCCTTTTCTGACTAATGCAAAATATTATTCTTTGTCTTTGGAAGAGTTATCGTCTCTGGTGTTCTGCCTTATCTCTTCTTGTACCAAGTCAAACCACAATCAGTCCCACTATGGTAACTTTTCCCTCCTATTTATCATATTCTGGTAGCTGTGCCAGTTCTTGGGAAGGCCTAAAAGTGTTAGGCTCACCAAATCGTCCTCGGGAACAGTAACACCAACACTTCAAATCTCATCTCGACATTGGGTGAACTTTGTCAAGTATTTTGGTATTGTCTCGCCCTCCTCGATATTTATCTTTTTGAGCTTGTCCTTCAGTGCTAGCTTCTTGTGGTCACTTCTATTTTGAAATAGATCTGTTAAGGAATTCCACATAGCATATGGAGTTTCCTTTCCATGGAGATTCGAGACAATATGATCTCGAGCTCCTAATAGAATGCTTCTTTCCTTTGCTACATTCTTCTTCCATGCATCAAGAAGTTGAGCATCTGCTGCTGCGGGATCGGAAATATAACTGTCTATGCATTCCTTCAGTCCGTTGATCTCTAGCACTACCTCCATCCTATCCTTCCATTCTATGTAATTCGAATTTACCTCAAGGGAATATTTGAGCCTCAAGCCAGTGAAAGACATCCTGATCTGTTGATGGTCCTGAAGAATAAATTTGAAAATTCGATTCACCTGTTCAAAACAACATTTGGTTCTTCTCTTCTATCATGATTCCTACTCTGATACCATGTAGAAATATCTAAATAGATTAAATTGATTTTGTAATGTACTAAAACAAAACACTGAATCAATTCTACAAATTGTGGAAACCAATTTCGATCGCACAATCACATAAACAAGTAAGAGAAAGAATTATCAATCACACAACACAAGATGTATCTAGGGAAATCCTCATCTAAAAACCCCGCTATTTTTATATTGCATAAAATCAAGAATATGAAATAATACAATGTTATTTCCTTTCCCAAGAAACATTTGCACTCTGTTGACTATCTCACTTTGATCATGCTCATATCTAAGAAAGTTTGGTCCAATATTTAACCACTTCCTTGCACTTGACTGACCAGCCTTGATTACGCATTCCTGGGCTAATTGAGACCCTATTAATTAGGAAAATCAAATTAATTGATTACACAATACATCCAAGGCTTCATGATGACCTCATGCATGACCTATACAATTTTCTAATTATACAACTAATATTTCTCTTCCCTTTAACCCAAATATCAACTAGGTTTCCTTAGAACTGATATGCAACAACTATTTATAGTGATTTATCAGTTAACTGATTGATCACTACTTATGAATTAAATTAGATTTAATTCACTAGACCTATCACAAGCTCATCTCTCAGTTATAACTAGTTAAACTGGTTTTAATTCAAATAATTGAGTTAACTAATTACAACTCACAAATAACTCAACTAGGGATCTTAAAAAGTAGGAGACACCATACATGCCTCTATTTTGACCCTCAACTCGAATTAACTGAGCTAACTAAGTCTTACTAACTCAGTTAACTTGTACAAGTTGTCATGTGATGTGGAATTACAATTAACTTCTAATTTAATCATCCCTCCTGGGTGCCATTTTCAATATTTCTTTTTGTCATTATCAACAAAAATGGCATTAACATTGTTGATGTTGAGGTACATGTCATATAAATTCTTTATAGTCTACTTTAGTTTATATTCTAGTGTTTATCATCTTTCATGTCTTATACTTTGTATTGTATCTTCTTATATTTTCAGAAGAGGAACTCAGTGTTGATGGTAAGTAGCAAGAATTGAAGAAAGAAAAAAACAATAACACTGGAGCGACAAATGCATGGGGAGAGAGAGATAGAAGAGGATCGGTCTAGTGATCCCCTTAAATCCAATATCTTGCATGAGACACACACATATAGACTGATGGGCAAACCTTTATGACTCAAGTTTAATATTTGGGATACATTATTGATGAAAGGGGGGTGCATGTGGATCCAACGAAGATTCAATTCATTCGGGATTGCCCAACCCCAAGCACTCTAACAGAGCTTCGTAGCTTTCTGGGTCTTGCTAACTTCTATCGCAGGTTCGTGTTGGGATTCTCTCATATCACTTGGCCCTTGAGTCAAGTCACCAAGGGAGGAGCGAAAGAAAAATTCTTTTCGTCAGAATCTCAACAAAATGCGTTCATATAATTGAAACATCGCCTCTGTTCTGCCCTAGTGCTCAAATTACCAGACTTGCAACAACCATTTGAGATCGAGACAGATGCCTCTGACTATGCTATTGGGGCATTTCTTACTCAACAGGGGCATCCAATGGCATATCACAGTGAGACATTGTCCGACACAGTTCGCAAGTATCCCACTTATGACAAAGAAATGTATTCCATTGTGCAAGCTTGTCGACAATGGAAGCATTACATTTTGGGGAAGGAAACAATCATCCACACAGACCACCAGCCCCTGCATTTCATACAGACATAAGGGAAGTTGCAGAACAATCGCCATCAGAAGTGGTCCACATATCTGCAACAATTTCATTTGAACATCAAGTACAAGAAGAGTAGCACCAATAATGTTGCAGACTGCCTCAGCCGACCACCGATCATGGCGCTAACCATCATTCTCAACACTTTTGGGCATGAGAATTCTGATTGGCTGCTTCTCTATGAGAGCGATCTAGAATTCAGCCACACATACAAGGCACTCTTAGGGGGTACGCAAGTTCCAAATTTTCACCTCCAAGATGCACTGCTATGTCACCTAGGACACCTTCGTGTTCCTTCAATCAAGCACGCCAAGATGATATGGGAAGCACACTACGGTCGATTCACTAGTCATTTTGGGGTCGAGAAAACAATCGCAGTACTGTAGAAGTATTTCTATTGGCCGAACCTTCGACAAGATGTCGGGAAGTACATAAGATCCTGCATTGCTGCACCATTGCCAAATCGACCATCAAGAAGCAAGGCCTCTATACTCCGCTACCTACTCCTAGTCGACCTTGGGAATCCATCTCGATGGATAACATGTCGGGCCTTCCTTCTACTAAGCATGGAAACGACTGTGTTTTCGTGGTCATTGATAGATTCTCAAAGATGGCGATTATGGCAGCCTACAAGAAAAATATCACAACAGAATCCACTACTAAAATCTTCTTTGAACGAGTGTGGGTGCACTTTTGGATCCCACAATCTATCATATCAGATCGGGACATCAAGTTCCTCAGTACATTCTAGTCTATCCTTTGGTCGATGCTGGACAACAAGCTCACCAAGTCCACAACTTTCCATCCCCAAATTGATGGCCAGGTAGAGGTCGTCAACATGATGATTATACACATTCTGCGCATGTAAAATTCAAATCAACCATGCACATGGGATGAGAACCTCCCCTATGTACAACATAGTTATAACCAGGCTCTCCACAGCTCAACTGGCCACAGCCCCTTTCAGTTGGGCTTGGGATTCCAACCACTATGTCCCATTGACGTAGCCATGCCATTTGCGACTACTTAGGCTGATTCGTCTCATGTCCAATCTGAAGCTGACAAAGCGAATAGCTTTATTGAGCACATTCAGCACATCCGCCAATAGGTTCATGACATATTGGACAAAGCTAATGCTAAATACAAGCAACGACATGATCAACATCGGGTGCCACACAACTTCCAAGTGGGTGAAAAATTGTGGCTACATTTGCAGAAGGAGCACTTCACTGGACCCCACCACAAGCTTCGCCCTCTATGATATGGGTTGTACACCATCACCAAGGCTATAGGGAGCAATGCCTTCGAGCTCAGTATTCCACCATTCCTTGGTCTGCACCCAGTATTTAATGTGGACCACCTTCATCCCTACTTCCCACGTCTACTAGACACCTCGGACATTGCAGAACAACTCACACCAACAGAGTTAAACCCATACTGCATGGAATAGGCCACCACATATTGTATCATGGACATGCAAATCAAGAACACTCGCCAACAGAAGATCCAACTGTATCGAGTTGTTAAAGCTGGTCAACTCCTGCACCAAGGCAAGTGGTTCACCAGGGACCAAGTTCAGCAGAAGTTTCCTCATCTCATGGAGGAAGTCAACGCAATGGGGACCATTGCTTCCTAAGGGGGGAGGAATGATCCAAGTGGATATTGGTGGCCACCCGCTTTTTCCACTTGGGGCCCCACCATTGTCTCTTTCAGTTTTTTAGTTTCAGCACGACTTACTATTTTTAGCAGTTTTTTCAGGTCCTAAACTTCCAGATCGTTTTGAGGCCCTAAATGACGTTTTTTTGGAAAACTGAGAGCAACATGGGTCCATGGACCGATGTTTCTCACATCAAAGTTGTAGTCCTCGTATGGATCTTTCTAACGAGGTATGGTGCGCGTCAAACGAAGATTGTATGCCAAAGTTACGTCCCCAGGAAGTTGAAACACCAATTTACCCAAACTGGACCCATAGTTTTGGCGCTTCATCTCCTAGGGTTAGGGTTTTGGATGTTTAGGGTTTTCCATTGTTTCTAAATAATAAATAGGCCTTCGAGCCTCATTGTAACATAGTTCAGAGGCTTATAGCCGCCACATCTCTTCTCAAAGATAAGCTACCAGCACCCTAGCTAGTTTATTTCCATTCTATCTGTAAGAAAATTTCAGTTCTTTAATACTAATGAAATGAAGTGTTATTTCTGCTGCATCTTTGTATTTATGGTTATATGTGTATTATATTGTGTTCCTGCATAAATCCGGATCATGAGTGAAGTGGATCTCTGAAAAGATATAATGCATGGCCTGCTAACCCTTAAACCATACTGTGGGTTGTGGTAAATCCGGATAGTGTTTTGCCTCGTTGGGCCTAGGAATCCTCAATCAGTGAATGGAGGGATATACAGTAAATCCTAGAGGTGGTTTGCTCTCCATCAAACCTAGGAATCTCGGGTTGGGATATATGGTAAATCTTGGAGAGTATGTCTCGATTCAGAATGTGGATTGCAGTAAATCCTGAGAGACTACAAGACAAGAAAATTCCTCATGGTGTAGGTGGGGAAATTTGGTGGCATCCATGCTTGTTTTGGCCTAGTGATCTATTATGGATTACAATAAAGCCCGATTTCTATTGATGAGGGTGAGGTGGCTTATCCTTAGGATGCCCTGGTTGGTTGTTTCGGTTTGAGTCCCACATTCATGCTTGGAATATGATACGGGGGTGATTGGCTGAAGAGATATTTGGCTCATCCAATCTATGGTCGGGTGGAATGTAGAAGTCCCATCCCGGGTTGGTTTTTGCATTCATCAATAGGAGGTTGTCTCCTTGATATTTTATGTGTAAATGTACTAGTTTATATGTGGATCTTATGGTTGATGTATCCATGATATTTTTGTTGTTATTATGCTGGTTATAAGCATGTATTATGACATTGATGATGTATGTCTCTCCTCATGTTTTTATTTGTAAATGCATAAACAATGTATCTATTATCTAATAAATGATACTACAACTAATGATGTAAGCAAACAATTCTTCTTAGAGATTCTCATATAAGTATGATAATCATGTGTTTATATTTGTTGTTTACACATGCAGATTACATATTTGTGATATGTTTGACGAAATGCCTGTCATGGCTAGTAGGGGTCCAGTTTAGGCCTTGTCATGATTTTTGCCAATACATCATTTTTTCGCTGTTTTATTTCATTTCTAAACTTGTCATTGAGTTTTGGGTAGTGGTTTGGGCTTTGGGCCTGAACAAGTGCCTTAAATCTCACGGATGTAGGCACAAGTCTAGGCAATTAAGTCATTAGACGTAGACATGTAGGCTTGTGGGAGCGTCCAGAGCCTCCCAGACACACTCATGCCCATACTGTGGGAGCATCTGGGGTTAAGTGGGTTAAAACCTCTGTGGGACATAGGGGCTAGTTACCTGGGTGGTTGGGATGGTTCCTGGGAGTCTTTTTGTTGATGTGGAAGGTTTGTATGATGTGTTTCTGTCGGTTCCAATTCCTTAATGTCACCTAGGAGGTTGAATTTGATCATAGTAGGCTCTCGTCGCATATTTACCACGGCTGGCCGGTTTCTTGGGTAGATGTGGGATGAGGGTGTTACAGTTTAATTCATAAATTCTCACTCGATCAATGAACATTTTTGGGTGAATATTTCTTTATGTATTAATTGTATTTGTGGATTATTCTACTCTTGAATTGATGTCATATGCATCTATTAAAGGATATCAATTTTGCTAAATTATCTTATGTAATTGGATAACTTGCTGGATGCTATTTTTAGTATGCTTTATTAATTTATTTCTCATCTTTTATGATCTTAAAGTTTTAATTTAATACATTAATCATTGTATGATTATTCTCATAGTAATTAATGTATTACATGAAAAAGCATTATGTGTTTTCTACGAGTATCTTGGTGGTTATACCTTTCTATAGAATTATTTCCTAGAAGAATACATTATAGTTACATAGGTATTATTAGCCATCATTTCTAATAGTTATCTTTTTAGGAAAAGGTTTATTCTCTACATTTTTTTTCTTCCTTAAGGTTGTGGTGTAGAATTCTTCTTAATGGAATTAGATCTTAGAAATGTCAAAATTGCTAGTCACTTTTATTAATTGGTCTCAAGGGTTATCCTTCAATAACATATAACTTTTCCAAGCTTCTTAAATTAGTCTTATTTCTTAAATTGATAAATCAATGAAAAACAACATAAAAACATTTTTAATTAAATCATAAAACTCAATAAAAAATTGTAGAATTATAACACAAAAAGTTATTCTACATTAAATGGAAAATAATCTAATTAAACCTATTTCTTAGATTTAATAAGTACTAAAAATTTAGAACTTCAACACATTTGATACCAAGAACCAAAAATACATACCTAAATCAAAATACATGCCTAAATATTTAGTAACACCTCATTGAATTTAAATTCACGTTAAATAAAAATGTGTTATTAAGAAAGGAAAAAAATTAAATTAAAATTAAAAAGAAAACAGAAATGGAAATGTTCACGAATTGTTAACATTGAGGAGATTATATTGCATCTTCAAATTCAAGCGTTACGTTAGGAACACAAGAACTTCATGAAAATGGTCGATATGGCATGACAAGCATGAGCATGACGTCAATGGTTGATTCAGTATTCTATTCACTATTCACTTCGTTAAGCATTATTTATTGTCGTTGTCGTTAAATCAATATACATATTTTTTATTGAGAGATATGTAACTGTACACTAATAATTTCATCTTTTCTTTTATCTATCGATTTAATTTTTATAATTTTAATTTGAACTCCGTTCTATTTAAGTAAATCAATGCATTGTTCCTCATTGTTATACTTCAGAAAACATTCTCTTCCATTACGAGATGGAGATCCGCTACGTTCCTTCACTTCTCTTCTTTTATTTCACTCTCTCTGTCACTCCTCACCTATTCTCCACCGTTCGTGGGCATCGTCATCTCAGCAATGCTTCTGATCAGGAAGCTCTGCTTGGATTCATGTCTGCCATCACATATGATCCATACCAATCATTGCCCACTTCCTGGAAACCACACGTTTCTTCCTTCTGTGAGTGGACGGGTGTCAATTGCAGTCGGCGCAGACAGAGAGTGGTTTCTCTCAATGTTTCATCCATGGGATTACAAGGTACCATCTCTCCTCTGCTCGCCAATCTCTCCTTTCTTAGAGTACTCGACCTTAGCAATAACACTTTTCATGGTCACATTCCCTATCAATTAGGAAATTTGTTTCGCTTAAAGAAGCTTATCCTGTCTCAGAATCAACTCCACGGTTCTATTCCGCCCACTCTTAGTAGGTGCCGTAGTTTACATCAGTTCTCTATGCGGACCAACAATCTCACAGGTACAATCCCGTCCTGGTTGGGAAACATATCCTCTTTGGAATACATAAACCTTAATTACAACAAACTTCACGGGAGTATTCCATCCGAATTGGGCATGCTAAGCCAATTGAAATTTATAGGACTGGGGATTAATAATCTCGCAGGACAAATTCCATCTCCCTTGGCTAACTGCACCAGTCTTCAAGTATTGAATATTGACCGTAACCAGTTTACTGGTAACATTCCCGCCGAGTTGTGTACCAAGAGCACCCAGTTGACCCAACTCTTCTTAGGTGTTAATCAATTGAGCGGCACCATTCCTGCTTCTCTGTTCAATTGTACGAAGCTTCAATATATCGACGTACCGTATAACGAGCTCAGCGGAGTAGTGTCCACCGAGTTCGGTAAGTTAACACAGCTCAAATCGTTTAACTTAGGCGATAATAAATTGGTTAGCGGCAGCGCCACGAGCTTTCCCATTCTTACTGCTCTTACTAATTGTTCCACCTTAGAAAGCCTATATTTATTTGGTAATGGTTTTAAGGGACGTTTGCCTTTTTCTATAGGTCATCTCTCTACTAAATTATACTACTTAAATTTGGAAGGGAATCAATTAATAGGAGAAATACCTAGGCAGATTGGAAATTTAACTAGTTTAACTGTGCTTTTTTTAGACATTAATAATTTTACAGGGGCTATCCCTTTAACACTTATTACTCTTCAAAACTTGCAAATGTTAGATATGTCGTCTAACTATTTACAAGGAAACATCCCTTCCAATATTGGGCAACTCAAAAGCTTAGGGTATTTAAATTTATTTCAAAATAATTTTGATGGAAGAATCCCGGATTCTATTGCCTACCTCCAACAATTAAGATATCTAGATCTTTCTTATAATCAATTATCAGGTAATATAACTGCAAATTTAGGGAAATGTGTGAACTTATTACAGTTAGACCTATCATTCAATAGGTTTAGTGGGAAAATACCTCAAGAGGTTGCGGGGCTTGAAAATTTAGCTTTCTATTTCAACCTTTCAAACAATTTATTTCATGGACCTGTGCCTTTAGGACTAAGCAAGATGACTATGGTTCAAGCCATAGATATTTCTGCAAATCAATTATCTGGCAACATTCCAAGTGCACTCCAAAGTTGCAAAGAATTAGAGTACCTCAATCTTTCCCACAATGCACTTGAAGGTCCAATTCCAATTACACTAAATGAACTTCAAAGTCTTGAGGACATGGATTTATCCTACAACAATATATCAGGTGAAATACCCATGTCATTGGAAAAGCTCAAAATGCTCCGTCATTGTAATTTTTCTTTCAACAAGTTGTCAGGAGAAGTCCCTAAAGGAGGAGTTTTCAAAAATCTTAGTGCCATGGCATTCATGGGAAATCCTGATCTCTGTGGACCTTGGGTAAGCCTGCCACCATGCTATGCTCACAAACATCAAAATATTTGGCATACAAAAAGGGTTATCATACCTATGATTATTATTGCAGTGATTGTTGTATTGTGTTTGTTTTTGGGAATCTTGTGGATTCAAAATCACAAGAAACATACTCATACAGAGGTCAAGACATCCTTCACTTTGGGGCATCGAAGAATTTCATATGGAGAGATCATGACTGCAACAAATGAATTTAGTGATGCCAACTTGCTAGGAGTTGGTAGTTTTGGAAAAGTCTACAAAGGGGTTCTAAATGATGGAACAATTGTCGCTATCAAGCTTCTTAATTTGGAAAATGAGGGGGCCAACAAGAGTTTTGACAAGGAATGCAAAGTTTTGGGTAAAGTTAGGCACCGGAATTTGATTAGAATCATGACATGTTATTCAGACCTCCAGAGGAAAGCTTTGATATTTCCATTAATGCAAAATGGAAGCTTAGAGAAATGGTTATATCCTAATGGCCAAGAAGAAAGTAATTTGAGCTTGTTTCAAAGGTTGAATATAGCAATAGATATCGCACAAGGCATGGCATATCTCCATCACCATTGTTTTGTACAGGTGCTCCATTGTGATTTGAAACCTAGCAATGTGCTTCTAGATGAAGATATGACAGCATATTTAACAGACTTTGGCATAGCTAGTATATGTTTTGCAAATTTGAAGGATTTAGAGATCACTTCAACACATGCACTCAAAGGATCAATAGGCTACATCCCTCCAGGTATTATGTGAACTAAATAGCATATCAAAAAGATGTTAGATATTATATGAACTAGATATCATACTATGCAATGTTGGAAATGTCTTGTTTTTATTAAAATTTGTATATTATAAAACTTACCATGAGAATGTTTCAATGTAGAATATGGATTGGGTGGGCGTGCCACAACAAAAGGTGATGTTTATAGCTACGGAATACTGTTATTGGAGATTTTGATTAGAAAGAAGCCCACAAACAACATCTTTGTGGAAGGAATGAACTTGCTGAAATGGGAGGGTAGTGATTTTCTAAACAGAGTAAAAGTTGTGGTCGATGGGAGTCTATTGAGGAGGACAAGTATGAGCACTATAGAAGATAAGGAGTTGAATTGCCTCAGTCAACTCATAAGCGTGGGTTTGCTCTGCACAAAAGAATCTCCTGAAGCACGACCTACTATGATGGACATTGTTAGTACATTGCAAAGCATCAAAGAGACTTTTTTGGGAGCTGCAGGGATTCCAAAATTTCAATCAGAAATATCACATTTACTAGGCAGTACAAGTACTACTCATAACAATATTGGCAAAGGCCAAAGTTCTTCTAGTAGTGGTTGAAAAATTGAACCATGAAGTAATTTGATTCATTTGTCGTTACTTCCATCTAGTTAAGGCTTATTTTTCTCTTCTTCTCTATGCAACTTATTTGTAGTTCTATTCCCCTCTCCTTTCTGTGGCATGTCTATTGTAACTTGTTGGGTGGATGAGCATCAACAATAAAGTGAAATATGCCATAAATGGTATCTTGTAAATGTTTCTACAACTATAAAATCCCCTATTCTTATTTTAGAAAAACTTTATGTATATCAATCTTATTGTTCAATATTCTTCTACATCTATAGTAAAATGCAAATGTTCCAGATATAGATATACCAAAGGTTTTGTATTTGTTTTAAAGAATTAAAGAATAGGTCAGCAAGCAATTTTGTTTCCACGAGCATTAATCAAACATGAACATGTTGACAAAAATGAAGCTTGGACTATTTTTTAAATGTTCCTCCTTTACACCAGCACTATGAAGCCACAGTTGTATCAGAAGATCAATCTGTACCAGACACGGTTCTACCTTATTCCCAAAACAGTTAAGAATTAAGTTGGACACCTAATTTCCATAGGAGGTAGTTGTAGGTTGAAATTTGTAGCATAATTATTATAATTAGTTCAAGATTTGGACTTGAATTATGTTTTAAAATATTATTGT
Source organism: Pinus albicaulis (assembly GCA_034641835.2). Classification (NCBI taxonomy): domain Eukaryota; kingdom Viridiplantae; phylum Streptophyta; class Pinopsida; order Pinales; family Pinaceae; genus Pinus; species Pinus albicaulis. The sequence continues at coordinate 1,235,910,336 of CM076578.1, forward strand.
GACATCGGTTTTAAATAGGTCTGTTATCTCTGATATGCCATGAAGGTAACTCTTATGCTTTTCAACACAATATATGATTTGCAACATGATAGATAGGATTTGGGGGCTCTGTTTGTTTATCAGCACGAATTCTTTCAGGCACGAACACTATGAATAATCCGTTTCAGAAATATTCACAGGTGAATCAGATTTGTGTTTATATCCATAGATTGAACCCCAGTAATGTGCTGTTCATCAGGAGTGTTGTATTTGCCAATTGGGAGATATGGTCATGATATGAGAAGCATGAGCTTCCAGTGTTTCACTAAGGCTAATCTTGTGTCTACTGCGACAAACACTTGGACTCGTTAGTCTCCACACAATATCCCTGTACGCAGAAAAACATAATTGGAATACTTTTGAGACGTGATTTTAGCACTACTGTTGGAAAGTTTGCAGGAAACTTTGATGTCCAGTCTAGGGTACTACGCAAATTGTCTGCTGAGTTTGGAGATATTTTTCTATTTTCCTATTGCAGCAAGAGTGATATGTTGAGAGAGCCTTTCTAGAGGACTTGTCGGTCATGTCTTGAATCTCCAGATGTAGAGTCAGGGTTTGTAAGGCAGCAACACACATGCTTGCATCAGATCAGGGTTTGTAAGGCAGCAACACACATGCTTGCATCAGATCAGGGTTTGTAAGGCAGCAACACACATGCTTGTATCAGAAATCTGTTGCTATCAATAAGAAGTGGTTGTAACATTCCCAAATCTTGGAGATGAAACTTGGAGCTGCTGCTGGGCTCGAAATAAACCTGGTCTATGCTTATTGAGGTACTGGGCACATGATTTTGTTTTCCATTTGTTCAGGCGCAATGAGGAAAGTACCTTTAGAATGAACAAATGGGTATGGCATCAAATGTGTAAGAGCAACAATTCAGTTTTTAGAAGAGCAAATTTCATCCTACGCATGAAGGTCTTGTAATCCTGCGCTTAGGAAACACCATAACACAAGAAATTCTGGGGATTCGTATTTGTTGATCTAATCATAAAGGGAAGGCCAACCTATCCCAGCATACATTAGGGCTGGTCTATATTTTGTTATTGGAAGAGCGCATATATAAACCTTGTGCGCCTTATTCAGCATCTATCAAGAACTGAGTAAGGTTATTTAGTACGACTAAAACTAGCAGTGAGGGAAACTGTATAAGAAGCAGCAACAAAGCATACTTTTTGGCAGTATTTCTCCACGCATAGAGGATACTTACAATTATCTTCCATGAAAACCCACTTCCTGGAAACCACACGTTTCTTCCTTCTGTGAGTGGACGGGTGTCAATTGCAGTCGGCGCAGACAGAGAGTGGTTTCTCTCAATGTTTCATCCATGGGATTACAAGGTACCATCTCTCCTCTGCTCGCCAATCTCTCCTTTCTTACGATTCTCGACCTTAGCAATAACACTTTTCATAGTCACATTCCCTATCAATTAGGAAATTTGTTTCGCTTAAAGAAGCTTATCCTGTCTCGGAATGAACTCCAAGGTTCTATTCCGCCCACTCTTGGTGGGTGTCGTAGTTTACAGATCATCTCTATGCGGACCAACAATCTCACAGGTACAATCCCGTCCTCGTTGGGAAACATATCCTCTTTGGAATACATAAACCTTAATTACAACAACCACCTTCACGGGAGTATTCCATCCGAATTGGGCATACTAAGCCAATTGAAATTTATAGGACTGGGGTTTAACAATCTCACAGGAAAAATTCCATCTCCCTTGGCTAACTGCACCAATCTTCAAGTATTGTATATTGGAAATAACCAATTTCCTGGTAACATTCCCGCTGAGTTTTGTACCAAGAACACCCAGTTGACTAAACTCGCTATGGCTGATAATCAGTTGAATGGCGGCATTCCTGCTTCCCTCTTCAATTGTACGAAGCTTCAACTCATCGACTTATCGTACAACCAGCTCAGCGGTGTAGTAGCCCTGGAGTTCGGTAAGCTGACGCAGCTCAAATTGCTTAACTTAGGCAGTAATAGCCTGGTTAGCGGCAGCACCACGAGCTGCCCCATTCTTACTGCTCTTACTAACTTTTCCAACTTAGAAAGCCTATATTTATTTAGTAATGGTTTTAAGGGACGTTTCCCTTTTTCTATAGGTCATCTCTCTACAAAATTATACTACCTAAACTTGGAAGATAATCAATTAACAGGAGAAATACCTACGCAGATTCGAAATTTATCTAGTTTAACGCAGCTTATTTTAGACACCAATAATTTTACAGGGCCTATCCCTTTTGCACTTGATACACTTCAAAACTTGCAAATTTTAGATATGTCTTCCAACTATTTACAAGAAAGCATCCCTTTTAATATTGGGCAACTCAAAAGCTTAGGGCTTTTAGAACTCTCTGAAAATAATTTTGATGGAATAATCTCTGATTCTATTGCCAACCTCCAACAATTAAGATATCTAGATCTTTCTTATAATCAATTATCAGGTAATATAACTGCAAATCTAGGAAAATGTGTGAACTTATTACTGTTAGACCTATCATTCAACAGGTTCACTAGGAAAATACCTCAAGGGATTGCAGGGCTTGGAAATTTAGCTTTATATTTCAACCTTTCAAACAATTTATTTCATGGACCTGTGCCTTTAGGACTAAGCAAGATGACTATGGTTCAAGCTATAGATATTTCTGCAAATCAATTAACTGGCAACATTCCAAGTGTACTCCAAAGCTGCAAAGAACTAGAGTACCTCAATCTTTCCCACAATGCACTTGAAGGTCCAATTCCAATTACACTCAATGAACTTCAAAGTCTTCAGGACATGGATTTATCCTACAACAATATATCAGGTTAAATACCCATGTCATTGGAAAAGCTCAAAATGCTTAGTCATTGTAATTTTTCTTTCAACAAGTTGTCAGGAGAAGTCCCTAAAGGAGGAGTTTTCAAAAATCTTAGTGCCATGGCATTCATGGGAAATCCTGATCTCTGTGGACCTTGGGTAAACCTGCCACCATGCTATGCTCACAAACATCAAAATATTTGGCATACAAAAAAGGTTATCATACCTATGATTATTATTGCAGTGATTGTTGTATTGTGTTTGTTTTTGGGAATCTTGTGGATTCAAAATCACAAGAAACATACTCATACAGAGGTCGAGACATCCTTCACTTTGGGGCATCGAAGAATTTCATATAGAGAGATCATGGCTGCAACAAATGAATTTAGTGATGCCAACTTGCTAAGAGTTGGTAGCTTTGAAAAAGTGTACAAAGGGGTTCTAAATGATAGAACAATTGTCGCTATCAAGCTTCTCAATTTGGAAAATGAGGGGGCCAGCAAGAGTTTTGACAAGGAATGCAAAGTTTTGGGTAAAGTTAGGCACCGGAATTTGATTAGAATCATGACATGTTATTCAGACCTTCAAAGGAAAGTTTTGATATTTCCATTAATGCAAAATGGAAGCTTAGAGAAATGGTTATATCCTAATGGCCAAGAAGAAAGTAATTTGAGCTTGTTTCAAAGGTTGAATATAGCAATAGATATCGCACAAGGCATGGCATATCTCCATCACCATTGTTTTGTACAAGTGCTCCATTATGATTTGAAACCTAGCAATGTGCTTCTAGATGAAGATATGACAGCATATTTAATAGACTTTGGCATAGCTAGTACATGTTTTGCAAATTTGAAGGATTCAGAGATCACTTCAACACATGCACTCGAAGGGTCAATAGGCTACATCCCTCCAGGTATTATGTGAACTAAATAGCATATCAAAAAAATGTTAGATATTATATGAACTAGATATCATACTAAGCAATGTTGGAAATGTCTTGTTTTTATTAAAATTTGTATATTATAAAACTTACCATGAGAATGTTTCAATGTAGAATATGGATTGGGTGGACGTGCCACAACAAAAGGTGATGTTTATAGCTATGGAATACTGTTATTGGAGATTTTGATTAGAAAGAAGCCCACAAACAATATCTTTGTGGAAGCAATGAACTTGCTGAAATGGGAGGGTAGTGATTTTCTAAACAGAGTAAAAGTTGTGGTCGATGGGAGTCTATTGAGGAGAACAAGTATGAGCACTATAGAAGATAAGGAGTTGAATTGCCTCAGTCAACTCATAAGCTTGGGTTTGCTCTGCACAAAAGAATCTCCTGAAGCACGACCTACTATGATGGACATTGTTAGTACATTGCAAAGCATCAAAGAGACATTTTGGGAGTCGCAAGGATTCCAAAATTTCGATCAGAAATATCACATTTACTAGGCATTACAAGTACTACTCATAACAACATTGGCAAAGGCCAAAGTTCTTCTAGTAGTGGTTGAATAATTGAACCATGAAGTAATTTGATTCATTTGTCATTACTTCCATCTAGTTAAGGCTTATTTTTCTCTTCTTCTCTATGCAACTTATTTGTAGTTCTATTCCCTTCTCCTTTATGTGGCATGTCTATTGTAACTTGTTGGGTGGATGAGCATCAACAATAAAGTGAAATATGCCATAAATGGTATCTTGTAAATGTTTCTACAACTATAAAATCCCCTATTCTTATTTTAGAAAAACTTTATGTATATCAATCTTATTGTTCAATATTCTTCTACATCTATAGTAAAATGCAAATGTTCCAGATATAGATAGACCAAAGGTTTTGTATTTGTTTTAAAGGATTAAAGAATAGGTCAGCAAGCAATTTTGTTTCCACGAGCATTAATCAAACATGAACATGTTGACAAAAATGAAGCTTAGACTATTTTTTAAATGTTCCTCCTTTACACCAGCACTATGAAGCCACAGTTGTATCAAAAGATCAATCTGTACCAGACACAGTTCTACCTTATTCCCAAAACAGTTAAGAATTAAGTTGGACACCTAATTTCCATAGGAGGTAGTTGTAGGTTGAAATCTGTAGCACAATTATTATAATTAGTTCACGATTTGGACTTGAATTATGTTTTAAAATATTATTGTGACATCGGTTTTAAATAGGTCTGTTATCTCTGATATGCCATGAAGGTAACTCTTATGCTTTTCAACACAAGATATGATTTGCAACATGATAGATAGGATTTGGGGGCTCTGTTTGTTTATCAGCACGAACTCTTTCAGGCACGAACACTATGAATAATCCATTTTAGAAATATTCATTTGTTAACATGGAACAAAAGTGCTAAGAATATACATAGGTGAATCAGATTTCTGTTTATATCCATAGATTGGACCCCAGTAATGTGTTGTTCATCAGGAGTGTTGTATTTGCCAATTGGGAGATATGTTCATGATATGAGAAGCATGAACTTCCAATATTTCACTAAGGCTAATCTTGTGTCTAGACTCTACTGTGACAAACATTTGGACTCATTAGTCTCCACACAATATCCCTGTACCCAGAAAGACATAATTGGAATACTTTTGAGACGTGATTTTAGCATGATTATCACTACTGTTGGAAAGTTTGCAGGAAACTTTGATGTCTAGTCAAGGGTACTACGCAAATTGTCTGCTGAGTTTGGAGATAATTTTCTATTTTCCTATTGCAGCAAGAGTGATAAGTTGAGAGAGCCTTTCTAGACTGTTGAAGATCATGCACAGCAAATTAACACACGGCAATTTATCAAGCACATAAAGACACAGTGATTTTACCGTGGTTCACCCAAACCTCCTGGGCTACGTCCACACAACAGGGCATTGGCAATCTTATTCATTCAAACAGGAGATTACAATTCACACACCCTCTCCAAAACAAACGTATGGAGACCTGTTATATAGCAGGAGAATCTAACAGCCATCAACTCAAATTTAGGATGCATTAACTCCCTCCCAAACAAACTGGAGTTAATCTAGCAACAAATTCCTAATTTTTGTCACCTACTGAGATTTTTCCTATTTTATTTAGAACAGAAAATCTCAACAATCTCCACCTTGACAACAATTAGCCTGATGCCCTGTTATTATTATTTTATCTTTTCTGCAAGCCAAGAGAAGCCAAACACCAACGTAGCTTCTCCAACAAAACTGGTTTCGTGAACATGTCTGCACAATTCTCCTTTGTATGCACCTTTTCAAGAGAGACTCCCCTTTCAGTGATAACCTGTCTTACAAAATGGTACTTAATTGGAATATGCTTTGACTTACTATGATAGGCCGGATTCTTAGCCAAATGTATTGCACTTTGACTATCACAAAGTAACCTGATGTTGTCCTGTAACCTACCAAACTCACCAAGCAAACCTTTCAACCAAACCGCCTCTTTGCAAGCATGAGAAGCAACAATGTATTCTGCTTCAGTAGTGGACAAAGCAACAATGTTCTGTAGCTTTGACATCCAGCTGATAGCTCCACCTGCAAGAGTAAAGACGTACCCTGAAGTTGACCTTCTCTTATCCAAATCACCTGCAAAATCAGAATCAACATATCCACAAACATATTCACTGCTCCTGTTATAAGTGATACAGTAATCACTTGTGCCTCTCACGTACCGAAGCACCCATTTCACTGCTGACCAGTGTTCTTTACCCGGATTTGCCATGTACCTGCTGACAACCCCAACTGCATGTGAAATATCTGGTCGAGTACAAACCATCACATACATCAAACATCCTACTACATTAGCATATGGAATTCGAGACATATAATCCTTTTCTTCATCTGTATTAGGACATAAACCCGAAGAAAGCTTGAAATGGGAAGCGAAAGGGACTGACACAGGCTTCACATTATTCATACCAAACCTCAAAAGTATTTTCTCAATATACTTTTGTTGTGATAGCCACAGCTTACCATTACTCCTGTCTCTGAAAATCTCCATGTCCAAAATCTGTCTTGCTGCTCCTAGATCTTTCATATCGAATGTCCTTTCCATCTGAGTCTTCAACCTGTTGATTTCATCAATTCTTTTGCTTGCTAAAAGCATATCGTCAACATACAACACTAGGATAATGAACATGCCATTTTTCAATTGCTTGAAATACACACAATGATCATATTCACTTCTAACATATTTCTGACTCAACATGAAAGAATCAAACTTCTTATACCACTGCCGAGGCGACTGCTTCATGCCATATAATGACTTCTTGAGCCTGCAGACAAATTTCTTATTGCGATGCTAAACAAACCCTTCCGGTTGTTCCATATAAATTTCCTCATCTAGATCTCCATGTAGAAAAGCAGTCTTAACATCTAGTTGCTGTAACTCTAAATCAAACAAAGCAACTAAAGCTAACACAATTCGAATTGAAACTATTTTAACAACTGGTGAAAAAATCTCAGGAAAGTCTATGCCTGCTTTCTGAGAAAACCCTTTTGCAACCAGCCGCGCTTTGTACCTGTCCTCCGAGTCATTCACACCCCATTTCAGCTTGTAAACCCATTTACACCCCACAGTTTTCCTGTCTTTCGGAAGCTCAACTAGATCCCACGTGCCGTTCTTACTCAAGGCCATCATTTCTTCCTTCATGGCTGCTTTCCACTTGTCACTTTTCGAACCTTCTATTGCTTCCTGATAGCACAGAGGTTCATCATCGTTAGCGGTCAAAGCAACTGAAGTAACATAATCATCATACCTTTTCAGAACACGTTTTATCCTTGTAGACCTCCTTAAGGATGTTTCTGGCTGACTACCATCTGTAGGAACTTCTTGCCGATCAGTATCTGAGACCTGTTCATGATCTAAACCTGAACCCTGTTCATGTTCTGATTCTGAAACCTGTTCATGACTAGTATCTAAACTATGGTCATCATGACTATCATTAGAAGTGCTATCAAACTGAATGTGCTGAAAATCAAATACATCATCCTGTTTCAATTTTCTATCTACATCTAACTGTACAAGAGAGGATTCATTAAACTTTACATCTCGGTTGATGATGATTTTGCGGGTAGTAGGATCCCACAATCTATATCCCTTTGTTCCAACACCATACCCAACAAAGATATACCTTTAGACTTTGGATCTAACTTAGTTCGCTGATGTTTAGGCACTAGAGCATATGCATCACAACCAAACACTCTGAGTTTAGAATAATCACAAGGGTGTCCTTTCCATACCTCTTGTGGAATTTTGCAGTCTATGGCCGTCGATGGAGATCGGTTTATCACATAACAAGCTGTTGCCACAGCTTCCGTCCACAACTCCTTCTGCAACCCGGCGTTACTCAGCATACTCCTTGCTCTCTCTAGAAGAGTCATGTTCATGCGTTCAACAACTCCATTTTGCTGAGGAGTATAAACCGTGGTCTTATGTCTCTCGATCCCTGCATCCTTGCAATAGCTGTCAAACTCCTTGGAAGTAAACTCACCACCATTGTCGGTTCTTAAACACTTTATTGTTCTACCAGTGTTGTTTTCTACCAATGCTCTAAACTGTTTGAAAACTGAAAAAACATCAGACTTCCTTTTCAACATGTAGACCCACACCTTCCTAGAAAAGTCATCAATGAATGATACAAAATACGACGAACCACCATATGACGTTGTAGGAGCTAGACCCCAAACATCTGAATGAATATAATCAAGTATGCCTTTACTAGTATGTTTGCCTGTTTTAAATTTTTGTTTACTTTGTTTTCCAAACAAGCAATGCTTACAAAAATCTAACTTTCCAGACCTTAGATTAGGAAGTAACTTGCGATCAGCCAAAATCTTTAACCCTCTTTCGCTCATATGGCCCAACCTTTGATGCCATAGACGAATGGAACTACTGTCATGTTCAGACACCGTAGACACATGAACTGACCCTGTTCTTCCTTCTAACTGAAACAGATTTCCTACTTTCTTAGCTTTCATTACTAGTAAAATACCTTTATAGATTTTCATAACTCCACCTTGAATTACAATTTTATATCCATTCGTGTCAAGTGCTCCCAGTGAAATTAGATTTTTTCTTAAGTCTGGAACATGTCTTACATCTGTTAACAATTTAGTTGTGCCATCAAACATTTGCAGTTGTATGCTCCCAATCCCCACAATATTAGATGTGACATCATTACCCATGTACACGACTCCATCATTAACTGATCTATACGTCTTAAACCATTCTCTATGAATACACATGTGGTTTGATGCACCGGAATCTAACAACCAATGTTGATCATGATTTGACATATTACCAGACAACACTTCGTCGCTCATACCTGAACCAGATGCCGAACCTGTATCTGTCGCATTTGCCTCCTTCTTCTCTGTCGAAGAGTCTCCTTTCTTCTCTGTTTGTTGTCTCTTCCAGCAGTCTTTCTTCAAGTGCCCCGATTTGCCACAAAACCAACACTTCACTTTGCTCTTCTTCCCTTTCGACTTTGAACGCGAATCGCTGCGCTTACCTGAGCGTCTTTCTCTAGAACGACCTCTAGCCATCATTGCCTCTGATGTAGAGGTGTCCGCATTCGACTTCTTCCTCGTCTCCTCAGACAACATGGCTCCAACCACATCGTCAAACTCAAGGACAGCTGCATTACTGAAGCTTATGGAAGTAACAAAGTGATCCCACGATTCAGGTAATGTACACAATAGAGTTATTGCCTTATCCTCTGAATCAAATTTTACATCTAGACTTTGTAATTGTACCAAAAGAGTATTGAAAACATTCAGATGGTCAGTAACCGAGGTACCTTCCTTCATCCGCAAACTGTACAGCTGCCGCTTCAGGAGAATTCGATTTGTCAAGGACTTCGTCATGTAGAGCTTCTCGAGCTTTATCCACAAGCCTGCGGCGGTCTTCTCTGACACAATGTTGAACAGAACGTCATCTGCCAGGCATAACCGAATTGCGCTCAGAGCTCTGTCATCCAACTCAACCCATTCATCCTCCGTCATGGTAGAAGGCCTTTTGCTCCTCCCCAACAGCGCTTTCGCCACGCCTTGTTGTACCAGGAGATCGTGCATCTTAAGTTTCCAGATCTCAAAATTGTTCTTGCCATTGAACTTATCAATTTCAAACCGGGCATTTTGAGTTTTTGCCATCTTGCAGGAAGGAAGCGGAGGATGAAAGAGAGCCCGAGTTGCCTTTAAGGGAACCTCGACCCGTTCCAGCTTTTGTCTAAAAAACTGCAGATCGACTTTAACTGCAAACTGAAAAATTCCGATACCTGTCGCCGTTGCCAACTCAGTCCACACAGGCTCGGCTTCTTCCACCTCCAGCACGCACCAGCAATGAATGTTTTATAAACCCGCCTACAGCGATCCGTTCACAATCTACCCGGGCACTGCACGCTGCCAGTTCTCCATCTATTGGACGTGATCTCAGAATGTGAACAGCGTGGCAGACTGGCCACGCACGTAGTCTTAACGCAGGCTAGATGTTAACGCAGTCTCAACGCACCTCTGCAGTCACTAACGCAGGCTCAGCGCTCCACGCAGCATTCAATTCAAAACACAGCCAGCGCTCAACCTCCAACATGCTCTGATACCAATTGTTGAAGATCATGCACAACAAATTAACACACAACAATTTATCAAGCACATAAAGACACAGTGATTTTACCGTGGTTCACCCAAACCTTCTGGGCTACGTCCACACAACAGGGCATTGGCAATCTTATTCATTCAAACAGGAGATTACAATTCACACACCCTCTCCAAAACAAACGTATGGAGACCTGTTATATAGCAGGAGAATCTAACAGCCATCAACTCAAATTTAGGATGCATTAACTCCCTCCCAAACAAACTGGAGTTAATCTAGCAACAAATTCCTAATTTTTGTCACCTACTGAGATTTTTCCTGTTTTATTTAGAACAGAAAATCTCAACATAGACGATTTGTCGGTCATGTCTTGAATCTCCAGATGTAGAGTCAGGGATTGTAAGGTAGCAACACACATGCTTGCATCAGAAATCTGTTGTTATCAATAAGAAGTGGTTGTAACATTCCCAAATCTTGGAGAAGGAACTTGGAGCTGCTGCTGGGCTCGAAATAAACCTGGTCTGTGCTTATTGAGGTGCTCGGCACATGATTTTGATTGCCATTTGTTCAGGCGCAATGAGGAAAGTACCTTTAGCATCATCAAATGTGTAAGAGCAGCAAACTAGCAATGGATTCAATTTTTATAAGAGAAAATTTCATCCTACGCATGAAGGTCTTGTAATCCTGCGCTCAGGATACACCATAAAACAAGAAATTCTGGAGATTCGTATTTGTTGATCTAATCATAAAGGGAAGGCCAACCTACCTCAGCATACATTAGGGCTGACCTATATTTTGTTATTGGAAGAGCGCATATATAAACCTTGTGCGCCTTATTCAGGATCTATCAAGAACTGAGTAAAGTTATTTAATATGACTAAAGCTAGCAGTGAGGGAAACTGTATAAGAAGCAACAGCAAAGCATACTTTTTGGCAGTATTTCTCCACACATAGAGGATACTTGAAAAAAATTCCATGAATACTTCTGAGCTATGCTTCATTTGTTAATAAATTTGTCCTTATGTGGCATGAAAACAATCTAATTCAGGCTATATACATGACAGCAAGACCATGAACTGATTTAAAATCAAAATTGAGGTGTCCTCTATCCTTTTCCGGGCAGCAAAAAACTCAATTACATGAAGAGCACCTTTCCATGGACATTACAAGCATCGAATTAGCATTTTTCAGTGTAAAATCATTTAGAAATTATTTAGAGTCTAGATGAGTTGAGCAACTCCCAAGCCATGCAGATTTGAAGAAAAATGTCTATATCTGGAGTATGATTATGGTATTTGTAAATATTAGATACTATCCAATAAGATAATGGATGAGTTGACTTCTTACTTCTTAATATTTGTTGTATCCACCATTAACGCATCATTGGGATAGCCTCATATATAAGCTTTGATTTGACCACACTGCAATAGAAAGACATTAGCCTCTGATTCTTCCATTCATTTTATTTTTTCAATTCTTTGAAAACAGAATTTACTCTTCATATCACCTTTCCTCTCATTACCTAAAATCTCAGCAATCCTATCCTAGGGAAGCCTCCCTTGAGTGGGGGAGAGGCAGCTTAAAGTGTAAAAGAGAGAGGATGAGCTGATAGTGGCCTCCCTCTTACTTACATGAAAGATTTACTTGAGCATTAGGACTTTATGACAAACAATGAAGGTTTGTGTGATAAAAAGATCTAATGAAAGTGTTTCAACAATGCAGTTCCAGGGCACAATGCAGTTCTGGGGCATATATATATATATATATATGGATCTATTTTATTTTTAGATAATTGCATCAATGCAAACAATTCTGCCATGCTGAGCAATTTGTATGGTGGTTGGTTTAGCACCCATTCATTCTTCATTGACCTCAAACCCTAAATATATAATGTCAAATGAGGGCTCTTTTCAACCCTTGACAGCTCTCTCAAAGCCTTTACTTCTCTGATAAGTCTTTATCCTTGGAAGAATTATGGTACCTGTAATGACTGCTAGAAACAATTTGCTGGTATTTTAATAAATCCTCTCTCATGGCTCTTTGAATCTTTCTCTGATGATTTAGATTTACAAGCAGTCTGGTAAATTTTAGGTCTTCAATTCTCGCTTTCGCTGCACCACTCTGATTTCTTCAATAGGTCAGAGTTAGCCTCAAATTCTTCGTGCTCTGTTTCTAGCTGTAGGGTCAAATTGGTAGCACAATTATTATAATTAGTTCAAGATTTAGACTTGAATTATGTTTAAAATATTATTGTGACATTGGATTTAAATACTCTGATGCCATGAGGGTAACTCTTGTGATTTTTAAGACAAGATATCATCTACAACATGATACATATGGATACATATGGATTTTAGATGGATTTGGAGGTTCATAGAGAACATCCTGGTCTGTTTGTTTATCAGTAGGAAATAAACAAACACAAACACTGGAATAATTTATTTGTTAATATGGAAGCTGGGCTTGAAATAAACCTGGTTTGTGCTGATTGAGGTATCTGGTCACATGATTTTGTATTCCATTCTGTCTAACTGCACCAGTCTTCAAGTATTGAGTATTGACACTAACCAGTTTACTGGTTACATTCCCAACGAGTTGTGTACCAAGAACATCCAGTTGACCAAACTCTTGATTGTTGGAATTAATTTCCAACTTCCCAGTTATGGCAGCAGAGATGAGGCGGCAAAGTAAGTCCGCGGGGCTCAGGCAGGGCAGGCAGGCGGAGGAGCATACCCCCTCGGAGCTGCTGATGTCAGCCGGGACCCACACTTCGGTTTAACAAAATACTTTGGGTTTAATTTTATTTTCCCATCGTATGTTTTAATTTTATATGTTATTTGTTTTGTTTTTAATATATGTGACATATATATTAAAAAGCCCGTGAGGCATGTATTGTAATTTTTTTTTAATTACACAGCAGTGTACATATATATATAAAAAAAAAAGACAGCATAACAGTTTCATTGCACAGCAGTGCGGGAAGGAAGAAATATCACAGTGCCACCAAGTGAAAGCTGTGATCAATGCACTTTAGAGCGGTGCTGACAGAAGTTATTGAAGCCATTAAGAATTATTCAAGCGGTGAATTTTTCTAGGTGTGTCAATTAATGACATTACACAGGGCAGAGATATTTTGAGATATTTTTGTTAATACACAGAACAGAGCCATATTGTTTGTAATGTTTTTATATACACAGCAGCATATTTTAAAAACAGAGACAGAGAGCTGTAATTTTTTATAATTACACAGAACAACAGAGTTAAAAAAAAAAACAGAGTATGCACAGCAGTGTATTGTTGTTGTTTTAGAGACAGAGTATTTTCTGTGTGAGACAGAGAAGAGTGATTTGGACACTGTGTGTGAAGCAGTTCCATATTTTTTAATCTCCCAGCAGTGGAAAGTTATCAGATTGTAATAGTTTTTTTTATATGAATAGAATTTTTTTTATGTGGAAACTCTGTCACTGTATATGAAATTTTAAATATTTCTCTATGTTAAGGAAGGCATTTTTATTGTTTTTGAATTCTGAAACATTCCAACATGGTATCAAAGCTAGTCCAGGCTATTTGAAGGTCAAATAAGCTGAAGGAAAGGAGTTCTTTGTTGCAACAGCTTCTCCAGCAGTGTGAAGACTAAGACAAGAAGAATCCAAAGGTATTTCTCTATATAGTTTTGTGTTACTGTTGCAGTACAATTAGTTAATCTTTAAACACACAGTCAAGTGCTTTTGAATCATAGTTAAGAGTGCAGAATGGCTGGAGCCAGCACTGGTATGGGTATGGGAAATATCCATCTCCCAATGTTTAATGGGAAAAATTATGACTACTGGTCAATAACTATGAGAGCTTTATTTGTCTCCTAAGACTTATGGGAATTGGTTGAGGATGGCTTTGAAGAGCCAGCAAATGAGGCAAAGTTTTATGTGTTAACTCAAGCAGGAAGAGAGCAGTTGAAGAACAATAAGAAGAAATATGCCAAGGCTCTTTTCTTCTTTTATCAGGAAGTGCATGAGAGTGTGTTTCCAAGGATAGTAGCAGCCAAGAAATGCTTCTGATGAAGAAGCTCTGCTTGGATTCATGTCTGCCATCACATATGATCCATACCAATCATTGCCCACTTCCTGGAAACCACACGTTTCTTCCTTCTGTGAGTGGACGGGTGTCAATTGCAGTCGGCGCAGACAGAGAGTGGTTTCTCTCAATGTTTCATCCATGGGATTACAAGGTACCATCTCTCCTCTGCTCGCCAATCTCTCCTTTCTTACGATTCTCGACCTTAGCAATAATACTTTTCATGGTCACATTCCCTATCAATTAGGAAATTTGTTTCGCTTAAAGAAGCTTATCCTCTCTCGGAATAAACTCCAAGGTTCTATTCCGCCCACTCTTAGTAGGTGCCGTAGTTTACAGATGATCTCTATGGAGACCAACAATCTCACAGGTACAATCCCGTCCTGGTTGGGAAACATATCCTCTTTGGAATACATAAATTTGGGTAGAAACAACCTTCACGGGAGTATTCCATCCGAATTGGGCATGCTAAGCCAGCTGAGATTTATACAACTGGGGGTTAACAATCTCGCAGGACAAATTCCATCTCCCTTGGCTAACTGCACCAGGCTTCAAGAATTGCAGATGGTAGAGAACCACTTAACTGGTAACATTCCCGCTGAGTTGTGTACCAAGAACACCCAGTTGACCGTTCTCTTGATGGGTGCTAATCAATTGAGTGGCAGCATTCCTGCTTCTCTGTTCAATTGTACGAAGCTTCAACGTCTCGACGTATCGTATAACGAGCTCAGCGGAGTAGTGTCCACCGAGTTCGGTAAGTTAACACAGCTCAAACGGCTTAACTTAGGCGATAATAAATTGGTTAGCGGCAGCACCACGACCTTGCCCATTCTTACTGCTCTTACTAACTGTTCCAACTTAGAATATATATATTTATTTGGTAATGGTTTTAAGGGACGTTTGCCCTTTTCTATAGGTCATCTCTCTACTAAATTATACTACATACATTTGGAACGGAATAAATTAACAGGAGAAATACCTCAGCAGATTGGAAACCTAACTAGTTTAATAGAGCTTATTTTAGGACACAATCATTTTACAGGGCCTATCCCTTTTACACTTAATACACTTCAAAACTTGCAAATTTTAGATATATTGTCCAACGATTTACAAGGAAACATCCCTTCCAATATTGGGCAAATCAAAAGGTTAGGGGCTTTAGATTTGGCTAATAATAATTTGGATGGAAAAATCCCTAATTCTATTGCCAATCTACAACAGTTAAGATATCTATTTCTGTCTTATAATCAATTATCAGGTAATATACCTACAAATCTAGGAAAATGTGTGAACTTATTACAGTTAGACCTATCATTCAACAGGTTTACTGGGAAAATACCTCAAGAGATTGCAGGGCTTGGAAATTTAGCTATCTATCTCAACCTTTCAAACAATTTATTTCATGGACCTGTGCCTTTAGGACTAAGCAAGATGACTATGGTTCAAGCTATAGATATTTCTGCAAATCAATTAACTGGCAACATTCCAAGTGCACTCCAAAGCTGCAAAGAACTAGAATACCTCAATCTTTCCCACAATGCAATTGAAGGTCCAATTCCAATTACACTCAATGAACTTCAAAGTCTTGAGGACATGGATTTATCCTACAACAATATATCAGGTGAAATACCCTTGTCATTGGAAAAGCTCAAAATGCTTAGTCATTGTAATTTTTCTTTCAACAAGTTGTCAGGAGAAGTCCCTAAAGGAGGAGTTTTCAAAAATCTTAGTGCCATGGCATTCATGGGAAATCCTGATCTCTGTGGACCTTGGGTAAGCCTACCACCATGCTATGCTCACAAACATCAAAATATTTGGCATACAAAAAGGGTTATCATACCTATGATTATTATTGCAGTGATTGTTGTACTGTGTTTGTTTTTGGGAATCTTGTGGATTCAAAATCGCAAGAAACATACTCATACGGAGGTCGAGACATCCTTCACTTTGGGGCATCGAAGAATTTCATATGGAGAGATCATGACTGCAACAAATGAATTTAGTGATGCCAACTTGCTAGGAGTTGGTAGTTTTGGAAAAGTGTACAAAGGGGTTCTAAATGATGGAACAATTGTTGCTATCAAGCTTCTCAATTTGGAAAATGAGGGGGCCAACAAGAGTTTTGACAAGGAATGCAAAGTTTTGGCTAAAGTTAGGCACCGGAATTTGATTAGAATCATAACATGTTATTCAGACCTCCAAAGGAAAGCTTTGATATTTCCATTAATGCAAAATGGAAGCTTAGAGAAATGGTTATATCCTAATGGCCAAGAAGAAAGTAATTTGAGCTTGTTTCAAAGGTTGAATATAGCAATAGATATCGCACAAGGCATGGCATATCTCCATCACCATTGTTTTGTACAAGTGCTCCATTGTGATTTGAAACCTAGCAATGTGCTTCTAGATGAAGATATGACAACATATTTAACAGACTTTGGCATAGCTAGTATATGTTTTGCAAATTTGAAGGATTCAGAGATCACTTCAACACATGCACTCAAAGGGTCAACAGGCTACATCCCTCCAGGTATTATGTGAACTAAATAGCATATCAAAAAAATGTTAGATATTATATGAACTAGATATCATACTAAGCAATGTTGGAAATGTCTTGTTTTTATTAAAATTTGTATATTATAAAACTTACCATGAGAATGTTTCAATGTAGAATATGGATTGGGTGGACGTGCCACAACAAAAGGTGATGTTTATAGCTACGGAATACTGTTATTGGAGATTTTGATTAGAAAGAATCCCACAAACAACATCTTTGTGGAAGGAATGAACTTGCTGAAATGGGAGGGTAGTGATTTTCTAAACCGAGTAAAAGTTGTGGTCGATGGGAGTCTATTGAGGAGGACAAGTATGAGCACTATAGAAGATAAGGAGTTGAATTGCCTCAGTCAACTCATAAGCGTGGGTTTGCTCTGCACAAAAGAATCTCCTGAAGCACGACCTACTATGATGGACATTGTTAGTACATTGCAAAGCATCAAAGAGACTTTTTTGGGAGCTGCAGGGATTCCAAAATTTCAATCGGAAATATCACATTTACTAGGCAATACAAGTACTACTCATAACAACATTGGCAAAGGCCAAAGTTCTTCTAGTAGTGGTTGAATAATTGAACCATGAAGTAATTTGATTCATTTGTCATTACTTACATCTAGTTGAAGCTTATTTTTCTCTTCTTCTCTATGCAACTTATTTGTAGTTCTATTCCCCTCTTCTTTATGTGGCATGTCTATTGTAACTTGTTATGTGGATAAGCATAATTGAACCATGAAGTAATTTGATTCATTTGTCATTACTTCCATCTAGTTAAGGCTTATTTTTCTCTTCTTCTCTATGCAACTTATTTGTAGTTCTATTCCCCTCTCTTTTATGTGGCATGTCTATTGTAACTTGTTAGGTGAATGAGCATCAACAATAAAGTGAAATATGCAATAAATGGTATCTTGTAAATGTTTCTACAACTATAAAATCCCCTATAGAAAAACTTTATGTATATCAATCTTATTGTTCAATATTCTTCTACATCTATAATAAAATGCAAATGTTCCAGATATAGATAGACCAAAGGTTTTGTATTTGTTTTAAAGGATTAAAGAACAGGTCAGCAAGCAATTTTGTTTCCACAAGCATTAACCAAACATGAACATGTTGACAAAAATGAAGGTTGGACTATTTTTTTTTAGATGTTCCTCCTTTACACCAGCACTATGAAGCCACAGTGGTATCAGAAGATCAATCTGTACCAGACACGGTTCTACCTTATTCCCAAAACAGTTAAGAATTAAGTTGGATACCTAATTTCCATAGGAAGTAGTTGTAGGTTGAAATCTGTGGCACAATTATTATAATTAATTCAAGATTTGGACTTAAATTATTTTTTAAAATATTATTGTGACGTCAGTTTTAAATAGGCCTGTTATCTCTGATATGCCATGAAGGTAACTCTTATGCTTTTCAACACAAGATATGATTTGCAACATGATAGATAGGATTTGGGGGCTCTGTTTGTTTATCAGCACGAAATCTTTCAGGCACGAACACTATGAATAATCCATTTCAGAAATATTCAATTGTTAATATGGAACAAAAGCGCTAAGAATATACACAGGTGAATCAGATTTCTGTTTATATCCATAGATTGGACCCCAGTAATGTGCTGTTCATCAGGAGTGTTGTATTTGCCAATTGGGAGATATGGTCATGGTATGAGAAGCATGAACTTCCAGTATTTCACTAAGGCTAATCTTGTGTCTACTATGACAAACACTTGGACTCATTAGTCTCCACACAATATCCCTGTACGCAGAAAAACATAATTGGAATACTTTTGAGACGTGATTTTAGCACTACTGTTGGAAAGTTTGCAGGAAACTTTGATGTCCAGTCGAGGGTACTACGGAAATTGTCTGCTGAGTTTGGAGATATTTTTCTATTTTCCTATTGCAGCAAGAGTGATATGTTGAGAGAGCCTTTCTAGAGGATTTGTCGGTCATATCTTGACTCTCCAGATGTAGAGTCAGGGTTTGTAAGGCAGCAACACACATGCTTGCATCAGAAATCTGTTGCTATCAATAAGAAGTGGTTGTAACATTCCCAAATCTTGGAGAAGAAACTTGGAGCTGCTGCTGGACTCGAAATAAACCTGGTCTGTGCTTATTGAGGTGCTGGGCACATGATTTTGTTTGCCATTTGTTCAGGCGCAATGAGGAAAGTACCTTTAGAATGAACAAATGGGTATGGCATCAAATGTGTAATAGCAGCAAACTAGCAATGGATTCAGTTTTTAAAAGAGCAAATTTCATCCTACGCATGAAGGTCTTGTAATCCCGCGCGCTCAGGATATACCATAACACAAACAATTCTGGAGATTCGTATTTGTTGATCTAATCATAAAGGGAAGGCCAACCTACCTCAGCATACATTAGGGCTGACCTATATTTTGTTATTGGAAGAGCGCATATATAAACCTTGTGCGCCTCATTCAGGATAATCAAGAACTGAGTAGGGTTATTTAATATGACTAAAGCTAGCAGTGAGGGAAAATGTATAAGAAGCAGCAACAAAGCATACTTTTTGGCAGTATTTCTCCACACATAGAGGATACTTAAAAAAAAATTCCATGAATACTTCTGAGCTGCGCTTCATTTGTAAATAAATCTGTCCTTATGTGGGATGAAAACAATCTAATTCAGGCTATATATATGACATCAAGACCATGAACTGGTTGGAAGTCAAATTGAGGTGTCCTCTGTCCTTTTCCGGGCAGCAAAAAACTCAATTACATGAAGAGCACCTTTCAAGGGATATTACAAGCATCGAATTAGCATTTTTCAGTGTAAAATCATTTAGAAATTATTTAGACGAGTTGAGCAACTCCCAGGCCATGCAGATTTGAAGAAAAATGTCTATATCTGGTGGATGTTTATAGTATTTGTAAATATTAAAGACTATCCAATAAGATAATGGATGAGTTGACTTCTTACTTCTTAGTATTTGTTGTATCCACCATTAACCCATCATGGGATAGCCTCATATATGAACTTTGATTTGACCTCACTGCCCAATAGAAAGACATTAGCCTCTGATTCTTCTATTCATTTTATTTTCTTAATTCTTTGAAAACTCTTTTTTGTTAGAATTTACTCTTCATATCACCTTTCCTCTCATTGCCTAAAATCTCAGCAATCTTATCCTAGGAAAGCCTCCCTTGAGTCGGGGAGAGGCAGCTTACAGTGTAAAGGAGAGAGGATGAGCTGATAGTGGCCTCCCTCTTACTAACATGAAAGATTTGCTTGAGCTTTAGGACTTTATGGCAAACAATGAAGGTTTGTGTGATAAAAAGATCTAATGAAAGTGTTTCAACAATGCAGTTCTGGGGCATATATATATGTGGATCTATTTTATTTTTAGATAATTGCATCAATGCAAACAATTCTGCCTTGCTGAGCACTTTGTATGGTGGTTGGTTTAGCACCCATTCATTCTTCATTGATCTCAAACCCTAAGTATATGATGTCAAATGAGGGCTCTTTTCAACCTTTGACAGCTCTCTCAAAGCCTTTACTTCTATGATAAGTCTCTATCCTTGCAAGAATTCTGGTACCTGTAATGACTGCTAGAAACAATTTGCTGGAATTTTAATAAATCCTCTTTCATGGCTCTTTAAATCTTTCTCTGATGCTTTAGATTTACAGGAAGTCTGGTCAATTCTAGGTCTTCAATCCTCGTTTTCGCTGCGCCACTCTGATTCCTTCAATAGGTCAGAGTTAGCCTCTAATTCCTCGTGCTCTGTTTCTAGCTGTAGGGTGAAATTGATAGCACAATTATTATAATTAGTTCAAGATTTAGACTTGAATTATGTTTAAAATATTATTGTGACATTGGCTTTAGATGTCATGAGGGCAACGCTTATGATTTTTAAGACAAGATATGATCTACACATGACACATATGGATTTTAGATGGATTTGGGGGTTCATAGAGAACATTCTGGTCTGTTTGTTTATCAGTACGAAATAAACAAACACATTCTTTCAGGCACGAACACTAGGAATAATTCATTTCAGAAATATTCATTTGTTAATATGGAACAAAAGTGCTGAGATAATACACAGATGAATCAGATTTCTGTTTATATCCATAGATCGGACCCCAGTAATGTGTTGTTCATCAAGAGTATTGTATTTGGCAATTGGGAGATATGGTCATGACATGAGAAGCATGAACTTCGAGCGTAGTGACATGAACTTCCAGTATTTCACCAAGGCTAATCTTGTGTCTACTGTCACAAACACTTGGACTCACTAGTCTCCACACAATATCCCTGTACCCAGAAAAGCATTGTTGGAATACTTTCGAGACGTGATTTTAGCATGATTGTCGCTACTGTTGGAAAGTTTGCTGGAAATTTGGATCTTCAGTCTGGGCCCTGGAGTACTACGCAAATTGTCTGCTGGGTTTGGAGATGTTTTCCTATTCCAGCAAGAGTATTATGTTGAGAGAGCCTTTCCAGAGGATTTGCCGGTCATTGTTTCAGAGCAAGTGTTCCAGTTCTGAATCTCCAGATGCAGAGACAGGGTTTCTAAGGCAGCATCACACATGCTTGCATCGGAAATATGCTGCTATCAATAAGAAGTGGCTGTAACATTCCCATATCTTCAGTGATCAAATGGAGAAGACACTTGGAGCTGCTGCTGGGCTCGAAATAAACCTGGTTTGTGATGATTGAGGTGCTGGTCACATGATTTGTTTTCCATTTTGTACAACTGCACCAGTTTTCAAGTATTGAGTATTGACACTAACCAGTTTACTCGTAACATTCCCGCCGAGTTGTGTACCAATAACACCCAATTGACCAAATTCTTCATAGATGTTAATCAAATGAGCGGCACCATTCCTGCTTCTCTGTTCAATTGTACCGTGTACGAAGCTTCAATATATCGAAGTATGGTATAACGAGCTCAGTGGAGTAGTGGCCATGGAGTTCGGTAAGCTGACGCAGCTCAAATGGCTAAACTTAGGCGATAATAGATTGGCTAGCGGCACTAGGCAGCACCACCAGCTTGCCCATTCTTACTGCTCTTACTAATTGTTCCACCTTAGAGAAGATATATTTATTTCAGAATTTTTAAGAGGAGTTTGCCCTTTTCTATAGGCAATCTCTCTACTAAATTATACTACCTAAACTTGGAAGTGAATCAATTAATAGGAGAAATACCTACTCAGATTGGAAATTTAACTAGTACTGTGCTTTTTTTAGACTTGTTACAGGGGCTATCCCTTTAACACTTAATACCCTTCAAAACTTGCAAATGTTAGATATGTCGTCCGACTATTTACAAGGAAACATCCCTTTGTAATTTGAAAGTCCAATTCCAATTACACTCAATGAACTTCAAAGTCTTGAAGACATGGATCTATTCTACAATAATCTATCTGGTGGAATACCCTTGTCATTGGAAATGCTCAAAATGCTCCATCATTGTAATTTTTCTTTCAACAAGTTGCCAGGGAAGTCCCTAAAGGAGGAGTTTTCAAAAAATTTAGTGCCATAGCATTCATGGGAAATCCTGACGTCTGTGGACCTTGGGTAAGTCTTCCACCATGCTATGCTCACAAACATCAAAGTGTTTGGCATACAAAAAGAGTTATCATACCTATGGTTATTGCTCCAGTGATTGTTGTATTGTGTTTGTTTTTGGGAATCTCACAGATTCAAAATCACAGGAAACATACTCATACATATGTCAAGATATCCTTCACTATGGGGCATTGAAGAATATCATATGGAGAAATCATGATAGCTAGTAAGCAATGTTGGAAATTTCATGTTTTTATTAAAATTTGTATATCATAAACCTTACCATGAGAATACCTTACCATGAGAATATTTTGATGTAGAATATGGATTGGGTGGGCTGCCACGACAAAAGGTGATGTTTATAGCTATGGAATAGTGTTATTGGAGATGTTGACCAGAAAGAAGTCTACACACAACAACATTGTGGAAGGAATGAACTTAGAGAAATGGAAAGGTAGTGGTTTTCTGAACCTTGTAAAAACATGGTCGATGGGAGTCTATTGAGGAAGACAAGTATGGGCACGGTAGAAGATAAGGAGCTTAATTGCCTTAGTCAACTCATCAACCTAGGTTTCCTCTGCACAAAAGAATCATCTTAAGCACGACCTACTATGATGGACATTCTGAGTAAGTTGCAAAGCATCAAAGAGACTTTTTTGGAAGCTACAGGGATTCCAAAATTTCAATCACAAATATCACATTTATTAGGCAATACAATTATACAAGTACTACTCATAACAACATTGGCAAAGGCCAAAGCTCTTCTAGTTTATTGTAATGGAGTAGTGGTTGAAAAATTGAACCATGAAGTAATTTGATCCATTGTGAGTGGTTTAACTAAACCATGAAGTAATTTGAGTCATTTGTCATTGGTGTCATCTAGTTCAAGGCTTATTTTTCTCTCCTTCTCTATCCAGCTTATTTTTAGTTCTATTCCCCTCTTTTTTATGTGGCGTGTCTATTGTAACTTGTTGGGTGCATGAGCATGAACAATAAAGTGAAGTGAAATATGCCATAAATGGTGTCTTGTAAATGTTTCTACAACTATAAAATCCCCATCTTTATTTTATTTTAGAAAAAAATTATGTATATCAATCTTATTGTTCAATATTCTTCTACATCTATAGTAAAATGCAAATGTTCCTGATATAGATAGACCAAAGGTTTTGTATTTAAAAAAAAATAAAAATCAAAGAACAGGTCAGCAATTTTGTTTCCACGAGCATTCATGAAACATGTTGACAAAAATGAAGCTTACACTATTTTTTTTAGATGTTACTCCTTTACACCAGAACAATGAAGCCATGGTTGTATCAGAAGATCAATCTGTACCAGACACAGTTCTACCTTATTCCCAAAACAGTTAAGAATTAGGTTGGACACCTTATTTCCATAGGAGGTAGCTGTAGGTGGAAATATGTAGCACAATTATTAGAATTTGTTCAGACTTGAATTATGTTTTAAAATATTATCGTGACATCGGGTTTAAATAACCTCTGATATGCCATGAAGGTAACTCTTGTGATTTTCAACACAAGATATGATTTACAACACGATGGATTTTATATGAATTTAGGGGGTTTATAGAGAACATTCTGGTCTGTTTGTTTATTAACACGATCTCTTTCAGGCACGGACACTATGAATAATCCATTTCAGAAATATTAACATTTCAGAAATATTAATTTGCTAACACGGAACAAAAGTGTTGAGAATATATATAGTTGAATCAGATTTCTGTTTTTGTCCATAGATAGGACCCCAGTATTGTGCTGTTCATCAGGAGTGTTGTATTTGACAATTGGGGGATATGTTCATGACATGAGAAGCATGAACTTCCAGTATTTGACAAACACTTGGACTCGCTAGTCTCCACACAATATCCTGTAATCAGAAAAACATAGTTGGAATACTTTTGAGACATGGTTTTAGCATGATTTTCGGTACTGTTGGAAAGTTTGCGGGAAATTTTCTCTAGTCTGGGGTACCACCCAAATTGTCTGCAAAGTTTGGAAATATTTTCCTAGTACAGCAAAGAGTGTCATGTTGAGAGAGCCTTTTTAGAGGATTTGCCGGTCACGTTTCAGATTAAGTGTTCCAGTTTTGAATCTCCAGATGTACAGTCAGGGTTTGTAAGGTAGCAGCACACATGCTCCCATCAGAAATCTGTTGCTATCAATAAGAAGTGGCTGTAACATTCCCAGATCAAACGGAGCAGACACTTGGAGATGCTGCTGGGCTCGAAATAAACCGGATCTGTGCTTATTGAGGTGCTGGGCACGTGATTTTGTTTTCCATTTGTTCAGGCGCAATAAGGAAAGTACCTTTAGCGTGAACAAATGGGTATATCAAATGTTTTTTTATCATGCCTGAAACACCTCACAGACAGGATACATAGTCTGGTACAGGATTAGACCTCAAAATTCGTAAGATCAAACTTTCTTGCCTAACCATTGGATCACATTCCTTGGAACTATATATGACATCAAATGTTTAAAAACAGGAAATCAGCATTAGATTTAGTCTTTATAAGAGCAAGATTCATAATATGCATGAAGGAAGATTATGTGGTCCTGCGCTCAGGCTTCACCTTAAGACAAGAAATCCTGGAGATTCGTATTTGATGATCTAAATAAAAAAGGGGGCCCGACCTATCTGAGGGCTGAACGCAGACATAAACCTGGAAGAACGCATATTGTGGATCTATCAAGAATGGATGAGTGCGCCTACGCTGAGGGGGAATAAAAGGGTTTTCGGATCGTCTGTTGTTATGAACCAGCGTCAGACCCTCCTTTTTAGTTCCAGCGCATGTGTGAAACGGGAATTTTGAGATTGATCTGGGAGGTGATATGACAACTCATAAATAGATTTGTGGGCATGTTTCCAAACATATTTAGTCCGTCAATGAAAACCTGTAGCAGCTTCGATTAGAGGCATTTGTAATGGCTGATCTGGAACTAAGTAAAGCTATATTAAATGAGTAAAGCTAGAAGCAGCAACCAGGCGTAGTTTTTCTTAGGATTTCTTGACTCAGAGACGATGATTACATGTTTATTCATGCATTCTTCTGGACCGTGATTCATTTGTAAATAAATCTGTGCGTCTTGAAAACAGTCTAATTCTGGCTATATATGTGAATAGACTGGTGGGAAGTCAAAATTAAGGTGCCCTTTGTCTTTTTCCTGGCAGCAATTCTCTAGGAAAGTGGTCAACTCTAAAGCTAAGGCCAGGGCGAAGAATTGACGCCCAAACACAGGGTACGGGTGTTGATAGAACATATATTCCTCAGTCTGTAACAAATAAATGGCTTGCTATTAGGCAGTATATGCACACTTTTAAATAATGTACTAAATCTAAAGGCTTAAGTCTAAAGATGAACATATATAGATAAACATATATAGCCATTCGCTTTTACTAACTAATAATATTTTATTTATTTTCGGTTAATATATCACAAGCTTTGAATATTAGCATTTGTCAAAACCATAAAACCATTTGTACCAGTCCAGCAGATGCCAAGCTCTGCAGATTTGAATAAAGATGCAGAAAGTCATTCATGGTCTTTTCACCTTATTTTGAATATATTTATCTAGATAAAAGTGTTTTCGAATTAATCACATCCTTTGGAACCACTTAATGTGGTTTATTCTCAGGGTAAGGTGGAGAGTAATAGATCTCAATGAATAAATAAAAGACATCATTGCCCAGAAATAACTTACTTAGTTAAAAATAAATAAATAAGAATAAAATTAATTAATTAATAAAATAAAATATATTAAAAAAGGTTTATAAATTATTATGTAATTACAATATAATAGATAATAGGGAAGGGTAAAGTTTTTAAATTAATAAATAAAATAAGATCAAATTAATTAATTATTTATTTATTTAGATAAAAATAAAATAAATCAATAAATTAATTAAATAATATTCAATTAAAAAATAAAAATAAACAGAACTACCTAACAAAGAATTAAGGAGAGGCAAAATAATTCATAAATAAATAAATAAAATAAATAAATACCAAAATAATTCATAAATAAATAAATAAAATAAATAAATACATAAATAAATAAAATAAAGAAAAGTTAAAATTTTTATTAAAAAAGAATTTATAAATTATTATGTAATTAAAATAAATATATTAGGAAATAAGGGATAAAAAATATTTAAATTTAATAAATAAAATAAAATTAATTAATTAATTAATTAGATAAAATAAATCAATAAATTAATTAAATAATATATAACTAAATAATAAATAATAAATAAACAAGGATAGCTAAGAAGGTACTAGGAAAGGGAAAAATTTAATAAATTAAATTAATTAAATTAATTATGTATAAAGTCTTTGGGAGAAAATCACATTGAAATAAATTTTGTTGCCAACTAGATAAAAAATTTAATTAATTAAAAATAAAAGTAAAGTAAAAAATTTTAAATAGAAACTACCTGGGTCCAACTCTTACTTAATTTCCAACCATCATCACGGTTGAGATTCTTAGCATGTCTTTCAATTTCGATTGCCTCTCTTAATTTCCTATGGTGGAAGTGATCTACCCTGGCAACGACTTTAGAGTCTTCAATACAAACATGGTGGCAGGATTTTTCCACATGTTCAACGAGAGCTGAGGTATAAGACTGATTATGTCTAATATATGCACCATGCTCCCGGATTCTCTACCTAATGGATCGACCTGTTTCTCCTATATAGGGAGTTCCACAAGAACAAGGAATCAAGTAAAAACCCCTTTCATGTCCTTAGGGTTGATAGGGTCTTTATAGGGTCCAATAGCAATCGCTAGTATGGAAAACCAATAATCCAATTGTTAACTTATTAATTAGGTACTTAATATTTAGAGTATACACCATTAAGTCTTTCTTCCATATATTATGGTGAATCAACCATGCTTTTGAGGATATAGGCAACATTAGCAGTGCTCGCCCTTTGACACGTGAGATCCACTTATTGAGGAATTTGTGAGGAAGTGTCTAGCCTTCAAAGAACACTTTGCATATTGAAATGAGTTGTCTTTAGTGAGATTTTTTGGAAGTTTTTTTGGGTGGATTTTTCTGGTTTAATTTGTCTTAAATCCGGCAGGAATTTATTGAAATCACAAGCTTGATGGGTAACCCCTGCACAATCGAAGTGCCTTAGGGTTTTTCAGGCTGTTGAATCCATATATACAGTCAAAAAAACAGTTTAAATAACATAAATCAATATTTTACCTTAATTTTTTCCACCAAATTCTAGCACCTGAAAGTCCAAAAAGTCACACTGAAGACAACTCCATATGGAAGCTCTCTCTTTATGAAGATTTGTTGAAAGCCTGGAAACTATTTAATAAACAATAATATTTATGGAGCCAAAAGCGCATTTGAAAATTATTTACTATTTTTTTAATAGGAGGTTAAGTTATATGTTTATTATTATTTTTGGAAACTAATGGTTTAGAAGATTATGCAAATGAGTTCATCTTCATCTTCAGTGACATTGACATTGGTACACATATGAAAATTCTATTGATGGTAGGAATTTGTTCCACTTATGTCTTCTAAGTCTATTCATTGTGTGTTTTGTTTGTTAGAATGAGGATGATATGATGTGCTAAATGCTAGTTGAGTTCCAAAGTCGACAAACAATGTCTTCCAAAATTTTGAAGAGAACTTGACATCTTGGTCTGAGATTGTTTTTTTAGGCACACCATGCAATCTGAATATCTTTTTCGTGAATATTTGATTTATATCAATGGCTTTGTGTGTGGACTTGAAAGCTATGAAGTGTGTTGCTTTAATCAACTTGTTCATTACCACCATAATGGCATCATATTGTTTGGTTGTTTTTTGTAATCTCGTAATGAAGTCCATGGATATGACTTCCCACATCCACTCAAAAACTTGGATTGGTTGTAGCAATATTAAGTCCATGGATATGACTTCCCACGTCCACTCAAAAATTTGGATTGGTTGTAGCAATCTTATTGGGTTCCTGCATTCTACTTTGACTTGTTGGCATTCCATGCACTTGGCAATGTATTTAGCAACTTCCTTCTTCAATCCTAGCCAATAATATGTTTTCCTTGTGACTATTATCATTTTTGATAACCATGATGACTTGAGTAAGGTCTCTTATGAAACTAATCCATGATTAGCGTCCTTAAGTCAAATACACAAGGAACATACCATCTGCCTTTGAACAACTTCATACTATCATCAGTGAGCTTGTAGCTCTTACTAACTGATCCCCATCATGCTGGTAATGCCCATCATGAAGCAATGCCTCTTTGATCCTTTCCTTGATGTCAACTTCACAAGTGATGTTTGACTAGAAAATTCATATTGGCACTTGAAAAAGTATCATGTTATGATCCAACATGGCTAGAAGATTTTATTGAAAAATATGGTTTTCGTAAAATTCATTTGTTGTGATTTTGAATAAAAAGTTTATAAGGTGAAGTTGTAGAGTGAACTTGATCAAGATGATTATGTGTATTAGCATAATAAATAAGCCATAAACGATGTGATAGAGAAGGAAAAAATTGGAGATGGGAAGGAATACAAGAAAAAGTGTTGGAGATGGAAAGGAATCACAAGAAAAAGTGTTGTACAATATGAATCCTATTTTATAGAGAAATCCTTGAGTTCAATATATGAAGTAAATAGATCTCTTAAAATTCATCACTATTGACTTCTCTTCTTAGAAAATACGATTTTAGAAAATTATTCTAAAATTTATGGATGAAAATGATAAAGGAAAATTATTCAGCACTATTTATTAAATATTTAGAAACTTCTTCCAAAAACTTCAAATATTTTCCATGTCTACCACTCAAACACATTCAACTTCAATTCCAAAAAATAATTCATCATAAGAGTGAGAGGAAATCGAGGTCACAAATGCCCAATATTTGCTCCTCCTTCACTAGATACCTTTCTCCATCAAATTCTATCCTTGTTTTGTGTGTTCGCTTTGTTTTAGCATTTAATATTTAGAGTGGACATATCAAAGAAACATTAGTTGATGTTGACTGTGAGAGACCCGATTATTTCCTACTCATGTATGCAATGTAAATATTTTTAAAAGAAAAAAAATTGGGCTAAGTCATGGGACATGGATTTCAGAGGCGAAGGAGTTTACTTGCTGGGGGTGTTTTTAAGGTTTCCTTATAGTGGGAATTTGAGGTAGTTCATGCAACTCATAATTGTACAAAAAGGGAAAATTTGTATTTTCTTATCAACTAGAAACATAGGACAAAAAAATGTGCTTCTTGCAGCAGTAGTTAAGGAAACAAGGACAAGAAATTAAATAGAAAACTAATAGGAGGTTAAGTTATATGTTTATTATTATTTTTGGAAAACTAATGGTTTATAAGATTATGCAAACAAGTTCATCTTCATCTTCAGTGACATTGACATTGGTACCGATATGCAAATTCTATTGATGGTAGGAATTTGTTCCACTTATGTCTTCTAAGTCTATTCACTGTGTGTTTTGTTTGTTAGAATGAGGATGATACGATGTGCTAAATGCTAGTTGAGTTCCAAAGTCGACAAACAATGTCTTCCAAAATTTTGAAGAGATTCGTGAATATTTGAGTTATATCAATGGCTTTGTGTGTGGACTTGAAAGCTATGAAGTGTGTTTCTTTAATCAACTTTTTTGTTACCACCATAATGGAATCATATTGTTTGGTTGTTTTTGGTAATCGCGTAATGAAGTCCATGGATATGACTTCCCACATCCACTCAAAAATTTGGATTGGTTGTAGCAATCTTATTAGGTTTTTGCATTCTACTTTGACTTGTTGGCATTCCATGCACTTGGCAATGTATTTAGCAACTTCCTTCTTCAATCCTAGCCAATAATATGTTTTCTTTATGGCTATTATAATTTTTTGATAACCATGATGACTTGAGTAAGGTCTCTTATGAAACTCATCCATGATTAGCTTTCTTAAGTCAAATACACAAGGAATATACCATCTGCATTTGAAAAAATTCATACTATAATCAGTGAGCTTATAGTTCTTACTCACTGATCCCTTTTGCTCCTTCTGCAAACATTCTTTCACATGTTGGTAACACCCATCATGAAGCAATGCCTCTTTGATCCTTTCCTTGATGTCAACTTCACAAGGGATGTTTGACTAGAAAATTCATATTGGCACTTGAAAAAGTATCATGTTATGATCCAACATGGCTAGAATATTTTATTGAAAAATATGGTTTTTGTAAAATTCATTTGTTGTGATTTTGAATATAAATTTTATAAGGTGGAGTTGTAGAGTGAACTTGATCAAGATGATTATGTGTATTAGCATAATAAACAAGCCATAGACAGTGTTGTAGAGAAGGAAAAAATTGGAGATGGAAAGGAATAACAAGAAAAAGTGTTGGAGATGGAAAGGAATCACAAGAAAAAGTGTTGTAAAATATAAATCCTATTTTATAGAGAATTTGAGTTCAATATATGAAGTAAATAGATCTCTTAAAAGTCATCACTCTTGACTTCTCTTCTTAAAAAATAAAATTTTAGAAAATTATTCTAAAATTTATCGATGAAAATGATAAAGGGAAATCATTCAACACTATTTATTAAATATTTAGAAACTTCTTCCAAAAACTTCAAATTCTTTCCATGTCTACCACTCAAACACATTCAACTTCAATTCCACAAAATAATTCCTCATAAGAGTGAGAGGAAATCGAGGTCACAAATGCCCAATATTTTCTCCTTCTTCACTAGATACCTTTCTTCGTCAAATTCTATCATTTCTTTGTGTGTTCGCTTTGTTTTAGCATTTAATATTTAGAGTGGACATATCAAAGAAACATTAGTTGATGTTGACTGTGAGAGCCCCAATTATTTCCTACTCATGTATGCAATGTAAATATTTTTAAAAGAAAGAAAAAATGAGCTAAGTCACGGGACATGGATTTCAGAGACTAAGGAGGTTACTTGCTGGGGATATTTTTAAGGTTTCTTTATAGTAGGAATTTGAGGTAGTTCATGTAACTTAAAATTGTACAAAAATGGACAATTTTTATTTTCTTATCAACTAGAAACCTAGGACAAAAAAATGTGATTCTTGCAACAATAGTTAAGGAAACAAGGACTAGAAATTAAATAGAAAAATGGTCAAGAAACCAACTTGTGAGTTCCGTTGGCCACCCATTGCAACAAAATAATCAACAATAAATAACCTGGAGAACACATAGGCAGGTGGCACCATTTTGATTTGCTAACAAGACTCTAGAAAACAGAGGTAATTGTCTGAAGGTTGCACAAGGGACAGAAAGGAAAAGAGGATTTGAACAATTGGGAACTGCACAAGAGACGAAAAAAAATATTCGTTCGAATAATTGAACAAGGAGAAACAGAAGGCAGAGAAGGAAAAGAGACAGCTCTAGAGGGGAAAAAAGAGTACGAAAAAAAATACAGAGAGAAATTGAAAAGGCAAGGTAGAAAGCATAGAAGTAGAGAAATGATTCTCAGTTGGAACGAAGGCATGAGGAGATTGCTTCTAGGTGATGAATCGATTTCCTCTCGATAACCTGTTAGCCAAAGGGTGGAGATGGGTTTTATTTGAGTTTCCTAAGGGCTAGGGTGGATGAATTGTTCCTTAGATTCCTGGAGGATTTCTGAAGGTTTCCTTGTTGTAGTTTGGTTTTATAGTGGATTCTGGAATCCCCAAGTTGGGTGGAACCACAATGTTATTCTCTGAAGGGTGGAGGAAGTAGGTCTCTAGACTCCCTATGAACTTTGTTGATTTCAAAATAGTTGGTGGGCAGAGGTGGAAGAACCTCTGGAATCCCTATCTTAAACAATAGTTACTGTTTAATACCTGAGAAAATACCCTTTAGTCTTTGGAATCTGGCTCGGGGTTGACAACTGCAAGTAAGAAATGATTGCAACTTGTCTATTGTTGGGTGGAACGCTATTGTCCATACTCAGTTGCCTAGATAGTTTTGAGATAAGTGTTTCTTTTTTGCTTCAGTAGAAATGAATATATTTCTATATTTATTGATCTGAAATGATGCCATTGATGTATGGGGCATTATCTACAATTTCATTGTTTACCTAGTTGACTGGTATGTTGTTGATATTGTTTTTAAAGGTACTGGAATGATGTGATGAGTTCAAGTTTGAGGAGTTGATTATATTTATGATGCTCAGTCAATATCATATTTCAAATAGTGTGTATGTATTGGTTACCTTCTAGTGGTAATCAATATGAAAATTCTTTAATATTTGTAGTCGCATAATTTTGATTTTGAATGCAAGATCTTACCAACACTATCTGTGTTTCTGAGTAGGAATACTGAAGATTCCTCCCTTCCTGGCCCTATCGGCATGTCTACTTCATATGGTTGACCTTCCAAGTCCTTCCAATAAAATATGCTTATTGGGTTTGTGCTTCTACCTTCTCATTTCTCAAGCATAAGAAAACCTTGTTTCTCTATGATTTTTGATGAGGTTGCATCATATTCATTGATAACTTGATATTATGCTTCCAACAACCATAGAATAGATATGATATTTGTATCTATGTTATATACATGATGGGATTTGTTTTATCATGGATAATTACTCCACTCTATATGTTGCTTGGTGTTGTGGTGATAAAAGAATTTGGGTATTTTAATCCCGATAGATTTCATGTTTTAGGAAGGTTGATGTAGAATGTATATTGCTCATTCTGATTAGAAACAATTGTTGATATTTGCAACGTGTTAGTTACATTAAAAAGCTGAAACTTGAGAGGAAACTCGATCATCATAATAAACCCAAATTACATTAGTGAGATTGTATTGCATGTGCTATGTTTGATGGCAGGACATGTATGGGTGACTTTGTGTTTGTTAAATATCATCGTAATTTTGTCATTGTAATAAAATACAGTTTCATGCCTCATTTTCTTAATATTCATTGTTGTTATCTTCACTTTCTAGTCACTATTGTGGAGATTGGACACATTTTTATTAAGTTGGCTCCTTGAGAAGCCAGATTCAATTATTTGTGCAGCTATTAAACACATGTTATTGAAAATATTGAACCGATCAATTGTTGTGTTGATTCATAGTTTTGAAAACCTATCAAGGAAAATTGATGCAAGTAATAACCCAATGACTGCTCTATTATGCTAACACCTCTTGTGTTAAGACCTCATTGAGGGTTGTTTGCTTGATTTTTTTTTTCAATGGCATGGTGTCATTGGATCTAAATTAATCACAACCATTTATTTTTTGAAGTACACCTAAACAAAATTGAATGCTAGCATGATTTGTTACACAAAGTGATATTATCAAGTGTTGGAACCAGTGAAGTACCGCATGGCGTTCATGCTCACCAATTTCATGGAGCTAGAAGCCTGAGTCATGAATCCTCGGTCGTAAGCTATACAAACATGTCACATAACCTTAACAAATTTTGGTGGAGATGAGGGCTACTTCTATGTTACATAATCTTGAGAATTTGGGTGGAGATAAGGGCCTTAGCCCCGAGGGCCATAAAACCCATATAACCTCACACCTCGCCCAAGGGAGAAATCTAGTCCAATGGATAGTAGGGATCATTTTTTGAGATTGACTAATAGCATGACCACCCCCCTTGTGACGTCAAAGGGGAAGGGGTTTAGTGCTATTTAAATTAGGCTTGTTGTATCCTCATTTTTTTGTTAGTATTCATGTCACAAAGGAGGCTTGTTTTGTGTATAGGAAGACATTGGAGACTTTAGAAAATAGAAAGAAGATTAAAAAGGAAAAATCAAAAGGAGGAAATGGAGGAAGGGTAGTGGAATTTGGGCCTCCCCCACATTTCACATCAAAGGGTTATATAATGAGCACTTGTTAGGCGGATTGTTGTCCATCCCAAAGTAGCCAGCTCTTAGTGGGACTCCAGTGGGGTAATGAGCGTGGAAATTAAGCCATCACTTAACCCCAGAAAGTCAAATTCAAAAAGGTAATCAGGATAGATCGACGACTGAAATTAATTCCAGGGGATCGAACCCCATTCTCGAACCCATCTAGGAACCTCGCTAGAGGGTGGGTACCATGCATGCCACCTGTCCTGCCAAGTAGAGCAGCAACGTCAGCAAGCAAGCGTAAACCGCTACAGAGCAAATCAATCCCCTCTCACTCCTCTCCCAACCTGATCACGCCGCGTGTCACGCCACGTTAGCCCCTAGTTTTTCTCTCCCACACCCCTCCATAAACTTACCATTACCATTTGAATTCATCTATTTTATGTTGTTCTTCCCTCGCAAATGTCATTCATTTAACCTACAATATACTCTTAAAACCCCCAAGTCTGGTTTATGACCACGTATGTTAAGGAGAAGAATTATCGTTTCTCATCCACAGGGGAGAAGATTTTGTAGGTTAACTCAGAATTGATCCATATTTCCTTTATCTACCCCAAATCCCCAAAAAAAGAGAATTTCACTGAGACCACCCTCATTTCCAGTTTCAATGGACTTTGAGTCACAAGCCCTATTCCAACAAATTGCAACCCCAAACGCCCAATTGTCCACAAGTTCAGATACATTCTCCATCTCCTTGTTCTCAGAAGTTGTATAACCCATCTTAGCCACCATTTTTTTGATTCTAGGAGAGCATGAGACTGCTAATGTCACTAAGGTATCCTTAGGTTTCTTACACGCCATGATGAAGCCTGGAATCATCCTTGACATACCTTCATTCTTGGTTGATTCCATAAAATTTCAATTCAACCACTTTTACCTTATCTCTTATTTCAAGTACTATTCCACATTGGTCTATCTTTTCTTGTAGACTCATGTGGAAGAATTTGAATACCTAGGCTTAAGCATTATAGACTCCCATAAAAAAAGAAAATTTTTGGTTGACTGGGAAAGTTCCCTGAAGAAGAAACCTAATAATGAAGGATTTTCCCAGTTCATTTCCACTTTCATGTCTACTTCATATAAAATAATCAACAACGTCTCTCCCCCTAGAGTCTTGCCTCAACAAAGAGAGATCCTTAAGCTTAACAAAGATACAATTGTAGGTGACTAGTTCTTGTTTGAAGACTACACTGAAATCAAGGTCTATGGTCCCAAGCTCCCTCCTTGTCAATTACATGTATTCATTCCCATGAGGATCTTTATTTTAGAGTTTATCAAGTAGAGCTTAAATACTGACAAAATCCACTTTGTCCCTGCCAAGAAAGGTTACATGTTCAAGCTTCTGAGAACTGTGGGCTCCTTTGTTGTGAATTCCAGACAAGCCTTCCAACAAGTAGAATAAATGATAAAGGATTTTAACTTTGAGATAGGAGAAGTTTGGCACTATGATCCCTACAATGTTATATCAAAATGAAGGAGAGAAATAAATGCATTTGCTTATGAGCATGAGTCCAAAACTAAGCTAGAATGGAAGGCTAATATAGATTCCTAGCCTATTAATACAAATATGCATATTGAAACACCAACCACAAAGGAGAAGACTCATAAGAGAATTGTAGATGAATCTAGAGATACAGTGATGGAGGATACACTGTTAACTAAAAAGTCCAAACTCTAGGCACAAAACGATGGAAAGATTGAGGTGAAACTGATTGAGAGGAATCTAGACTATCTAGGTTTCCAAGTGCTCTTGAAAGATTCTCAACAAGATTCCACCTCTAATTCCACTGAGGTAGTTATTCTTGGCTCTTTGGGGAGTACATCAGCAAAAATACCTAAATGGGAGGAATGATAGATGATAGAAGAGAAAAAAAAAAGATCGAGGAGGAAATTTTATCACAACTAGCATCTCACTCAGTCCCATATCAGACTAGGCTATTAGCTGCCATGAACCTAGAAATAAATCAGTGTAGAAAATCCATGTAGATTCAAACTAATATTTGTAATATGCTAAAACAAAATACTTGAATCTACTCTACAAATTGCGAAAACCAATTACGATAAAAAAATCACATGAACAAGAAAGAGAAAGAATTTCAATCGCACAACACAAATATTTATCTCGGAAAAGACTCAACTTAAAACCTCGTTATCTATATATTTCATAATTTATAGAATATGAGAAAAATATAATGCTTCTCTCAGGCTTGAGAGCTCTCTGCACTATCTCTCTCTGACTCACTGATTCCTAAGCAAGCTTGGTTCAATACAACCAAATTCTTGGCCTCAGAGATTCCTATTTACTTGCGCAATTTTCTAGGGAATTAGGCCTAAATTCACAAGGAAATTACCTAATAATAGTTGTGCAGTACGTCAAGGATCTTCCGTTGACTCCATGCACCACATGCACAATTTTCTGATTATACAATTGATAGTACACTTCCCTTTAACTCCAATCACAACTGGGTATTTCTCAAAGCTGACATACATGAGTTATCTTTTAGTGAATTATCAATTATCTGATTGATCACTACATGTGCATTAAAACCAATTTAATTCACTTGACCTCTCCCTAATTCCTTCATCAATTAGAACTAGTTAAACTGATTTTAACTCAAATAAATTAAGTTAATTAATTACAACTCAAAATAAATTGTAATTGGGCCCCTTAAAACTTAAAGAACACTCTACATGCCTCCAATTAGACTCTCAACTCGAATTAATTGAAATAAATAAGTCTTCCTGACTTAATTAACGCGTACAAGTTTTCATGTGATGTGGAAGTACAATTTACTTCTAATTTAATTAAGGGAAAATTAAATTAGAAGTCTCTTCTTGTTTCCATTTTCAACATTTCTTATTGCAAATTTCAATGCTCCCTCTCAATAAGAAATGAATTCAACTCTATCTCGATCTGGTACCTTTGGAATACATGCAACATTTCTCTCTAGTATTGTTGCTACTGCAACCTCTGAAACTGAAAAGCATCCAAACTGAATCAATTGTGATCAGTATGATGCATCTATCACCACTGACTGCTACTAGATACTACACTGCCTACTGAAAACTCTATGCTTCTCCTGACTCTGCACTATGCCATCTGCCCTATTGCCAACTCTGCTCTACGCTCCCCAATATCTAATTGCTGCTAGTATTAGATTTTTTCACTCTAACACTTGACTACATTAACTGCCATTGTTCCATCTTGATACTGTTTATTTTGGGCCCCTGCAGCAAGGTAATGATCCATGAGGAGAACGCCTCAATGGAACCTGCCCAAATTTCTGCACTCTTGGGACTATTGCTTCACATTGCCCCACCTCTCTTCGGTATGGTTGCATGTGCTCCCTCTGCCCACTTTGCTAGAAATTCTCCCCTACTAGAGGTCTCTTCTTGAATGGATGCCTCCACTCAGCCTCCTCTTTTCTTCTCCAATTGTGGTTGCTCCACAACTTTCTGTGGCTTCTTCTGAGGCTACATGTTGAGAGGTAATTCATGATCCCTCTCAACCACCAAGTCTCTAACCTTTTCCTTTCTCCTCAAAGCTTTGCATGCATCTTCGACCTCGAGAGCATACAGGTTCTTGACTCGCACACCGATATGCTTCACCTGTCTTGTGGCAATGTGTCTAAGGAAAACCTTTCCTTTGATAAATATCACATTGTAGCCATGGTCTTCCAATACCATGACAGAAACAATATTCTTCTTTAGTCCTGGAACAAACAATACATCTGTGAGTCTGAGCGGAGAGCCAGACTTCCTCTGAAAGGTAACAGTACCAATAGCAGTCGCATTATACCTCCCATCATCTCCAAAATCTATGTTCTTCTTGAGGTATTTCTTATCCAAGTCAGTGAAGAGATCTCTATTCCCCGTCATATGGAACGAGGCATCACTGTTGAGATACCACATGCTTCCCATTATAGTGATTTCCAAGCATGCAATGAGAGTAAAATCAAGCTCGAATTATGAAGCTAGAGCTTCACCTATTGCTGCAATTGCAAGCTCCTTCTTTCTTTCCTTTTTCTATGGACATTTCATGGCATAGTTCCCGAACTCGTGACAGTGAAAACACTTGATGTTGGACTTGGACAAGTCTTTCTTCTTTCCCTCTTCGCCTTGGGACTTCTTTCACTTGGCTTTATTTCCTTTGCTTACTAATGCAAAGTCTTCTTTTACTTATTTGGAAGATGTCTTGTCTCTGGTCTTTCGCCTTATCTCTTCTTGCACCAAGTCAGACCATAGTCGCTCCCACTCTGGAAGCTTCTCCCTCCCATTTATTGAATCCTGGTAGTTGTGCCAGCTCTTGGGAAGTCCTAGAAGTGCTACGTATTATCACTCTAGTAATTCTTTAGTTGTG
Source organism: Pinus albicaulis (assembly GCA_034641835.2). Classification (NCBI taxonomy): domain Eukaryota; kingdom Viridiplantae; phylum Streptophyta; class Pinopsida; order Pinales; family Pinaceae; genus Pinus; species Pinus albicaulis. The sequence continues at coordinate 1,235,949,143 of CM076578.1, forward strand.
AGTTTTTTTATTTTTAGTTAAGAAAACTAGAGGTAACCACATACCACCTTTTAAACTCTAGGATCTAGCCTTCCTAGATTTCAAAGAGGGCTCTCTCTATAAAATTTAACTTTGTTTGATTGGTAAATATTAGGCTAGTTGTGAAAGTGCAACTTTGGTTTGGTTTTGATTGATTTGGTGGGAAAAAATCACTTGAAGGGATGGATAGTGGGAAATATATTTGTCCATTGGGCTAAGGAGTCAAAATCAAGCAAGCAAAACTGGGATCAAGGCCAAAAATTCAAATGTTTTCAGAGCAAGATAGATAACCCTTGAAGATCTTGGAAATTTGTTTTTGTGAGGTGGTATGATCGGGATAAAGGGCAATTAAGGGTCCTTTGATCCGGAAAAAGGAAGTAGTAGGCAGAGGTCAAACGAGAGAGGGAGCAATTAAGGGTTCCCTACACTATAAATTAGAGGAAAACATAGAAATGATAACTAGTTAAAAACAGGGTGCTCTTAACAAATCCTGTAGTAATACTCCTAGTTATCCATTCAAATTTAGAACAAACATAGATGGATGCATGTAACAAAGAAAGATAACAATGACAAGTAAGGAAATACTTCACTCCAAATAGCTTATCACAGGAATCCTGAAGTATGATGCCAATTGGTTTGATCCAGCCTGCTACTCGAAATTTGACACACAAAAGCTTTGAAGTCCAACAAAAATGACTATAACAATCTCCAGCAATTTATTCCACCCAAAATACTTCTAAAGATGAATTATTTATACATAGTTCTTTACAAAATATCTTAGAATTCTTCTAGGAATTATCTAAGGGAAATAAAATATCTTTACAACAATAATAGAGACAACTGCTTAACAAATCAGCAAGCTGTCTTATCTATTCAAAAGAAATAGAAATTGTTTTGAGGATAATATGCAACTAGTTGCCTTGGTGTCCATCCTTGTTGGCCTTAGACATTTTAAATTTGCTTTGGAACATGATCTGCCTTGTCTGATACTCTTTCTCTAATTCTCTTTATTCATTGATACTCTCTAAACTTTGATACTCTTTTATCCATAGTCAAAACTGTTTACTGCTGTAAAAATATGTTTTGGCTGTAAATCAACAAACAATTTTTCCTCCTTTCATCTGTCTGTCTTTTTATCTTTCATAATAAATCTGTGAGTGACTTCCAATCCTCATTTTTAGGAATTTGCATCTTTTTTAATTTCCTGGAGTTTTCATCAACTTCAGTGTATCTGGAAAAAGTTGGCTTGATGAAAAACAAGTGTTTGATCTCATGTTGTAAATAGAATGAGTCTTCAAAACTTTTGAGTAAGACCTTTCCTGTTGGAATGCCTTGTCCTTGTGGTTTATTTACCTGTTCTTTAGAAAATTCTCTGATCTTTTTATCATAATCATTCTAAGGCATCAGTTTATCATTAATAACCATAATGTCAGGCAGTCCTTTTTGCCTTAGATTTGTAAACTTGACCATAAACCTGGTTATGGCAGTATTCATATTCTCACACTTTTCTTCAAGTTGCTTCATTAAATTCTTCTTTGTAGTAACTTTCCTAATTTATAGGATAGTTTCAGTCCTATCAGTAATCTTGAGTTCTTCTAACTCTTGTTTGTTTTTGCTGTTAAGGAAAGTGATCAACCTTAAAGCTTGCTCTGATTTATCAGCCTGTTCACTTTGAGTCTTTTGAATTTCTGTTAGGGCTGCTAGTAATAACTCTCTCTGTTCAAAAATTACCTGAATTGAAGGCCACACATCATGGATGGCTTCAATGATATTGTTCCAAAGTTAGTTTTTGATGTATGATATTTTCTCCTTTAAGGTTAACTCCTTTTGCAATTTCTTCAATTCTTCATTAAGTATAATGGCATTTTTCTCATGTGTTTTTGCATTTATCTAAGCCAATTTGTTTGAATTCTCAAGATTTTCTACCATCTTTGTCAACCTGTTAATCTCAATTGTCTTTAGAGACATTTCTTCCTTAGCTTTCACTAATTTGCTGGCCTCATCTGTAGGATGAACTGTTGTTGTGGATGACTCAGCAGCTGATGTGGTGGATGAAGTCACTGGCACTGCAGTAGCTAGTGGAACTTTGGGTGCCAAATCTTTAGCTAGAGTTGAAGACATAGCTGTAGTGACCATGGGGATAACCGTGGATGGCTCTGGTACTTTCATTGTTTCCTTTTCATGGACTAGTTTGTCCATTTGAATCTCCATCTCCTTAATCTGTCCTGTAAGTTGAAAGATGATGTTCATCATGTAATCTTTGTCATTTTGTTCCTATATGATTTCTTTAGCCTAGGGATGTTCACTAGGAGGAAGTTTATGTTGTTTCCTCAAGGCTGCAATGTCCTCATTCTTTTTCTTTAATAACAATTCTGCTGGATTGACATTTGCAGGGTCATATCCCATTTTAATTACCAATTTTTATAAGGATTTAATTCTGAGATCCTTAGCATATAATGAAGATTTATCCAATTTCATCTGGTCTTTCATATTTGTGATAGTGTTCTCAAGTTTCTGAACACTCATGGCTTTTGTTGTAATAATGGAATACAACATCTATGAAATCTGCCTGTGAAACTCTATTTGATCTAATTCATGAATATTGTCTGTTGATACTTCTAGATCAAATTTCTTATAATCAACAACTGTATTTGGAACAGGTATTGTGGGCTGCAATACTGACATGATCAGATTTTTTTCTTGAGTAATCAAAAGCTGATAGGAATTTGTTTTGGTTACCTAGTTTTTGTTTAAAAAACTGAGAATAAATTTCAGTTTTGATCTCTTCATTCTTGGGCTTAATTTGTTTGTACCTTTCCCTGATGTCTAGATCATTTTCTTCAGTTGTTTGTGATGATGAGGCTTCCATGCTCTGTTGTCTTTCTATCAATTGTGCATCTTCAGTATTAACTTGTTCTTCATTCTGATTCCTGGTGATTGATTCATTTGTGATGGCTGTAGCAGTATCAATATTTGTCTCTGGTGGAGCTGTATCATCTATATCAATTGTCACCTTTCCTTTACCAACTGAACTTAACTTAGGCCTTTTGTTATATATAAAATTGAATTTAGTTTCAGCTATAGTTTCTGTAATATAGGCACCTTCTTCCATTATTCTCTTAGTGGAGTTTTCTAGTTGATTTGCAGTCTCCAAAGTGTGACTAGTATCACTTTTGCTTACTGCATTTGTTATAGTATTTTCAGTCCACTCAACCTGATTTGCAAATTTTCTATCTCTGGTTTTGCTTCATGAATGAAAAGGGTTAACTTACATTTAACCCTTAGTTTACTCATGATCCCTTGTGGATCATAACTCCAAGGAAAACTTTCTTCAAATTTGTATTCCAATAGTTGCTTAGCTGCCTCTTTTTCTGCATCCCTGTGATTGCAAATGAATGGCTCTATCTGATTTTTTAATTTGAACTAAGTTTTCTTTTTAGTTGCCATGAAATTTTTAGAATCAAAATTTAGGATCTGCCTAATATACTCCAAGGCAAAGATCCTCATTGAAACATGCTTGGGTAACTTGTAAGGTAACAAGTTTGACCCAAATACTCTGATCTCAGTATATTTTTCATATAAGTACCAGTTACCAACCTTATTCTTCTCTGAAAACTGCAATATCTTTTTCATTTCTTCATTTATCCTTGGCTGCTCTGTTTTTGTTAACATTGTGATCACTGGATGTAGGAATAACTCTAAAAATTGTGCATATGTGAAATATACACACTCTTTCCTGAGAAATGTAGTCCAAAAAATGACAGATAGAGCATTTCCCTCTATGTCAAGATTTTGAAGAGTAATTGGAAAATTATCTAATTGTAAGTATAAGAACATATGGAAAAGGAAGGAAGTGTATCTGAACACTCCTTCAATTGGAAAATTGATCAATTGATAATGAATATTATCTGCAATGAAACCAACATAATCAGGTATTACTGATGGGTGTTGACCTGGAGTAAAAGTTGATAAGAAACCCAAGATGGATTCATCAGTGTGTTCATTAGTAAAATATCCTAGGATGAAGGAAAGCATGGAAATCACATGTCTTGATCCTTCTAGGAATTTCACAGTAGAGTTTGGGGGATTTAGTTCAGGAATTTCTACATGTGAGGGCATGAATGTCTAGAAAATCATGAATCTCTTGGGAAAATCTAGGCCAATATACAGCTTGGTAAGGGCCTCTATGGATAAAGGTACTACTTGAGGATCAAGCTGAAGTTGTAGCATCTGGTTAATTGATTCAGCAATGATGGTGAAAAGCACTTCTTTGTTGGCATTTACAATGGCTCTTTGCTCAAGCACATAATACTGTTGACATAACCTAATGAATTCCTTGCATGAGTGAGTTAATGGGACAACATATTTGGGCAAGTGGGATTCCCAAATATGGACTTCTTCTTCATTATCTAAGGACTTATCATAGCACCGATTATGAATATCTAGCAGGCTAAATTCAACAATGGGATCTGCTATCTTATAATCAATATCAACTAGTGGAATGTGATCAACATCTACAACAGGTGGTTGAAGAGGATTTACAACTATGGCAGTCTTTGAAGTCATGGCAGGGGTTGGTTTAGGTACTTTGGAACTTTCAGGATTGCTAGAGCTCTGTTTTTTAGGCATTTTGGCTACTTTCTACAAGTTTAGACAGTTTGCAGAAGTATTTTTACTTTTAGCAGAGGCTTGTTGGATAAAACAGACAAAGTATGTTATTTTCTTTTCAATTTGGATCTTCAATAGGATTTTCAGGCTTTTGAACTAGTTTTAAACAAGAAACAAGGTTTTCCTGAGTCTTTTATTGAGAAATTAGGTTAAAAGTCTTTTGAAATGGGTCACAGAGGCTTAGGATACCTTCAGAGGTTTTCTGGCTTGATTTGGTGCTTGAAATAGTTCATAAAACTGTAAAAAACTCGCGAATTCCCTTAAAAATAGTATATTCAGTAAAACAGGGTTTCTACAGAAAAATTGATAGGGTTTGGCCTATTTTTTGGGCTTTTTGACAAATTATTTAATTGGTTTTTAAGCTCTGAATGTAATGTTAGTTTTAATAAATATTTTTAGATTTATAACAGGTTCGAATTTTCAGAGAAATACCTGTTATACACAGGTATAAGGTTTCGAGGATTTTTTTGAGGTTTTGAACAGGTTGAATGGTTTTATTCCGATCTTTGGAGCAATTCTGAGCTTCTCAGTAGTCTTCTATGGATGAAGGTTGGGAATTTGCAGGCTCTTGGCTTCAAAAAGCTGTAAAAATATGGTTTTAACAGTCGGGGGCTTATACAAAGTTTATGCGCAGTAGAAGTGGAAATGAATGCATTTTGTGGTATGTTTATTAAGCATATTTAGGGCTTAAGAGCGCCAACATTTAATACAGGTCAAGTTAGGCGGGAATGGTGGTTTCGGAGTTCAACGGATCAAAATAGGAGTGGTTATCGTGCAACATTTGGGCGGTAAGCAGTTTTGGAGAAAACTCACGCGATCCAATGAAAATCAAGCACGTGGATGAGAGAGGAAATCATAAAACTACCCATTTCACGTAGCCATGAGCTGGGAGTGACCGCACATGTTTTTTGTGCGATATTGGTTTCTACTCGTCAGACTTGGGGTTCGAATGCGAACGACCCAAATTGACTGGGAAGTTGATCGGAATAGGGGAGTGGGACCAGGGTCATTATATGTGGTGGGGTTAAACTTTAGACTTTAATAAATAAGCGTTTAATCAAAGTCTAAAACTGATTTATATGGTCAGGTGGGAATATTATAACATATGTTTCAACCTTTTTAAAACATTTATGAAATGTTTCAACCATATATAAGCGGGCGTGGTTTAACATTATACAGTTTTTTGAACGCTTTTGACAGTTGTTTTAAAACTATAGGGGGTGGGGATTATTTGTTTTAATGATAGATTTGGACCAATGGGATAGTAGGGCGGGGTTTTATATTGCACAAGTGGAGTATTAAACATTGGTATAAACTTTAAAATAGAGGGTTTATGGGTTTATTAAAAATAAAGGGTTTTAATTGGGAGTCACGATGGCGAAGGTTAAGGTTTTCAGCACAAAGGCCTCCACTGTCTCTGTGTTCTCCGCTGCTGAAGCTGTTGTAGCAGCAACTCCCAACATTTGGTTTCAAGAAATCGTCCGTCATCGCCAGGAGATCCCGTTCCTGCCACGAGATGCCTCCTCCCAAAGTTATGAAAGCCAATCTGCCTTCTCTGCTGCAGCCATCATTGCAGCTGCAACTCTCAAAAATCTGCAACAACGTGCCATCCACTTGCAGCAAGGCGCCGCCGTTCTCAGAAAAAAGAGTCAAAACTTGCAGCGCAATGCCCCCAACCCCTGCCTGGCCACCGACGCTATTGGTTCCTTGGCCCTGTTTGGCTCTGCCGCCGCTGTTCCTCATCCAGCTATTCTCCAGGCCAAAAGCTCTCTGGATCAGGGGAATCACGGAGTTTGCACAGATCAAAAGTTGGTTCGAAGCGGACAATAGAGGTTTTTAGATCATTCACCTTCCACCTATCAGATCCAGATCTCTCTTCTATCTGGTGGAACAAAGATGCTCTGGGTGCAAGCCACAGATCTGGCGCAGGATATTATAAGAGATCTCAAACTCAGATTGGGGATCCCCTCAGATCTCCTGAGACTACTTTACGGAGGTAAACAACTCAAGGACCCTTTGCCCCTGTCTTATTACAATATCACAAAAGATGCTTCAGTTATGCTCTCCCTATGCTTGAGAGGAGGAGCCTCTGGGCAAACCTCCTCGGCTCCTACCTTCTCCTACAAGGATGCGGTTCATTTGCAGCCCTCTAAGAGAGCTGCTCAACCAGCTGAGGCTCCCAAGCCTTTCCTGGTGGAAAAAAGGGAGGAAACCCCTTCCATTGAAATCTCTCATCCATCATTGGATGATCAATTTCAGACATTTGCAGAAAAGGCCATCATTTGCAGGTTTAATGGACTATGGCCTTGATTTGCAGATCTCTACTAGTGGATTCATTCCAACTGGACCAAAAATTGCAAGGTCTTCTTTTGCTCGAAAGGCTTCTTCATTGTGGCCTTTACCTTCAATGCAGATTATCAGAAAGCACTCACAGAAGGCCCCTAGTTCTGGGGATCAGCGGTGCTCTTCCTCACTCCATGGTTTCCAGAATTCGACCCTTCTACAGTTGTCATCACCAAGCTTCCCATTTGGGTCAGACTTCCAAATCTCCCAGCGCACCTCTGGCACTTTGAAATCTTCCAAGGGATTGGGAACACCCTAGGCCGCTACTTGGCCACAGACACCTCAAGGGGGGAGAAAGGAATATACACATTTGGCAGAATTTGTGCCAAAATAGACATCAACAACGGGCTACCTGATCAGCTCAATCTCAAAATTGGGGACTTCCATTGGACTCAAACCTTGGACTATGAGAACACTGCCTTCCAGTGTCATCACTGCCATCAGACGGGGCATCTCCAAAACTCATGTCCCACGTTCCTCGATAAAGCGAAGAATAAAAAAGGTAAGTCCAAATCGAAGAGCTGGAAACCATGTGATCCACCTCCCATGGATGACATTGATTCCTTTAGCTCGGATGAGGAGGAAAAAGAAGCGGATGAAGAAAATGTTGAGCCCGCAAAGGACTCCCCCTTGGCCTGCCCTGTGGATCCTTCGGCACCTCAGATCTCGCAGAAACGCACACATGCGCCCTCTTCCTCTGATTCAGATAAGGAGGCTCCTCCTTCAGAATAGAATGATCAAAAATTGGTTCCTATCCAGCCAAGTCACAATGGCTGGGTCAAGGTCAGCAAAAAGAAAGTGAAAAAATGTCATTTGGAGGTTTCTACCCACTCTGGGTAGATCCCCCTGTCTAGCTCTATGCTTTTCAGTTATACTTGTTACAAACTGCTTGTCCTATGTTGCTTTTTGGGACCAAGGTTGATAATCTATCATTTCTGGCTCCCCTAGTTCTTTACTTTGCTTGTTGGCAAAGCTCTGACTGTACCATATGTTTTTTCTTAATAGATTTAGACTTATTCAGAAAAAAATAAAATAAAGGGTTTTAATAATATATGGGTGGGAATAGTTAGGGATTTAATAAAATAAGTTAGGAGTTAATATAAAAAAGGGATTATGTAATGAATGAAAATACATTTTAACTCTAAGTAAAGTGCAAAAATAAAGTATTGGTTGTCTTTGTTGTATTAATTCACACTTTAACTTAGGATAAATGCATTTTGAGGGTTTTTTTCAACACGAAAAATACCACTGGTTTAGATAATGTACCAGGACAAAAACTATTAAGTCCACAAAATTTTTTTCATTACATTCATCTATTTAGTATAAAGAGGCTCCCCTCCTGATATATCTTTTTAAAAAAATAAAGTAACATTCACCTCCAAAGGTGTATTACATTTTCTTCCCAAACTGTTTAGCTTCCATATTTGTCTGAGTTTTACAAAAAAACAACAAATATACAGAAAAAATCGTCTCCCGCAAGACAGGCTGTGACATCAGAGGACCGACACACTCTTTTTGGAAGGTATGTAAATAGTTTTGTACTAAAAAAACTGTGACGCTGCTTCAGACTTTTTTTTTAAAGAAATTTACCTTACCCACCGCAACACCAAAGGTACCATCCAACCATCTTTTTGAAAGTCGATAAGCTTTCGTATTTTTCTTCCTATAGACATGACTAAAAGAAATGAAGGTGAAAGTTTTTTTTAGAGTATATATTTTCTCAAGCCAATGAGATAGCATACCCGGAATTAAAGAGGATTTCAAATTCATGTGCTTAATAAGTATTTTAGAATCCCCGAAAGTCCATGACTTTTCCACATATAGTTGATTGGAAAACCATAATAGTCCCCATAAAGCTAAGCATTCTGCCCTCATATTCGAACCAGTCCCTCCATTCCAGTATAATTTATAATGACAGGTGGGTAAAAAAATAAGCTAGCCACCGCATCCACAAATTGAATTTTGTGTTGCCCCATCAAAAAAAGCAGCTGGGAAATGAATCTCATGTGGGTTTATGAATGATTGAAAGGGAATGAGATTAGTTATTTAGGGTTTCACTTTTACTAAGTAAAAATGGGTTTTTACTTAGGAAAAATGGATTCTGATTTATGAATGAAGGGTAAATGATAATGAATGTGGGTCTAGTGTGGGAATTCAATATTTTTTAACTAACCAATCATCGAGCCTTGGGTCCAGTCCCAACAAAAGTCAGAGAAATGCTCTAAACCTTTTTGACTGATAGTTTATAACATTGAATATTTGGAGGGGAGGGGAAATTAGTGATTTTTGCCCAATGGTACTTTATTACATGCTTGCTCAACTTCTTTCTACCTACCCATCTTTATTTCTAACATTTTTACTTAATTTTCATGGGTGCATTTAGGCTTGCAACCCTAAAACATTTTTCTTTCAAATCATAAAACTATCTAAGTCTACCTTATTTCATCCGAGGGCTCAGATTAAACTGTTGAGCTCCTCATTATTCTCTACTTATCTACTGATTTGTCAAGTTTAAACTTGTTTGACATATCTTTATTCTCTATCTAAAACATAAAATTGAAAGCATGAAAAGTTCATATTAAACTGTTTAACTGATCATGGATTATGACATTTATTGACACTCTGCACATAATCATTATTCTTGCAGTAAAAATAAAGTAGTGACATTTGGACTTGCTCACTTTCGAGTCTTATTTCATCTCTTTTTTTCTTTTGGGGTATATATTTTTCTAAGTCCTTTGATCTTTCTTTTATGACTTATTACCCTCTTTTGTTTTTTTTTCATTTTTTCAAAATATAGGAAAACAACTTGCAGAAAGCAAGTTATGTAAATATTTACAAGACTTATCAAAATCAATTCAAAATTTATGAACCCTATTATTATAGGACCCTAACAGTGGCTCCACATGGGGATGGCATTTCTTGGTGAAATGTCAAGAACTTTAAGACTAGTAGCCTTTGACCTTTGACTGTGATGATCCTGTAAGTGTCTTCTGATTTTTGCAATAACTCATATTTATGTTTTTTACCTCTCAAAGCTTAGGGCCTTCTCTTCGAGCTTCAACTTTGTTAGTAAAACATCCAATCCAATCTAAAATATTCAATGTATATGTACAATGATCTAAGGTAAATGAGACTAACTATTGGTTATCTCAAATGAATAGCAGTGCGTCAACATTCTGCCATTTACTGGTCCTTCTTGCAGATCTGTTCCATCCATTTCTTTCAAAAAGAAAGCATTATTACCTCTATATCCATAAATCACATAAGGTCATTTCCACAGAAAATCAAATTTTCCATGTTTACCTTTGTCTTCTCTTCTGGAATCTCACTTTAACACTCGGTCTCCAATGTAAAAATCATCTTCTTTACTCTTTTTATCAATTTTATTTTATTTTATTTTATCCTGGATAACTTTGGATCTAATATAAACTTCTTCTCTTGTTTTTTGTAAGTGAATAGTTTGATTAATCCTTCTCTGAATGTCATTTGTTTCAACCTATAACTCTTGGATAATCTTCATCGATGGCACTCCTAAGGAGGATGGAAAAACAACATCCATTGCATAAACAAGCTGGTAAGGGGAGGTACCAATGGATTTTTTGGTAGTAAGTCTATCTGCCCATAAGGCATTGACTAACTTCTTGTTCCAAGATTTTTTGTTATCTTCTAGTAATTTTTTAATGATGTTTACAAGGCTCTTATTTGAGGATTTAGATAGGCCATTACCCTGAGGGTAATCTGCATTAGAGTGGCCTAGGGTAATATGGTATTTATGGCAAAAGTCAATCATCTTTTTGGATTTGAATGCTACTGCATTGTTAGTAATTATCTTTTGGGGACATCCAAATCTTGAAAGAATGTTACTTTCTAGGAAGGAGATAATGACAGTGTATGTGGCTTGTCTAGAGGGTATGGCCTCAATCCACTTGGAAAAATAGACAGTGGCTATCAAAATCAAATTATGTTGGCCTGAAGATGGAGGGTGAATTTCACCAATGAAGTCTAAACCCCATTGTTGAAATGGAATTTCAGTTGAAATAGACTTTAAAGGTAGGGGTAACTGTTTTTTCTTACCCTCAAAATTTTTTCACTTGTGACAGGAAGTCACAAACTTGTTGACATCAGAAAACAAAGTAGGCCAGTAAAAACTAGCTCTCAGGATCTTGTCTGCAGTAGTTTTCCAATATAAATTTCCTCTACAGTCACCTGCATGAAATTCTTCAAGTATTTTTTCAGCTTCTTCCTTTAACAAACAATTTAATAAAATCCAACTATGATCTCTCCAAAAAAGTACATTATCTAAAATACAAAATCTTATTGCCTTTAGTTTTAAGAATCTTGCTTTGGTTCTTGACAATCTAGGAGGAGATTGTAAGTTTAGTAGTACAAATATGATATCTGTATACCAAGGTGAGTCTGAAAAGGATTCACTGATCATTGGAGTTGCCATCTCTTCCTGATCATCTATTTGGGCAATAAAATTTATGTCTAGGGCATTACAATTAGATTCAGCCATAAGTCTGGCTAATCCTTGACCTTTAATGAGCTTTGTGGGTTTTATCTCTATGTCATATTCCAAGATAGTGGCAATCCACTTACTTTTTCTTCCATCAGGACCATCCTGAGTAAGAATGTATTTTATTACATATTTTGGGACATAGGAAATGATGTGAGAATAGAGAATATAAACTCTGAAGTCTTTAATGGCCTTTACCAAAGCTAAGGCTTGTTTCTCCATGATGTTGTACTTCAAAGGGGAATCTCTAAGGGTCTTACTAAAGAAATCTATGGGATGTTCGAATCCTTGGTCATTTTTCTACAGTAACACTGCAGCAATGGTGTGTTCTCAAGCAAATGAAAAAATTATGAAATCCTTCTTAAAGTCAGGACTTATTAAACCTAGATTTTTAGTTAAGGCCTGTTTAATGGATTCAAATGACTGTTTGGCCTCAATATTCCATTTAAGAACTGAGTATTTTTTAAGCATGTTGTTTAATTCTCTAATTATCTCAGCTAAATTGGATATGAGTCTTCTTAAAAAATTAATCTTACCTAGAAAGGCTTGTAACTCTTTGATGTTTCTTGGTGGACTGATGTTAAGAATTGCTTCTATCCTAGCAGGATCTATTCTGATTCCTTCTTTAGAAATTGTGTGTCCATGTAACTTGCCTTCTTCTAATCCAAATAAACTTTTCTTAGGGTTTAAAGAGATGTCAAATTTCCTACATTTAATAAAAACTTGTCTCAGACGATCCAAGTGCTCATTATCAGTTTTGGAAAACATAGTAATGTCATCTAAGTAAATCACTAATAAATCATGTATTTCCTTTACAAAAGCTATGTCCATAGCTCTTTGAAAGGTTGCCCCTGCATTCATTAGACCAAAAGGATTTTTTACATACATAAAAGTGCCCCAAGGAGTAGTAAATGTTGTTTTGGCTTGATATTCTTTTTGGACTAAAATATTGTTGTATCCTGAAAAATCATCTAAAAGTGAAATGCTAGAAGAGTCAACTACCCTTTGTAATATGTGATCCATTTTAGGAAAGGGTAATTATCTTTTAAGTACACTTTTTTTAGATTCCTAAAGTCAACACATAATCTAATCTCTCCTGTTTTATTTCTTGTTAGAACTAGGTTGGAAACCCAATCAGAATATCTGATTGGTGCAATTATCTGTGCATCATACATTCTTTTCACTTCTTTTTCAATCAAAGGCAAAAAACAGGGTTAATTCTTCTCAACTTTTGTTTAAAGGGATTTTTATCTTCTTTTATTGGAATTTTATGTTGGTATCATAGGATTTGAGATCCTCATAAATCCAAGCAAAAACATCTTGATATTCCTTTAAAAGAGCAATATATTTTTCCTTTTCTTGTTGAGGTAAGATGTTGGAAAGTTTGATTTTTTTGGGTTTTAACTCTGTACCAATATTGCATTCTTCTATATCAGATCTAACTAGCTCTATTTTGGGTTTTCTAGCTACATCATTTGAGTCAAAAGGATCTTCTAAAGGAGTTAAACCTTTGGGTAAGAAATTATCCTTAAGATTCAATATGTTAGATTCATCATCAATAATTTCTTCAATCTCTACTTTCTCTAATTTATCTATATCTGATTGACTAAATCTAGTTTGTTTAGCAAACTTTACTTTATTTACATGTATTTTATTCAAATCAACTTCACAATCTAAATTTTGATCTATAGTACAACCTATGTCTATCTTACAGTTCTGAAATTCACCTTCATTGTTCATAAAATTGTAAATCTGTTCATCTTGAGAAAAAAATTTCCAATATTTGAGGTTGTCTGGAATTATTGGTCTATGCTTAACTTCAACAGTATATATGTGATTAGGTTGGAATGGTAAATGTCATGTACTAGAAAAGGTTGCTAGACAATGAGCCTATATATTTTGTTTTCTAGGTATAGCAACAAATTTACATTCCAATAAATCATTAGTTAAATCTAGCACAGTGTCTTTGTATCGGCTTAATCTAGGATTGTAAATAGAATATACTCCATTTAGTTGTTTTATGATCAACTCTGAATCTCCCATGATTAATATTCTTTTACCTCCTGAGTTCCTAATAATTTGGAGTCCTAGAATGAGAGCTTCATACTCAGCCATATTATTGGTACATTTGAAATTGAGCCTGAAAGCATGGCCTTCTGAGTGATTAGTCTCCATGTTGGTTATCCAAACTCTTACTCCTGATCCTAACGTATTTACTGAACCATCAAAGTCTAAATGCCATAAAGATTCATGAAAGATATTATCATTATTTGGTGTTTTCTTTTTCTCTATTAGTTCAGTTTGGATTTCATCAGTTTCAGAGTTACATAAGATAAAAGAATCAAGGTCAGTTGGTGTAGAGTAAATTGGGTAATTTATAGATCTTTCTACACTATTGACCATGTACTTCATCAATGTTTCCCTATATAACTTCTTAGGCTGACCAAAAACTGATATAGTAGCATAAGACATGTCCAATTGTAGAGATCCCTGTAACTTTTCTCCCATGAACGAGATAGTAACATTCCATATTTAGGTGGGATATCAGCTACTACAATGTCCATTAATATACTCTTACCAGGATATTGAACTAGAGTTACACACAAATCGTTGATTAAACCTAGGCATTTAACTTTACTTTAATAAAATGAAAACAAATATTTGTAGGGCCTTGTGATTTCTAAATTCATAGTTTCCATTATGGCTTTGGGCATCAAATTATGGGAATCTCCTGAATCTAGCATTGTGTTGTGTAAAATTTGATCATGAATGGTAAGACTAATATAAAATGGAGGAATTGTTCCATCTGCATGTTTTCCATTCACATCTAGGCCAAAAATCAACTCATGTTGATCATCATTTAAGTTTATGGAATCTTCTCCATCATTTAAGTTTAATGTCTCAGTAATAGTTGATTTATACAAGTCATGTTTTACTGATTCTGTCAAAGGAATTGGTATTTTTAACTTTGCAATTTCAGTTTGTATATTAAATGAAGTTTGAGATTTACTGATTTGAATTAATTCTTCTTTGGTAATTGTAGTTTGGCTTGGTTTATCTTGTTTTTCTACAGTTATGTTTTCATTTTCAATTGGTTTGACATTCTCTGTTTAAGTTTCTTGTGTTTTATTGCTCCTATTTTTCTTTTCAGGGATTGTTTGTGAAGCAGTAGATGTCCTTTCAGACTTAGAATTATCAGTAGGTGTTTTTGAAGTAGCAGTTTTTGGATTCACTGATTTAGGATCAGCAGAGGGTATTTTAGGATCTAAATTTGTTGTTTTAATAGAATTAGAAGCTTTTGCAGCAGCATATTTCTGTGAATCTTTTGTAGCTTGAGCAACTTCATCGGTAATATCAACAATCTTAGGGCTTGATGTATTCTTAGGACTAGAAATTTTTTGGGAAGAACTAGAGTTTTGCTTATTTTCCCTTAGGAGAATTTGCAGAACTTTTGTTTTGGGAGCTTCTACTATTTTCTTATTCTATGTTTGGAAAGTTTTCTTGGTAGAAGACTCATTGTTTTTCTTATTTCTAAGGTTATATTGACTGTGTATTTCATTTATAGCATAATCATAACCTTGTTTATAATCAAAGGATTCACTTGAATCTAATTTGAGTTGTTGGAGTTCAAATAATTCCTTATCTTCCTGAGTGATAAAAATAGTATTATTATCATCTATTCCCATTAGATTTATTGTATCCTCATCATCATAATTATTTTGAGAACTTGCAGCATAGTTCTCTTGGAAGGGGGGCCTTATTGTTTGGTCTAGGGTTGTTTCTTTTTCTTTTCCTGAATTTGTGTTTTTCCTAAAATTGGGATTTATGATTTGTTGTTGATTATCACATTGAGGTCTTCTTTCTATATTATCTATGACCGAGGGAGTTCCTACTAGTTATAAGAAAATTAGGATACCATAAGTGAAGAGGAGTTTTGGAACTCTTACCTAGACAAAAGTAGCTATAATAATCATGGTGTTTGGATTAAACTTTGAGAACTAAGGATGAAAGGAGAGTTGCATTTTCCCCTAGAAATAGTTTCCTAGGTTGATTTTTTTTTTCTATCCACCATGGCCTTAAAAATTACAATGAAGTAACACTTAGAATGGAGGAAGAGCTCATTGTTGGTAATCTAGGTTTGATTTTTCCACCCATGAAGCATTGTTGTAGATGGCCAAAGCCCATTAAAACAAAAAAGAGTGCCATCCCTTCAATACAAAAAGTTGTGGGCATATACCTGCAAGCTCCAACACTAGAATATCCTTTGATTTCTCCACTATGAAGGCAGGAATGAGGGGAAAATTTTTCTTTAAGGGAGTAGAAAGCTTAGGCTTCACCTCATCCTTGAATTGATGGGATTGGGAGGAGGAGGGAATATTTTTTCATAGGGATCCTCCAAGAAGGCTTGAAATCAAAATCACGATAGCATCCTTGCTTAAGCCAAAATCCACGGGAAAGAAACTATCAAGGAGTTTCCTTCTTACATAGAGTCATTTATAATGGCTTGGAGGTAACCCTCTCTTTGATGTATCCATGAATTAAATATAGAGATATAACCCACGGATTTCATATGAAAATAGAAGGATTCCCCTGAATGGGACCTCATAAAGACTTGAAGATCTGCAGTGACTCCACCTTGTTTTTTTGCAATGGTATTAGTTGAATGAAGACCATATTAGATCTAAAAGTCTTATATAGTGTTTGTGTAAGTTGCGATTCTTAAAATGAGATGGTGGCACCTCGTTTGGCTTGAAATTCCATGGATATAGCCGATGACCACATGCTCTCTCTAGTTATAGTTTTAAATTCCAATCCTAGTGTGGTCCTAGCTCATCCATTGAATCCTTTTATTGTCGTGTTCATTTAATTAGGGTTAACTATTTCAAGCGTGATGACAAAGCACTCATTCAATGTCTTATTGACCCATTGATGAGTGTTTTTAATGTATCAAATGCAAGATCAACCATAATTTGAGCCTTGAGCTCAAGATATACTTTGTGAAACTTGAATCTCATGTTCACACTGGCATTTGAAGTAATGGATTTACAAACCCTTGATTTCATGAACTGTATTAACTCTTGAATATTTTCTTAACTCCCTAGTTGCTTATATTAATCCCAAAAAAGAGACAACATGCAAATCTAAATTAGTTAATTAGTTGACAAAAACAATTTTGTAATAAACCTTGTGCAGAACAATGTTTGATGGCTTGGAGGGATCCCCTCCCTTCATTATTTCTATGAATTTAATATATATATAAAATATGTGGATAATATGGAGGGGTTCCTCTGAAAGGGACCTCATAAAGACGTGAAGATCTGCCATGGCTCCCCTTTGTTTGAAGATTCATGTTAGATAGTATCGCAATTATAGTAGTTAGACAAAGACCATACTAGAGTTGAGAAACTTGCTTTCACTAGTGTTTGGTAAGTGAAGACTCTTCAAAATCTATGGTGGCACCTCATTTGGCATGAGATGCGAGATATAGCCACTAACGATATTTTCTTTGTGGTTACAATTGTAACTACTAGCCCTAATGTCGCCCTGGCTTGGTCATTGACCCCTTTTGTTATCATTTCATTTATTTAGGGTTTGTTATTGTAGGCATGATGACAATGACTTCTTCACCCATTGATGTGACCCCTTTTGTTGTCATCTTCATTTGTCTAGGGTTTGTTATTGTAGGCATGATGACAGTGACTTCTTGACCCATTGATGCATGTCCTCAGTGTAACCAAAAGTAGGATTGGCCAGAATTTGAGCCTTGAGCTCAAGATTCACTTCATCAAACTTGGATCTCATGTTGATGATGTCATTTGAAGCCATGGATTTACAAATACTCGATTTCATGCACTGTCTTGAATATTTACAGTCTTGTTTCGATGTTCTTCTTCAGTCACTTGTTTATAACTTTATATTAATCTTAAAAAGAGACAACATGCAGATCTAAAATATAAATATAGAGGTATAGTTTCAAATTTCAACCTTAGGAATTCAGACTTCTCTGAAATCTTGGATCATTGTATACAATTTAGATCATCTTCTGTAGTTATCACAAAACCACAGATTTTAGGGTTATAGTTTAATATTCCCTTTCTTGATCCAATCAAAGTGGATAGAATAGATCCATGGTACTTACCGTGGTATTTTCCCATGGTATTGACCCATGGTATTTCTTGTTGGTATTGACCCATAAAGCCTATAAAAGGGGAGAGAAGCTAGGCATTTAGAGAATTTTGGATTATCTATCTTATTTTGTTTGGGTTGAGAACCTGCCTAGCCAGTTCTAGCATCGATCCTGGGACGAAAACCCCGCGGTGATGTTTATGTGGTGGATCCATCCAGGATTCACAAGTGGGCTTTAGTTTCTTATATTTGTTATTGTCAAGCAGCTGTGCATGCCATTTGCAGGATTTTATGGTCTGGGCTTGTATTTTACTTTTAGTGAATAATATAAATAAAATGGTTGCATTTCTTGTGTTCTGGTTCTTGATGAAAGATTGTATTAAATGAGAACACTAATATGTTTTATATCTATCCAAATTTTTATTGTTTGGAATCTTACAGTGGTATCAGAGCTGTGCATCCTGCCAGCCTGAGAGTTTTATGCAAGGAACTTCGGTGAAATTTATTTTTCACCCTAGCTAGCATTTCTCACTTCGGTGATATTTATCACCCTAGTTGGATTTTTATTTTTTAGTAAATTACTTTTATTGGGAGACATAAGTGAAGGGAAAATAATTTATAAGTTTGTGGGTTAAATTTGTGAAAATATTTGAAGGCATGATTGACAAAATATTCCTTTGAAAAATTAATATATTCCTGTTTGGGTATGGGAGAAGATGGATCGTCTTGACGAAATTTTGAAAAACAACCAGAAAATCCTTGATGTACTAGTGAGGTTATATGGTCCTTTAAGTAGCCATATCTCCATAGACCAAAATGATAATCAAATTAAGAACAAAATCAACAGCAAGAATGAAATAAGGAGGAGAGGACTATGCTTTATCTGCAAGGGACCTTGGGCCCTTAACCATTCCTGTTCAGGTGATAAGAAGAAGGAAACAAAGACAGAACAAGAGGAGATTACTTCAAATAGTGGGGAATATTTTGTAGATGGGTCTATTGATCTTCAAGATGGTGAGCAACATCGTAACATTATTCAGGGAGGCTTGTAGGATGACAAGCATTTGGAAATGCATGAGGAAATTATACGTAATGCCATTGATGAGGTTGATTCCTATACAAAGGAGTTCGTAGATCCCCAGGGGAATATTTATGAAGAATATGAACAATCAAGTATAGATAAAATTCCACCAATGCATCTATGTTCGATAGTTGAAAGGGATGAACAGATGGTCTCCACAGGTGAAGGAGACTTGGGAGATTTGAGTGAGGATCCAGCCATAGTGAACCAGCATGATGAGTATGATCACGAGGAGCAACATGAAAAACATAATGTATAAAATACACCATTCCTAGAGATTTGGTCAAAGGCTCAAGTTGAAGATGTGGTCGTTGGGCATCGAGTGCAAACAGATCCAGAGACAGTCAACACGGCACTAGAATTGCCAGTAGAAAAGTTTCGAGAACGGATCAAGCATTTCAAGACAGATCTTATGTTGTTGAAGTAGGAAGTTTGGACAATCTGAGACACTGCCTTACAGGAGAACAGAAAAATTGAGAAACTCATAGGGAAATGTGTCGAATCAAAGACCAAGTTGTCTAGTGTTGAAGAACGACTCAAATCCCTCATAAGGCAGCAAGAGGAGTACGATTGGGAGTTCCGGAGCAGCCCTCTACAGGAGTACATAGATAAGTCTTGCAACACTACCAACAACCCACCTTTATACATTGGGAAGAGAAGGGAAGAGTTCTCCAACTGCATCATGTTGGGTAACCAAGTAGAGAAACATGACTCGAGTATCGAACAACATCAACATAGTAGATTTGCAGATATTCATCCCTCCCCAAGTATGGATTGGCGAGAGATTATGAGTTGGTATTGTATCGATAGGTTGATTCTTTGGAGGATACTCACAGCCGAGGGCATATTGCAGCTTGGGCCCTTTGGTGCGGGCAGTGATGGAGGGTTGAAATGGTACCATAACCCATAGGCCCCAGGATTTAGGTGGCATTGGGATCCAGGAGAATCCATTGGGGAAAGAATTGTTTGGGATCCAGGTAAATCTATTGAGGGGAGGATTGGTCAGAGGATTGTTTGGGATCCAGGTATTAGAGGATCCATTCAGTACCATTCAACATGGAGGGTACATCGGATTGTATGGGATCCTGGTATCAATGTACAAATGCTTCTGTTGTGGATAGAAGTGGATCTCTTGAGGACAAGCAATCTTTGGGCAGGAGGATTTGTAATATTCCCTTTCTTGATCCAGTCAAAGTGGATAGAATCGATCCATGATACTTACCATGGTATTTTCCCGTGGTATTGACCCGTGGTATTTCTTGTTGGTATTGACCCATGGTATTTCTTGTTGGTAATGACCCATCAAGCCTATAAAAGGGGAGAGAAGCTAGGAATTTAGAGCATTATGGATTATCTATCTTATTGTGTTTGGGTTGAGACCCTAGCCTTGCCAGTTTTAGCATTGATCCCAGGACGAAAACCCCGCGGTGATGTTTATGTGGTGGATCCATCCAGGATTCACAAGTGGAATTCAATTTCTTATATTTGTCATTGTCAAGTAGTTGTGCATGCCATTTGTAGGATTTTATGGTCTGGGCATGTATTTTACTTTTAGTGAATAATAATATAAATAAATGGCTGCATTTCTTGTGTTCTAGTTCTTGATGAAATATCGTATTAAATGAGAACACTAAGATGTTTTAGATCTATCAAAATTTTTATTGTTTGGAATCTTACAATGGTATCAGAGCTGTGCATCCTACGAGCCTGAGAGTTTTATGCAAGGAACTCGGTGAAATTTATTTTTCACCCTAGCCAGCATTTCTCACTTCGGTAATATTTATCACCCTAGTTGGAATTTTATTTTTTAGTAAATTATTTTTATTGGGAGACATAAGTGAAGGGAAAATCATTTATAAGTCTGTGGGTTAAATTTGTGAAAATATTTGAAGGCATGATTGACAAAATCTTCCTATGAAAAATTAATATATTCCTATTTGGGTATGGGAGAAGATGGACCATCTTAAAGAAATTTTGAAAAACAACCAAAAAATCCTTGATGTACTAGTGAGGTTATATGGTCCTTTAAGTAGCCATATCTCCATAGACCAAAATGATAATCAAAGCAAGAAAAAAATCAGTAGCAAGAATGAAATAAGGAAGAGAGGACTATGCTTTATCTGCAAGGGACCTTGGGCCCTTAACCGTTCCTGTTCAGGTGATAAGAAGAAGGCAACAAAGACAGAAGAAGAGGAGATTACTTCAAATCATGGGGAATATTTTGTAGATGGGTCTATTGATCTTTAGGATGGTGAGCAATATCGTGACATTATTCAGGGAGTCTTGCAGGATGACAAGAATTTGGAAGTGCATGAGGAAATTCTACCTAATGCCATTGATGAGGTTGATTCCTATACAATGGAGTTCATAGATCCCCAGGGGAATATTCATGAAGAATATGAACAATCAAGTATAGATAAAATTCCACCAATGCATCTATGTTCGACAGTTGAAAGGGATGAACAGATGGTCTCCACAGGTGAAGGAGACTTGGGAGATTTGAGTGAGGATCTAGCCATAGTGAACCAGCATGATGAGTATGATCATGAGGAGCAACATGACAAACATAATGTGCAAAATGGACCATTCCTAGAGAGTTGGTCAAAGGCTCAAGTTGAAGATGTGTTCGTTGGGCATCGGGTGCAAATAGATACAGAGACAGTCAGCACGACACTAGAATTTCCAGTAGAAAACTTTCAAGAAAGGATCAAGCATTTCAAGACAGATGTTATGTTGTTGAAGTAGAAAGTCTGGACAGTTCGAGACACTGCCTTACAGGAGAATAGAAAAATTGAGGAACTCATAGGGAAATGTGCCAAATCAAAGACCAAGCTGTCTAGTGTTGAAGAACAACTCAAATCCCTCATAAGGCAACAAGAGGAGTACAATTGGGAGTTCGAGATTAGCCCTCTATAGGAGTACATAGATAAGTCTTGCAACACTACCAACAACCCACCTTTATACATTGGGAAGAGAAGGGAAGAGTTCTCCAACTGCATCGTGTTGGGTAACCAAGTAGAGAAGCATGAATCGAGTATCGAACAACATCAACATAGTAGATTTGCAGATATTCATCCCTCCCCAAGTATGGATTGGTGAGAGATTATGAGTTGGTATTCTATTGATAGGTTGATTCTTTGGAGGATACTCACAACCGAGGGCATAGTGTAGCTTGGGCCCTTTGGTGCGGGCAGTGATGGAGGGCTGAAATGGTACCATAACCCACAGGTCCCAGGATTTAGGTTGCATTGGGATCCGGGAGAATCCATTTGGGAAATAATTGTTTGGGATCCAGGTAAATCTATTGAGGGGAGGATTGGTCGAAGGATTGTTTGGGATCCAAGTATTGGAGAATCCATTCAGGACCATTCAACATGGAGGGTACATCAGATTGTATGGGATCCTGGTATAAATGTACAAATGCTTCTATTGTGGATAGAAGTGGATCGCTTGAGGAGAAGCAATCTTTGGGCGGAAGGATTTGTAATATTCCCTTTCTTGATCTAGTCAAAGTGGATAGAATAGAGCCATGGTACTTACCGTGGTATTTTCCCATGGTATTGACCCAAGGTATTTCTTGTTGGTATTGACCCATGGTATTTCTTGTTGGTATTGACCCATCAAGCTTATAAAAGGGGAGAGAAGCTAGGCATTTAGAGCATTCTGGATTATCTATCTTATTTTGTTTGGGTTGAGAACCTGGCCTGGCCAGTTCTAGTATTGATCCTGGGACGAAAACCCCGCGGTGATGTTTATGTGGTGGATCCATCTAGGATTCACAAGTGGGCTTCAGTGTCTTATATTTGTCATTTTCAAGCAGCTGTGCATGCCATTTGTAGGATTTTATGATCTGGGCATGTATTTTACTTTTAGTGAATAATATAAATAAAATGGCTGCATTTCTTGTGTTCTGGTTCTTGATGAAAGACTGTCTTAAATGAGAACACTAATATGTTTTAGATCTATCCAAATTTTTATTGTTTGGAATCTTACATATAGGGTTATTGTTTCAGATCAAGCTCTATTTTCTCAAAGACACTTTTGGTGTAGTTTCATCATGCAACTCAATACGAATTTACAGTGATATTGTAATATTGCAGAAAGAAGTTTCAGACATATTACATATATTTCAGTACGGATGTTTTTCAAGAAGGAAACATCACTATAGTTTGGATATGGTGTTGTTCTCTGTTTTGATACTCAGTGATGTATGACATGATGTTGTCTCCATTCTCAGTGCTATGACATTATGAAGCTCGGTACTATGATCAGTCCTATGATGATGATATTTTTGGTGCCATGATGATGTTATTTCTATCTTGATATTCAATGCCATGATGAAGGTTCAATCATGATGCTTCAGTGCTACATCAATACAGAGCTATAGAACTTGGAGATACTACAAAAGCGATCACTATAATTAAAAATTTTGAATAGAAACCTACAATGGAGATACTACAAAAGTGATCACTGTAATTAAAAATTTTGAATAGCAACCTACAATCCATTTCAACATAATGAATACAGGGATGTTCAAAATTTTAAGAGTCTTGCTCAACATGGTTCAACATAATGAAACAGGGATGTGCAAAAGGTTTTAGAAATATGAATTTTCTAAGCTATGCACTAAGCTCTAAGCTCTGCACCAATCTCGAAGCTCTGGGGTTGAGATTCAAGATCTCTACGAGCTCTAAGCTCTGCATTGGCTCTAAGCCTTTTCAAATATTGCTTCCAAAAACACTTCAGATATGCTTAATGTTTTTAACCTTGTCACACAAGCCACAAATATGAATTGTCCTTTGGCCACAAGTCTTCAATGATGTCTTCAAAATACTGTTGTTCCAGAAGTTTGTTTTACAGCCCCTCAATCCAAGGTATGTCACTAGTTCAAGACTTCTTCCTATCCACAAGGTTAGAGAAATTGTGTCACAAGTACAATATTTCTTTGTCCATAGATTCAAGGTTTTTTAACTAATGTCTCAGTTCTGAATCTATTCCAAGATCCTTTGCCACAATCACAGGTCCAAGAGTTGTCCACATATCAGAGTACTCAAGTCCAAAATTTTTTTAAGATGTTACAACACAGATCTAAGTTTTAATAAATATGACAGATTCTGAGACTGTTGCTGTACAAGTCCCTCACAGGTCTGATTTGTTGCAAGAGTGTAAGCCTAAGGTCTGTATCACAAGTCTGAGAGGCTAATTCAAGTGTTCTGCAAAAGGTAACAGGTGTATTAAAATTCCACAGGCCCAAATATTTACCACAATCACAGATTCACAGGTTCAAATGCGAATTGCAGCGTCTCAAGTAAAATCTACAGTGCTTTAGATCCAAAAACTATAGTCCCTCAGTTCGAATTGCAGATGTGTCCAACCTACTATAGGGTCTGCAATTGAATCCTAATAAACATGGTAGGAAATCTAAATCCTTTTGACTCTTTTGACACTCCTTTCTCACTACTCCCTCTTATTGTTCTGCCTTCCAACACCAGTATATTTCCTTTAACCATGAGTATCCCAAGTTTCCCTATCTCTTAATCTTTGTAAATATTTTATTCTTCCTTCAATGTTACCTACCATCATCAATATCCTTTTGTAATTTGTTGTTCCTCTTCCTTACCATGTTTATTTATTTCAAAAACATAAATTTGCAATGGCTTCCTTCCTCAAAATCACTCATTCCCAACCCCATTCTCTAATGCTTCCATTACCATAGAGATCTTAACCACCAAAAATAACCATTATTATTCTAGCTAGCCAACCCTATCATAGTGGGTGAACGTGACCATATCAACAAGGGTAAAGAGAAATATCCTTTCTACCAATAACATTTTGATTCAAAGATTGATTTTTCATACTACATTAGCACAAGATCCTTTCTTGAACTTTGTTTCTTCCTTTGAAAAGGATTGATAAAATTTTACAACTAACTCCAACAAGTAGCCTTGTATGATAATGCACACCTAATAATTAATGATATGGGTCATATAATGGTCCAACTAATGCGGATAAACCAAAGTCCATATGATCCAATACATGGTCCTCTTTTGTCAACAATTTGGGCCCTTTGTCTCAAGATATCCTCTCTTCTTTGGAAAGAGGAAAAGAGCAAGTTGTTCTAGATATTTCAAAATGGATTACTCTTCACCTATGTTCCTCTCCTTTATGTCACATGTGATGTGAATGCCAATTGTTATCTTCTTGACTAGGGCATTCTTCTTTTGTAAATATGACCCTTGATTTTGCCATGAAAACCCTCCAAAACTTTCTTAAATGAAGGGAGTTCATATTCATGCATGAAGCTAGTGGAATGTGACAAGTCATCCAAGATACCTCAAAATATTTTATTTGTGCCTTGGGGAATGTGAAAGATACCCTTAATAGAAAAAAACATAAAAATTCATAGCCAAGTTCCCCAAATGTGATATGTTTCCACTTGTGCAATTGTGCTTCCAAATACATGAACTTAAACAACAAAACACACCTTAAAATACATGAATGTCTCTCAACATGTGAAAGAAATAGTAAACCCTTACCCTAGTCTTCCTCTGTTGGCAATTTGTGTCTTTTGTCACAAGATATCTCATCTTCTTTGGAAGGAGGACGTAAACAAGCTTCTTAGATGTTTCTAAATGGAGTACTCTTCACCTATGCCATTCTCCTTTACACCACATGATACGAATGCCAATTTTCACATTCTTGAGTATGTCATTCTTCTTTTATATATTGACCCATGACTACACTACGAAATCCTCCAAAATCATCTTAAAGGATGGGAGCTCCTCTTCATGCATGAAGCTAGTGATGTGACAATTTATCCAAAATTCCTCCAAATATGTGATTTGTGCCTTGGGAAATATGAAAGGTACCCTCCAATGGAAAAAACATGCATAAATATTTGTGGCAAAGTGCCTTAAACGTGAGATGTTGTCACTTGTGCAATTGTGTCTCGTATTTATGCTCAAACTGGCACCCTAGTTGTGAAAGGCTCACAAGGTGTCACTTTGGGTCAACTCAGGGTTGTTGCCACTATGACCTTAACAATGAATCCTATCACTTTAGATTACTTATTGAATCCTGGGGGTATCCAAATGCACAAATTTATGGGGTCTTTTATGTGACTAGATCACTAGCACTGAAAACCATCTTTACAATGGATGGTTCAACATCTTAATAATCCAAATCATGTTGACACAACTTTTATATTCATTATTCCTTTCATCACAACACCTCCACTAGATATTGATGGTGTTCATAAAATATTTTTGGCTCTCTTCACTGTGGAAACAATATTACTCCGATGCCATTATGCCTACCTTTGCAATTATCAATTTTCACTTCTATCCCATCGGGGAAGTAGCTTTCGTCGATGAATGACTACATAGCAGGACCGTTTGAGCCAATTGTTCATGTCATCGATGTAATGCCCACACGACATGGACATTCGATGATCTATCATAACGAAACACTCAATGATAGATTTCATAGAAACCCAACCCATAACAACAAGATACATTCTATTGTTGAAGCCTACAAGTAATGGAAAAATTATATTCTAAAAAAGAAATGACCATCAACACCAATTGTAAGCCTTTACCTACACTAAATAATCCTTAGAAGTTAGTTCCCATCAAATTTATCTCATATTTTCCCTAGTACTAAATAATAACTAAATAAAATTATGGGTATTCTAAAGAATATTGGTACATTCCTTTGAAAGCCTTAGTTGTGCCTCCCTCTTTGCTTTCTCTTCATAAAATCTTTAATTTCATTATTTTATCACACTCCCATTTCATTTATTCTCACACAAAGAAATGGTGATTTTATGCGGATCTCTCCAAATTTATCTCGATCGAAGTAATGAAGACGCTAAAATGTCGAGCATTTTAGACCCTAAGCCCTAGTTTTAGCAAGCCAAGCTTCGAAGAATTCAGTCCAATTCCATGGGCATCGAATAGCTCAGTTTTATCTTCATTTCAGCCCTGGTATGTAATAACCTTCCCTTCCCTCATCAATACTTGCTGTTATGCTATCATTTCTAGGTTGAAGTTATGTTCAGTGTCTACAGATAATTTCATAGATAAAAAATAATAGATGGCAGAGTCAAACTATGGTTACTAGTAATTATTTCCTTCAAATAGAATAGATGAGCCAAACAGAGCTAAGCAGTGACACACTGAGCAACAATTTTCTTTAATTATTGATTAAAGACATGTTTAGCCTTGAGGTCATGGACGTTGGAAGGACTGAGATAACTAGGTCTGTAAATTGGGTTTTCAACCAAAGAGATCTGAAAGTACATTTACAACAATAACTGATGGAAATTATGCCTTAGGTGTGGCAGATGAGGAACTTCCATAGCTCACAACCCCAGAGAATTATATATATGTGACCTAACCTAGATTTTTTACGGCTGATGAAATTCCTAGGTTTGGCAGTTGGTGCCTAATTAGGAGGCAGGAGCTGCCGAGACTGTTAGGTTGGAGAATTACTGCTTAGTATTTTGTTTCTAATGCATAGAATTTTATCATAGTCTCATGCCCATTTATTTCATCCAACACCCAAATATCATACATGGCTACTTTGCATGACATTAGATGACAACTCATTCAAATTGCCCAGCTGCATAACCAGGAATTTTCTTCTCGCTCCATTTTATTGGGAGGGAGCTCGAGAGCCAAGGTCGGATTCTATTAGAATCTGTTGCCTTCAATTCCTATGTTTCTTTGTCTGTAGCGCTGCTGCACATTACCTTCCAGACATGCAATCAACTTGCTGGTTGCTTGCTATCCTTGTGTAAATGGCATCTTCAGGGGATACACATTCGTGGATGAAATAATATCATCAATATAATTTGAGGCTTAATCCTATACAAACCCTTTTATCATCAATTATATTAGGATTTTTATTGAATTTGAACGGGACAATAGAATAGAAGAAGAGTGTTTCATCGCAATGGGAAGAACATACGAATAGAGGTTTAGTTCTGCTAATCGATGATATAGATTCATAGGCACCCAAAAGGAGGTAAAATATATCACGACTTTTATTAAAATTCAGCAGGACGATAGGACAGAAGAAGATCTTTTCATCGCAGTGGGATGAATGAACGAATGGATGGTTTAGTTCGGCTGATCGATGACACAGTTTCGTAGGCGCCCAAAAAGAGGTAAACCATCTCTTCCCTCCTCACGCTAAAAAACAATTAAAAACTTAATCCATCTCTTCCTCTCTTCACAGTTGATGCACATTCACGATTGGGACCCAATCCTGATACCTCCCGATGGCAAGATCAGAAGGGGGTTTATGGTCTTTGTTTCTCTTTCCCTCGATGCTTCTGCTTCTTTAGTGTCACGGTGCCCGTTATCTTCCTTCTACTTCGTAGCTTTTTTTGCCCCTACAAGTTCAAGGATAAATGGGAATAAGGTATTTCACAACTTGACTGAGTTTGTTTCATCTCTGTGTTCACTTGTAGTATACACCACTACTTTTTTCAAAGATTTATGCTAGATACAGTTACTAGGCATTGCAGTACATGTCCCCAATTTGACTTGGGAAAAATTGCTTCTATTTTACAGTAGCCCTTGGCAAACCCCCCAGAATGTATCTAGTTATATTGTCTTTGTATTTGGCTTGGGTTCTTGTTGGAACAGGGTCTCCTACAAGCTGCGAAACTGGTCTGATTTTGTATATGTTTGAGTATAATTAGTCTAGCGCAGGGGTTTGTGGGGTGGGTCAAAGCCCAAAAAGCATTGTAACAGGTCAAAGGGTAGACCTAGAGTCTGCAAACCATGGTTTTTGGACCATAGGAAAGATTAGGCTAGATTATTATAAATAGAAAGACATTTTGAATTGTAGGAGAAGAAGATGATGAGACCTTGATGTGAATTGTGGCTTAGTAGATCTGTTTGGGTTTTTGGGGAAAGGACTCCTGCTGGCTGTGTGCATGGAGATCCTAAGTCCTGTTGTGTGCGGACCCTACTTCTGTGTGCATAGGTCGGGTTTGGGTATTGTATGAAGGAACTGAAGAATTAATGAATGAGAAAGGGTGTTTGAGTAATTGAATCCATGTGTACTGTTTATGAGAATATTTGATATCTGTTGTATTATGCATATTCTATGTTAAAGCTGCGAGAGTATTGTGTAAGTTTTTTTACTGCTTCTAGGTCTATTCTTTTATGTTTATGTTATGCTGCACTATTGTTTTAGAGGTGTATGATTTGTTGAGCACAGTAAGTATAGTTGACCTTGCGCATGTGGATGCAAAGGAGATCTATAGATCCAGTTCTGAGATAGGCGATCTGATCATTGTAAAGTCGGACGCAGCTCTGCTTGGCTTACCTATCCTCTCTCAGGGTGCGGAAACCTAGTTCCAACGCCCACCCATACTGCTTCGAGTGAGACTTTGATCTACACAAGCAGGTCACTACCGAAAGGGTTAGTAGTATAGGGGTTTGTTGGCAAACCTTCACCTCCGAACCTGGGTCAAGACCCCTCGAGCCAAAAAATGGTTCCATTGCCGGGACCGGGAGCATTTTGAAAAGGGAATCGGGTAATGCCAAGAAAATTAGTGGAAGCCTAAAAGCAGGTACGGTTGATTGACCTCCACTATGACCGAAAGTATAATGTGGAGCGATAAGTACTTCCGAGCTAATCTAGAAAGGGATCGATATATCTATAGCCTGTTAGAAGGAACAGCTGTGCAAAGCCCTCCAGCTACACCACCTTTAGAGCTGCATAAGGGTAAAACTCTGTCCGAAACCCCTCTAGAAGAAGATATGGCAGCGCACTTGAAATTACCTACCTTCAAAGGTACGGGAGATGAGGACATGGACCTATTTTGGTTTGTTGCAGACTCAGTATGGACTGCACAAGGTGTGGCAAGCGATATTGTGAAAAGGGCTCAGTTATCCTTGGCCTTTGAGGAGAGAGCTCTGGACTGGTATATGCGATACATATCTCAAAATAAAAGCGCATCCATTCAAGATATTAAGGACGCTCTGAAACAATAGTTCCGAAAACCTAAGTCCTACTCTCAGATCATAGCAGACATGAAAGATTTAAAGCAAGGAACAACTGAGTCTGTATGGGAAGCTGATCAAAGACTTAAGAAAGCAATCAGGGAAGGAGGATTTAAGTATGACGATAGATAGCATACGGAATGGTTCATTGCTATGCTACTACCTCACCTGCGTGTACCTATGGGCCACCAAACCTTCGAGTCACAAAAAAAGGCCTTGGAAGTCACCATGAAACTGGACGCTGCACCCAGAGAGGATACTTCAGTAGGAGTACAGCAAATTCAGGAGCAGCTCGGAGCTATGCACATAGAGATTCAGAACCTGCGGAAGGAATGGGGAAAAGGAGCTAGCACAGACCTATGGTGCATACGATGTCAAACATCTGGACATACGAAGGATCAATGCCCACTACTGGTAGATTACATACAGGTAGGAGGACCTAGTCCAATGCGTCCAGGAGAAAGTGGAGAACCCAACCTATTGCGTCTAGGCTCAATCGGATCTGCATTGTGGTGCGATGACTGCCGGGTAGCATGGCTGCATGATATGAACCATTGCCCCCAGCTAGGTGTGTACATCTAGGAACTGAAGCAAAAATGGTGCAGATTCAGTCAGTCGATAGGGCATGATGAGTAGAAATGTCGAACTTATGATCTGATGATAGATCGAGGAAACTTGTATAGGGTGCAATCAGACCCTGCATCACCCATATCTCCCACAAGCTTTGGTGGCTCCCCAGCTAGGGGCAGGGGAGGTCGGGGAGGAAGTGCAGGTCAAGGATGCAGATAGCTAATTTGTTATAACTACGGGGAAGTAGGACATTTTGCAAGGGACTGCTCAAATCCTATAAGGAAATCTTGCCAATATTGTGGACAGCTGGACCATACGATTGAATATTGTCCAATCTTGATAGCAAAGATGCAAGAAAAATAGCCAACACTGATGCAGAATGTACAAAGAGTTAAGGTTGAACTATGGGACGGAAGCCTGAGTGTGAATGTTATGGCTGCCAGGGGACCTAAGAAGGAGGCTGCGAGGGTCCCTCTAAGCCGACAGACACCTATCAACCAAGAAGGTTGGAATGAAAAATGGTACACGAAATAGTTGTTGCAGACCACCCGGATCTTGCTCAGAGAAGGGAAGCTACTGTGTAGGCACCTGCGCACCTCAAGGTGGGTGACAAGATGAGACCATTCTTACAGGCATGTATGAAGATATTACGAAACCAATGAACCAAAGAAAACCTCTAGGAATTGATAGATAGCTACGTAGTGCAATCCCACCTATCTACAGAAGTCCAAGACGTGCACAAGCTAGGCGGATATAGGAAACACACCGGTAGGGAGATGAGATTAACTGCCCAAATTGGTAACTATGAAATGGATCAGGTTGTCTTAGACTTGGGGTCAGATGAAAACATGCTACCTAAGCAAACCTGGCAGCAGATGGGAGAACCCGAATTGGAGGGGTCCAATATCTAGCTGCGTATGGCCAACCAGCAGAAGATTATACCTATGGGGAGACTATCGAGAATCATGGTAGATATTGCTAGGGTCAAGGTCTAGGTTGAATTCGAGGTAATTCAGATTATGGAAGATGCAGACCCATACCCTGCGCTCTTAGGATTGGATTGGGCCATAGATATGGGTGGTGTCATCAACCTCAAAAAGAGAAGCATGGTGTTTGAAAATAATGGAACAACGGTGATAGTACCATTAGATCCCAAGGAAGGTGAGCGCTACATAGAAGCGGTACGTGACGAAGAAGGGGTGGATCACATTTACAAATTGACCGTGCGGAACGAAGATTGGATCAATCCCACAGTAGACAGGGTACGCTGTTGGGAGGCTAACAGTGACTGATTCTCTGACTCTAATGAAGAGATGGAGAATTGGAAAAATAGGTTTCATGATGTATCAATGCTACAATGCCTTCGAGTCACCGGGAAGTTATGTTGCATTTCCTCAGAGGTAAGAGATCTACCCCATTTTGATGAGTCTGGTAGCATCAAGGAGTTCCTGAGGACACTGGAAGTTGTGGTCCCACGGGAACGAAGGCTATGAGCCCTTAATCTAGCTATGCAAGGAACACCTACACGCTGGTGGGACACCCACAAGGAAGCATTCCAAGATTGGGAGGAATGTCGGGATATGATGATCCTGCAATTCACAACCCTGGCTGACATACACACTAAGACATTCCTTGGACCAGGAAATCCCCGTGAGCATCTGCTCACCTGGATGGACAAATGGTCCGACTGGACCATAGAAGAATGGGTTCATCTGTTTATTCATGCCTTGGGACCTATCCTCATCACATGGTATTTAGATGTGGAGCTACATCAGCACACCTGCCACTGGGAAACACTAAAAGATGACTTTCTAGGAACGTTCGGGTTGATTGGGGGGATGGAGGCACTTGCCGAAGCTTTGGACGACATCGATTCTTTTGTATTTAATGACTCACGCCATCACGCTACACCGAAAGCCCTGACATGGAAAGCACAGATGCAAGACATAGTTGACTGCTGGAGCTTGGTGATAAAAGAAGAGAAATATAATCCTCGAAACATCTCTGTCCCAGAATCCGAGGGAAAACATATAGTTACTGGACCCCCGCTGCAGAATATTGATGTTACCCAACCTCTCAGGCTACGTGAAATTAACATCGAGACGGAGGAACATCCTAAGTTGGCCAAAATTGGGGACTTTTGGGACGAAGGAACCATAGGAAAAATTTCCAAGCTACTTACGGAATATCAGGACTTATTCCCAATGAAGTTTTATGAGCTCAAAGGAATCACGGGTGACCTAGGTGTTATGCACATCACTCTGAAACCAGCGGTGCACCCCGTCAAGCAGCAGCCTTACCGGCTGAACCCTAAATATAAGCAAAAGATCAAAGAAGAATTGGACAAAATGCTTATTTCCAGTATCATTGAATCGGTTGAACAGTCGGATTGGGTAAGTCCGATGATAGTCCAAGAGAAAGAAGCAAAGGGGTAGATATGCATCTGCGTGGACCTACGCAAGTTAAACGACACCTGTGTACATGACCCCTTCCCTACGCCTTTCTCAGACAAAATCCTTGATAGCGTGGGCGGTTAGGAAGCATATTACTTCACCGATGGGTTCTCAGGGTACCACCAGATCCAAATCGCACCTAAAGATCACAGTAACACTACGTTTTCAATAGAATGGGGATCCTTTCAGTATACGGTCATGCCATTTGGTCTCAAGAATGCACCTGCTATCTTCTCAAGAGTGGTAGTTGTTTTATTCAAGGAATTCATCCATAAATCTCTGGAAGTATATTTCCATGACTGGACGGTATTCGGTTTGGTAAAGGAGCATGTCTCCAACCTGCGCATGATGCTGGATGCTTGTTGAAAGCACCAGATTCCTTTAATATCAAGAAGTGTATCTTCTGTGTGCCTTTTGAAATCTTGCTTGGACACATAGTATGCCGACAAGGGCTGATGGTTGATCTTGCGAAGGTAGCGGTAATTATAAACCTTGCAGTCCCAACAACGGAGAAACAACTGCATTCAATTCTCGGACACACAGGCTATTATGGGAAATTCATTCAGGGGTATGCACTGATCACCACACCCATGGAAAAATTGCTTAAAAAGGATGTTTCCTTTTTTTGGAATGATGAATGTTAGAAGAGTTTTGAGCTACTCAAAGAGAAGATGGTCTTTGCACCCATACTAATATTTCCTGATTGGTCGATGGAATTTCATGTACATGTGGATGCATCAGGAATTGCCTTGGGAACTATCCTAACTCAGCCTGGGAGGGAGGTATTGATCACCCGGATGCCTTTGTTAGTTGAAAACTCTCTAGCGTAGAGCACAACTACTCCACCATTGAACGAGAGGGACTGGCTATGATATACACATTACAAAAATATCGACACTATCTATTGGGAGGACACTTTAAGATGTTTACCGATAATTTGGCTTTAAAATACCTTATGAACAAGCCTGTGTTGGGGGGGGGGGGGGAGATTTGCAAATGGATGTTGCTATTTCAGGTATATGTTTTTGAAATCATAGTCAAGCCAGGAAGGCTGAATGCGGGTCCGGATCATCTGTCCCGCATTGAGATTACCGGATGCGCAGTTGTTCACCATTAAGGTCGTTGATGCATACTTAGCTGATATCATTCAATTCCTGACTACAGGTGTGACCCCCGCAGAATATTCGGTATAGCAGAAGAAGGAATTGGTTACTCAGGCGGTGGACTTTACTATCATTGCCGGCCAATTAAACAAACTAGGAGCTAATGGTGGAGTCGCACGAAAGAATCACAGGAGGCCACTATGCAGGAAAGGAAATGACACAAAAGATCTTGAGAGCTGGGTTATGGTGGCCTACCCTACACCATGATTCTCACGACTATTGTAAATCATGCGATACGTGCCAGCAGACAAGACGACCCTCACAAAGAGATGGAATGCCATTAAAACCTTAAATAGCTTTGCAGGCCTTTGAAAAATGGGCCATTGATTTTGTAGGACCAATCAATCCTCCAGGAAAGAAGATAGGTGCACGCTACATTATTACTGCCACTGACTATGTCACTCGATGGGCTGAAGCACAAGCGGTAAAGGATTGTACTGCAGATACTGTTGCGCACTTCATATTTAAGCAAATCTTGACTAGATTTGGATGCCCAAATATCCTGATGAGTGATAGAGGCATGCATTTCATTAATGAAATGATACAAGCCCTGAATGAGGAATTCCAGATCCATCACACAAAAAGTACACCTTATCATCCACAGGAAAACGGGGCGGCTAAGGCTTTCAACAAAATATTAGAACAGGCATTGACCAAGGTCTACAATGCCAATTGCATTGATTGGGACGTATGCATCCCCTCTGTTCTGTGGGCCTATCGGACAACCTGTAAGAAGCTCACAGGAAGGACCCCCTTTCGGATGGTCTACGGCAAAGAGGCCATTATGCAAATGGAATACATTGTTCGTAGTCTACTTATTGCAGCATTTACAGATATGGCAGAACTTGACATCATGGAAGAACACCTTGTGTTGGAAATATGATGCAGAGTGTTGTCCTTGATGGCAACCCACTGAATGAAGATGAAGACATGTGACTGTTGACATGTGTTGTCCTTGATGGCAAACCACCTGATGAAGTTATTCTTGTCTTGATGGACTTGGTAAATGATGTAAATATGATGTGATATGATGTTTGTTAGCAATATGGTGCTGAGTGTTGTCCTTAAATGGAAACCCATTTGATGAAGATGATGACAACTTACTTGATGAAGTTGTGCTTGATAGAATATGTTCTTGATAAGCTAAATATGATGTATCTACAGTGTGTACAGAAGGCAGTGAAGAAAAGAAGTCAGCATGTGCTAAATCTATGGTGAAAAGAGTATGTCTCAAGGTATACGCGGATATGTCTAGGGGAAGTCGCGTATGCACGCGGGAAAGAACGTGATAAGTCGCGTATGGGCAAAAGCGCTCAAAAAGTGCAAAACCAGGGGTAACCACCATGGTATTGACCCATTGTATTGGGTAATGATTCGTCTAAATGACCCCATCAAGGAATACCATCGGAAGTAATGTAGTTTTGGGCTCATGGTATTGTTTTGGCTCATGGTATTGAAAAAGGGTAAACCTATATAAAGAGAAGAAATTCATTGTGCAAATGATGAGTGTGGGGGCAAGATGTTTGAGCTTGAATGAATACTTCTCTCTGAAGTAGATCTGAATGGAAAGGGTTACACTTGAAGATAAATCTGAATGTATGATGCACCAATGATGAAGAAGGGGATCTATATCTGAAATGTACTTGTATCTACTAGATCTGCTTATGGAAGGCTTAGATCTGAATTGAGGCGAACATCTGTCTGAAGTAAAAGGGTAAATCTGAACAGAATTGCTGATCTGAAGAAGTATGCTGCTTTATAATGATTGAAGATCTATACGCTACTTAGCCGCAGAGGAAGCGCGTATATACGCAGCTTCGCTGAAGAAAAAGCGCGTATGCGCAATGAAATTGGCTTTGTAATTTGTACAGAGGTATACGCGAGTTTGTGTGGACGGAAGCGCGTATATACGCGACATCAGTGAAAGAAAAGCGCGTATGAAAACTAGGGTTTGCTGAAGTCTGTGGTAAGAAATGTCTGATCTAATCTCGTCGTGTTAATGCGATCCGTATTCTACGCAGCCGATTTGTCCGTACGCCTTACCGTATGGGATCGAGCGCTTAAAAGTATGGAAAGGGTCCAGTGTGAAAAGTGATGAAACGTGGTCATAAGTTGTGTTCTATTGAGGTTGGATCCAAAGGTGAAAAGTGATGAAACGTGGTCCAAGGTGGTGCTGAGGGTTGTAGCCTTCAGTCAGGGGGTTGTAGCTCCCTTCCAGGTGAGGCTGGTAAACGAGATCGGGGGGTCGTAGCTCCCCTCCAGGAGAGGCTGGTAAACGAGTCAGGGGGTCGTAGCTCCCTTCCAGGAGAGGCTGGTAAACGAGCGCAGGTGGGTGCCTGCGTGCTGGTCAAGTCTGTGCCATCACATATGTTGTAAGATGTTTTCTCTATAATAAAATATTGAAGGCTGAGCAACTGCAGCGGTGGTTTTCTCCCGATTTGGGTTTCCACCTAAAAATCCTGGTGTTCATGTGTGATGCTTGTGTGATGGTTTATTCTGTTCTTACTGCACATGTTTACTGCTTATTGAATATCTGATGAATAAATGATGGAATGGTTTAAGTGAAGTTTAATGACATATCTAGATCTCTTTGTATACGCGAGTTTCATAAAGGGGATCCACGTATATACGCTAGTTTACTGAAGGAAAGTAGCGTATGGGTTTTAAGGAATGGAAAAGTAAAAAGATTTGATTATGCAGTAAATACTGATTCACCCCCCCCTCTCAGTATTTTTCACAACAATTGGTATCAAAGCAGGTCCTTGTGCAGAAGCTTGATCGCTTAAAGGAGATCCGTCGCAATGGGAAGTCAAGAAGGAGTAATGTCTATAAAGCCACCTCTATTCAATGGAAGCAATCTGATATTCTGGAAGGTACGTACAAAAGCATATCTTCAAAGTCTTGGTGCAGATGTATGGGCAATCGTGGAAGAAGGTTATCAATACCCGGCAAGTATTCCTACTGATGCAGCTGAAAGAAAGAAGTATGAAATCAATGCCAAAGCAGTGAATGTCTTATTGGGAAGCATGTCTGAATCGGAATTTGCTAAAGTGATGCAGCTACATTCAGCAAAAGAAATATGGGACAAAATCATTCTAAGCTATGAAGGAGACACAAAGGTAAAAAGTGCAAAACTCCAAACTCTTAGAATTGAATATGAAAATTTGAAGATGCATAGTGATGAGAGTATTGCCCATTTCTTCTTACGTCTGGACGATATTGTAAATCGAATGAGAAATTTGGGTGAAACCATAACCGATACTACTCTGGTGGAAAAAGTCTTAAGATCCTTGACTTCAAATTTTGACTCTAAAGTTTCAGCTATTGAAGAAAGGCAAGATCTGCAAACTCTTACTATTGTTCAATTACATGGTATTCAGACTGCTTTTGAAATGAGACAAGGGGGTCCTTCTCAAATCAAATAAGCTGCTTTTAAGGTATCTGCAAGAGGAAAATAAAAGGAAGTTGTCAAAGAATCCAACTATATATCCGATGAAGAAGAAGCGAATTTCGTGAGAAAACTCCAACTAGGAACTGGAAGATTCAAAGGTAAGCTTCCCTTCAAATGTTTTGAGTGTGGAAAAGTTGGTCACTATGCTGCTAAATGTCCTTATAGAGAAAAACATGCTAAAGGGAAACAATTTGAAAAGAGAAAGAGTTATTATGCAAAAGAAGATGATGATGAAGTGTCCAGTGAAGATGAAGAAGATTCTGACCATGATCTGAAAGTGCTCATGGCAAAGAAGAAAAAGAAGAAGCCTACTCGAAACAAGGAGATCTCTCAGAAAACATGGTTAGCAGAAATTGAAGAAGATGAATCAGATAGTGATTGGGGTCATCCTTTGAATGATCTTAGTTGTGAAAACAATAGTGAAAGTAAAATTGTGGATCTAGAAGAAGCTCTCAAGGTTAAAGTTGAAGAACTACAAAGTTCATCTAAGACGCAAGAATCTATCAACAAAGAGATGATCTCTCGAATGGAAAAACAAATAGAAATGCTGAATGGACAGGTGGACAAGTATCAAAGGTTCCATACTTATGCATCCAATCGAATTAAAGAACTAGAAGCAGAAATCAACAATCTAAATGCGGATCTCGAAAAATCAAGCAAGAAGAATGAAGGACTTGAAGCTGCAATCATCTCTCTACAAACAGATCTTGAAGCATCAAGTAAAAAGATTGAGGAACCTCTACAAACATTTGAAAAGGAAGGCCTTGAAGCAGAAATCATCTCTCTCAAAGAAGATCTGGAAAAATCAAATAAGAAGAATGAAGAGCTGCAACAAACATGTGAAGAAAACGAAATTTGGTTGAAAGAAGAGATTCTAAATCTGAAGGATCAAGTAGAAGATGGAAGAAGGAAAGAAGAAAGCATGACAAAGCAATGTCAAGCCTTGGAGGTTGAGGTAAACATTCTCAAAGGTAAATTAGAAGAAAAGATTAAACTTTTGAGGTTTCAAGATAGTACTAATATTCTGGACAATATTCTGAGTAATCAAAGGTCTCCTGCTATCAAACTTGGTCTTGGTTTTCATGAAACTGTTAAAGGAGAATCTAGCTCACAAGGAAGCAAAGATTTTAAGAAGCTAATGCAAACCGAAGAGTTGAAAGATAAAGGTCAAACTAATGAAAGATGAAATCTCAAAGTTAGAAATCAATAACAATGTTGAATGTTTTAAATGTCATAATTGAGGGGCATGTTATGTTGAAAGCAGAGCAAATCATTTGTACCTCTCAAAAACAAAATGTGCCTTACATAGAAAGGTACTCTGCTTTTTTCAAGGGATATTGTTTTTCGTGTAACAAGTATGGACATAAAGCAGCTGATTGTAAAAGGAGGAAGATTAG
This sequence comes from Pinus albicaulis, assembly GCA_034641835.2. NCBI lineage: Eukaryota > Viridiplantae > Streptophyta > Pinopsida > Pinales > Pinaceae > Pinus > Pinus albicaulis. The sequence goes on from CM076578.1 coordinate 1,235,987,953, forward strand.
AAATACTCATTATGATTCTTATGCTTATTTCTCTGGTCACATGAGATGTTATTCTTGTAACAAGTATGGACATGTAGAAAAGGAATGCAGGTTGAAAAGACATGAGAAATTAGATAACTTCCAGCACACAAATAGAAAGTTCAAACAAATCTGGAAAAAGATGGAGGACCGATCAGAAACGTAGGGAATTCTGACCCTACTGCAGTCATCCGCTTCTGAAGCTGACTTTTCTTATTGACTGCAGGAATGATGTGGGATACATTATGAGATTTAATAATGTATCGTCACAGGGGGAGAAATGTATGATTACTCTCATGATTGATTTGATTATTCTGGTTATATGTATTTCTGACAAAGCATCTGATATGAAGAAGAAAGGTACAAGTTCAGGGGGAGATGAAGGAATGTGAAAAATTTCTATGCTTCACTTTCCATACGCGGGTTCTATTAACAAAAGTCGCGTATACACGCTAGTTACAGCAAACACAGTCGCGTATGCATTGATGATAAGAGAATTTATATGATAGCTGAAGATCTGGAGCAGAGGTTCAGGGGAAGCATCAGTCTGACTGATAATAACTGTATTAATGACTCAATTTCAGCTTGGTTTCTCAGTTCTAAATAATGAGGAAACGATACATGGTGTCTTGTGTTGAAGATTGTGGATGAGTCCTGTTTGCTTGTTGATGAAGAGTATTCATTGTTGAGATGAAAGTCTTATAATTCGGAGATAAGGGCAGCCCATGCAGAGATTGTTGCTGATGACTTGCTGATGAACGTTTTCAGGTTGCACAAGAAGGAGCACTGGTCCAGGGGGAGTAGCAGGTTGAATAATAATGATTGCATTGTTGGCAATATGACTGCTTATTCTTGGTTTTTGTGATACTCATGACTTGGTACATGGTTTATTATGATGAGATTTTGAGCCCTGGTTGCTGATAAATATCTTTTGTGCTCACAAATGGATGAGTTGGATGTCGTTTGATTCTGAAATAAGAATAGATCATGCAGAGTTTGTTACTATGGTTAAGATCTTTTGCCTACATATGTTACTTCATGTTAAATCTTGAAGATCATGGTGATATTGGACCACATGGATGATTGCTTGACACATATTTGAAGATGCTGTTCTGGTATGATAATCTCTCTTGGAAAGAATGTGTGATGTTATATGAATTGCCACTTGAAGTTACTAATCGCTTATGCTAAACCTATTGAATGGCAGCTTGAGAACACAACTACCTTTGTTCTATCTATACGTGAATCGAGACGATCAAATATCTCGAAAGAAGGCTGAACACTTGTCTTTCTCCAGGAGATCGAATGCGTAGTCAAAAATATAAGAAAAATTGTATGATGAATGCGCGGGTTTCTGGCTGCAGTCCCGTATATCACGAGGTTCTACACGAGAAAGCCGCGTATGTCTAATTGCGACAAATTTTTGCTTATAGGTCGGCTCTCTTCGGCGCCTGTTCTTAGTCTTCATTGGTATCTCTGGTGGTGTTCCAGTTCTCATAATTCTATTTCTAATGTTTTGATAAAGATGCCTTGATGATTTGTTGGTGAAAGTGTTCAGGATGCACAAACTAAGGGGGAGCCTTAGTCATATGAAAAGGATGCTTGGATGCACAATTTCAGGGGGAGCATTAGCGTTGCTGAGTATAATGCATTGTTGGCATTATGTTGATTCTGAAAATTGTTCTCTTTCTTCAGGAATGTCTAGATGTTGGTCTTTAATGGTCATTTTTGTAATTTGGTGAAAAGATGTTGTTGAGACCCATGATGTAAAATTGTAATATTCAGTCATGTAAGGACTTGTCAATTTTGTAAACCCACTTGGTTGAGTAGCTGAGTCAAATTTTGTAAACCCACTTGGTTGGGTAGTTGAGTTGAAATGTGTAAACCCACTTGGTTGGGTACTTGAGTCTCCTATGTAAATCCACTTGGTTGGATATTTGATGCAAGTATGAGTCTTTGGTGATAGGAAGTTCATAGTGTCATGTACTTTATTGAAAAATATGTTTGAAGGTTCAGCATGAACTTAGGGGGAGCTTGGTCACTTCAGTATATATCAGATCTGCAGAATGCTTCTTCTACATGAGGAGAGTATGTTGGCTTTGGTTTGCCCTTTGCCCTTGATGTCAAAGGGGGAGAGTGACATGGTGTTTGAATGAAGAGAAAGAATGGTGTCCAAATGGAGAGAGTGACATGGTGTCATTGTATTCTTAATGTACCTATCTATTGTAGTAACCAAACACCATCATGGTTGCCATCAAGTCCAAAGGGGGAGATTGTTGGAAATATGATGCAGAGTGTTGTCCTTGATGGCAACCCACTGAATGAAGATGAAGACATGTGACTGTTGACATGTGTTGTCCTTGATGGAAATCCACCTGTTGAAGTTATTTTTGACTTGATGGACTTGGTAAATGATGTAAATCTGATGTGATATGATGTTTGTTGACAATATGATGCTAAGTGTTGTCCTTGAAAGGCAACCCATGATGATTGTGCTTGATAGAATATGTTCTTGATAAGCTAAATATGATGTATCTACAGTGTACAAAGGCGGTGAAGAAAAAGAAGTCGGCATGTGCTAAATCTGCTGGTGAAAAGTATGTCTCAAGGCATCACGCGGATATGTCTAGCGGGGAAGTTGCGTATGCCACGGGGAAAAAACGTGATAAGTCGCGTATGGGCTAAAGCGCTCAAAAAGTGCAAAACCAGGGGTAACCACCATGGTATTGACCCATTGTATTGGGTAATGATTTTGTCCTAAATGACAGTCAGGAAATACCATCGGAAGTAATGTGGATTTTGGGCTCATGGTATTGTTTTGGCTCATGGTATTGAAAAAGGGTAAACCTATATAAAGAAAGAAGAAATTCTTCTCTCAAATGATGAGTGTGGGGACAAGATGTACGAAGCTTGAATGAATAATTCGGTCCCAATGGGCTCTGAATGGAAAGGTTGCTGAATGGAAAGGTTACACTTGAAGATAAATCTAGATATCCATGATGCACCAATGATGAAGCGGGATCTTTAGATCTGAAATGTACTTGTATCTGCTAGATCTGTTTATGGAGTGCTTAGATGCAAGATTGGCGAACATCGTACGAAGTGAAAGGTAATCGACCGAACATACGATACGAAAGTATCTTTGCTCTGGAATAATTGAAGATCTATACGCTACTTCGACGCGGAGGAAGCGCGTATATACGCAGCTTCAGCGAAGAGAAAGCGCGTATACGCAATAAAATATACACTGAGGTATACGCCGGTTTGTGTGGACGGAAGCGCGTATATACGTGACATCAGTGAAAGGGAAGCGCGTATGCAAACTAGGGTTTGCTGAAGTCTGTGGTAAGAAATGTCTGATCTGTTCTGCTGGTTTACTGATATCTGTCAGTGAGTTATATGTATCTGTTTCATGGTTGACTGTGCTTAAAAGTATGGAAAGGGTCCAGTCTGAAAATATGATGAAACGTGGCCTGCAAGTTGTGTCCTAAAGGAAGCTTGGATCCGGTGTGAAAATTGATGAAACGTGGTCCATAGAGGTGCTGAGGGTTGTAGCCTTCAGTCAGGGGGTCGTAGCTCCCTTCCAGGTGAGGCTGGTAAACGAGATCAGGGGGTTGTAGCTCCCCCTTCCGGAGAGAAATTTGAAGCAAAATTCGGTTGGAGCTCCTTCCGGGAAGGCACAGTAACGAGCGCGGTGGGTGCTATGTCTTCAGTGAGAATACCTTATCCCACATATGTTGTAAGATGTTTTCTCTATAATAAAATATTGAAGGCTGAGCAACTGCAGCGGTGGTTTTCTCCCAACTTGGGTTTCCACCTAAAAATCCCGGTGTTCATGTGTGATGCTTTGTGTGATGATTTACTCTGTTCTTACTGCTCATGTTTACTGTTTATTAAACATCTGATGAATGAATGATGGAATGATTTAAGTGAAGAACTAATGACATAATTAGATATCTGTGTATACGCTATTTTCATTAAGGGTATCCGCGTATATACGCGAGTCTGTTTCAGGAAAGTAGCTTATGGGTTTTAAGGAATGAAAAAGTAAAAAGTTTTGAATATGCAGTAAATACTAATTCACCCCCCCTCTCAGTTTTTTTCCCAACACCTTGTGCATCTTTTGGCGTTGGAAGTAGATCGTTTCATTGCTAACTTTCATCAGCAGGTTCAGAAGGCTCGCGATAAAGCTTGGCATGATCGGCATATTTGCAAAAAAACATTCGTAGAAGGTGACCTAGTCCTCTTATACGATAGCCAGTTTGCAAAACACCCGGGGAAATTTCGACGGCACTGGCTTGGTCCCTACACTGTTAAGGAAATCACGGATGGTGGAGCAGTTAGGATAGCTACCCTGTGCGGTGATGTGTTACCAGGATATCTCAATGGAAATCCGCTCAAACCATACAGGGTTAAATGACTATATGGCAAAAATAGTTGTCTCAGGCAGAATTGGCCCACCAGGGATGGGGTGATGAGGCACGAATGGGATACGCACGTTGGTCAGGATAATCCAGAAACTCCAAGGACAATTGACGGACCTGCAGTCGCAGTGACTCGGGACGAGTCACAAGATTGTGTTGGGGGATTGTTGGAACAGGGTCTCCTACAAGCTGCGAAACTAGTCCGATTTTGTATATGTTTGAGTATAATTAGTCTAGCGCAGGGGTTTTTGGGGTGGGTCAAAGCCCCGAAAGCATTGTAACGAGTCAAAGGGTAGACCTAGAGTCCACAAACCATGGTTTGCAGACCATAGGAAATATTAGGCTAGATTATTATAAATAGAAATACATTTTGAATTGTAGGAGAAGAAGATGATGAGATCTTGATGCGAATTGTGGTTTAGTAGATCTGTTTGGGTTTTTAGGGAAAGGACTCCTACTGGCTGTGTGTGCGGAGATCCCAAGTCCTGCTGTATGCGGAGCCTGCTGCTATGTGTGCAGGTTGGGTTTGGGTATTGTAAGAAGGAACTGAAGAATTAATGCATGAGAAAGGTTGTTTGAGTAATTGAATCCATGTGTACTGTTTATGAGAATCTTTGATAGCTGTTGTATTATGCATATTCTGTGTTAAATCTACGAGAGTACTGTGTAAGTGTTTTTTACTGCATCTAGGTCTGTTCTGTTATGTTTATGTAATGATGCACTACTGTTTTAGAAGTGTATGATTTGTTTAGCACAGTAAGTATAGTTGACCTTGCGCACGTGGATGCGAAGAAAATCTATAGATCGTGTTCTGAGATACGCAATTGATCATTATAAAGTCGGACGCAGCTCTGCTTGGCTTACCTATCCTCTCTTAGGGTGCGGAAACCTGGTTCCAGCACCCACCCATACTGCTTCGGGTGAGACTTTAACCTGTGCAAGCAGGTCACTGCCAAAAGGGCCAATAGTATAGGGGTTTGTTGGCAAACCTTCACCTCCGAACCTGGGTAAGGACCCCTCGAGCCAAAAATTATATTTGACACAATATATGTTTCCACATTTAAATGTAGTGAATTATTAAAAATGAAACAGATTGGGTAGTTATCAATAGCCTCTATCTCAACTTCTCTTGTACTAGAGAACATGTCTCAAAATCAAATGGGGAGGATGGCCTTGTATTGGGCCAAGCACTCTCTAGATAATATTAGTACTTTTATATATCAATATCAACATTTTCTACATCAGTAAAGTGTTTCTGCCTATTATTTGTTTCTTAATTGGGCTCTCTCATTGGTTATAGTTTGATATTTAAATTTTATATTACCTAGAGAACTGGTATTTAGGGTGAATTCTGGTAAGCGTGGTCCTGGGTTACTTCGCTTCTAGGATGCTAATCGAAAATGGATTCTGTGATTTTTTAACAATTTCAAATTGTTCTGCATTGTTATTTTCTTTGATTTGTATTAGGCCTATGTGTAATCTTTAACAAACAATTTTTTAGGGCTAGATGTTTTGGCCAATGGGCGAACTGTAAAATGCGTATTTCTATTTTCTTTGATCTGTATTGGGCCTTTGTGTAATATTTAATAGGGATAGATATTTTGGGAAACTGGAAAACTATTAGATGAATGCATTAGAGGGCTTTCGAGTTGAAAATTGACAATAATTCTTGGTTTTCATCGTTAGCTGTAATCATCTTCTTTCGATGTGAGCTTCTGGCCATGATAGATAGGTCTTTTACTTATGATTTTCTCCACATATGTGCTTTAGGATTCAGTTATTTACACTCTGGAAGGAGACCAAACCTCCTCCACTATGTGTGATGACTAATTCGCATGATGAACTAGCTTGGGAATAACTCCAAGTGCAGATCTTGTAAATTATTTCCAGTGGGGTCACTCTTTGAATTAATGGCCATTCATTTCAACGTTAAAATCTTGCTATGGTGATCACTTGAATTCATGGATGAGTGTGCTAGCTGGAGTATCCCATACTGATAAGACTTCAAATATGCATCATGTTGGAGGGGTTGTGCCATGTGCTCCCTTGTTTATTCTTGGTGGGGCGGTGTCCATGCAGCTCCCCACTTGTTCCCTCTCCATCACCCCAATATCCAAGGAGGATGAATCTTTGAGAGCCAGATCCTTTCAACTCTGCCTGAGGAAAAGTTTCCCAATTTTATCTCATCTATCTTGCCTGGTCTATGCATCCTCCATTAGCTAGTATATGTGAAATTTGATTGCCCTTGTGCTTGGCGTGCGAGGTGAGGACCATTGGTACATGGGGGATGAGGATTGCAATATTCTACAGTCTACTTTCCAGTCTCTATCTTTTAGAGAATCTGCTTGAAGAGGATCAGAGAATGATCTTGGTGGTTATGTTGATGATGAGCTGGGAATCTCCTTTAATTATGAGTTGAGAGAAATGTTGGAATGATTGTCTAGAGTAGATCTTCTCTAGTTGACTCTATATTTCTAATTGCATATTAATTGCATTGAATTTGAGGCAATGAGATATGGCTATGTAGAAATGAAATAATATGAAATTTTTATTTTCCCTGTATGAGACATGCAAATTGCATATTTGAACTGATCAAGTCCCCAACAATTTACTCTCTTATACGATGGTTACTATTTTGTTTTATATGACTGGTACTTTTATTGCTTTTCTACTTGGATTGATAAACATTGTATGACTCAATGTGGGTTCTTCCACCTGTCTAGAAGGGTATAAAACTAGGTTTTGCATTCACGGAGGATTCCAAATAAATTTATTAAGAATGAACACTCTGATAAATCTTGCATTTCTCTTCATTAATTAAAAGGACATATCACACACTGACACTATTATTAAAGAAGAACATGTGATAACAGAAGCCCAACTGGAGAAAGAAAACATCTATTTTGACATTAAGACATTGTGTTTTGGATTTTTCTCATTGAATCTTTTTTAATCATAAAATGAACTATATACCATCTAATACCTTAATTTTCTCTATTTTATTATCGTTTTATTAAATTTTATATTATATCATTTATCTTGTCGTATGTACAGTAATCCTTGAATGAGTCTTTAAAGTGTAAGATTGAACTGGATTAATAGAATATTAGAGTCTTAGATCAAGGCCTCTTTCTACTTCCATGGTAGCTACATTGACCTTGATTTAGAGGATGTGAAACCTGAGAGGTCAACAGTTTGCTTTAAAATAATCAAACCCCCAATTCAATGCTTTGTTTGTATGTTTCTCGATTGCTACATTGACCTTGATTTAGAGGATGTGAAACCTGAGAGGTCAACATATTTGCTTTAAAATAATCAAACCCCCAGTTCAATTTTTTGTTTGTATGTTTCTCGATTGCTCTTGGGTGGCTCTCTAATCACTGACAATAAAGAACAAGGGCACACTCTTGTTCTTGGATTTATGTATCTAGATGATTTCTCTTGGGTGGCTCTCTAATCACTGACAATAAAGAACAAGATCACACCCTCGTTCATGGATTTATGTAGCTAGATGCTTAACGCATATGATTGGTCTTGGATACACTTTTCTTGGTCAAAATAAAATTACCTATGCTAAGACATTGGGTGCAATTATTGTATGTCATGCTTAGAGCCTTTAGGCAATTTTTTTTTTTTTTTAATAATGTCATTTTTCCCTTTGATATACACCAATGACTTTATTTATGAGCTATTGTGCACTCACACTAATATATAAACACATGTTGCAGATGCTTTAAGATGATTTAAGGTCCATCCCCTTATAGCCTGAAGATGTTAATGTCTCATTTCTCCCTAACCAGCTCTATCATTTCTTTATTGACAGCTATCATTATGGTAGCTTTTGTTTGACTATATGTTTAAATAGTTTTTTTTTTGTATTTTTTTCACATGGAGTTGTCATTTTAAATGTGAAATGTTTAAAATCTGAGATGCATTATTTTTTTGTTTATTTGTTAACACGCCTAACCTGTGGCTTTTTGAGTAACCATGACCAATGGACAGCTGTCAAAATAACCTGGGTGATCACACCCATCCTGCGCCACACCAACCCTTAGGATGGCTGGATTTTTGTCCACGGGGTTTCGAACTAGTGACCCTTTCACTTTTTGCATGTTTTACTTTATTTTCTTTCAATTTTTGCAATTCAACATCTGGAATGCATTATTGATAAGAAAAATTTGTGCCATGATTTGTATGCAAGGGTGAATATTTTGTTTTCTTGTTGTTTCTTAGAATTTGTTTTACTGAGCTCTAACCTTGCACATCTATGATTTTATGTAATTTCAGATTTTGTGGCAGGATGATGATAGTGGGTCAAAGTGGGCATGGGGTGACGAATCAACACGTGTTACTATCCCAATGATATCCAAGTGTTGCATTGTCCTACACTAGTGTAAAACAATGAGGTTTGATTCTAGTTTCTTTTTCATTTATGTGTTGAAACATGTTGATGAACTATGATGGTGTTTTCTCTTTTTATGTAAATACAATGATGTACCAAAAACATGACTTTTATTTGTTGTAGCTTTTCTCATATAATTCAGTTCTCCTTCAAAAAATCTTCGTCTTTAAAAACTTGGTTCCCTAACTAAACACAACACTTTATTTCTTGAAAAGTTCAACTTTCAATTTTTTAAAATTATTTTCCTTTTTTTATTGCATACCTACCTGACATTGTTTATTTATAAGATGTATGTTTGTTTATGTTATCTAAATTCTTAGTAACATAAATTTTTGCACCTTCCTTTCAAACTGGCATATTTGGAGTTTTTAGCTTGATTTGGATATTTAGTTTGGTCTTCTTAACCTTTCATGGTTGGTTAGTTGTGGAAGTATTGATATTCAACAAGGCTTTGTTGGATGTGCATGTGACTTGTCTTCAAATTCTGATGCTACATCTTAGAAAACTACTTAGACGTTTCCCTTTTGTAGTTATTTCTAATTGATGTATGCATATTCATTCCTTGGTAGTTTTTTTACATATAAAAATTATATGAGATTCATTTTTAGTTGCTAATGTCACTTTTCACAAGCTGAAAGGTGTGTGCAAACTGTCACATAATTTTCCAGGTACTGCAATGCAAAGACTAGCTCTCATTACATTGTGTGATTAAGTCATCTTAACATTTATATGTCAGAATTGAATAAAAACCACTTTTGTACAATTCACAGACTGGTTGTGTAATACAATTCACCAAATTCATGTTTTACCTTGGCACAAATCAAATCCTGCAATGAACTCTTTTGAAGGGATATTTTTATACATGCACAAACTTTTTTTGTTTTCTTTCATATATGAGATAAGAAAGTTATTTATTTATATAAAAACTCTCCAAAAGAGAGAGCTAGTCATTCTGAATGGTAGGAAGCATTCTTCCTTGTTGATGGTATTCCAACTAATAGTACAAAATTTGGACAAATCAAACCATAAGATTTGCAAATTTGTTATAGTTCATTTTGGCTGAATTATTTTCTCATATCCCATTTGGTTCAGTCAGAAAAGCATTTCGAGTGGGATATGCAGGATAATTTAGAGGGTACTGTTTGAGGGTACTATGCCTACTATCATAATTTTTTCTCAAATGAATTTTTAAACTCCGTACAAAACTCAAAAATTTCCAATCTCTCTCTTTCATAGGTAGGGCATGATTAGTTTCACTAGATTCTAATGTGGACTAGTTTATTGCATCGTCACATAAATGCTCATCATGATTAGTTTTACAAGATTCTAATGTGGACTAGTTTATACATGTTCCACTTGTAATAGAGATGCTCAGAATTTTCACAAATGTAAATTATGCTGTTAAGTGTAGCTTTAGACTTGGAATTGATTAGAATCTTGGCTTTTATTCACAGTGATGATTTTGGTCCCTTCTATAGACTATGTACCTTAGTCTTTTGGTCTTGTAGCATAGAGTAGATCACAGTCTTTTGATTCATTTTGCACAAATGTATAGAGATGCTCAGTCGTTTATGTCATAGATAAGACTTGTTTTGCATGTCTTTAAGTTCATCATTTGTACATTTAAATGCCTCAGAGATGATCCACATGGTTTTGGTTTCTTTTAACTTCATATCACAATACACTTCTATCCTTCATCTCACAGTGTCACAGATTTGCATTGATGACGAAGATGATGGTATTTTTAGATGTCAAATATGGATAGTCTCCCAAATGAGTCGAGCTATCTTATATAGTGTTAGATAGACCTTGTATCGTTTCATGTTGGTGTCATCATTGATGCCTTAAATATTCAAATATTTGTTGCTATAGTAAGCTTCAGATACCTCATAGAAGTGTCACAACATTTTTGTATTGATCAAAGAACATTACCTCAGATATTCATTTTTTCCCAAAGAAACTTGCTTCAATCATTATGGCAATTTTGGACTTGTTCATACTCTCAGACTAGCCTTTGAACTCAACAGTAATAGATGTCAGCTATAGTATTTTGGTTACTCAAACTATACAAATATCATGAATACACTTGGTCATGATATTGAAAGGAGCACACTGTCATGCTCAGATTGCCACTGAAAGTATTGTCACAATAGGTTGTCTTCCTTTAACAGATTTCATATAAGCCATTTACTTTTTCTTTGAGTACTTTGTAGATTATAAAGATAATGACTTGTATTCTTATCATAGGAGAAGGTGCCTCTGAAATTCACATTAGTACAAGAAACTCACTTCATAAATCAACATAGAGACTCAAATATGTGTACCTATGCCAAATATTTTGTCGATAACAGAGATATGAATTTCATCCTTTTTTACAGAGATAATGCCATAGAGTCTTTGCATAGATTATAGGTCTCTTTTTCTAGCCCTTAAGTGTTTCGGTCCTTCCTTTATTGATGAGCTCGGTTCACAGGAATATTGATGTCTTTCTTCAACTTGAATCATAGAGGTACCGTGCCTCTTTCAATTCATATTTTAAGGAAAGGATGTCACAGAATTTGTATGATACTTTGCTTAAGTTGCCACAGGGATGATTAAATAATCCAAAAAACTGTTATCTTCAATCTGCCTTTCCTTTAACCTAGCTCTGATACCATGTTGAGAAATCAAGATGCTTGTAGATTAGGGTAGATTTCTCTTAACTTGATAATTAGTTGTGAATGTTTGTTGGCTTCTTGTTACTTATTTTATCTTCTTCATCAAGCAATTACCAAAAGTACAAAACATGAAGATCACAAAGAGACAAAGAACACAAGAAATTAGGCTCCAAGCCAGGGCAAAACCCCACAAGGGGGAAAACCCAAGAAATTCCTCTTCTTATAGAATCAGATTAAAGTGAGATATCCAAGAACCAAGACCAAGACCAAGATTGCCACAAAGACCCAATTCAACCCTCCTCCCATCCATTTCCAACAAATCATGGTCAACATAAGTCAATGCTGGTCAAATCTTAGAAATCTGGTCATCTCCTAAAATTTCGGGCCTGCAATACCACAAAAAATAACTCAGAAAATTCCCATGCGTGAACAAAAATTAGGGCAGAAAACATAAATTTCTCTCCTTTGACTTTCGCTAAAATTCTACTTCTTGCATAGAAATCGAAGTGATGGATGGATGATAAAATGAAATTGAACTATCTTGTATTTATACATGTCCAGGAGGTCGAATGGTTTCCTCTTTAGGCCATCTTGTCAAAGAGGGTCGAATTAGTCTTTATGGTGACATTTTTGACGCTTTGACTTGAAAAATAAATTTTCTTTTTCTTTTACAAGTCCAAATGGGACCTTGACTCAATTACATTTCATTAACTCATGATAAATTTTCTCTTGACTCAATTGACCCTAAAAGCATGAGGAACATGATTTGACTAGAAATAAAATAACAATAACAATTAATATAATAAAATTATAAATACATCAATAATACATTTGAATTACATTATGAAGACCGACTCTAGTTAAATTTTCAATAGGTTCATTTAATTAGAAAAGGACATTATAGTCCCCCCTTCCTGACATTGCTTGTTCTCAGGCAATTCCACGTTCGTGTATTGCAAGATCTTTTCTTGCATATATGCAGCCCAATTTAAAATTTCATGAATATATTTGAAGGCTTCATTCACTGTGCTGCTATTTCGTGCCTTCATTTGTCATATACACAACTTATGGATGCTAAGAGATGCATAAATATCCTTGAATTTCATTGCCACATAATAGTAAGCTTGATGGTCTAGTGACTGATTGTTTTGGTGTGCCTCCAGTGGACTGAAATCCTTAAACTACTCACATACAGTAAGTGGCACTCTGTTAATTTTCTCCTATAAATTGTCATATTTATTTAGTAATAGAATGAATGGTGTAACTCTGAAACATGAATGCTCCACAATATTCTCAAAAAGTTCTTTACTGAAGGTCATCTTATTTCTCAGCCCACTTTTGGTCATATTCACTTATAGCAACACAGAATATTACAGCTCGTACATTCTCAAATATTTCCATCCACTTACAGCCTTCATTTAATCCTTTAGTATTTACTCTAATAAGCTGATACTTCACAATTGGAGTTGGAAAATCAAAGTTTTCATTATAAGGTTCTGACATTGGACTACGATCATCAGTTGAAAATTCTATAAATGCTAACCCATTACTTTGACTCACTCCAACATACAAAATGTGAGATTTTGACGAATTGTATGCATTACTTGATACCTCAACAACTCGTTCCTAGAAGTGACCAACAACATCAGGGAGGACATGCAACTCATTTCTTCTTGCATACGTAGCCTAAATTGCAGTGTCCCTCCACATTTCATCAACTATTGGGGCATACTCACGTGTTACAGCTGGGAAAAAACCATCTAAATCCCCCATTGCCATAATTTCTAGAATCCAATTAGAAAAATGTATCAATTTTGGATTGAGAGAGTAAGTACATTGAGCAGCTTCTTTATCATCACTTTCATCCAAGGCATAAACTTGTTCATATAAAATGGAACCATCCATATTTGCTAAGCTTTACTCCTGAAAATTCTCATGCCCCTCAAGCAATATGCAAAGATATTTATATAGGTTGCATTGTATCATTAGTTCGATGTTTTGCAACTCCTCCTAAGAAAATTTCTCACTCTTGTAGAGAAAATTTTCCTGCTTGAAAATTGTACTAGCACCAAAGCCTTCATATCCAAGTAACAAGAGCTTTTGAATCTTCTTCTACTTCAAGAATTCTTGGACAAAACTGCTGGAATGATTATCTGTATTTTCCCTTGATCCATGATAGTTACTCTGAGGGGTAGGTAATGATAGTAAGGAACATATCAACCTTGTTGAGAAATTAGGGCGTTTAATTCAATTTCTCTTTCATGATAATTAGTTGTGAACTTGTTATGCTTATTTTACTTAGATCTTATCTTTGTTAGCTTATTATGTCTTTCATCAAGTCAATTATCAAAAAACAAGAGAAACAAAGTTTAGGCTCTTCAAGCCAGGGCCAAAACCTCACCCTCTTGGAGAAGAAAACCCAAAAGCAATTATTCTTATAGGTCTTCCATTGACGAGTACCATAACCATGAAATAGACCCTTGAAACCAGTATGCCTCCAAGACCCTTGCCATTGATTTTCTCAACTTCTCTAGCTGATCTCTTATTTCTGCATTACACTGAACCTTTACTAGGGAAGCTCGGTCCCTAGTCTAGCAGCCCCAAACTGTGTGCTTCTTCTTGGCTTCCTTTGATCTTATCCTTAGCTTCCTAAAGTCTTCTTCTCGACCTACTTACAACATCCTTTAGACATCTTTGAAACTCAAGAGCCTTTCTTCATGATTTCATAGCCTTCCTATTTACTGTGACTACCTTCGGCCTCCCTGAGATATGCGAGGCAAACTTGCAGACCAAAATAGAGATATGATAAGACTTTCTTCCTTCGATAGCAAACCTCCTTTCTTGACCTAATCACAGATCATTTCATTGCTGTATTACCTTCTTCACGCATTGTTATACGCACTAGAAGAGAGACTTATATTTTGCTATGATAGCCTTTGTCTGAAATGTGCTAGGTGGTATAGACCCAGAACAAAGGTAAGTATACCTCTTTGTTTCTTCCCAGACTAGCGTCCTATTCTTGCATCAATGTAGACCCAAACTTCGCTCTTCTATCGCAGACATGATCCGAAATTGCTTACACCATAATGAGGTCACATCATCCTTTATATAGTGACTGGCTTTAGCTTGTAGGCCGACATGAGGTTTGTGTGTAAGCTGACTTCATCAAGGATAATATTCACCATCTTTAAGCCGACTTGCAGAGCATATTGACAAGGTCTTGAAGGCATACATTTACATCAATAAATTGTCTTTATAAGTGTAACACCAATTCATATACATGACTCTAAATTATATATATTTATGACAAGATGACAAACCCCTAAAATACATCAAGAAGAAGTCTTTGACCTATAATAAAAAACTCCTTTCTCATGAAACCCGTGATGCGCAAGTATTACAAAATACATTTTATTATCTTTGTCTTCTTCATTACATAAATTCATAATTACAAGTCATTATGAAGACTGAACTTAGTTACATGTTCCAACATTACCTCTTAAATAGGGAGGTATTCATAATGGTACATGGTCACTCTCAATCTGAAGAATCTCATAAGAAGAATTCGATTGGTAATCCATCTGTTATAGCATCTTATGAACCAAAATTGTCACAATGAAAGGCCTCGATTAACAACTCCATCTCTTCACGAGACCATGAACTACAATGCTAGCGATACCAATGATTATAGACATCTTCATCATTGTCTTCAAGGTACATAATCCACTCGCGTGTTCACCGAGTATGACCTCATAGGAATATTCTTTTGGGGGATAGCTAATCCTCAAAGAATACCCCTCCTTTCACGACTACTCTTACCTTGGATACCCTAATGCATTGCAAAAAGAGTATCAAATGCCAGATAATTATCCAATCCCACATTCTGTCTTCTAGGTGAAGACCAGAATGATACGTCTATCTCTCCATCTTAATTAGGGAGGACATACCCATTCCTATCAAGGAATCTTATCAAGCTCCCTCGTATCCAAGGACTTGTCAAGGCTCCCTCTTAGCCAAGGACTTGTCCAGGCTCCTAGGGACTTGCTTCCAAGCTTCTACCAGGTAAGAAACTTATTACCAACTCCCCTCTTAATCAGGGACCTGTAGCAGCAATGATGAAAACACTGAGCTGCTCATGAAGAACTACTTTCTTTGATGACATGAATTTCTTCGTTGTTGAGGAGTCTTCATCTTTGGGATATCTTCATTAGGGCTCAAATCACCCATCACTTTTCATTTTTGTTCGAAAGTGATCCATCAATGTTTCATCTGGTCTACCTTCATATCATGTTGCTTTCCTTCGAACCATGCTTCTTCCAAGGATCTTACATCTTGAAATATGGTTATCAACCTGTGGAAGACATATACTTCCCTTTGGTTGCCTTGAATAAGCTCATCAGATATTATTCAATTATAAATATGAATACTTAAATCAAAATTTACCTTAGTGATGATCTTTCACCATGACATTCTTTTTGTATGCATCAACATCCTTTTTTATCTCCTAAATATATTTATTGTCAAGGGTCTCTATCGTTTCCAGACTTATATTAGAGTCCGCATATCTTCCCTGGAGATCTCCTAGTCATGTCTTCTTGGCTTCCTTGGATGTTGATTGCTTCTTTCCATGGTTGTACTTCCCATGATATCTTCCTTTTTCTTTCTCCACAGTTTTATTTCATTCCCAGGAACTTCCATTGTGCAGTTCCTTGATAATGTACAACCACCTCATATTCCATATGAGGACATATTATGTTGATTTCATCTAGTGTATATCATGCCCTTTTGGCAACTTGTGCATCAAAATAGTTTTTGCTTTATATTTTGATCATACTTCTAAAGATATAAGTATACTACTTGCAACCACATGGCATGACTTCATAGCATCCAATGTCAACATATATATACATGTACCTCATTATTTTCCTTTTGAGTCATCCTACAATAGGTTTCCTTAGAATGAAAGATTTTCATTTTCTTGATCTGCTTCATTAATATGTCATCATATTCTAATCCCAAAATTATGTAAGTTAGAATTCTTGATGAAACCTTTTTCTTTCTTCATAACTAGTGAATCCAAAGAGGATTCCATTAGAAAATATCAACACCTGTTTCCATATTGATTATTGAATGATGACCCTTGATCTAGATGACTGCCTTACATAAATATTGTTTTAAGTGAGGTTCCTAGGAGCCACTTCTTTCATGGCACTCTTTTTGACTGTTGTGGTCTTATGCCTTGGAAGGTTTTATCAACACGATTGCCATGCAAGCTATTATACATTGTCTTGAAACTTCCCTATTTTTGCAGAGAAGTTAGCGTCATGCTAGTGATTAACTTGAAACTGTATTTTAGTGGAAAAATTCACTGTTTTTTGGTGGAATAGTTCATAATTTATTCTGATATTTTCTTGCAAGTGTACTAGTCACGGTGATAAATGTGTGGTTTACTTCAGAGGGTTCTCAGTTCTTTCTAGACACACTTTTCATCATTTGCTTTGAATACTTCTCTAGTGCTTTACCTTCATATTTTATCCCTTGCACAATTGCTCCTGAGGTCCATGTTGTTATGTTTATTGGTTATTTTTGTGGAAACTTTTTCCTAAGGTTATGCAAGGTAAATTCAAATGCAAAAAATACTATTTTACATATTGATATTTGTTCAAGCCATTCTTGTGTGATACTTGAATTTCATAAATCTAGATTTTTATTTCGTTATCTATATTAATATATAAGAACATGCCCATGGATTGTTCATATTTCTCAAACTATGGAGTTGTTCCTTTCCTATTGCATGTTCTTTTATATTGCTATGTTGTGATTCAAATTTATAGTTATGCTTTCCAATTATTCTCCTACGTAGTACATGCTTTGTTAGATTATATCAAAATTTATTCTTATTGTCTTTTTATTATGTATATTGAACATATTATTTCTAGCAACTTTTGATCTTCCTATATTTTCTATTCCTTTGGTGTATCTTTGCACCTTTAGGGGAAATTGCTAGTTTAAAGTATAATTCTTTAAAGGGTGCTAGCTCAATGGAAGAGCACCTACTTTACAAGCAGGAGGTGGGTGGTTCGATTCCATCATGCCCTGATATTCATAGGGAATGAGGATGATCAATTTTTGGTGACACATGATCTTTTGACCATCACTAATGAGCTTATGGTGACATTTTTTTACCCTTACTAAAATATGAAATGGTGACGATCAACGAACGCCACCATATATACGCATCAATAGTGACGACCATTAAAGGTTCGTCACCATAAATCTTGGTTGTTGATATGAAATGGTGAGGGTCATTGTTTTTCATTATAGTAATTATTCGTGATGGGCCTTGATGTCACCAATGAGTTTATGGTGACGGTCAATGAACATCACCATATATATGCACCAATAGTGACGGTCATGAAAAGTCCATCACAAAAAATCATTGTTGTTCATATGAAATGGTGACGGTCATTATCTATCATTATAATCAATATTCGTGACGGACCTTGAATTTCACCACAACACATACTTTTGGCAACGCCACCTTTGGTGACTTTTAGTTTTTTGGTGACGGAGTCTATTGTTCGTCACCATTGCTCATATGTAATGGTGACGGTCACTATCCGTCACTATAAATCATTATTGGCCGTGACGAACCTTGAATGTCACCACAACACCTATACTTTCGGTGACGCCACCTTTGGTGACATTCAATTTTTGGTGACAAAGGCTCTTTTGACCCTCACCAATGAGCTTATGGTGACCATTTTTGCCCCTCACCAATGTCATTTTTTCTTGTAGTGACATGTTAATTTTTGTGTTTGAACTTGAGGCTTCTTCTTTAATGGTCACTCTTCTCTCATTTCTCAGTCTTGATTTTCTATCTATAATGTTTACTTCTACACTAACAACATCTGTTTTCATTCTTTCTAAGGTTATGCATTTCTTTCCCTCAACTAATAAGCCATGTCTATGTCAAATCCATCAGGGAATTTGAGTAGGACAGAATCAGGAGTGGGTTTAATATTTGCAGGGATGGAATTGTAAACACTGTTATATCTAGTGCAGTAGTCTTGGACTGACTCATTAGGAGCTCTTCTCATGGCATCAAATTTCGACAATATCTGGAGTGGATTCTTTTTCTTTTCCCATTTATTTAAAAACACTCTATGAATATAGCTAAATCAGTTACACTACCAACAACAAGACCTTTAAACCACTTCTTAACTTCTCCTGTTAATGTTTATGCAAATAACCTCATTTGAACATCTGAATCATCAATCTCATGGAGTTCAAAGAAATCTGTCATTTTACTAATGTGTTGCTAAGCTGTATAATTGGTAGTGGCATCAAATTATGGTATCTTACTCTGATAGTCTTGAGGCATGTCATGAAGCTGTACTAGTAAGACAAGGGGAGCATACCTAGCAGCCATAGCTTGAAGTTTAGCTTGACTAGGAGGTAAAGTAGAAGTGTTTGGGGTTGAACTGAAAGTGGTAGCTGATGAACTAAAAGCTGTAGTTGAGGTGTTGGGGAATGAAACTAGAATATATGTGGAAATACTAGGGAATGAGGATGATGTGTTTGGAAAATCAAAAGGTGAGCTAGTGGATATAGTGGATGAAGTGGATGGTGGAAATAGTACTCTAGGCTGTAAAGGTAGTCTAGGGATAAATGGATCTATAGATGTATTGGTATTGGAAACTATATATGAAGTAGCAGCATATAGATATGAATCTACAACTGGTATTATGGTGGTATATAACTGTGAAACTAAAGGCTTAGTGGTATATGCTAATAATTGAGCTAATTCAATGGCTTCATCAATATCTTTGAGAATAGCAGTATTAATTTCTTCAACTTTAGTCTGATATTCAACTTTCTTTGATTTAGATTCTACTGTAATATTTTTATGTTTTGTTTCCAAGAATGAAATAAAAACAAGGTCTAAAACAACAGTATAAAGATCACTTTCAGATTGAATTCTAAACAAAGAATGTTCAATTTCAGATCAAAATCTATATCTTGCAAACTTACTAACTCTTGTGGTAATGAATTGACTTTTATTAATGACACTTCATCTTCTAAATTTTCTATCTATTTTTTTTTTCCAATTCAGTCTGGGTTGTCTACTATAACATCAGGTTTAGGATCCGGGTTAGACCTGGTATAGTAAATTTTCCTAGAAGCCAGAATTACAGTTTTTCAATAATCACAACTAGTTAAACAATCTTAAAGGGAAAATGATGATAAAAATGATTTCCTTTAAGGCTTGTTTAACAACTAGGGATTGGTTAGTTCCCCAGTATGGTCGCCAGTAATGTTATCACTCTAGTAATTCTTTAGTTGTGAGTTTTTTTATTTTATTTAAGAAAACTAGAGGTAACCACAGACCAACTTTTAAACTTTAGGATCTAGCCTTCCTAGAGTTCAGAGAGGGCTCTCTCTATAAAATTTAACTTTGTTTGATTGGTAAATATAGGCTAGTTATGAATGTGCAACTTTGGTTTGGTTTTGATTGATTTGGTGGGAAAAAATTAATTGAAGGGATGGATAGTGGGAAATCTATTTGTCCATTGGGCTAAGGAGTCAAAATCAAGCAAACAGTACTGTGATCAAGGCCAAAAAGTGAAATGTTTTCAGGGAAAGATAGATAACCCTTGAAGATCTTGGAAAGTTGTTTTGTAAGGTGGTATGATTGGGATAAAGGGAAATTAAGGATCCTTTGATTCGGAAAAAGGCAGTAGTAGGTAGAGGTCAAATGAGAGAGGGAGTAATTAAGGGTTCCCTACACTGGAAATCAGAGGAAAACATAGAAATGATAACTAGTTAAAAACACGGTGCTCTTAACAAATCCTGTAGTAATACTCCTAGTTATTCATTCAAATTTAGAACAAACATAGATGGATGCATGTAACAAAGAAAGAAAACAATGACAAGTAAGGAAATAATTCACTCCAAATAGCTTATCACAGGAATCCTGAAGTATGATGCCAATTGGTTTGATCCAGCTTGCTACTCGAAATTTGACACACAAAAGCTTTGAAGTCCAACAAAAATCACTATAAAAATCTCCAGCAATTTATTCCACCCAAAATACTTCTAAAGATGAAGTATTTATACATAGTTCTTTACAAAATATCCTAGAATTCTTCTAGGAATTATCTAAGGGAAATCAAATATATTTACAACAATAACAAATCAGCAAGTTGTCCTATCTATTCAAAAGAAATAGAAACTACTTTGAGGATAAGATGCCGCTGGCTGCCTTGGTGTCCATCCTTGTTGGCCTTAGATATATATATATTTTTTTAGAATCTGATCTACCTTGTCTAATACTCTTTCTCTGATTCTCTTTATTCAGTAATACTCTCTAAACTTTGATACTCTTTTAACCATAGTCAAAACTGTTTACTGTTGTAAAAATATGTTTTGGTTGTAAATCAGTAAACAATTTTCCTCCTTTCATCTGTCTGTCTTTTTATCTTTCATAATAAATCTGTGAGTGACTGCCAATCCTCATTTTTAGGAATTTGTATCTTTTTTAATTTCCTGAAGTTTTCATCAGCTTTAGTGTATCTAGCAAAAGTTGGCTTGATGACAAACAAGTGTTTGATCTCATGCTATAAATAGAATAAGTCTTAAAAAAAATTTAGTAAGAGCTTTCCTGTTGGAATGCCTTGTCCTTGTGGTTTATTTGCCTGTTCTTTAGCAAATTCTCTAATATTTTTATCATAATCATTCTGAGGCATTAGTTTATCATTAATGACCATAATGTCAGGCAATCCTTTTTGCCATAGATTTGTAAACTTGACCATAAACCTGGTTATGGCAGTATTCATATTCTCACACTTTTCTTCGAGTTCCTTCATTAGATTCTTCTTTGTAGTAACTTTCCTAATTTCTAGGATAGTTTTAGTCCTATCAGTAATCTTGAGTTCTTATAAATCTTGTCTGTTTTTGCTGTTAAGGAAAGTGATCAGCCTTAAAGCTTGCTCTGGTTTATCAGCCAGTTTAGTTTGAGTCTTTTGAATTTCTGCTTGGGATGCTAGTAATAACTCTCTCTATTCAAAAATTACCTAAATTGAAGGCCACACATCATGGATGGCTTCAATGATATTGTTCCAAAGGTAGTTTTTGATGTATAATATTTTCTCCTTTAAGGTTAACTCCTTTTGCAGTTTCTTCAATTCTTCATAAAGTCTGATGGCATTTTGCTCACGTGTTTTTGCATTTATCTAAGCCAATTTGTTTGAATTCTCAAGATTTTCTACCATGTTTTTCAACCTGTTAATCTCACTTGTCTTAGAGACATTTCTTCCATATCTTTCACTACTTTTTTGGCCTCATCTGTAGGATGAAATGTTGTTGTGGATGACTTAGCAGCTGATGTGGTGGATGAAGTCACTGGCACTGCAGTAGCCAGTGGAACTTTGGGTGCCAAATCTTCAGCTAGAGTTGAAGGCACAGCTGTAGTGACCATGGGGATAACCATAGATGGCTCTGGTACTTTCATTGTTTCCTTTTCATGGACTATTTTCTCCATTTGAATCTCCATCTCCTTAATATGTCCTGTAAGTTGAAAGATGATGTTCATCATGTCATAATTTTCATTCTGTTCCTGTATGATTTCTTTATCCTGGGGATGTTCACTTGAAGGAAGTTTAAGCTGTTTCCTCAAGGCTGCAATGTCCTCATTCTTTTTCTTTAATAACAATTTTGTTGCATTAACATTTGCAGGGTCATATCCCATTTTAATTACCAATTATTCTAAGGATTTAATTCTGAGATCCTTAGCATATAATGAAGCTATATCCAATTTCATCTAGTCTTTCATATTTTTGATATTTTTCTCAAGTTTCTGAACACTCATGGCTTTTTTTGTAACAGTGGAATACAACATCTCTGAACTTTTCCTGTGAAACTCTATTTGATCTAATTCATGAACACTGTCTGCTGATACTTCTAGATCAAATTTATTATAGTCAGCAAATGTATTTGGAACTGGTACTGTGGGCTGCAATACTGACATGATCAGCTTTTTTCTTGAGAAATCAAAATTTGATAGGAATCTGTTTGGTTACCTGGTTTTTGTTTCAAAAACTGAGAATAAATTTCAGTTTTGATCTCTTCATTCTTGGACTTAATTTGTTTGTACCTTTCCCTGATGTCTAGATCCTTTTCTTCAGTTGTTTGTGATGATGAGGCTTCCATGCTCTATTGTCTTTCTATCAATTTTTCATCTTCAATATTAACTTGTTCTTCATTTTGATTCGTGGTGATTGATTCATTTATGATGGTTGTAGCAGTATCAATATTTGTCTCTGGTGTAGCTGTATCATCTATATCAATTCTCACCTTTCCTTTACCAAATGAACTTAACTTAGGCCTTTTGCTATATATCAACTTGAATTTAGTTTCAGTTATAGTTTCTGCAATATAGGCACCTTCTTCCCTTTAGTGGATTTTTCTGGTTGATTTGCAGTCTCCAAAGTGTGACTAGTATCACTTTTGCTTATTGTGTTGGCAATATGATGCAGAGTGTTGTCCTTGATGGCAACCCACTTGATGAAGATGATGGAAATCTACTTAATGAAGTTGTTCTTGATGCTTGATGAGTTTATTAATGATGTAAATCTGATGTTCTACAAGTAGCTCAGAAGGTGCAGAAGAAAGAAATATCAGTATGTGCAAGAGTAATGATGAAAAGTGTATGTCACTAGGCATACGCGGGTTTGCTTAGGCGAAGTAGCGTATGCATGTGGGAAATAACGTGCCAAGTCGCGTATGGTCAAAAGCGCTCTAAATATGTAAAACTAGGGGTAAATACCATGGTATTGACCCATTGTATTGAGTAATGATTCGACTATGTGATCCCGTCCAGGAATACCATTGGAAGTAATGTGGTTTTGGCTCATGGTATTGACAAAGGCTAAATCTATATAAGGAGAATAAATTCATTGTGCAAAGAGAGCAAGATGCCTGGGTTTGAATGAATACTTCACTCTGAAGTATGTCTGAATGGAAAGGGTAACTGTTTGATGCTAGATCTGAATCTGTGATGCACCTATGAAGAAAATGATGAAGAAGGGAATCTAGATCTGAAATTTATTTGTATTTTCTAGATCTTCTTATGGAATGACTAGATCTGTGATCTGACGAATATGTGCTAAAGTAAAGAATGAAGATCTGAGCTATTTTGGAAAGCCCTAAAATGTTTGAAGATGTATACGCATGTTCGTCGTAGAGGAAGCACGTATATATGCGGTTTTGCTGAAGAAAAAGTGCGTATGGGTTGTGCAACTAGCTCTGTAATATGTGCAGATGTATACGCGGGTTGATGTGATTGGAAGTGCGTATATATGCGTTATCAGTGAAAGGAAAGCGCGTATGCAAACTAGGGTTTGCTGAAGTATGGGGTATGAAATGTCTGATCTGTTCTGCTGTGTTACTGTTATCTGTATTCTACAGTTCTGGGTTGTCTGAATTGATAAGTATCAGTTTTGATGTATGATTGAGCTTAAATGTGTGGGTTGGGTCCAGTCTGAAAATATGATGAAAAGTGGCCTACAATTTGTGCTCTATTGAAGTTGTTGGATCCAGTGTGAAAATTGATGAAACGTGGTCCATAGAAGTGCTGAGGGTTGTAGCCTTCAGTCAGGGGGTTGTAGCTCCCTTCCAGGTGAGGCTGGTAAACGAGATCAGGGGGTCGTAGCTCCCTTCCAGGAGAGGCTGGTAAACGAGAGCAGGGGTTCGTAGCTCCCTTCCAGGAGAGGCTGGTAAACGAGCGCAGGTGGGTGCCTGCGTGCTGGTAGGAGGCTGCGCCAGCACATATGTTGTAAGATGTTTTCTCTATAATAAAATATTGAAGGCTGAGCAACTGCAGTGATGGTTTTCTCCCGACTTGGGTTTCCACCTAAAATCCTGGTGTTCATGTGTGATTCTTATGTGTGATGGTTTATTCTGTTCTTACTGCACATGTTTACTGTTTATAGAACATCTAATGAATGAATGATGGAATGATATAAGTGAAGAATTAATGGCATAATTAGATCTCTGTGTATACGTGAGTTTTATGAAGGATATCCGCGTGTATACGCTAGTTGGCTTCAGCAAAGTAGCGTATGGGTTTTAGAGCATGAAAAAGTAAAAATTTTTAGTTTTCCCTAAATACTGATTCACCCCCCCTCTCAGTATTTTTCCCAACAATTGGTATCAGAGCAGGTCCTTCTGCAGAAGCTTGATCGCTTGAAGGAGATCCGTCGCAATGGGAAGTCAAGAAGGAGTAATGTCTATAAAGCCACCTCTATTCAATGGAAGTAATCTGATATTCTGGAAGGTACGTACAAAAGCATATCTGCAAAGTCTTGGTGCAGATGTATGGGAAATCGTGGAAGAAGGCTATCAATATCCGGCAAGTATTCCTACTGATGCGGCTGAAAGAAAGAAGTATGAAATCAATGCCAAAGCAGTGAATGTCTTATTGGGAAGCATGTCTGAACCAGAATTTGCTAAAGTGATGCAGCTAAATTCAGCAAAAGAAATATGGGACAAAATCATTCTGAGCTATGAAGGAGATACAAAGGTAAAAAGTGCAAAACTCCAAACTCTCAGAATTGAATATAAAAATTTAAGGATGCATAGTGATGAGAGTATTGCCAGTTTCTTTTTACGTCTAGATGATATTGTAAATCGTATGAGAAGTTTGGGTGAAACCATAACCGATACTACTCTGGTGGAAAAAGTCTTAAGATCTTTGACTTCAAGATTTGAATCTAAAGTATCAGCTATTGAAGAAAGGCAAGATCTGCAAACTCTTACTATTGTTCAATTACATGGTATCCTGACTGCTTATGAAATGAGACAAGGAGGTCCCTCTCAAATCAAAGAAGCTGCTTTTAAGGCGTGTGCAAAAAGAAAAGACAAGGAAGATGTCAAGGAATCAGATTATATATCCGAAGAAGAAGAAGCAAATTTTGTGAGAAAACTTCAACTAGGAACTGGAAGATTCAAAGGTAAGCTCCCCTTCAAGTGTTTTGATTGTGGAAGAGTTGGTCATTATGCTGCTAAATGTCCTTATAGAGAAAATCATGATAGAGGGAAACAATTTGAAAAGGGAAAGAGTTATTATACAAATGAAGATAATGATGAAGTATCTAATGAGGATAAAGAAGATTCTGACAAATATCTGCTAGTGCTCATGGCAAAGAAGCAAAAGAAGAAGGCTACTCAAAAGGAGACATCTCAGAAAACATGTGCAGCAGAAAATGAAGAAGAGGAAACAGGTATTGATTTTTGTTCTTGTGATTCACTTTCTTATGCATGCAATGGTGAAGATAGTAAAAGTAACAGTATAAGTCTAGAAGCAAATCTCAAGACCAATGATGAAAGAAATGATTGGAATCAATTTCATAAGAGAGAATCCATCTACAAAGATATGATCTCTAGAATGAATGAACAGAAAGAAATACTGAATGGACAGATAGACAAGTATCAAAAGATGTATGTTTATGCAACCAATCGAAGTGAAAATCTTGAAGCAGAAATCATCTCTCTCAAAGAAGATCTGGAAAAATCAAATAAGAAGAATGAAGGACCCCTACCATTTGAAAAGGAAGGAATTGAAGCAGAAATCATCTCTCTCAAAGAAGATCTGGAAAAATCAAATAAGAAGAATGAAGAGCTGCTACAAACATGTGAAGAAAACGAAAATTGGTTGAAGGAATAAATTTTAAAATTGAATGATCAAGTAGAAGAAGGAAAAAGGGTCGAAGAAAGCATGAAGAAGCAATGCCAAAAATTGGAGGTTGAGGTAAACATTCTCAAAGGTAAATTAGAAGAAAAGGATAAATTCTTGAAAGGGTTTCAAGATAGTACTGAGTTACGGACAATATTCTTAGTAATCAAAGGTCTCCTGCTATTAAACTTGGTCTTGGTTTTCATGAAACTGTTAAAGGAGAATCTAGTTCACAAGGAAGTGCTAAAGATTCAAAGGACATCAATGCAAAACCTGAAGTGCTGAAAGAAACAAAAGATCAACTGACAATCATGAACTCTCAAAGGAAATCATTCAATAATGTTGAATGCTTTAAGTGTCATAATTATGGGCATGTTGCAGAAAATTGTAGAAGCAGAATGTTTCAGTCACATACAAACAGATTCTACTCAGAAAGGTACTCTAGTTTCTTCAAAGGATATTGTTTTTCATGTAACAAGTATGGTCATAAAGCAGCTGATTGCAATAGAAGGAAGAATAGAGAAACACACTATGATCCTTATGCTTACTTCTCTGGTCACATGAGATGCTATGCTTGTAACAAGTATGGACATGTGGAAAAAGAATGCAGAATGAATAGATATGAGAAATTGGATAAATTCCAGCACACAATTAGAAAGTTCAAGAAAATTTGGAAAAAGAAGGAGGACCGGTCAGAAACGTAGGGAATACTGACCCTACAGCAGTCATCCGCTTCTAAAGCTTACTTCTCTTATTGACTGCAGGAATGATGTGAGATACATTATGGGAATTAGTAATGTATCATCACAGGGGGAGCAATGTATGATGATTCTCATGGTTGGTTTGGTTATTCTGGTTATGTTTATTTTTGACAGAACATCTGATGTGAAGAAGACAGGTACAGGTGGTACAAATTCAGGGGAAGATGAAGGAATGCGAAATTTTCAGTGTTTCACTTTCCATACGCGGGTTCGGTGAACTAAAGTTGCGTATACACGCGAGTTTCAACAGACACAGTCGCGTATGCATTGATGTTAAGAGAATTGGTATGACAGCTGAAGATCAGGAGCACATTTTCAGGGGGAGCATCAGTCTGACTATTAATGATTGCTTTATTAACAGTATATCAGCTTATTTATCAGTTCTAAATGATGATGACATGATACATGGTTTCTTATGTTGAAGACTATGGATGAGCCTGGATTGCTTATTTACACATGGATGAGATGGAAGTCTTATGATTCAGAGATACAGACAGATTATGCAGAGATTGTTTCTGATGGCTTGCTGTTGAAGTTGTTCAGGTTGCACAAACTAATGAGGAGCCTTGGTCGTATAGAAAGGAGACTTGGATGCATATTTTCAGGGGGAGCATTGGTCTTGCTGAGTGTAATGCATTGTTGGCATTATGATGGTTCTGAAATATGATCTCTCTCTTGAGGTCTTTCTGGAATTGGTCATGAAAAGTCATATTTGTAATTTGATGAAAAGGTCTTGTTGAAGACCTATGATGTAAAATTGTAATAATCAGTCATGTAAGGACTTGTTCAATTTGTAAACCCACTTGGTTGGGTAGCTGAGTCAAAATTTGTAAACCCACTTGGTTGGGTAGTTGAGTTGAAATATGTAAATCCACTTGGTTGGGTATTTGAGTCTCATATGTAAATCCACTTGGTTGGATCTTTGATGTAAGTATGAGTCCTTGGTGATAGGAAGGTCATAGAGTCATGTAATTCATTAAAAAAAAAAAAAAAAAATGTTTGAAGATTCAACATGAACTCAGGGGGAGCATGGTCACTTCAGTGTACATCAGATCTGCAGAACGCTTCTTTCTACATGAGGAGAAAAAAAAAAAAAAAACCTTGTGTTGGTTTTGATCCGTCCTTTGCCCTTGATGTCAAAGGGGGAGAGTGACATGGTGTTTTGATAAGGGGGAGAATATCATTATGCTTAATGTATCTATCTACTATAGTGATCAAACACCATCATGGTTGCCATCAAGTCCAAAGGGGGAGATTGTTGGCAATATGATGCAGAGTGTTGTCCTTGATGGCAACCCACTTGATGAAGATGATGGCAATCTACTTAATGAAGTTGTTCTTGATGCTTGATGAGTTTATTAATGATGTAAATCTGATGTTCTACAAGTAGCTCAGAAGGTGCAAAAGAAAGAAATATCAGTATGTGCAAGAGTAATGATGAAAAGTGTATGTCACTAGGCATACGCGGGTTTGCTTAGGCGAAGTAGCGTATGCACGCGGGAAATAACGTGCCAAGTCACGTATGGTCAAAAGCACTCTAAATATGTAAAACTAGGGGTAACTACCATGGTATTGACCCATTGTGTTGAGTAATGATTCGACTATGTGATCCCGTCCAGGAATACCATTGGAAGTAATGTGGTTTTGGCTCATGGTATTGACAAAGGCTAAATCTATATAAGGAGAAGAAATTCATTGTGAAAAGAGAGCAAGATGTCTGGGTTTGAATGAATACTTCACTCTGAAGTATGTCTGAATGGAAAGGGTAACTGTTTGATGATAGATCTGAATCTGTGATGCACCTATGAAGAAAATGATGAAGAAGGGAATCTAGATGCAAAATGTGTTGTATGAATATATGGACAACCAGATGTAGATACGACGAATACGTAAGTAAGAATAGAAAATTTGTTTTGAAAGCCTAAAATGCCCGAAGATGTATACGCATGTTCGTCATAGAGGAAGCCCTGCATGATGAGTTTTCTTTGAAAGAAAAACGCGTATAGGTTGTACATGTCTTTAGAGCTCTACCCAAAATCATCACGGATTGATGTAGTTGGGCAACGCCTACGTGGTATCGATGAAAAGAAAACGCGTATACAGGCTTCAGTTTAACGGGATATAGGTATAGGTATACGATACGATATGTACATTATTCTTTGCTTTATTTCTACCTTAGGGTTATGGAAAAATACGTCTCGGTTTTAGTACCTGGGGTATTCATCTGGGTTGGGTCAGGGTGAAAATGTGATGAAAAAATGCTTGGTTTGTCACTCTATACAAGTTATTGGATCAGTGCAAAAATTGATAGGCAATGGTCACTTGAAATGTGAGGTTTGAACGCAGGTGTTGGAGGTTATCGCTCGCCCAGGAGGTGGAGGCTGATAAGCGGATGGTCTTGGCTCCACTCGAGAAGGCTGGTAACGAGAAGCGGTCGTGTCCTTCCGAGAAGGTAGTGGCCGCGGTGGGTGCATCGCGGCGGTGCCAGCCCTCAGGATTGTGAATGTTTTCTCTATTAAATATTGAAGGGCGGACAACGGCGACGGTAGTTTTCTCCCGGAAACTTGAGTTCCACCTAAAATCACCGAGTGATCGCGGCTATGCTGTGTCGAAAATGGGTTTACTATGGTAAAACGTGTTTATGGGTTTATTGAACATCTAATGAATGAATGATGGAATGATATAAGTGAAGAATTAATGGCATAATAAGATCTCTGTGTATACACGAGTTTTATGAAGGATATCCGCGTGTATACGCTAGTTAGCTTCAGCAAAGTAGCATATGGGTTTTAGAGCATGAAAAAGTAAAAAGTTTTGATTAAGTCCTAAATACTGATTCACCCCCCCCCCTCTCAGTATTTTTCCCAACATATTGCATCTATAATGGTATTTTCAGTCCACTCAATCTGATTTGCAACTTTTTCTATCTCTGGTTTTGCTTCATGAATGAAAGGGGTTAACTTACATTTAACCCTTAGTTTACTCAAGACCCCTTGTGGATCATAAGTCCAAGGAAAAATTTCTTCAAATTTGTATTCCAATAGTTTCTTAGCTGCCTCTTTTTTTGCATCCCTGTGATTGCAAATGAATGACCCTATATGATTTTTTAATTTGAACTAAGTTTTCTTTTTAGCTGCCATGAAATTTATAGAATTGGAATTTAGGATCTGCCTAATATACTCCAAGGAAAATATCCTCATTGAAACATGCTTGGGTAACTTGTAAGGTAACAAGTTTGACCCAAATACTCTGATCTCAGTGTATTTTTCATATAAGTACCAGTCACCAACCTTATTCTACTCTGAAAACTACAATATCTTTTTCATTTCTTCATCTATCCTTGGCTGCTCTGTTTTTGTTAACATTGTGATCACTGGATGTAGGAATAACTCTGAAAGCTCTGCATATGTGAAATCTGCATGCTCTTTCCAGAGCAATGTAGTCCAAAAAATGACAGATAGAGGATTTCCCTCTATGTCAAGATTTTGAAGAGTAATTGGAAAATGATCTGATTGTAACTATAAGAACATATGGAAAGGAAGGAAGTGTATCTGAACACTCCTTCAATTAGAAAATTGATCAATTGATAATGAATATTATCTGCAATGAAACCAGCATAATCAAAGATTACTGATGGGGGTTGACCTGGAGTAAAAGTGGATAAGAAACCCAAGATGGATTCATCAGTGTGTTTATCAGGAAAATATCCTAGGATGAAGGAAAGCATGGAAATCACATGTCTTTATCTTTCTGGGAATTTGGCAGTAGAATATGGGGGATTAAATTTAGGAATTTCTACATGTGAGGGCATGAATGTCTGGAAAATCATGAATCTCTTGGGAAAATCTAGGCCAATATACAACTTGGTAAGGGCCTCTATGGATAAAGGAACTTCTTGAGGATCAGGCTGAAGCTGTAGCATCTGGTTAATTGATTCAGCAGTGATGGTGAAAAACACTTCTTTGTTGGAATTTACAATGGCTCTTTGCTCAGGCACATAATATTGTTGGCATAACCTAATGACTTCCTGGAATGGGTGAGTTAATGGGACAACATATTTGGGCAAGCGAGATTCCCAAATATGGACTTCTTCTTCATTATCTAAGGACTTCTCATAGCACCAATTATGAATATCTAGCAGGTTAAATTCAACAATGGGATCTGCTATCTTATCATCAATATCAGCTAGTGGAATGTGCTCAACATCTACAACAGGTGGTTGAAGAGGATTTACAACTCTGGCATTCTTTGAAGTCATGGCAGGGGTTGGTTTAGGCACTTTGAAACTTTCAGGATTGCTAGAGCTCTGCTTTTTAGGCATTTTGGCTACTTTCTGCAAGTTTAGATAGTTTGCAGAAGTATTTTTACTTTTAGCAGAGGCTTGTTAGATAAAATAGGAAAAGTATGGTATTTTATTTTTAATTTGGATCTTCAATAGGATTTTCAGGCTTTTGAACTAGTTTTAAACAAGAAACAAGGGTTTCCTGAGTCTTTTACTGAGAAATTGGGTTAAAATTCTTTTGAAATGGGTTATAGAGGCTTAGGATATCTTCAGAGGTTTTTTGGTTTGATTTGGTGCTTGAAATAGTTCATAAAATTGTAAAAAACTCGTAAATTCTCTTAAAAATAGTATATTTAGTAAAACAGGGTTTTTGCAGAAAATTTAACAGGGTTTGGCCTGTTTTTTGGGCTTTTTGACAGGTTCTTTAATTGGTTTTTAAGCTCTAAATGTAATGGTACTTTTAATAAATATTTTCAGATTTAGAACAGGTTCAAATTTTCAGAGAAATACTTGTTATATGCAGGTATAAGGTTTCGAGGAATTTTCTGAGGTTTTGAACAGGTTGAATGGTTTTCTTCCGATCTTTAGAGAAATTCTGAGCTTCTCAATGGTCTTCTATGTCTGCAGGTTGGGAATTTGCAGGCTCTTGGCTTGAAAAAGGTGTAAAAAGCTGGTTTTTAACAGTCGGGGGCTTATACAAAGTTTATGCGTAGTAGTAGTGGAATTGAACACATTTTGTAGAATTTTTATTAAGCATATTTATGGCTTAACAATGCCAACATTTAATACAGGTCAAATTAGGCGGGAATGGTGGTTTCGGGGTTCAATAGATCAAAGCAGGAGTGGTTATCATGCAACATTTGGGCAGTAAGTAGTTTTGGAGCAAACTCACGCGATCCAATGGGAATCGAGCACATGAATGAGAGAGGAAATCATAAAACCGCCCATTTCGCGCAGACATGAGCTAGGAGTGACTGCGCATATTTTATATGCGGTATTGGTTTCTATCCATCAGATCTAGGGTTCGAATGCGAATAGCCTAGATTGATTGGGAAGTTGCATTGGAATAGGGGAGTGGGACCAGGGTCGTTATATGTGGCGGGGTTAAACTTTAGAATTTAATAAATAAGCTTTTAATCAAAGTCTAAAACTGATTTATATGGTTAGGCGATAATATTATAACGTATGTTTCAACCTTTTTAAAACATTTATGAAATGTTTCAACCATATATAAGTGGGTGTGGTTTAATATTTTATAGTTTTTTGAACGCTTTTGACAGCTATTTTAAAACTATAGGGGGTGGGGATTATTTTTTTTAATGATAGATTTAGACCAATGGCATAGTAGGGTGGGGTTTTATATTGTGCATGTGGAGTATTAAACATTGTTCTAAACTTTAAAATAGAGGGTTTATGGGTTTATTAAAAATAAAGGGTTTTAAGTGGGAATAGTTAGGGATTTAATAAAATAAGTTAGGAGTTAATATGAAAAAGGGATAATGTAATGAATGAAAATACATTTTAACTCTAAGTAAAGTGAAAAAATAAAGTATTGGTTGTCTTTGTTGTATTAATTCACACTTTAACTTAGGATAAATGCATTTTGAGGGTTTATGAATGATTTTGAAAGGGAATGAGATTAGTTATTTAGGGTTTCACTTTTACTAAGTAAAAATGGGTTTTTACTTAGGAAAAAGGGATTCTGATTTATGAATGAAGGGTAAATGATGATGAATGTGGGTCTAGTGTGGGAATTCAATATTTTTAACTAACCAGTCATCGAGCCTTGGGTCCGGTCCCAAAAAAGGTCAGAGAAATGATTTGAGCCTTTTTGACTGATAGTTTAGAACACTGAATATTTGGAGGGGAGGGGAAATTAGTGATTTTTGCCCGATGATACTTTATTACATGCTTGCTCAACTAATTTATACCTACCCATCTTTATTTCTAACATTTTTACTTCATTTTCATGGATGCATTTAGGCTTGTAACCCTAAAACATTTTTATTTCAAAGCATAAAACTATCTAAGTCTACCTTATTTCATCCGAGGGCTCAGATTAAACTGTTGAGCTCCTCTTTATTCTCTACTTATCTACTGATTTGTCAAGTTTAAACTTGTTTTACATATCTATATTCTCTATATAAAACATAAAATTGAAAGTATGAAAAGTTAAGATTAAATTGTTTAATTGATCATGGATTATGGCATTTATTGACACTCTGCACATATCTATATTCTCTATATAAAACATAAAATTGAAAGTATGAAAAGTTAAGATTAAATTGTTTAATTGATCATGGATTATGGCATTTATTGACACTCTGCACATAATCATTATTCTTGCAGTAAAAGTAAAGTAGTGACATTTGGACTTGCTCACTTTCAGGTCTTATTTCATCTTTTTTTTTTTGGGTCTATATTTTTCTAAGTCCTTTGACCTTTCTTTTAGGACTTATTACCCTCTTTTGGTTTTTTTTTTATTATTTTTCATTTTTTCAAAGTATGGGAAAACAACTTGCAGAAAGAAAGGTATGTATATATTTACAAGACTTATCAAAGTCAATTCAAAATTTATGAACCCTATTATTATAGGACCCTAACACTAGGCTCACGAACTCATCCTCTGCAATGGTAACACCAACACTTCTAATCTCATCCGAACATTGAGTGAACTTGGTCAAGTACTGTAGTATTGTGTCACCCTTCTCCAACTTGATTTTTCTGAGCTTTTCCTTCAACGCCATCTTCCTATGGTCGCTTATGTTCTAAAACAAATATGTCAAGGCCTTCCACATAGCATATGGAGTTGTATTTCCATAGAGGTTTGAAACAATATGATCTCAAACTCCGTCCAATAGAATCCTTCTTTCCTTTGCTACATTCTTCTTCCATGATTCCAGATTTTGAACATCTGTTGCTATGGGCCTAGGAATATCACTATCTATGAAATCCTTAAGCTCATTGTCTTCCAAAACTACTTCCATCCTATCCTTCCAACATATGTAATTCGAACTACCCTCAAGGGCATATTCAAATCTCAATCCAAAAAAAGGCATCTTGATCTTGTTGCAGGTCTTGAAGAGTAGATCTGCAAATTCGATTCACCTCTCAAAACAAACTCGTATTCTTCTCGATAGTGATCCTTGCTTCGATACCATGTAGATTCAAACTGATATTTGTAATATGCTAAAAAAATCACTTGAATCCACTCTACAAATTGTGGAAATCAATTATGATCGCAAAATCACATGAACAAGAAAGATAAAGAAGTTCAATCGCACAACACAAAGATTTATCTGGGGAAAGCCTCAGCTAAAAACCCTGCTATTTGTATATTGCATAAGTAAAATAATATGAGAACAATACAATTCTTCTCTTAGGCTTGAGATCTCTCTGCATTATCTCTGTTTTTCTCATTGATTCCTAGGTAATCTTGGTTTAATACTTAACCAACTTATTGGCCTTAGGGATCCCTATTTCCTTGCGTAATTTCCTAGGGAATTAGGCGTCAATTAACAAGGAAATTTTGTAATAATATTTGTGCAATACATCAATGATATTCCTCTGAATCCATGCACCACCTGTACAATTCTTTGAGTATACAACTGATAGTACACTTCCCTTTAACTCCAATCTCAACTGGGTATTTCTCAAAACTAACATGCATGAGTTATTTTTGAGTGAATTATCAGTTATCTTATTGATCACTTCATGTGAATTAAATCCAATTTAATTCATTTGACCTCTCACTAGTTCCTCCATTATTTAGAACAAGTTAAACTAATTTTAACTCAAATAAATTAAGTTAACTAATTACAACTCAAAATAAACTCTAACTAGCCCCCGTAAAACTTAGACAACACTCTACATGCCTCCCATTATTCTCTCAACTTGAATTAACTGAACTAACTAAGTCTTCCTAACTTAGTTAAATCGTACAAGCTGTCATGTGATGTAGAATTACAATTTAATTCTAATTTCATTAACGAAACATTAAAATAGAAGCCTCTTCTTGTTTCCATTTTCAATATTTCTTGTTGCAAATTTCAACAATCTGATGAAATTCTCATTGTATAATCCTTCAGAGAAATCCTTGCCATTTGGACCATAATTCATGATTGTAGATATGTCATTGGCTATGGCTAGTGTCCCCTTAGAGGAAAAAATAATTTTTCACAGGCAGTCAGGAGAGATGATTTATAGTGAGCTGAGCAAGGGAGCCTTAACTACCATCAAGGATAATAAGTCATTAGAGAAAGTTGCCACTAAATTAAAACAAGAAAATCCAATTCAAGAGACCTTTATTTGTACAATGAAGGCTTCAAGGAACCGGTTGTAAAATTGGGGGTGTACCTAAATGATAAGGTTACCATAGATGTCATTCTTCAAGGCTCACAGTTTGAGATTCAATCATTGAGGCAACAACATAAAATGTTTGCATCGGAACATGTGCAAAAAAAGGAGTTGGCCCTTGTATAAAGTGAGAAGGAGATCATGGAAAAAGAGATAATAGAGAGAAATAATGAATTGGTGTCTCTCAAATTAAAATTTACAGAGCTTCAATAGAGGATTGATTCTCACATTTGTGTTGTGATTGTGCCAGACAATCCACAAAATCCTATTGAGAAGTTGATCAAGGCTCTCACTTATTTTCATCTATCAAAGAACGAGCTCAAGAAAGTACATATTTACTTGGAAAAAATTAAATACTTGCTTGCAAATAAGGAGAAACAACTCGAGTCGACCTAGGCAAGTGTATAACAAATTAACAATAAATTTCAGGTGGCACAAGATGAAATTAAAGCGTTGAAGAATAGGTTGAAAGAGAATATGTCCATTATTGAATCTAGGCAACTAAACTGGGATGCTATTATTTCTAAAATGAATAAAATATGGGATCATATGAAATTAGTTGTAGAAAAAAAGTCTACAGTGAAAAATATCAAACTCTCCATCCTCTCATCCAAGGATGAGGATGCTAAAAATCCCAGGACTGCAGAAAAATTCATCAGGTTCCTCAATGAAAAATCAGCTAACGACCTGAGAGAAATGGATATCATTGATAGGATAGGTATAATTATTAAATATTCGAAGATGATTTAGAAAAAGGAAGCAAGGGAAAAAGCTGAGGAATGTGTGAATGACTTGGGAAAACTAGTAACAACATTTAATTCCAATTTTGATCTGAGAACTAAAGCAAGATTTCCTAGTTATTGGGCATTTAAAGAGAACATACTACCATGGGATCAGTATGAGAAACTGTTGGTTAAGGCCAATAACAAGGTGGACTCATCACCTGAAAATTTTCCTACTCTCAACAACACAACCATGGTGAATTATCTACAGAGAGATTGCAGCTACCATATTTAGTGAAAACCTAGTTCGTTGCTAAGTCTAATTAGACTGAACTTACAATTTTGAGGATGGCCTACAACCATCTCATTCACATTCCTACACCAAATCTAGTATTATGGCAGAAATATGAGCAATTCCTTAATCCACCACGAATTCGAACAACGGATATTGGGTCCACCTAAAGATATCAAAGGAGTTACTAATGAAGATATTTTCATCTAGGAATCATGGAATTTTCATGTCATTTCTGAAATTTTTGTCAATATTTTATTTTCAAGAAGAGAATCAAATATGTTATGTAATAATTAGGACAACTAGACAAGTTGCCTGCTTGCACAACTAAATAGTTAGATATTTGTTGTTTCTAGGATATTTTTTAACTGTCCTTGTTATTTTTTCTCCTTATAAAAGGGGAGAAAGGTTGATTAGTAATGGTTCTATTTTTCTGTTCCAAAGGTTGTAAATGCTCTGTAAATTTTCCAAGTTTTGAATCCATGAAAGGTATATCATTTTGAATATTAATGAAGAAGTTTCCTAGTGATTCCAAGCATTGAGATGTGAAGTATGTGTTTGTATATTTGTTTATTGTTTCATATGCATTTCTTTCCTCCTAGAAATTGTGTAATTTTAGTTGTTAGATTCAATCTTAAGTTATAGATTTACCTAGGTTGGCTTATGGTAAATGGTACATGTAATGTGTGGGATTGAAGGCCTTAAAATGCGCTCCATGATTTCATCATTTCATCTCTTTAGTTTAATCCATTATTCTATTGGGATTTGGTGCATAGGATTATATGTTCAACCCTCTGCACTTAGTCTCTTTTCTTTTATTTCCTATTTGACATGTACTACAAAATAACTGAAACTACATTCTCTGTGTGTAGGCCACCAGATCTAAGCATTAACTCTTTGGAGTGACATACTTTCTGTGTATAAATTGAATTTGCCTCTGAGTAGGGTAATTGAACCAAATTAGTCATTATATATATCTAACTCTTGAGAATAACATGTTCATATTTAAGATAGATTAAGATGTCCTAGGCACTAACCTATCCTAACCTCAAAGGTTGTCTCCAGAAACCACAACATCTTTTAGTGTCATTTCTCAGGAATGTATCCGAATATATTTCCTTAGGTATAAATTTGTGCATTCCTTTTTATGGTGAGAAAATGAAGTGTGGGTTGATAGTTCTCACCAAACAAAGCCTTCATACTGTAATACTAGCTTTTAGGAGGCCTCACACTCATTTTGATACCTTCCAATAGAAAAATCCTCCCGCTTTTGACCCAAAAATAATTATCTCTAAGAGAATTTGGAAAGAAAGAGCCCCGAGAACTCCAGGTCCATTTTTTTCCCCAATGATTTCAGTTTCTAGTTCTCAGAGAGCTAAGATAAATTCTCTTGAAGCCTCATCTATGGTTTTATACTTATCATAAGAACGTTTTCCCCCACCTAGTTTTATCTTTTCAAAACCTAAGTCTCAAGGGGGTCTCTATTAATTTTGATCCTTTCACATTTCATACTTTCCCTGATGTTGAAGAAGTTAAATATATTCTCATTTCTATCACATCTTAGACCTCCATAATTATCCCACACCCAATGTCAACTATTATTGTTCATTCTAGCCCACCTAGGTCCTGCAGTCAATCTTCTACAAAATCCCTTAAAAAATATGGTTGTCCTTGGATTTTTTCTCAACGTATATGCCCCTTTGAATCTACAACAATTTATGAATGAAATACCTCAAGACAATCTCAAGCCCCTGCCTAGATTTACTAGGGAAGATGATGTCACAACTCATAAACATATTGAAATATTTTATGTATTTGCAGAAAGCTTGAATGCTAAACACTTAGATGTGGTATTGAGGTTGTTTGTTTAGTCTCTATATGGGGAGGATAGAAAATGGTTCAATACCTTGCCTAACAATTCAATCGACACTTGGGAGGAATTAGAGAACATCTTTATT
This sequence comes from Pinus albicaulis, assembly GCA_034641835.2. Lineage (NCBI taxonomy): Eukaryota > Viridiplantae > Streptophyta > Pinopsida > Pinales > Pinaceae > Pinus > Pinus albicaulis. The sequence continues at coordinate 1,236,026,559 of CM076578.1, forward strand.
TATAAATGGGGTGAGAAGAAAGACCGTGGATACTTTCTGACTAAATTTAATGCAATAAAGAAAAGACTAAATGGAGATGTCAATGAATTTATAAAAAGATTTAAAAAATTGTATATCAATTTTCCTGTTGAGATTAAACCCCCATAGACAATAGCTAAGGTGGTGTTTGTTGGAGCCTTTGAATCAAATTTTGGGTTTACTATAAGAGAAAATAAATCCCTCACATTGGAATATATCTAGACTGATGCTTTGGAGGTAGAAGAAAACTTTGCATCAACAGAGAATTTGAAGGGAAAAGTAGAGCATAGTGATAGGAGAAAATCGAAGTAGAAAGAAAGTTTCTCTTGTCAAGAAAAGGAAATTCAAGACCAGAAATTGGTTGAGATGAATAATCTTATTAGAAACCTTTCAAACAAGCTAGTGAAGTTGGAATTGGAAAACAAAAACCCTCTTCAAAAAATACAACAAGGTTCTAACAGAAACTTCAATCCCCAATATATGATACCTCCATTACAACTCATGCATAGAGAAAGAAAAGAACAATAAGACTAAATACAACCTCCCTTGTATATAGAAGATGACCCTGAGGAAGGCATTGAAGATGCACTTGATGTTCAAGAAAATCAATATTCAACTATGTAAGAAGAGGAGCATGAAATAGAAGCACAAGGAGGAGAGGAGGATTATCCAGATGTTCCTTTGGATAAAGAAGAAATAGATGCTTACTACAAGAATTTTCTAGAATTCATGCAAGAAAAGATGCATAGGAGGTATTACTTGAAGTCGAGGACAAGATCTCAGATACAAGACCAAAATGAAAAACCTTCCCAACCTGCCACCCCCAAAAAAATTGATAAGGGGAAACAAATTTTTAGGTTTGATCCAACAACCAAATTAGAAACCTCCCATCCCACTCATTTTAAGCCCGAATGTGCAAATACATAGTAGCAAATTGTGTGAACCCAGCTATTTGTTTCTACTATCTCTTTTTTTTGCATTATTGTATGGTGTTTTGTTGGAACACCTAATCCTACATGGGTAGGTGTGGAATGCGAAAAGTCACAATGGAGTCCAAGTGACCTTGGAATGTGAAACCAAGAGTCACACCATTGTACTATAAATGTACATCATGTATAATGGAAAAAATAAGAAAGCCTCATGCTTATCCTTCATTGTGTGTTGAGTTCCTTGTGTGTGTGTGTTTATCTTTCTCATACACCATGTGTGTGTTTAACATGGTGTTTAACATGGTATCAGAGCTGAGAAGTTTATAACCAGCTCAACCTTGAGTGAGCCATTTGTGTTTATGGCCTCTACATATCTGCAAAAATTCTTGGCATTTTTGCAGCACTCAGAGTTTCTGCAGTAGACATTTTGCTGCATTCAGAAAGTGGTTTTGAAGAAGAGCAGCATTGGTTTTGAGAAGGAGAAGCATTCAAAAATTGACAAGATTCGTAAATTTGTTTTCTAAGAAGATCAAGATCGCACATCCGAAGGTTGACTTCTTCCCGCAATTTCTATATTTTAAATTCTGCACCATTTTGAAGAGCTGCTGGAATATTATTTAAATTGGGTTTTTGAAGAAGTTTATGGGTTTTTTCTGATGAAATTTTGTGCATTTTCTGGAAGGAAAAATTCTACTGTTGCCCTCATTTCTACATTTTGTCCAATCCTGTTGTATATCTAGAAGAATTCTGCAAAGTCCAATTCTCTTTTGTTGGGCTACTAAAAAAAAATTCTGAGTTTTTACTAGTGAAATTTCTTGCATTTCCTGAAAAATTTTGAGTCTAAAAATCTCTGCGAATTATTCCCTCTGCTCTACTCTGCTGTATTAAAAAAAAAAAAAAAAACCCTGGGCAACTCGGCCCCCACGCCCTCCCATACCTGCATTTTTGTTTACTGCAAACACCACCGCTCACAAGCTCTCACTCCCACATCAAACCTACAACACAACTCGGCATCTACCGCTCCCTCCCCAACCCAAACCTCAACTCAAACCATCTCTCACCCCTCACCTATTCCGCCCTCCCTCCTCGGCCTTGAGCTGCTCGCGGCCTCCCTACTCTAAAAACATCCCTCTCGTCTTACCCATGCTCCCCTCGCATCACTCAACACACTCTGTCTCCATTTCCCACACCCTCGGCTCTCCCTCCTGTCTTCAAACCCATCTCCTCCCTACCCGCGACACTCTACGCTGTTATCTCATTCCCTTACCCCTTATCGCTCCACCTCTCCCACTTCACTCCACCCTCGCCCCTTTCACAGCCGCTCCCTACCACAGTCTTCCCCACGGCCGTTGGCCGGCCCCCCTCCCCCTTTGCTTGGCCTTACATCCCTTCCCATATCCAATTTTTTTAATTTGTAAAAATATATTCTATTTAATTAACCCCCTTGCCATTCTAAAAATTGATTTTTTATATTTTAAAAATTCTCATTCCCTCCCCATTTTAAATTAATCTCCTCTCTTTTAATTAATCCCCTTTCTTTTAAATTCCCCTCATTTTTAACTAATTCCCATTTTTAATTAATTTTTAACTAATTAAAAAAAAAAAAAAAAACAAAGAGAGAGGAAGAGAGGAAGAGCAGAGAGAGAATATGAATCGCAGAAATGAAGGAAATGGCATATGAAGAAAATGGACTGTAAACATAGAGAAGAAAAGTGAAGTTTATATTGAATGATTTATGGCATATATCGAAGGGTGATTTTCTAAAGAGATTTTCATTTGAAGATAAATTGGTCATCATTTTGAACAGCAGTGGCATTCATAGTTTGGGCACACAAAATTTCTGATTTGTGGAGTTTCTCTTAAGCTCTATTGCATTCCGCATCAAGGTCAAGCATCCAAGCTTGTGAATATCTCCTCCTTTTGTTGAGTTGAGTTGAGTTGTTTTTGGTGTCAAACAACTATTTGAAGAAAACATTGAGCTGCCTTAAAGGATTTTTGCATAGTGTTTTTGCTGCATATTTTTGCAGAAATATTGTATTGAACTGACATTGTATTGCTCATTCATAGTTGCAATCAGCAGACTTTGTACTTTGAGAGTTCTCTTGAGTCATTTATCTTTCTTGTTTAATCACATTGTAAATGGGTGCATTTGTGGTTTGAAACCGACACCCTTTCATTTTTTAGCCTAAGTTGTTGAAAAATGGCTAAAATCAATGAGGCATTAGAGTTTTTGAATAACCTCATTCATTCCAATGTTGATGATATGATAAGAATGAGCAAGAATGCTCTTTGTAACATTCAAAGTTGTTTGCTAGATGCACAAGAAAATATTGAGTTTTTGCAATTGGAATCTCAGCTTCAGCAAGATGAACTTCAGCAAAAGAGTCACCATTCTGAACCTGTTTCTATTCATAATATTGAGAAGGACTCTCATCAGAAGAAAGAAGATAAAGTTGCAGTTGATCCTCATTCAGTTCCTTGTACAAGAGCAGATTTATATGCAGATGAAATAGCTCAGCCTGCACTTCTCAAGCCCATTATTAGACCTTGGGAAGAGCTTGTCCACAAAAAGCACCAAATTGGTTTTGGATATGACAAGGATGTGTCCTTTCATATTCCAGACTATACCAAGCCCATCATATTTCAAAGTGCTGGATTTATGTATGACAGTTCACCTGCAGCTGTTCCAGATCCTATTTCACTTCCACAACAACAGATTGTAAAATTACAACACTGTGATCGAGTTGGCCATATGAAATATCACTGTTTTTATCTTCATCCATGCAAGCACCGTGGTTGGCACACTCATTCTTCAGACAGATGCTTCAAAAATAAGCCTCCTGCAAGAACCAAGATTCATCTTGGATGGATGCTTCTTGGCAATGGGCATCAGTAGCCAAGAAGATGTTTAAGACACATGTCAGAATATGTTCACGGATATTGAACAAACTTGTAGTTGAGTTTTTGCCATCATCTCACCTTATCCCTGACAGGGGGGGAAATGGTGGTCATGTACAAGCTTCAACATCAGATCAAGCAAGCCTGAGCCACAATTCGTCATTCCAGATTCAGAGTTGTAGCCAGAGACACGGATGCCCATGAGCATGCCTTTGGTTGGTGGAGAACCTTAAACCATCATCTTTGGTTGTTGGTCATCCTTAAACCATCACAGGTTTTAGACCTCCCTCCTTTTAGGTTGAAGGTCTCCCTTTCATATATGAGGGACACTTCCCTTCTCTAACAGGTTTTGCCTTATCACAAATTTTGGTCGGGTTCCGTGAAATGCTTCAAGCATTCCAGAGATGTTGGTAATCCTAAAACCATCACAGGTAGTAGACCTCCCTTCTTTTAGGTTGAAGGTCTCCCTTTTTTATGAGGGAAAATTCCTCTAGCAGAAGCTTTCAGCTTCTTGCTAGTTTTGGAAGAGTTCCAGGAACTGCAACGAGTATTCCGTTCCAGTGTTGGTGGTCATCCTTAAACCACCTCTTTTTCCAACATTTCAGAGAGTTGATTCAGCCCAAGTGCTGCCATGTATACTTTGTAGATTTATATTACAACTCTTTTCTTGGACTCACACATACCCCTTCGGATTAAGGGGGGATGTTGGAATACCTAATCCTACATGGGTAGGTGTGGAATGCGAAAAGTCACAATGGAGTCCAAGTGACCTTGGAATGTGAAACCAAGAGCCACACCATTGTACTATAAATGTACACCATGTATAATGGAAAAAATAAGAAAGCCTCACGCTTATCCTTCATTGTGTGTTGAGTTCCTTGTGTGTGTGTGTGTTTATCTTTCTCATACACCATGTGTATGTTTAGCATGGTGTTTAACATGTTTTTTACTGGTTTCGCTATCTAATATTGAATAATAATAATATTTTTGAAGATTAGATAATTCTCTAAAAAATATTAATAAAGTGCTAACTGCTAAAAAATATGTATTCGTCCCCCCTCTTATTATTTCCGACAATTGGCATCAGAGCATGCTCCTTCAGTAGAAACTTAACAACTGGAAGGAATATCTCAGAGTGCAGAAATGGGAAAATAAAAAAAGAAATCCACAAAGTGTTCAAAGGAAGTTTCAAGTATTGTAAGAGTCTCCAATTCTGAAGAAAATTAGTATTGTACACCAACTCCTAAATTTGATGAAGATAATTACTAGATATGGGAATCTAGAATGGTAGTCCATCTGGAAGCTCATGATGTATGGAAATTTTTTGTTTTTTGAGACACATCTACTGATGAAGCTAAAAGGTACAATATAAAAGCCATGAATTTCATTTTTAATGTTATTCCAAATACCATAAAATAAAAAGTTGGTCAATGCTCAAGGACCAAAATTATTTGGGAGAGGCTCCACAATATCTACTCAAAGAAGCATTCATTTCAAGATGTAAATGTTGATAATCATGTGGAACCTGATATTAAGGAATCAAACAAGTATGATCCTAAAGAAGAAGTTGAAGAAATGAGTTAAATAAAATTTCAAAATGGAGTTGTCAGAGTTATAAAGGAACTCAAGAGTGAAAAGGAAAGGGATAAATTTATGGAGCAAGAATTGAAGATAGCAAAAGGAGATGTCGGAAGACTTAATAAGAAGAATGAATAATCCAAGGAAATTATTAGAAGTCTTAGAATCCAGTTAGAAGAAGCCAGAAAATTCAAAGAGTCAGAGAATCGTACACTCAAAGAAGAATATTCTCTATTGAAACTCCAAGTGCAAGAATCAAATTAGAAAGATAAATATTTGACAAGTCAATTAAAGGAATTGGGTAAAATGTACATATATAAAGTTCATAAAAAGAAAAAGGAACTAGATATAACTATTGTAGAAATAGATAGGCCCGGGAAGAAAAATGAAAAGTAGAAGGAACGAATATAAGTTCTCAATAGAGAAGCAGAAAAGGTCACTCTTCTAAAGCTAGAAATAGAAGAGGCAGAAAGAAGAAGATAAATCTTGAAAATTCTGTTTTAAGAAGATATTTATCAAAAGAAAGAAGAACTTGATGCAATCCTTAATGAATTCAACAAGTTCAAGGATTGGCAAAAGGAACATTTACAGGTTATTGACATGAATGCCTTCAAGAATTGGCCCAGTTGAAGATAAACGCAAAAGAAGTAGGTAAAGCTCCATGTGAAAAACACACAAGCTCTAAATATTTGTGAAATTAGGATGAGGAAAAGACTGAGAATATCGTAGATTCAAAGAATTATGGTGAATTAGCTAAGGAAAAAGGACAACGAAAGACATCATTATCACCTTCGAAGAAGAATATGTAGAAATTAATGTGTAGAATCTAAACTGCTCAAGAAATTTATTAAATCACAATACTAGAATTTAATCTACTAATATGCAGAAGCAAATTCATGATTGATAAAAAAACTCATTAAAATGTAAGAAGAAACATCACATATTCATAGAGATTTATTTAGGGGAAAGAATCTACTCAAAATCCATGCCTATTTGTTTTGCATTAATCAAATAGTTTGGATGAATACAATATGCCTTCTCAAGGTTGAGCACAACCTGCACATGTATCTTCTATCCTCTGCCTGACTAACCTAACTTGGCCAATACTTCGAAAATTTTTCATCCCTCCAATGTCCTAATTCCTTATGTTTTTCCTTGAGGAATTAGGCCCATATTAATTATGAAATTCCTCCAAAATTATTACACAATTCCTTTAGGTTGATCACCTGACCAATACAATCAACTATACACTCAATCTAGTATATAATTAATTGTACACTTCCTTGGAAACTCCACCAAACTGGAAAATTCAAATTCTCTGCATGCATGAGCTCATTTAGGCTAAGTAATTAGTTATCTAGATGATAGCTGAGTGTGTTTGAAGTTCCACGTCCACAACTTGACCTTCCACTAGTTCCTCTAATAGTTTGAACTAGTTTAATTCACCATAAAAAATTTAACTGAATTAAATTGCTACAATTGAAATCAACTCAACCTAGGCTCCTAAAATTTATGAACGCATTGCACACAACTTAATGTCATCCCTCTCACTCGAATTAACTAAGTGAGGCTCCTCTATTTTAGGAATCAACTCAAGTAAAATGAACTTCAACTCATTAACTTGAATTATGTGTTCTTAACTGAGTGAAAAGAGCCATGTCACCTCAATTAACTCCTCCAAGTTTTTTACAGATGTGGAATTTAAAATTTCCTCAATTTTAATCAAGGAAAAATCAAAATTAAGACTCACTTGCTTCATTTTCAACACTCCCTCTCGGCAAGAAAGGGTTCATCAACCACCCCTATATTGCACCTATGGAATGTACTGCATGCAACACCTCTCACTATTGTTGCTATTATTGAAACATATGCAACTAAGAAGCACCAAAAAAAAAAACATTGAATCAACTATGTCTGTAATTGTCTACTAGGAAAACTATATTACTGCTGACTCTGCTACTAAACCTCCTTCTCTTCTATCAACATTGATCTGCACTCCTCAGTATCTGAATGACACTAATCCTCCTGATACTAAACATTTTGGGCTCTTGTATCAAGGTAATGATCCATGAGGAGAAAAAGTCAATGGGCCCTGCCCAAATTTCTAAAATTATGAGACTATGGATCTACATCACCCCACCTCACTCCTCGAGGTATGGTTGCATGCATGGTGAAATATGATCTACTCGAACTACTATTGCTACTACTTTGTTTTTTCTTCCGAACTGCAGTTGCAACTACTTCAATAATGAGTTTCATATCCCCAGATCCTGAAGTATTAACTTCCATAGGGTTGCTCTCTCTAAAAGTAGACTCCCTCTGAGTTTTGATCTCCCTGTGGGAAATATTTCTACTCCTAAATCTACCAATATCAATGATCATATCTCCTTTTTGTGTCACTAAACATTGGCCCACTGATCTGCCCACTAGAAGGCTTCCTTCTCCATTAAGAAGTATGCACATAAGGTCTTCTAAATCTGCCCTATGTTAGTCATCAGTATTTTTCACCTGTTGTTGATGACTAAATTCTAAATGAGTTTTCTAGAAGCTGATCTCCATATGTCAATTTGTCATCTAGAAAACCCTCATAAAATTTTTTTTCACCCTCCTACTTTTCAGTCCGCCCATGTCAAGGTGAAACCTCATTATCACTATCCTATCTAGCTTTAGCCCTACTAGTCTGCCCATCAGCTCTAAAAAGACAATCCAAGTTTGTTAAAAAAGCCTCCCTTAAGTTAGGAAGTGGCACTTTAAGGCATCTTACCCTTGGCAAACATCTAATAGCCAAAAAACCTCCACCTGCTACAGACCAATCACAATAGACCTCCTGCTCTGCTAATCAAGTTGATCACAACTCTAAGTCACGCCACTTACACACCCCTAAGTCTCAGCAATGCATAGACCACAGTCTCAAGCTGATTTTAGGTGTTTTACAGTGTTTTATGGATTTTACAAAGACAGGAAAGAACAATTCTCGAATCCAAATTTAGAAGAACAACTGCTTCTCAATGAAAACATGAGCCTGAGATACATCTGCAGGGTAAGGAGTTACTCATCAAACTCTTGCAGCTTCATTCAGCGTGATAACACAGTAAAAGAAAGACAGCACTGTCAAACAGACTTGTAATTTGTCATGACCAAGAACCTCCTTCATCTATAAGCAGAGGGTTAAGGCGCATCCTTCATCTACAAGTAGAGGGCGATGGCCAATGATGACTTGAACAATTGCAAACTGACTGTAAGCACAGGTTTGTTTTTAATAAACAGTGAAACAGTAACTAAAGGTTTCTAAGGGAAAGTGATGATCAAGAACAGGGCTAAGATCAGAAAATGTTCAAGTCAAGAGAAAGAAGAGTTTTTAGGTCTTATGTCTTAAGAAATAGGATCATTTGAAGTTTCAGGCATCATCAGTATTGCACAACAAGAAGGGACTCCATTAATCAAAGCTATTATAACAAAACATCTCTGCAGGGGTGCTAGTATGAATGGCTTAAATCAGTGCTGAGCAGGAAGACACTTAAGTAAAAAGGACCTCTGTGTACTCTTATGTTTCTGTTGGGTTATGGTATATAGTCTATGGTTTCTAGATACACATAGAGGAAAATGATGCAAGTAGTACACAGCCCCAGAAATAAACCATCTTGATGACATTCAAAAAGCCAGTGCAAGTCTCGGTGTTGCAATCACCACAAGAACAAGTGCATTCTTCAGATGCAGCAGGGTGTGTACTTACAGTGACCAGAAAAATATTTATCCACAGTCCAAGGAGACCTCTGTCAAAATGTGAAAGAAAACCCCCTGCAATATAAAATATCATCTGTAGGTGTCCCTTTTCATACAAAGCACTAGAAGTATAAAAGGGGTTTTGAAGTGGCAGTTAAGTTTTTCTTCAGCAGAAAGGGCATTCCAAACAAGTTTACAAATTCATAAATATGCAAAAATATCATTACATGTTTTCAGATCCTGGAACCTAGTGAAAGCAGATACTCAAAGAAGTAAAAAGAGATCTTGGCATATGGAAAAAGCTCTAAATAAACTTCAAACATATAATCACAGTATGCAGTTTTTGACTTTTGGATATACGTGGCTAAGAACAAATAGGTTGATACCTATTAGTGTTGGAAGGCATGAAAATACATTTGACAACCTTGTTTCAAATAATGGGTCCCTCATGACATTTTAGACCCTCACAAAGCGAAACCAAGGGTTTTCATGTTTTATGATTATAAAAGACAAAGGGGCCGTTGCAAATCCCACTTTGAATCTTCCAAAACACTCACGGAGTTCCTCTCTCCCCTCGAGATCAAACAAGGAAGATTTTAGGAAATTCGAAGAAGTTTTTGACAGTTTGGAGCTGTGTGGCGCGCCTGGAAAAGTGCGCGGCACGCTCAGAGAAGATTTTGCACAGGCGCATAACTGTTGCGCGGCGCGCCTGTACATGTGCGCGGCGCGCCTGTGCACTCGGGTCCTGTCGGCCCGACAGGTGACCCGGCACCTTATTGTGTGTGGCACCCTTCCTTCTAAACGCGTTGCGCGTGGGTTTGGCCTTCAAACACGCCCTCTAATTGCATGTGAAGCTGCTAAACTCTTTCAAAGGGCCTTGTCATCGATCTAGAGGTACTTCATACGCCTTTTTAGCTCCTTTAAAAATTGTTGTGACAGAGTGAAAGGTTAAAAGTCAAGGTTTGAAGCATAGGTGTAATATTTGTGTGAAGAAACAAGTTTTGATGTGGCGGGTGAAACATCAAACTCTTGTAAGTGTTATTTTAAAAGAACATCAAGTTGCCCTCACTGCTGTAGTGAAACAAGGTGGAATCTATCATGTTATGTGCATTATTAGAGCCAGTGAGGAATCTGATTTTACAATCTGAAGGTGTTTGTCAAATTTGTGCCAATGACAGTGAAGTATTTTGGTTGAAGAATAGCCTTGATTGATTAACACTCTTATAAACCTTCGTTTAAACCCTCAGAAGCATGTCAAAGCTCTGCCACCTTGTCCTATAGACAGTAAATTTTGACTGTGTGTTTATATAATCTGGTTGACTGTGTTTATGGTGAAAGCTTTGTTGGTTGAGTTGCATACTAGGACAAGGGCATGATTTTGAAATTGAGAAGTATACCTCAGTCAAAGACACAAAAATATGTTGTTGACCTCCAAACTTCAAAGGGCAAGGTGACCCTATCACAATGCACATCAATTTCACATTGACTGGGTATCTTCTTTTCACTGTATTTTCTTCTTAAAGGGTTTGCTGGTTGGATTACATATCAAAAGTTGGGAAGGCTTCATTTTAAGGACCAAAGGTTTTGTATTGAGAGGGATATTGTGCACAAACATCCAAAAAACATTATTTCCCTATCAAAACAGTGGGATTGACAGAGTTTAGCTCCAAGAAGGCATTTTAAAGACAGTGAGACAGTTTGGTGCTTCAAAAGCATATTCAGCCCAAAATGCCGCCCAGGCAAGACAGCAGAAGCGGTTTACACAAAAGATATGAGCCAATTTCTACTGAGGAGGTCAATGCACATCCATCCATCCTTTTCAATTTTCATGAGGTAGGTTGTTTGGATTTCTGCCAGAGAGTACAGGAGGTCAAAAGTTTCTCGCCCTTGACGCACCTATGCGCCTTGAGGTTCCAAAGCAAACATTTCCAGGTAGCAGGCCTTGATTTCAATTTTTCCCCGAGGTATGTATCCAAGGCAACTAAAATCCCATACATTGGTGAAAAATGGTTCAAGCAAGCCTATCTAGACTTGGATGACTACAAGCCTTTCATCAAGCCCGAGCACAGAGACACATGCACTGCTATTTTTCCTTTCTCTCATCTTCTTGCCAGCTATGCTCCTCTTATGAAGATCATAATGAAATATTTCACCTGTGAAGGGAGATTCTCCCGAGTATATGCATACCACATCCGACTGTTGATGCACTTCACTAGAACCAAACATCTCAACCTTCCTTACTTCTTGTGCAAAAGTATTGAGAAAATGGCCTCTTCTGTCCAGAAAAAGCCTCCATCACAGCAAGTAGCTTCTCTATGCCATCATTCTCTGATTAAAATCATCATCCTTCACCAGCTAGAGAAGAAAGAGGTTTCATGGGATGTTTTCATTAGTCATCCAGATTTCTCCACTGTCCCTCCGGTCCATACATCTCCCACATCGCCTATTCATCGCCCCTCACCTTCCTCTAGCAGAGCCACTCCTAGAAAGCTCAAATTCACTACAGAAAAGTCAAAGGAGCATGAAGAAGGAGAGGGAAGTGGACAACAAGAAGAGGAAGGGCATGAGCAAGAAGAAAGGGATGAAGAGCAGCAAACTGAAGATGAAGAACAACAGCAGGACAGTGGTGAAGGTCAGCAGCAGGAGCAAGAAGAAAAGAGTGCTGAACAGTAGCATCTCAGTGAAAATGAACAGCAAGGACAAGAGGAAGAGCAGCAGCTTGATATTGAAGGTCATGAACAACAGTTTGGGCAGAAATTTGAGCAGCAGCTTGAGCCACAAAATGAACAAGAAATCCAAGCACAGCAGCAGCATGATGTTGATGATCAAGGGCAACAAGAATTTGAGACAGATTGGCATCATGACATTGAAGAGCAGAAGAAACCTAAAGAAGACACACAGCAGCCTCAAGGAGAGCAGCAATTTCAAGAAGATGACAAGGGCAAAGCAATTGTGCCTCCTTCTCCTAAAAAGACAAAGCCCAGCACATCAAGAAAGAAAGGGCCTAACACTGCCACTCCAAAAGTGACAAGAGTTGTCCCTAGCAAAAGAAAATCACCAAAGAAGTCTCCCACTAGCATGCCAAGAAGGAAGAGTGCAAGATTAGCCTTCAAGGGCAAAGAAAAAGGCAAGATAGGAGAAATTCAAGAACATGGAAGTGCATTGGCTGCCATCCCAATCCCAAGTGATGACAGTGATAATGAAGCCCGCATTCTAGAGAATCTTCTAATCCATAGAGAAGGGAAAATTGAGGCATTGGAGGATGACCTTCATCGGGCAAAGAACTTCAACCATTTCTTGGAAATCCAAAGCAGTCAAATAAGTGCCCATATGGCTGTCTATGAGGCACGAGCAATCAAGTACAAGAAAGAGGCTGCCAAAGCACAAGCAAGAATAGAGGAGCTAGTAGGTGATTTTGATGAGGGTGAAGAAGAGGACCAGCCTAGGCAGAAGAAGCCTAGAACCATAGGGCTTAAAAGAGCCCTGGAAAAGCAAAAAGAAGAAGAACAAGCCCATCTTCAATCCACTCCCCTCACTGCTCTACTTGAGCAAGAAATTGAAAGGAATAAGGAGGCATGGCTAGAAAGAGCCAATAAACATTTGGAGATGAAGCTTGAGAAGGCAAACAGAGACCTGGAGCTGCAAAGGAAGATGACACAACACTATCAAAAGCTAAATCAGTTTGCCCGGCGCAAGCTAAAGGCCACTCAAGAGAAACTAAAGGAAGTAAAGGGGAAGCGCCTAGCACGGAAAGAGAAGAAAGGCACATCAGCGCTTGACATTTTGGCTTCAGCTTCAGAGTATGTTGCCAAGGACCCTTGAGGGCCATGCATACCAATTTTGGGCCCATTTTTACAACTTTTGGTTTTTTGGCATTTTTGAGTTTTTGGTCAAAAACTCATAAATTCGCCATTTCATTTTGAGGATTCTTCAAGGGAGGAGGATGGTATCATTGGATGCCATAATTTCATGAGCATTCCCTCAGTGATTTTCAGAACATTTGGAGATCATTTTCCCCCTCAAAACGGTGAAAAACACTCTCTTTTTTCACACTTTGCCCGGTCTATCAGCAGAATGCAAATTTCTGGTTTTTTACACACAGGTGCAGATTTGAAGGATTTCTGGGCATCGGATTGGGGAAATTTCAGTTTTTCTGGAAAGTAGACACTCAGAGCTTTCGAACGAGCTATCATGAGCCTCATTTCCACACCAGGAAGGCTACCAAATGTTTCCGGCAAGTCAGGGGACCTTTTGCTGATGAAATTTTGAAGTATTTTTGTAATTTTTGAACCTCTAAAATCTGCTTTTTCCAAATGCGCGTTTAGCTATTTTTGCACTTGGAAAATGATGCAAAGTCAATTATTTTTCCTTTTTTTAGCATTTTCTAGATATTTTATGAGATATTTTTGTGCCTTGGGCTTTTCAAAGCCTCAAGGACAAAATTAGATATTTTGATTAGGCCAATGGGATAGCTAGTTGAACCATGAGGTTTTCCTCACTTGAGCCTATTTATTCCAAAGGCTTCATTGTAAACAAAGGCTGAACTTGAGAGAAGAAGCAATATATTGGTCATATGAGCTTTGAAGGAAATACTTGTGTTATGCTTTGGATTGACTCTTGGATGTTTCTTGGATGAATGAAGAAGGATTGTTGATGGATTCCATGACTTGGTAGAATGGTATAGTGTCTCTTTCTATGTTATTGTCTTCTAGTTTTCATTCATGAATACATGTTTCTTGCTTGCTATAGATCAGTAGAGAAAAAATTTGATACCTGCCCTTGGAGGCACCTCAAATTTCCTGAATCTTCATAACGTTCATGTTTTCTTCCTCCTTAGTCATACTAAATAATTCTTAACTGCTCTTTAGTAACTTAAGGATATTGTTGCTTGTTTCATTAATGGTTTTATGATAGCTAAGTATGACTTACGGTACGCCCTGCTTACCAATGGCCAGCCATAGCTCCATCCATGAAATTTCTCGTTGATTAATTAGATTATCATCTTGTTGAACCAAGGAGGCCTAGTTTCGATCTAGCCCTTTGTCTAAAACTATGAAAGCTTGTTTGTCAAAGTGCCCAATAACTTAAAGACTGTGTTTAGGCGTTCCGGCATAGTATTCTGAGTTGTTATTATGTCTTATGTGTTTTTCCCCAAAGTCTGATAGCCATTTCCCGAAGTTAGAGAGTTATACTCCTCTATGCATGGCTTGAATGTTTGTTTCTAAGTGTTGATTAGCTTATAGTTACATTATGCATGATTAATGGTTTGCCCTACCATGTCTATGTCTGCTATCAAACTAGTTATGCTTGAAACCCTTTGTTATTCACAAACTTGATGTCCATTTACTCCATTTTGCCCAAAGATACTTTCTACCTTGAATCAAATCGGCCCTACATCAGCCTTGTATCATCATTTGATAGCTTCCTTGACCTTTTTGACCCCATAGCCCAGTTGATCTAACTTCTTGTTACCCATTTTATATCTTTGATCAGTTTTATCCCTCACAACTTAAAAAACCAAAATCAAAAACTCACTTCATAACTAGCCTAATATCAGAACACCACAAGAAAACACACAGATATCCCTTACACATATAGAGAGAGCCCTCTCTGAGTCCAGGAAGGCTAGGTCCTTGGGCTCCAAAGCTTGGTTTGATGTTACATCGTCATTTGGCTCACCAATCGGCCAAATCACGGGACCCTAACACCCTAAACTAGGGCTCCATCAATCTGCCTCCTAAAAAATCATTAGTTCTTCAATGATCATTATACATGAGGACTTCAATGACTGGTTCTAATGTGAATCATGCTCTGGTACCATGTAAAAATTAATGTGTATATTCTAAACTAGTCATGAAATTTACTAAATCATAATACTAGCAGCTACTATATTAATATGCAGAAGCAAATTCATGATCGATAACACAAATCATTCGCATGCAATAAGAAACATCACATATGCACAAATATTTTTCTGGAGAAAATCAACTACCCAAAACCCCTTCCTATTTGTATTTTACATTAATCAAAGAATTTGGATGAATACAATATGCTTTCTCAAGCTTGAGAACAGCCTGCACATGTATCTTTTATCCTCTACCTAACTGACTAAACCTAACTAATACTTAGGAAATTTTCAATCCCTCCAAGCTCCCAATTCCTTTTGTTGTTCCTTCAGGAATTAGACCCCCATTAACTAGGAAATTCCTCCAAAATGCTTGTGCAATTCCTTTAGGTTGATCACCTGACCAATACAATAAACTATACACTCAATCTAGTATATAATTGTACAATGCCTTTGAAACTCCACCACAACTGGGAAATTATAATTCTCTACATGCATGAGCTAATTTAGGTTGATTGATTAGTTATTTGGATGATCACTTAGTGTGGTTGAAGTTCCACTTCCACTAGCTCCTCTAATAGTTAGAACTAGTTTAACTGGCCATAACTCAATTTAACTGAATCAAACTGCTACAATTGAAATTAACTCAACCTAGGCTCCTAAAATTTATGAACCTAGTGCACACGAATGAAATTCATACCCCTAACTTGAATTAACTGGGTTAGACTCCTATTATTTATGCATAAACTCAAGTAAACTGAACTTCAACTCATTAACTCGAATTATGTGTTCTTAACTGAGTGACAAGAGTGATGTCACCTCAGTTAACTCCTCCAAGTTGTCTGTTGATGTGGAATTTAGAATTTTCTCAATCTTAACTAAGGAAAAATAAAAATTGAGACTTTCTTGCTACATTTTCAATAGAATAAATACATAAGACCATATAGGTACACTCGTTCATTTAATGGTTATTATTTTTCATGTACTAGCTATTGACATATGGCTAGATATTGTGAAGTTGTTGATAGGTAATATTATCAAATACCACCACCTCTAAAGAATAATGAATCCAAACAAGATAACTCATACAAGTACGCTCATTTATTTAATGGTTATTTTTTTCATGTATTAATTATGGACATATAGCTAGGGATTGTGAAGTTTTTGACAGGTACAATTACTAGAAGCATCTGCAAAACCCTAGAAGTGAGTTTGCAAGATCAAGATACAGGTTCCATGAGGATTTTGTCAACAAAAAGAACATGCCATATGGGACAAACATTGAATGTTTCAAATTCCATAACTATGGCCATATATCTCACAATTGAAAATTCCAAATGGAATCTTCTATGGATGGCATTGAAAGCTTCAAATGCCATAATTATGGGCACATAGATCGAGAGTGTTGGTACAACCCAAACATTGAATTTTATAAATGTCATAACTATGGGCACATAGCTCAATGTTTTAGGTACAAGAAGGTATGGAAATAAAAATGCGAACAAGAAGATCAAGCAGATAAGAAAGTCTCGGCATTCATGCTTTCAAGATTCGTAAGGGAAAAAGCTAATGATGAATCAACAAGTGCATTGGAAAATGACACATGTTAGGATGATCCAACTGAATAGTTAGGTGATATATTATTTTGAAAATATATCTATGGCATAGATCTACAATTGAAAAATAGGCAACATGGGTGAAATAGCGGCATAAAGACAAATGTTTCAAATCCATAACAGGTTTAGGGGGGGGCGAACAGTTAAAGGATTACATGTCCATATTGATCGTTATTGACATATTATTAGAAGAAGGCTTCTCATTAGGGGGATCACTTGTAGATGACATGTGCACAGGAATTAGGAATATTTTTAGGGGGAATTACCCTTTGTCATTGATGTCAAAAGGCGGTAGAAATCATGAGAAGGAGATTTAAGTCATGAGAAAAATATGAGAGCATCAAGTCAGGAGAATTTTTACTCGCAAACAGAGTACGTGTGTTTCCATCAATGAAAAAGGGGGAGATATTTGGATGGTGTTGTCATTGATATCAACCCTTGGAGTTGACTGGGTTTGAATTTGACTAAAATCACTAGTCATTAATGTGAAATTATAATGAACGCTTCTTAGTAATTGTTCAATTACATCAAGTTGGCAACTCCAGTGTTTGATGGTTGAAATTCCAGGTCCTAGTGTTTGGGTTCCCTAGAATGAGGACATACCCTGACTCTGTCGAAGGTTTTTTGCATGCAAAATCATTGAGTTTGGATTGGATATCCACATCATTGGATTCTCCTATGAAATATGTTTCTCATGGTATGTGGCACGCCATGTGGTTCTTCCTGGTTTGAGAGATATTCACAGTTGAAGTTGATAACCCCAGTTGGTAGGCTAAAACCCTATAGGAGTGTGACTTGGCATATATTCATTGGTTGTTGTCATCAAAATTTAGTATGAGGATTTATTACCTTGTTTTATGGAGAAACCATGATTATAATAAGTTAACAATCCACATAAATTATATTCCCATATCTAAAAAGGTCAGATCCCCTAACCATAAGAAAAATAAACTTTTCCTTTGGGTTTAATCCAATCAATTAATAAGTATTTATTAATAAATAATTAAAATTTCTGAAGGCTTAAGTTATCCAAAGTGTGACATCCCCACCCAAGGTTCTCGTATCAGCCATATAATAGATGTTAATGGAAATTTCACGCAATGTTTTGAAATCAATGGAAAAAGGGGATTGAGTCTAAGGGACATATATTCCAGAGCTAGGGAAGGAGGATTGTTGCTTGGGATGTTGTGGTTTCATGTGCAAAGGAGAAACATGAATTTGCAGGAGCACCATTGAAGGCTAGCTAGTGCATGAATTTAATGAGTTGGTTCTTGAAATTAAATGGGTTACGGGAAAGTAGTCAGGACTATGTTTTCTTGAGATAACACATCTAGAAAAGAGGACATTAATTTATGAAGGGATGCAAACAACAAGGTTACATTAGTAAATAATGTTGGCAAAAATGCAGGACACGGAGGGGGTGATCCATTCGAATTGCACATGAAAATCAAGGGAGTGATCTATTCAAACAGGAAGGGAAATCAAAAGGAGGGGGGGTTCCATTCGACTCCATGAAATAAGGGAAGAAAATACCCCTTTATTTTTGGGAGCATAAAAAGAAGGGGATGGAGATAAAACCTCCAAAAAATGTTTCAACAGTCTATGTTAAAGAGAAGAGAAGAGAAGGGGATCGATTCTCTGTCACCTAGAGGTTGTGAGTTGAGTGCTCATCTCTAGAGCCTTGCAACAACTTGGGGTCCCTGGAGGTTGTGGGTTGAGATAGGATCCATGGATCCCTATAACAGGTTGGGTCCTTGGAGGTTGTAGGTTGAGACATAGGTTTTTGTAGCCTTGTAACAACTTGGGTCCCTCGAGGTTGTGGGTTGGGATGTAATCTCTAGAGCCCTATAATAGCTTGGGTCCCATGGAGGCTATGGGCTTAGATAGCCATTATGGAGCCCTGTAACAGCTTGGAAGGAGACCATCCTGAAGCCAAAATAGAGACATTCTTGATCACTGTCCCTAGTTACTACCATGATTAATATAGTGGGTTACGGACTCCCTAGGATGGGGTGAATCATTGTATGTGCACGTGGGGGTGAGGTTGCACACCTCTGGACTCCCTGTGTAGGCAAGAAAGAGGTAAAAAACTATGGGCATTGAGGTAGGAGGTCCTCTAGAGTCCTGAATTAACTGGCAGCTTGTGTGTGGTCCTGGAAGCAAGCATTTCCCCCTCAGACTCTCGAATATGACTTGGAGGTGGCAGATGCAAGTAGAAGTGGCTACAACTGTCTATGGTTGGGTGGAGATTCATATTCTGAGACTCAGTTTCCTTGTAGACTTAAAGATAAGTATTTGTGAATATTTCTTGCATTTAATGGATGATGTTGCATTTATGTTTGTAATAGATATGGAAAACAGGGATTGAAATTGTGTTATTGTGCGTATACATGTGGTGCAACTGTGAAGGGATATTTCCCTGAATTGTATGTTGAAGATATTATATATATGTGTGTGTGTTTGTGTGTGTGCTTGTGCTTTAAAGTAAACATGTGTAATAACTTACAATGGAACAAAAAAATAGAAGGATATTTTATATAGATTAAGAAGACCATTGATATTGAAAAAAAAGTATAAAGAAATGTCAACCACTTCATTAGAATTATCCACATTGTAAACTAAAAGAAATATGACCAAGATCTAGAGGAAATTTCAGCAGAATTGTACAGTAATGTATATGGTGACCAGATTATCAAGATAGTATGGATAGGGTGTGTAGCTAGAGTTGTGGGAGAGAGGCAAATGATAATGAGGTAGAATTAGTAGAAGCATATAGTTAAACGAAAGGACGATAAGTTCCATGGATGGCGATGAAAGTGTTGGAGAAAACATTAGGGTCTTGGATGGTCGCATAATTGGTTGAAACATGTGACTTCTCCTTTCTTGGAAAAAAATAAAGAAGCTGGTGGTCCCTAGTGGTCACCGGTGACGAAAATGAAGGATCTCTGACCATGAAATAACATGAATTTTCTATAAATTTTTAATCAAATCTAAATGTGGTAATTCAAAACTACTTAGATTACATATTTTTATTTGTTAAATCATATTTTTTATGATTTAAAATTAGTTAGATGGTATATTTTTACTAGTCAAATCATGATTTTTGACTATCTAATTTAATTCATTAACTATCTCAATTAATTCAAAAACCTAATTATAAATTAATTCAAAAATCTAATTATAATCTAAAATCATAAAATCCAAAAGCTAATAAATTCCCTGATTCCCAAATAAAAATATAATTAAAAAAAATAATACCCATTACCAATGTCAAAGCCTAAATTCACAAATGATTATCAAGAGAACTTTATATTTTTCTTATGAAAATCTACTGTTTATTTGGACAACGTTCCTGGAGCCGTGGTTATGGCAAGGAAATGGCTTGGAAAAATTGTATGCAGCTTTGTTCCTATGGGGAACCTAGAAAGATCTGGAGATGATAAGAGGCCCTTCACGGTGTGATACCCAAGAATCCATGGAAGGGGGGAGCATGTATTTGTGAAGGCTTCATGTGAAGAGTGACCAACAATAATTCCCTATGTTAATAATTCTCCAACCTTGAAGATAAAGAAGAAGATAAATTTCTAATTATTTTCCCTAGTTTTTAGGTTGAGTAATTTCTTGTTGCTTTTTGACAAAATGTAGTAATGTAGGGGAGGTGAATCTATGAAACTATGGATTTGTATGATGAAAGCAACAAGTAGGCATTGGAATTTGGAAATGGTGTAGGGTAGCGAACATTACACGTCTAGCTCTGGATGTGGTGATACGGGGGAATAAAATCGAAGGCTACTGCATAGTTAATTTGGGAAAGGCTAGATCTGCGATTTTATTTGGGTGTTTGGAAATTGTTGTATCTTAGGTCGATTGGAAAGGAAATGTGATTTTGGTTCTCTAAGGGAACATAATGGGGCAGTTGGGCTTGTAAGGAACTATGAAATATGATTTGGGTTTCAAAGATAATATTTAGCTATGGCTGATTTCTAAAATTATGTTTGAATTCGGCAAGAAAACTTTGGGCATGGGTGGAATTATACCAAACTTCATGCTCATAAAATTCTTTGTTCTCTAATATCTATTTTTTGTTGTGTTATTTTCTGTGATTCTCCCCCATTATCATTGCAAGGATGTGGTGAGATTCTTTATCTCGATTTGTGTCTGTGATTCAAGTCTCTGTGTTCCTGCATTGCAGAAAAGAGTTTAGTCACTGTGGCTTGTAGCATCAAAAGCAGATATATTGTGAGGGTAAAAAAATTGTAAGCAGCTGGTGCGGGCATGAACATGGATGCTTAATAAGCAAGGAGTAAAAATTGACCTCAGAGATTTACCATCTCAAATTACAGAGCATTAGTTGTGGGGGGATAGGAAACCCCTGTTGTTTTATAAATTAAAATTTTACAATGCAGAGGAAATCCATTCGTTCTGATGCTTATAATTTAAAATTTGACAATGTAGAGGAAACTAGTTAGTTCTGATGTGGAAATCAACATCCTTGGTGATGAGATCCTCATAACTATTTTTGATAAGTTGCAGGATACTATAGATAGAAAGTCCTGGTGCTTGGTTTGCAAGCATTTCTCCTATCTGGAGGCCAATGACAAGAAGAATGTAAAACTGATGCAATCAAAGTACTTCCAAGGATATTGGGAAGGTACAGTAAGAATCAACATTTGGATTTATCTCTATGCTCTCATATAATAGGTAAGAGTTTGGGGCATGCGGAAGACATCCTCTAAAATCATTTGAAAAGGAGTTGTTTTTAGTGCGATTTTTTGGAGTTTCTGGTGTTTGAATTTGGCGGAAACATTTGAGTTGAAATCTTGATTTTTGTTATTTAAACTTGTTATTTGACTGTATATATAGATTCAACACCTTGAAAACACCCTAGGACACTTCTATTATGTAGGGGTTACCCATCAAACTTGTGATTTCAATGAATTTCTGTGGGATTTTAGAAAAATTAGACTGAAAAATTCCACCAGAAAACTTTCAAAAAGTCGCATTAAAGACAACTCCATTTGAAATACTATGTATGTAATGTCCCTACTCTCAGGGTGCAACGTGCCCCGTTCCTCCCTCTGGAACACACAACACTATCCTTACTGTCAGGCGTAATGTGTCGCGTGCCTCTACACTATAATGACAATTGTTTTTAGAAACAGACGGTGGATATAATGAAAATTGTCAGAAACAAAAGTGTAGACAAAAGTGGAGGTGAAGATTTTCAAAAGAAAAAAATGACAATTATGGCTTGAACCAACACTAGAATATGAAAAGGTTGACATCGGTGGTGTGATCTTTCAAAAGAGAACACCTTCTGTGTAATTAATTTCAAAAGAGAACACTTTTGGTGTAATTAATTGAGTAGATAGGTGAATTTGTGTTGAAATGGGTGATGAATGGTTCAATCATTATAGAAAAATGAAAACTTCAATTCCAATAGAAGAAAGTAAATTTAAAAATATAATGTGATAGAAACATATCATTATAATAATCTCATGGGAAGGTCGCACTTGTTTCCAACAGAATATTGCTACCAGCTCTAAGTGTTGAAGATAATGGAGAAACTTAATTAGAGAGAGTCTATTCACCAGAACCTTAGATTAGGAGTTTGTTCCTATTTCTTAGGTATTGGTTCTAACTTCCCTATAACCATGTAAGATATATATTGTTTTTATTGTAATGAGATTGTAGAGCGACTTGCAGACAAAGTCCTTCCTGGGGTAGTCTCCCATTGTAGAGCTAACCAGTATTTCTTAATAAATTGATTCTACCATTTTTATCATGGTATCAAAGCTCCAGGTTTGAATCAAAGCTAGAGTGTGTTGATCCCTATGAATGTCCAGGCGCCAGAAGAGAAGCCCCTGGTGGCTTGAGTGAGCCTTTTTTTATTTTGAGGGAAACACCGAGAGCAGTGCGTTCGTTGGAGGCACAAAAGTGATGACCAGCGCGGACTTGTGTGAGAGAAAGACATTGATCTCTAAAACCGGCGTGGAATTGCATGAGAGGATCACGCTGATCCGTCAGACCCTTGCGAAAATTTTTGAATTTTTTCCCAGCGTGCTAGCCTGACATTAGAATGGCTATGGAGCATTGTTGACCTAGATGTGAATGAGAAAGAATATCCAGTGAGCTCGTGTTGGAGGAGAAAGAGAGCTCATGTTGTGGAGTGTCGTGGAGGCATAGAGCTTGTGTTGTGGAGCGTCATTGAGCCAAAGAGCTCATGCCTGTTAAGCCAGTGAGATCGTTCCAGAGAAGTCGATGAGCCATGGCAGAAGAAGTAGTAGCATATCACTGGTAAATTGTGTGAGGATCGCTGCAAGCATGATCCGTCACAGAGGAGCCTGTGAGCTCGCAGTAGAAGAGGTCGTGGCAGAGGAGCCTGTGAGCCCGTGGTGCAATGCACAGAGAAGCCTACCAAGGTGGTTGAAGATCAGGCATATCTATTTCTTAACATTGTTTGTTGTGGATCCGGGGCAGATCCATTTGTAGATCCATTTTTTTAATTGCTGGAAGTCATTTTTTTTTTAAAGTGTCAAGATGAATAATGAAATGATTGAGGCATACCTGAACAAGAGCAATAAGCTCGACGGTTCCAATTATTCTAATTGGAAATTCAAGTTGCAGATTATGCTGGAAGGGCATAGTGCATGGGGGATCATGAATGGTGATGAATTGAAACCTACAATTGCAAGAGGCGAATCAGCTGCGACAATTCAAGATTGGAAGAAGAGAGAGAAAAAGGTGAAAACGATGTTGAAAATTTCAATCATGTAGAAAATCTATAACACAGCTATAATACCATGTAGAAATTATATCAATGGATTCAATCCAATGATGCAATGTACTAAAACAAGATATTGAATCCTTCTAAAATATTTGCGGAATATAAAACACGATCGCTCAATCACATGCAAGTAAGAGAAAGAAGTAAATCAATACACAATGCCATGTATTCCTAGGGAAATAAAATGCTCAAAACCCCTCCATATTTATTGTATAATAAACCAAGGAATCATGAAACAATACAATGTATTTGTGATCACCACAACCTCATACACTCTACCAATTGCTTCACACTAATATAGGCAAAATTGGACAAACACATAGCCAATTATCAGTCTACCCTGGTTACGCAATCCCTAAAGAATTAAACCCCTATTAAATAGGAAATTCAACCTTCCTTGATTGTGCAATTCATCATGAGCTTCCCATGGTTATATAACTTCATCTGGGTAGTTTTCTAAAAATACAACTGATAGTTTACTTGCCTTGAGCCTTTGTCTCAACTATGTCTCCACCAGAATTAGCATGCATGTATCTATAAATAGTGAATCATCAGTTACTTGGTAGATCACTACTTGTGAATTAAATCTATTTTAATTCACTTGATCTTCCACTAGCTCATTAAATAGTTAGAACTAGTTAAACTGATTTTAACTCAATTAATGTGAGTTAACTAATCCCAGTCACACTACACTAGTGCTACAAATGCAACTGGACCCTTTTAATAATAGAATCACTCTACATGCCTATCCTTTGACACTCAACTCGAAATTATTGAGCTAACTAAGTCTATCACACTTAGTTAACTATTACAAGTTTTTATGAGATAATATTACAATTAATTTTCCAATTTATTTAAAAATTGGTTGCACACTAATGTGTTGCTAGGATCCATCACTGTGTGACCTGTGATCCCACACTAGTGTGTGTTGTTTCTGGATGCCGATTTCACTATTTCTTCTTGCAAATTTGTAATATTTCCAATTAGCCAAAGCTAATGGGAATATTAAATTTTGCTTTACTTTTCTGTTTCATGAATAAATGTGTAAAGGAGGATTATAAAAACTCCTAAAATAGCAAATAAATCAATGCCACATGTGAACAAAGCTAAATCTAGGCTATCTAAATAAAACACCCTTATGTGTGAAAGGGGCTGAGACATTTGACTAGGTCAACCATGACCAAATCAACGTGCTGTCTAGAAGGAGTGATCTTCATTAAGGCACAATGTAGTTTTAGTTGGAGGATGTTCATGTGAAAAGAGCTAATTCATTGAGATGGT
The DNA here is from genome assembly GCA_034641835.2 of Pinus albicaulis. Taxonomy (NCBI): domain Eukaryota; kingdom Viridiplantae; phylum Streptophyta; class Pinopsida; order Pinales; family Pinaceae; genus Pinus; species Pinus albicaulis. The sequence goes on from CM076578.1 coordinate 1,236,051,234, forward strand.
TTAGGGTTTTGCAAGCTCTCAATATTATAAAAGGAAGAGGAGGACAGCATGAGAAGGTTGTTGATGTGATTACATTTTTCAGATTTTATTGTTTGTTTAGACATATCTCATTCTCCTTGCTGTTTAGCATAGAATAGTGTTGTTTAGCACAAGGATCTTTTGTTTAGGAATCCCATTTATTTCCTTGAGAGGCCTCTTGGAAGATCTTTGCATATATTGTCCACTATCAGGCTGAAGGCCAAGTTTCTACTTCCAACTACAATGTAGATCCTGTTGAGGGTTTGGTTGTTTTGTAAATTACAGCAAGTGGAGGCTAGATCTATTAAGGTCTAGGCCAATCTAGTGCCTCTTTTCAGTGGACGAGTCTTCTACTCTATTGGGAGGAGTGTATTGGAGTGATTGAGCATCATTTTCTGATCTTGGCATGTGGCCAACTATCATCTATACCCTACAGCATAGTTTCTATTCTAGATCTGTGTTATTCCTATTAGTGTTGTTGCAGGGAGTTTGGGTGCACCATTTGGAGAGCTGGTTTCTAAATGTTGGGGATCTACCCTTCACTTTGAGATCCATTGGAGGAGATATATACATTGTATATTTCAGATCTAATCTGCATGCTTTTGAATACTTCTGGATCACTGAATATTTCTGTAGATCTGCATTCTTAGATCTCAGATCTACTGATTATACTTGGTGTAATGCTCAAAACCCTAAGGGGATCTAAAAGAGGAGCCTTTCTAGTGCATGGATCTGATATGGATCTAACTTTTTATTCACAGATCTGCTCTAGATCTGACATGTAATCAACAACTGTTTGCAGCCTAATAAAATAACATTGTCAAGGTAGTTTCAGTCCAGTCATGTGGTTGCAACACCTCTTTTGAGGGAATTTCTTCTGTTTATGTCTTGTATTTCCAGCTATGCATCTTATGGGCCTAATTATAAATCTATATTGCTGTTGTAAATACTATTGAAGAACATTTTTATTGGCCTCCTGCTATGTTTTAGATGAATTGCGTTATTTTAATGCATGACTGTTTAGTATTGTTGCATGTTTCCCATTTGGGATATTACAGTGGTATCAGAGCATCATCTTGGCATATCCTGTGCATTCTAAGAAGCCAATATGTCTTTCCTAATGAAGGATAGATAGAAGAAGAATATTGATTACACTAAATACAAAGAACACAAGGGTCAAACCCCTTTTTCTATAAGAATGAAAGGGAAAGAGTTCTCAAAAACTCTGTTCTGAGCTATGCATGAGCTGAAGAGTAAAATTAGGGGAATGAGGAGTGAAAGACATGTAGATCCTTTGGAGAGATTTGCACATGAAGGCAGCCCCAGTTCTTCATATTATGTGTGTGAGAATTCAGTCACACAATCAGATCTACAACGTTGTAGCATGCCTACATTCCTCGCAAGAGAAGAAGCAGAAGGAGGAGACTCTTGATGACTATCTCCAAGAATATGAATCTCAGTCTAAAAGATTCAAAGAGCATATAATCTTCCCATAGTTTTTTCAACTCAAATAAGAAAGAAGATCCAGCATATACAAGAGAAGAAGAGGGTGCATGCAACACACTTTGGGTAGGAATTTTATACCTACATTTGATTGATCACCTAAGAGCTCAGCCAAGTCTTAGGTAAAGAAGCTGGACACATATTTTCAGCTGCATCAAGTTTTAGAAGAAGAAGCCATAAGAGTATCTACGTTGCACCTCCAAGGTAAGGCTTTTGCCTGGTGGTTATTTGAATCTTCTTCATTGAGAAATGTAAACATCTCTACTTATGAAAATTTCACTAGGAGTTTGGTGAAAAGATTTGATGTTGAGCCATTTGAAACTTCTTTGTGTAAGAAAACTAAGCTCAAGAATTCGGAATCTTTGCATAAGATGGAAGGATTCATCAAGATAACTCCATTTCAGAACATTGTTGAAAGGGTTAAAGATCTGCTACATGATTTTCCTAGGGCAATGGCCCCACTTCAACAAGAACATTCTTCTCAAGAGGAAGACATAAGTGTTCCTTTTTCAAGAAGAGATCAAGAGAAAGGATCTCCTATTGATGAGGCATGCTCCATTGATGAGGAGGAGAAATAAGAAGAGCTCAAAGGTTCCTCCAGCACTGTGACAGCAGTAGGAGATCTATTTTTATAGGTATATGGAGATGAAGCCATTGCTTCTACTAAGAGGGCTCTCGTATCTTTGCAAGAAGGCCCCAAGGGTCTTACACATGAAGAGAATGAGCAGTAGGTGTCTATGATGATAGAAAATGAGACAAAACAATGGAGGGAATGTTCTACAACATTGCATTCAGTTTTGGGAACACACACTATGACAGATCAGTCCTTTGTGATCGAGACTTTTGACACCAAGGAGATGATGGGTGTTCATGAGTCAACTACATCTAAAGGGAGAACCTTAGACTGTGAGATCTTGCAGAAGGTGGGTGAAGGAGAGAAGATGAAGGATCACAGCGCTGATATGATGGGAGGTGATACTCTATTACATGGAGAAGAAGATGGGGAAGTTCCTCCACTCAAAAGCACTCTCACATCTATAAGAGTGATGCCCTATTATCATGAGACTTCCACACAAAAATCAGAGATGGAATTGTGTAGTGGAAGCAGTCATAAGATGTTCCCATCTGTTTTTAACATGGGAATGAGCCATGAGACATCATTATCTTGGGGTATACCACCTAGGAGACCACCTGATTCAGATTTGGTGGAAGATGTTTCATGCATTGATGCTCCTTTCATCGATCCAAAGAAGGAGGGAGAACTAGTAGACCATACTACAGCGCTGAGGGTATGGGGGAGGCTCAAGGAGAGGGAAAGTATTTTTCCCTTATCACCATTATATATTCTTTCATCTCATACTGTGCTAATAAAATATGATGCAAGGAGGGAGAATGACACCATCATGGAGCAAGGAAGGAAATCCTTGAATCAGGAGACAAACTTGTTTGGAGAACACTCTTCCATACATGATGAGAGATGGTGGTCACACATGCATACTTTGGCAAAACCAAGGAGGTTTTGGATAGATGATAGCCTTCCATGGGAGACTAACTTCCAAGAACTTCCATTTTCTTTTGAGCATGCGCATATGCAAGAAGAGCAACAAGGAAGTAATGGAAACCTTCCACCTTATACCTTTTGTTACACCATTTTTTGGTCATCTAACCTATCATCATTAGATGGACCCAAGTACACCATGTAAGACCAATTTTACCCTCAGTGAAATTGCATTCACTATGTTAAATAACTTAATAAACCACATTTATTAGGTTGTTTATGGTCCAAACAGGAAACCCCAAAAGGAAATATTAAACAAACCTATATTTGTTTGATTTTCCTCATGGAATAATTAATTAAACCATAATTTAATTATTATTCTCAGTCATATTTAACCCAAAAGAAAAGAAATTAATGAGATAAACCCTTAGTTATCTTATTATTTTCTAGGAATAATTATTTAAATCTTATTTAGATAATATTCCTTGTTAAATATGACCAAATCACCCACTATTAATCAAATAAATCATTATTTATTTGATTATCTCCCAACCACTTCCTTAAAAAGATAAATAAATCATTTATTTATTTATTTTTCACTAATCAAGTGATTTGACCCAAGTCAAACACCCTTTCCCTCCAACAAATATAATAAAATATTCCATAAAGGTGGATCTAGATTTGGTTAACATTATTTTAATCATGCACCAAGACCTAGAATGACCCAATATTTTGTTATAAATAGGAGGGTTCTTCCCCATCATTCCTCACCTTTTGTTGCCTATTAGATCACTCTGGATCTATACACTTGGTCTCATTTCTGCCATTTTGCTCCCATTGAGCTCTACCTTCTACATTGGGTTTTCTACATCTACAAGAGAGAGAAAGCTTAGATCTGAAGTGCTGAGGACTACAAACAACCCATCCCATTGAGGAGATCTGGATACACCTTCTTGTTTCCTCCCAGGTGCCCTGTAATATAAAAATTCATTCAAAAATCGTGTTCTTGTCTTGTCTGTTGGATGCATGGAGCAAAATCTTTACTTTACTGCTTAATATCTTTCCATTTATAGATCCGGTTGTTGCAGCACTTTAACTACTAATTGCAGATCTGAAGATGTTTTGCAGCCATTATTGTTGTTAGGGCTATTAGTTATGCGTAGCTAAAGTGGTTCTTTTTCGTACACTTCGACGAAGAATTCATACTAACAAATGGCGACTCCACATGGGTTTTAAATTACGACCGCTGTCGTTTTTCATATTCCTGCATATCCAGCTACTTCAGGCCCTAGGGCTTCTTTTCAGCTGCTTAGTTTTCCTCTTTTTTATGTCATTTTTCTCACATAAAACCCTAAAAACTTAAAATTTCTAACTTCCGTGTGTTTCTGGCCCTATTGCGCAGGTAAGCGACACCAGCCGCAACTGAGACGCCCGGCAAACTTTTCTGAAAATCGCCGCCGAGACAACCGGAACGGGGGTCACACTTTTGGCCCGTAACTCGGCGTACTCCGGACTCTGGTGTCGACTCTTCGCCCATTTTTCGCGACTCCGCACCGGAAACAGCTGCAACCGCGACCGCTCGCCTTTTCATGATTTTTCTCAACACTTTTCTTGTTCGCCAGCCTTCGTCGTCAGGGTCTTCCAGCCTCTGTCTCCGCCCGCCTTGACCAAGATCTGATCTGTTTTTACTCATCTAAGTGGGAACCCAGCCCCTTAGGGCTTTAGTACCCTCCACTTTTGGTGGAAGAGTCTTAGCTGTTTCAGCCGTCGGTTTTTCAGAGCTTCAGCCCCCTCTTTTCCAGATCTGTTACCTCCCTTTCAGATCCATTGAAATCAGCCTCTTTTCCTTTCAAATCACCTCTTGTCGTTTTGTTTGGACCTCCTTTGAAGGCCTCCGCCTTGCCCCTCCGGTTTTTTGCTGATTTCCTTCCTTTTTCCAGCCACCTTGCCTCTGTCTCTTGGCTGTGATCTGCACCTCTTTCCTGCAGCTTTATCCTCCAGATCCCTGTCCCTTTCGACCCTAGATCTGTTGAGCTCTTTTTATGCGTGTTTTGACTAGATTTTTGCCCTCTTTTAGAGTAGTTTTGAGAGACCCACCTCTTTGGGTTAGATTGATGCATAGTTAGCTGCTAAATGTTCTGTCTTTTCAGCAATCTATATTTTTCTACGCAGATTTCTTTTCAGTTACGCAGCACACTTTTTCTTGCTCTCAAAACGAAAAGGGTTTAAAAATTAAAATTAACGCACGCCACACACTGACCCTAAATGAAGAAGCGCCTGGTTAACACCGCCTGGCAAAGACTCTAAAATCAATTGTCACTGCACCTTTTCTGCCCTTGACCTGAATTGATTCTGTCCCTTTCTGCCCCTGTCGGTTCCCTTCTTCCTGTCATCATTGCGCCCCCAAGACGCCTTTCCCAGAGACTTCTTGGCCTTCATCCTCAGTTTCCGGTTGATCGACCTGCTCCGCCCCGCCGTCGTCGAGCCAGTCCACCTTCGAGTCCGCACTCCGACTCCTTTCCTGATTCATCAGGTTCTCCTTCTCCTCCTGGTTCTCCCCCTTTCACCATCACTATGTCTGGTCCAGGGCCTAACGCTAGTGGTTCTCTCGGCCCTAATGCTGGCCCCACTACTAGCGGAACCACCACAGGAACTACCCCGGCCACCCCTGTGCTGCCGTACATTGCAGGCCTCAGCCTCCCCGATTTCCATCAGTTGATCAATGACCCCATTCACCACAATGCTAATTGGCCTGCTATGCCAACCAAGCTCCCCTCCGACATCCCTAAGTTTGAGGGCCTTAATGGCGAAGATCCAACCAATCATGTCCGATCTTTCCACATGTGGTGTTCCTCAAATTCCATTACCGATGACTCCATCCGTCTTCGTTTGTTCCAACGCACGCTCACCGGCGAAGCTTCTAAATGGTATGTCGAACAAGCCACTTCTACCCATACCACCTTTGAGACTCTTGCCCAAGCCTTTTTGTCGTACTTCCAGCTCCCTCTCTGATATGATACTGGCACGGAGCTTTTGACTTCCTTTAAGCAATCCTCTTCAACACGCCTTTCCGCCCATGTTCAGGAATGGCGACGAAGACGGAGCTTATGTCGAGCCCCTCCCTTCGAAGATCGGGTTTACATGGACTGGTTCCTTCACACCCTTCCTGCTCCCATCGGCAAAGATGTCGCCTCTCATTTTCCTCAAACTGAAGAAGCCGCCCTCCAAATAGCATTGAAATATGACATGATCTACGCTCAATCTGGTTATGTTTATACTGTTCTTCCTGACCTCCCCAGGCCCAATGGCGCTAACGCCCCGGGGGCATCTCATTCCGCCGACGGTATCGTTGGAGCCCTTTCCCATCCATACGCTCAAACTCCTATGGGCTATGGTCCCCCTCCGGGAGGGGCCAGCTCCTCCAGCACTCTTCCCCCTCCCGGTAGCATGTATCCAGGATACGACATGCCTCCTTTTGTCCAACCTCCTGCTTACCTCAATGCTACCCAACCTAACCATTACCTTTATCCACAGCCTGGTATGCCAGCTCCTCCAGCATATGTGCTTCCACCTCCCTTGCCTTCTCAACCCCCGCAACAGCACCTACAGCCCCCTCCAGGGCAAGTATTTGCACAGCAGGGCGCGACTAACCCCCCTTCTTCTCAAAGAAGGCGGAGAGGCAATCCGAATCAATCTGCCCCTGGTACCCGTGGAACCAATCCCGATGTGGACCCTAACACCGCCAACCAGCAACAAGGTACTCAACCCAAGCCGGACAGGCTTCTTCGTATGAATAAGCCCTGTTCGTGTTGCGGTGTTTATGGTCATTACACCCATGATTGTCCCCTCTTACCCCAGATGCGGCAGATGTGGGAGTCTCAAGCCACATTGCGCAGACAACACGCCTCCCCTCATGCTCCACCTAATGTGGCCACTACCCAGCCAGCTATGTTTACTGATCCTTTCCCTCAGCAAGGTTTCATGGCTACCCAACCACCTGAAAGCCAGGTAGCCGCCCCCCCTTCCCTTTCTGGTTCCTCTGATTACCAGATCCTTATGATGAACTCCGATCCCAACCCCTCCGTCGATCTTCACCTTCAAACTCGGTCTCGCCAGTACCCCAAGCCTCCTGCTCAGTCTGCTCCCGAGCCTCCCTCTTCAGGTTCTACAGAGCCTCTTTCGACATCCAGTGGCCCCTTACACATCCCTCAACCCAAAGTTGAGGTTCATCCAAAGATTCCAAAGGGACCATTACGCCGAAATGCTGCTTCCGGTCGAGCTGCTCAGTCGTATAGCATAGTAGATGATTTGGCGCAATCCTCTGCTGCCATTTCCACACTGGAATTCCTCCAGTCATGCCCTTCCCAAAAGAAGGCTCTACTATCTGCCGTGGGCGTTGTAGATCCTGCTGACGACCAAATGATTGTTTTCGACGCCACTCAATCGGACCACCCTCCCCTTCCTCCTTCCGTCGCCTTCCAAATCTCAGTCACAATACGAAACGCCATCGTTTCCCGGTGTATAATTGACGAGGGGCATCCACCTGCGTGATGTCCGCTTCGGTTTGGAAGAAACTCGGATCCCCTGAGCTGGCCCCTTCCACGATCACCCTTAGAGCGTGGGACGGTCATGCCTCCCAGCCCATTGGCTTGTTTCGTAATTGCCCTATCACCCTCGCTGGTAAGACTGTTTGCATTGACGTCGAAGTCATTGACGCCCCGCTAGACTACAACATTCTTTTGGGGCGAAGCTACACCTATGCTATGTCTGCTGTCCCATCCGCGGTATTTCGCAAGATGTCTTTCCCCCATAATGGAAAGATAGTCACCATTGACCAGTTGACATATCATGAGCCTCCCTCTCAGACCCCCTCTGAGACCACCATCTCTTCTGTAGCCAACAAGCAAACCGTCGATTCCCTGACCAGTGTCTCCCCCGGCGTTTACAAGGACTCCTCCCTACTTGGAACTTTTCCTTGTCTTCCCCCTCCTCCTATCCCTGATCCCAGCTTGTCAAATGTTTTCATGATGCAATCGTCTCAGGCCGCCCTCAAGAGGCCTGCTTCGGCTAGTCCGCAATCGCCCCTTCGCCCTCCGCAACCCGCTCCTAGCCATACTTCTCTGCCAACCGGACCTCCTCCTTCTGGCCTTCCTCCTACAGCTGGTATCTCTGAACCCCTTTACCCCCCTGGCTCGGTTCCCCCTGGCCTTAACCACTCGGAGCCGTCCCTCCCGGCCATTACCCTGCTGGACAGATCCCCTTCTTGGCTCCCCCTCCCGGAGTATATTCTGTCCCCGTCATGGCCACCCTCTCCCTTCCTAACCTGACCTTGGGCATTCCGGTCTGGTACCTTGATCCCCCAGCCACCACCCCTCCTGGTCACCCCAAACCCTACATGGCTTTGACACCGGTTCAACCGGTCCCCCTCGCTTTCTCCGTTGCCACTGTGCCTCCCGCACCTCCACAGGACCCTTCTCCTGTTGTCACGGCACCCGAGAAGAAAGGCAAAGCTCGTAAGGGGGCAACCCATCAGGATCAGGCCGCCCTGACAACTCTTACCCCCCCACGACCACCAAAGCCCGCCATTCAATGCGCTTTGTGTGATATCGTCGGTCACGCCACTCACATGTGTCCTGAATTGCCACACCTCAAGCTTCTGGTCAACGAGACATTCCCCGACTCTGATATCCCAGAAGTCTATGTCACTATCCCCGACTCTATCCCAAAACTCAAACACTTGCGCACAAACCACCCTTGTGCCTTGTGCGATTTTCACGGCCATTACACCCACCTCTGTCCCCGCCTTGACGAGTATCGTTCCTCCTTGGACATGTACCGCCAATTCAAGGCCATTTCGATAGGACCAGAGGACATTCCTACTCCCATTCACATTCCTCCTCCCGCTATCGAGCCAACAGAGCCATCAACCACCATTTTGTACCTGTCATCATCCTTGCGAGATAGTTCACCGCCCATTCAACCTGCCGATCCTCTCAGCTCCTTAGCTGACCTTGGATATGTTGATATCGCCCATCTGAGCCCTTCTCCTCATGATGACCCATCACACATCACTACTTCCTCGGGTGACCCCTCTTCCTCCAGTCATCCCATCTTCCAATCTGATGAAGACATTATGGAAGCCATGACCCATCCCGACTTTCCCTGGGATGATATGCACCATCACGCATATTTCCTCCCACAGCAGTCCCATGACCAATATACTGTGGAAACCAAAGACTTCATTCCTCATGCCGTCGATTGGTTCAAAAACCCTATCCCTGCACCTGATGCTTTCGAAGAAGGAAACATGGCCAATGTCTCGCCTACCATCAAAATTGACATTTCAGTCAAACCAGGGATTGAATAATACATCACCTTGGGTGCCCAATGCACCCCGGAAGAAATTGAAGCTTACACCAAGCTTTTCAAAGAATTCCGCGATATCTTTTCCTGGTCCTATTCTGAAATGCCCGGACTCGATCCTGCCATTGTCGAACATCATATCGACACATGGCCTGATGCCAAACCAGTCCGACAAAAGATGAGACCCATTCATCCTTCCCGACGTGACGCTATCAAAGCCGAAATCGATAAGCTCAAGCAGGCTGGTTTCATTTACCCCATTGAATACACCACTTGGGTGTCTAACCCAGTTCCCGTTCTCAAGAAACAAGGCACCATTCATGTCTGCATGGACTTTCGCGACTTGAACAAAGCTTGTCCCAAAGACAACTTCCCCACACCGTTCATCGACCAAATCATTGACGAGTGTGCGGGGCATGAGGTCCTATCCTTTATGGATGGTTTCTCCAGATACAACCAAATTGCTATCCGTCATGCTGATCAACTAAAAACTACGTTCATTAGTCCGTGGGGAACTTTTGCTTACTGGGTCATGCCTTTCGGCATTAAAAACGCCGGCGCCACCTTTCAACGGGCCATGTCTTACTGCTTCCACGACTTAGCTCATATTATCCTTGCCTATTTAGACGACCTCACGGCGCGTTCTAAGCATCGGGCGCAACACCTCCACGATCTGCGCACCATTTTTCTCCGATGTCGCAAGTATAATATCCGCCTTAACCTGTTGAAATGCGTTTTTTGCATTCCCACCGGCCGTCTCCTAGGCTTCATCGTGTCTAAGGACGGTATCACTCTTGACCCTTTGAAAGTTCAAGCCATTCTTGAACTCCCCATTCCGCGTACCCTCCGCCAGCTCCAAAGCCTCCAAGGCAAAGCTAATTTTCTTCGTCGGCTTGTCCCTGACTATGCCACCACCGCACACGGGTTCCTTCGACTCCTACGCTCTCACATCCCATTTGTTTGGGATACTTATGCTCACAAGTCTTTCGATGCCCTCAAGCAGGCTCTCACATCCGCTCCCTTAATTCGCCCTCCCGACTTTAATCGGGACTTCATCCTATATATCTCCGCTTCCACCTATTCGGTCACTGGAGTCCTTATCCAAGAGGATGACCATGGCATTGAGCATGTGATTTACTATGTCAGTAAGAACCTTGTGGGACCCCCTGTCTCATACTCCTATGACGAGAAATTAGCGCTGGCTGTCGTGTTCTCAGTCCAAAAACTTCGTCATAGTATCCTCTTGCGCTCCACCAAGGTTGTGACGAATTCCAACCCTATGGCTTTCCTATTGAGTTGTCGTATCCTCACTGGGAAGTACGCCCGTTGGGTCGTTATTCTTCAGGAATTCGACCTTGAATTTGTCACCCCAAAAAGTAAGAAAGGCTTAGCCCTCGCTGAGCTCATTTCTGAATTACCTATCGGATCGCAAGACCCTCCCGTTAATGACGATTTTCCTGATGAACACCTGTTTTCCATTACTTCCGATGACCCGTGGTATGGCGATATTCTTACTTATTTGCGAACCCAAAAGTTCGCCCTCCACCTTGACCGTGAGGCTCACCGACGTATCCGACACCAGGCCCCCCGATACCTTCTTATCGGTGACGACCTCTATCGTCGCGGGGTTGATACTGTCCTTCGTCGTTGCCTCACACACGCTGAAGCTAAACAGGTCCTTAATGCCTGCCATAGCGGCGCTTGTGGTGGCCACCTCTCCGGTCTTGCTACTGCCCAAAAAATTATGCGCGCCGGGTATTTTTGGCCTTCTCTCTTCAGTGATTGCATTGAGGCAGTCAAACACTGTCCCAATTGCCAACATTTCGCCCCTAAGGCGAGAGCTCCACCAGCTCCCCTCCATCCGGTCGTCTCCACTGGTCCCTTCTGTAAATGGGCCATCGACTTTATGGAGTGTCGCCCGCCATCCTCTGGTAACCACAAGTATATCATCGTGGCGGTCGACTATTTCACCAAATGGGCCGAGGCCATGCCAACGTTCAACAACACGGCAGCTACCGCGGCCCTCTTTTTCTTTAACCATGTTATAGCTCGCTTCGGGGTTCCCAAGAAACTGGTCTCTGATCATGGCATACATTTTGAAGATGAGATATGGCGTGAGCTATCCTCCCTATTGGGTTTTGAGCACCAATATTCCTCCTCCTATTACCCCCAAGGTAATGGCCAAGTTGAAGCAGTCAACAAAACCCTCAAGACCATGCTTCAACGAACAGTGAATAAGCACAAAACCAACTGGCATCTCATGCTCTTTCCTGCCTTATGGGCCTATTGAACCTCCGTTAAAACCGCCACCGGGTTCACCCCTTTCCACCTTGTTTTTGGAGAGGAGGCAGTTTTACCAATCGAGTGCGAAATTCCTTCTCTGCAACTAGCCGTTGAACTTCTCCCTAACACCCAACCGCTAGAACACCGACTTATCATGCTCGAGCGTGCCTCTGAAGACCGCCGTATTGCCTTGCAAACCATGGAAGCGGCCAAAAAACGCACCAAAGCTCAGTATGACCGAAAAGTCCAGCCTCGCACTTTTCACGAAGGCGACCTTGTTCTAGTATATGACCAGGCCCATGATGTCCTAGGTCATGGGAAGTTTGACTCATTATGGCTAGGCCCTTACATCATTAGTAAGGATCTTGGCAAAGGGGCATACCTCTTAGAGGATTTCAAAGGCCATCCCCTTCCTAACCCTCGAAATGCACTCTATCTTAAGAAATATTACCCTTAGCATTTCCCCTCTGAAATGCATGTTTTATTTTCTTTTAGATAGCCAGCATCTGTTTTTTCATTTTTCCTACTTCACCAGGACCCATTTCGTCCACGCGAAGTCACCTCCCCTCCATTCAAAAATCGAATTTCCTCACTTACGACACTTGTACTCGGGGCACCACATTGCCCCATTACTTGTCCATGTTCATGTCGATTTTCGTCATGCGTTCCCACCTTGTACTCATGCTTCCATGGTCCCCCATTGGGGCCTTTACTGTGTGGCAACACCATCGAGTCGCCCTTGTTTAGAGCATCCAAGTTGAGTCATCATTGCATCCATGGAGTCTATACCACGTCCCTTTACACCCCACTATAGCCCTCCATCCTTCATTGCTTGGTCTCTCTCTTGTGTCGCACATTATGACCTTCAGTCTCACTGTCCCCTATCCCTCATGATATTGTGTCAGTCGCTGCTGTGTCATCCATGCTCTTTATGCTATAACAAGGGAAGCCGTCCATTCGCTACTCAGTCCTTCCCATTTCCACTATCGTCATTAGTGTCAGTCTGTCCGTCGCTCTACTGTTTTCTCTCGTGCCTTAGTTGAGGATCTCTCATTGCCTCACCTATGGCGGACCTCCTTCTGTCGACATCAACACATTTATTCCAGAAGCCAGGTCTAGAGGGCGGTGTACCTTGGTTCCAGCTTCCACTCTTGTTCGGAAGGTTTCGGATTAGGCAAGGATTACCGTACTTGACTGCCTCTCCACTCTCAAGATGATCAGACCGATATTTGGACGGCCATGATCCAACAATGGGGAGCTCCTGATGATTCCCGGGCATGTGTGAGATGTCTCAGCCCTCATGAGGGGGTGGCCCTGCAGGTAGCCCCCCACATGCCCGGATGACCCCTTCATTGCAGCCTTTGATGCCGCTCCAGCTTTTGATGATGTTGGCCTTAGCCACTTGCAGCACCTCTATGATTTGCATGTATCAGTCAGATTTTGTGAGCCCTTCCCCATTTACAGGGGGCATTTGGGGTTGTTTTTATCTCATGTACTCAGATGATATTGTACTAGTCCTGGCTGTTATCCCAGGCACAGCATGTATGTGAGACTATTCATTGTATTTTTATCTGGCTCTTGATTATGCCAGCTGTACTCTATGGTTCGGTCCCTTGCTAACACTTGACACATCATTCTTTTGTACTTTGTCTCGGCGGGCAGCAGAAGCGTTCTCCCCTGCAGCTCCCTTCTAAAGACAGTACCTCTCACATAAAAAGAGACTTGTTGCACTCAAGCATTCCGTCTCCTGTGGCTACTTAGTCCTTCGCACACTATCCACCTCAATTTCTTTCTCTCCACTTCGTTGTCCTGGGTGATTGAGTTCTTACAACGTACTTCGGTCACACGATTTGCTCCTAACACTCGCACGCTGGGGGGCAATCTGTTACACCATTTTTTGGTCATCTAACCTATCATCATTAGATGGACCCAAGTACACCATGTAAGACCAATTTTACCCTAAGTAAAATTGCCTTCACTATGTTAAATAACTTAATAAACCACATTTATTAGGTTTTTTATGGTCCAAACAGGAAACCCCAAAAGGAAATATTAAACAAACCTATATTTGTTTGATTTTCCTCATGGAATAATTAATTAAACCATAATTTAATTATTATTCCCAGTCATGTTTAACCCAAAAACAAAGAAATTAATGAGATAAACCCTTAGTTATCTTATTATTTTCTAGGAATAATTATTTAAATCTTATTTAGATAATATTCTTTGTTAAATATGACCAAATCACCCACTATTAATCAAATAAATCATTATTTATTTGATTATCTTCCAACCACTTCCTTAAAAAGATAAATAAATCATTTATTTATTTATTTTTCACTAATCAAGGGATTTGACCCAAGTCAAACACCCTTTCCCTCCAACAAGTATAATAAAATATTCCATAAAGGTAGATCTAGATTTGGTTAACATTATTTTAATCATGCACCAAGATCTAGAATGACCCAATATTTTGTTATAAATAGGAGGGTTCTTCCCCATCATTCCTCACCTTTTGTTGCCTACTAGATCACTCTCGATCTATACACTTGGTCTCATTTTCATCATTTGCTCCCATTGAGCTTCATTTTTGCATTGGGTTTTCTACACCTACAAGAAAGAGAAAGCTTAGATTTGAAGTGCTGAGGACTACAAAGAACCCATCCCATTGAGGAGAGCTGGATACACCTTCTTGTTTTCCTCCCAGGTGCCCTGTAATATAAAAATTCTTTCAAAAATTGTGTTCTTGTCTTGTCTGTTGGATGCATGGAGCAAACCCTTTACTTTACTGCTTAATGTCTTTCCATTTATAGATCTGGTTGTTGCAGCATTTTTATTACTAACCGCAGATCTGAAGATATTTGGCAGCCACTATTGTTGTTAGGGCTATTAGTTATGCGTAGCTAAAGTGGTCCTTTTTCGTACGCTTCGACGAAGGATTCATACTAACACCTTTGGCATGGGAGATGTCAAGGAGGAGACAAATGGGAGGCATGACCTTCCAACATACACCTGTGACATGGGAAATGTCAAGGAGAAGAGAAGAAACATGGCAGGAATTTCAGATGACACATTATCAGTGTTGTCATTGTTGGGAAAATTAGATCCATATTGGAAATCCCAACTGTTGGTGGAATATTGCAAGGATCTTCACACTTGCATGATTCTTGATGACTTGTTATATGATGGAGGCTATTCAATCCTAGATGGATTCATCTATAATCATGGTAGGATATTCTTGTCTAGAGCCTCCAAGCTCAAGGAGAAGTTACTACAAAAGGCTTATGAGGAGCTCTATTTCAGCCACACATATTCTTTGAAGCTCAACAACATCATCTTGAGGAGCTACTATTGGGAGGGCTTTGAGAAGGAACTATATCAGCATTTTCAAAGATGCATGAACCTTGTGGATATAGATCAACAACATAACTCTATGGGAGAGTTAAATCAGACATCTCTTTCTCTCTTTGAGGGAGAGAATAGATCTAGGCACCACTCCATTGATGGGAGGAAGATTGTTGGTGAAGAACATGCTCTTGTTACACATGTTTTATATTCTGATTTCATGCATTCTTCCACCATGTTTTTGCAGGCCATGAATCCAAGGAGGAGTATTTTATCTTGTAAGTCTCATGGCCAATATTGGGCCACAAAAATGTATGAATTTGGCCACTCCCTTGGAAGAAAAAGGGGGATTTTTCAACTTGATGGGTGCTTCCCTAAGGCACCAAATATATCTCACTTTCAGCTATGGTGAGATGGTATGGAAAACAGGTAAGTGGTGGGAAAACCACTTACCATATCTAGATCTTATGCAAGCAGGAGATGCACTGCGTTGGTTCCACATATGGGACTATGACCCACCTCCATATGCACAAATTTCTGTTTATATGTACATTTTTTTGATCCCCTATATTGATGATGTACTTGTACATTTTATGGGGATGTATGGAGGAAGGAAGGAAGGAATGCATGTGCCCTATGGGATGGCTACTCTCCATATACTTTATGTTGCATATTTCAGAGGGAGCCTTGGGAAAACCATGTTTGTTTTATGTGATTTATTGTCTCCTTATGGGATAAGCTATTTGCATCTCATAAGAACTTTGGAGGAGAAAGTCATGAATGGTTGGTTTGGTGAACACTTGGATTATGGAGGAAGCTTAACTCATTTTGGTGTCACCAAGGGAGGAGAAGAAGTGTTGCAGCACTCCCCTTATCAGTTGCTTGAGGACAAGCATCATTTTTGAGGGGAGGACTGTAATATTCCCAATTAGCCCAAGCTAATGGGAATATTCAATTTTTCTTTACTTTTCTGTTTCATTCATAAATGTGTAAAGGAGGATTATAAAAAATCCTTAAACAACAAATAAATCAATGCCACATGTGAACAAAGATAAATCTGGGCTATCTAAATAAAACACCCTTATGTGTGAAAGGGGCTGAGACATTTGACTGGGTCAACCATGACCAAATCAAGAGGGCTGTCTAGAAGGAGTGATCTTCATTAAGACACAACGCAATTTTAGTTGGAGGATGTTCATGTGAAAAGAGCTAATTCATTGAGATGGTTTAGGGTTTTGCAAGCTCTCAATATTATAAAAGGAAGAGGAAGACAACATGAGAAGGTCGTTGATGTGATTACATTTTTTAGAGTTTATTGTCTGTTTAGACATATCTCATTCTCCTTGCTGTTTAGCATAGAATAGTGTTGTTTAGCACAAGGATCTCCTGTTTAGGAATCCCATCTCTTTCCTTGAGAGGCCTCTTGGAAGAGCTTTGCATATCTTGTCCACTATTAGGTTGAAGGCCAAGCTTCTACTTCCAACTACAATGCAGATCCTCTTGAGGGTTTGGTTGCCTTTGTAAGCTGTAGCAAGTGGAGGCTAGATCTATTAAGGTCTAGGCCAATCTAGTGCCTCTTTTCAGTGGAGGAGTCTTCTGCTCTATTGGGAGGAGTGTATTGGAGTGATTGAGCATCATTTTCTGATCTTGGCATGTGGCCAACTATCATCTATACCCTACAGTGCAGTTTCTATTCTAGATCTGCGTTATTCCTATAGGTGTTGTTGCAGGGAGTTTGGGTGCATAATTTGGAGAGCTGGTTTCTGAGTGTTGGGGATCTACCCTTCACTTTGAGATCCATTGGAGGAGATATATACATTGTATATTTCAGATATGATCTGCATGTTTCTGAATACTTTTGAATATTTCTACAGATCTACATTCTTAGATCTCAGATCTACTGCTTATACTTGGTGTAATGCTCAAAACCCTAAGGGGATCTAAAAGAGGAGCCTTTCTAGTGCATGGATCTAATATGAATTTGACTTTTTATGCACAGACCTGCTCTAGATCTGACATGTAATCAATAGTAGTTTGCAGCTTAATAAAATAATATTGTCAAGGCAGTTTCAGTCTAGTCATGTGGTTGCAGCACCTCTTTTGAGGGAATTTCTTTTGTTTACGTCTTGTATTTCTAGCTATGCATCTTATGGGCCTCATTATACATCAATATTTCTACTGTAAATACTATTGAAGAACATTTTTTTTTGGCCTCCTGCTATGTTTTAGATGAACTGCGTTATTTTAAAGCATGACTGTTTAGTATCGCTGCATGTTTCCCATTTGGGATATTACAATATTTCAACACTCCCTCTCAATAAGAAAGGAATCAATCTGTCCTGATCCAATACCTTTGGAAAGTTCTGAATGCAACACTACTCTAGTGTTGTAAGCACATGCAACTCTCCTAAAACTGAATAGCCTACAGACAATGGAGTGCTTATAATGAATTTGTCATCACAGTCTTCTAACTGCTGCTAGCTACTGCACATGTCTACTAGAATCTTTGACCTACTGACATCTGCATCCATGCACTCTGCACTGCTACCAACTCTGATCTGCACTCGAGTATCTGACACCTGTCACTCTGATTTATGTCATCCTGACATTTGACCGCATCAATCTAACTGATCCTTCCTGCTACTACTATACTCTGGGTTCCTCGTAGCTAGGTTTGGTCCATGAGACACACCGTCTCAATGGACCTTGCCAAAATTTCTTCTTGGGATCATATCTGCACATCACCCCACCTCACACCTCTAGGTATAGCTGCATGTACTCCCTGTTCCTATCTAGCTCGAAATTTCCCCCTCCTAGAGGTCTCTGCTTGCTTCACCTTGTAGATCCATCTGGATCCAACCACTGACTTCCCCACTGGTCTTGGGACCACTTCCCATGCACTATTTTTTATAATGGAGTCATACTCCTCAACCATGGCATCAACCCATGTTGGCTGCTGCACTGCTTCCTCAAAAGAAGATGGTTTTGTCACAATACATTCTCTCATAAAAGCCATGTATCTAGTGTACCTATCTGGTGACCTTCTCTGCCTCCGCAATGATGTAGGTGCTTCTACATGCTCTATCGCATCTAGCATCAATCTATCAGCCTCTCTAGTGTGCTTCATACCGTTTCTAGTGGATGGCTCTGCATGAGTGGTTTCTGCCACTCCATGATCCTCTGCTTGTGGTTGCTCCACATCTTGAGGTTCATCCTTTGGAACTAAGAGTTCCTCATATGCATGCAAGTCAATCTCCCTCTCAAGAGATAACCGCATGGATTTCTCATACTTCCCCATGGTACATCCCTTGCATGTGTCTATCTGCGCAAGAGTACCCTTTGGAAGACCTGTAGAAATATGTTGCATGATCCTCAAAGCATTGTGGTGTATATGGCCCAATCTCCTGTGTCATAACTCATATGTATCCCGACACACCACCTTCCCTTCTTTACTACTCAATGCTGTGCAGCCATCTACATCAAGTTTGTAGAGGCTCTTCACATGAACCCTAATCTTCTTTACCTGTGTTGTGGCTTTGTGATGAAGGATTTCCTTTCCTTCACTGAAAACCACATCATATCTACGATCCTCCAATATAACAACTGAAACTAAATTATTTTTCAATCCTGGTACATACATGACATATTTTAATAAGAAAGTTTTACATGATTTCCTCTCAAAATTAACTGTACCAATCCCAGTAGCGCTATACCTCCCATCATCACCCATCTTGATGTGCATCTGAAGATCCTTCTCCTCCAAGCTACTAAAGGGTTATTTGTTTCTCGTCATGTGGAAATATGCCCCACTATCCAAGTACCACATATATCCCATCACAGTTGACGTCATGCATGTGATGAGAGAGAAGTCCAACTCAAACTGTGAGGCCAAAGCTTCACCTGCTGCAGCTCTTATAGCCTTCTTGTTTTTCTTATTCTTTTGTGGACAACTTGTTGCATATTTTCCATGATCATGAGAGTGAAAACATTTCACCTTTGAAATTTCACGCTTCTTGCCTTCTTTGCCGGTCTCAGATTTGGAATGGGAATTCCTCCTCTTCCCCTTCTTTGCCTTACCATCCAAGGCAAAATTTACCTCATCATTACTCTTGGATGAGGATCCATCCCTAGTATTCCGCCGAAACTCTTCTTGTACCAAATCTGACCATAGTTGCTCCCAATCTAGTAACTTCTCCCTCCCATTCATAGAGTCCTGGTAACCATTCTAGCTCTTGGGAAGGCTTAGAAGTTATAGGATCACCAAGTCATCATCAACTACAGTAATCCCAACAATTCCAAGCTCATCTCGACATTGAGTGAACTTGGTCAAGTATTTATGGATTATGTCACCCTTCTCCATTTTGATTTTCCTGAGCTTATCCTTGAGTGCCAATTTTCTGTAGTCACTGCTACTTTGAAACATATCTATCAAGGCCTTCCACATAACATATGGAGTTTCATTTCCATGGAGACTCGAAACAATATGATCTCGAACTCCCTCTAACAAGATCTCCTCGCCTTTGATACCTTCTTTTTCCATGCATCAAGAAGTCGGGCATCTGCTATTGCGGGCTTGGGAATATCATTATCTATGAATTCCTCCAACCCATTGTCCTCCAACACTTCCTCCATATTGTCTTTGCATGAAATATAATTCAAACTGCCCTCGAGTGCATATTCGAGTCTCAAGCCATTGAAAGACATATTGATTCGCTTATAGCTCCAAAGAAAGTATCTGCAAATTTGAATATTGTTCAACACAAAATCAATTTCTTCTCCACTATTGTGATTCTTGGCGCTTTGATACGACATAGAAAATCTTTAATATAGCTATAATACCATGCAGAAATTATATCAATGGATTCAATCCGATCATGTAATGTACTAAAACAAGATACTAAATCCTTCTACAATATTTGTTAGTGTGAATTCTAATAGCAAGCATACAAAGAAAGCTCACTTTAGCTGCACATAACAAACAGCCCTAACATCAAATATGGCTGCCAATTTCTTTAGATCTGCAATTAGTTGACCAAGATAAATGCTACAAAGTCCAGATCTATGCAGTTAAAGACATAAAACAACAAATAAATAAGGGTTACACCATGCATCCAATGAACAAGACAAGAATATTTTTAAAGAATTTTTGTATTGATGACACCTAGGAAGGGAACATAGAAAGATGTTACCAGTCCCCCTCAATGGGATGGGTTCTTGTATGTCCTCGGCATTTTAGATCTAAGATCTCTCTCTCTTGATGGTGTAGAAAACCTAGACAAAAATGGAACTCAAAGGGATCTCACAAGAAAAATGGTAGCAAAATATGACAATGATGGAGGATCAAAGTCAGACCAAAAGTATAGATCCAGAGTGAGCTTAGGCAACAAAAGGTAGTGAGTGAATGGAAAAACGTTTCTATTTATAAAAAAATATTGAGTTAGTCTAGATATTGGTGCCTGATTAAAATATTATTAACCAAATCTAGATCCAACTTTGATGGAATATTTTATTATATTTGTTGGAGGGAAAAAGAATTTGAACTTGGTCAAATCCCTTTATTTGTAAATAATAAATAAATAAATGATTTATTTATTATTTTAAGGATGTGGTTGAGTAATAATTAAATAAATATTGATTTATTCAATTATTTATAAATGATTTAGTCAAATTTAACAAGGAATATTATTTAAATAAAGTTTTAAATAATTATTCCTAGAAAATAATAAAATAAATAATGATTTATCTAATAATTTTCTTCTTTTGGGTTAAATATGACCAGGAATATTAAATAAAATGTTGTTTAACTAATTATTCCTTGAGGAAAATCAGACAAATAAGGATTTATTCAATTATTCCTCATGGGGTTTCCTGTTTAGACCATAAACAAATTAATAAATTATGGATTACTAAGTTACTTTTCATAGTGAAAGCAATTTTACTTAGGATTAAATTGGTCTTACATGGTGTACTTTGGTCCATCTAATATTAACATGTTAGATGACCGATTGGTGTCACAGATTGCCCCCCAGCATGCGAGTGTTAGGAGCTAGTCGTATGACCGAAGTACGTTGTAAGAAATCAATCACCAAACACAGAAGGGGAAGTCAGAGAGAGAGAAATATAAGGTAGACTAAAGCGCTAGAGGAAAAGACCCTGAGGAGTTGAGACTTATAGGTGCAACAAGTCTCTTTTATGAGTGAGTACCTGTTCTACAAGAGGCAGGGGGAGGCATACCTATGCCCGTCGAGATAACAAAGTACAAAGAATAATGTGTCAAGTAAACAAGGGACTAAACTATATAGTATATGCTGGCATGAACATGAGCCAGATAAAAACATGATAATGAATCCCACATACATACTGTGTCTGGGATAACAACCAGGACTTATACAATAATATCTGAGTACATGAGATATAAATACAACCAAAGAGGCCCTGTAAAACAGGAGAGGGCTCTGAAAATATGAATGATACATGAAAAATAAAGAGGTGTTGCAAGCGGTTGAGGCCGAAACCATCAAATATATGGAGCTGCATCCAAGGTTGTAATAGATAGGTCATTCGGGCATGTGGGGGGATACCTGAAGGGCCACCCCCTCATGAGGTCTGAAACATCTCACACATACCCGGGAATCACCGGTACAATCTATTGCATCACTGAACCATTGAGTATATGGATCTCGATCATGCTGTAAGGAGCTGGAGCTAAGAAACAATCAAGTCAAAGGGAAATAAAGATTCCCTTTACCTGATCCGAGGCACCGAATGAGAGTGGAAGCTGGAACCAAGGTACACTGCCCTCTAGACTTGTCTTCTAGAATGAATGAGCTGATGTCGACAGAAGGAGGTCCACCATAGGTGAGGCAATAAGAGGTCCTCAACTAAGGCACGAGAGATAATAGTAGAGCGACTGATAGACTAACACCAGGGATGATGGTGGAATGGGGGTACTGAGTAGCGGGCTGATGACTTCCCTTGTTAGAGCATGAAGGGCATGGATGACCTGGCAGTGACTGACACAATATCAAAGGGGACAGGGGACAGTAGGACTGAAAGCCATAATGTGTGACACGAGAGAGGAACCAAGAAATGAAGGATGGAGAACTATAGCAGTATACAAAGGGACTTGGAATAGACTCCATGGATGCGATGATGACTCAACTCGGATGCTCTAAACAAGGGCGACTCAATGATGCTGCCACATAGAAAAGGTCTGGTGGGGACCATAAAAACATGAGTACAAGCTGGTTAATCATGATGAAAATCGACATGAGCATGTACAATTATGCAGGCAAAGTGGTGCCCCAAGTACAAATGTTGCAAGTAAAGAAATTCGATTTTGAGGAGTGGTGAAGTGACCTTTCTTGGAAAAAATGTGTTGTGGTGAAGTGTCAAATCACAAAAAACTAACAAATACCCATTTGAGAGCTTGGTGAGAGCTTTCCAATGGTATGGATGGTTTTTCAAAATGAGCTATGGTTTGGCCGCATCGGGTGAAAGAAAAAACTAGGGTTTCTCTTTTAATAATGCATTTTCCCTCCAAATTCACTCATTTGCAAGTGAAGCTGTGGTGAATGTAGAGAGAAGAGAAGGCCCTAAATCTTTCGGTGATCGTAGCAGACAAACCGATTGTTGGAATCGAGATTTGTCAATTGCAGGTAAGAGGCCTAAACCTACTCTTTAATTTCAGTGGATTGAAAGGTCAGTTTAGGTGCCTAGAACTTAGGAACAGACCCCTGCTTTGCTTCACGACTGGGTCGAAATTTTTGGGGCAATATCTGCGACCTGGGTAGCATGTTTTGGGCAGAAAACGACTACTTGTCCCAGGATTTTACTTGAAAAGTGTGACCTGACAGAGAGGGGTATTTTAGTGTTGTTTCTTAGCTGAGAGCTGGGTTTTGATGGTTGAATGCAGTCGTTCCTTTTTGTACACTAGCAAATATGATGGTTTTGTGCAGATATGGCATAATTGCGGATCAACTGGAGAGAGAGAGTCCTGGACACATTACGGTCGGAGACCTGAGAGGATCATGGTGTCCAAAGTGCATTGGCCAGGTTTGGGGTCCTGAATTTTGTGTAGAACCCTTTGATAAGAGCTAGGGAGCCCTTGTTGGCCCGGATTGTCAGTTATTGAGATCCGGACCATGAGGTATTTATAGTGCAGGGGTACCGGATCGAGTTGACGGTCCAGGATATATATTTCCTGACTAGTCTCCCACCACTTGGGATGGTGGGGAATACGCAGCCAGTGTTACTGTGAGGGCAGAACATCATGGAGTTTGTAGAGCGCCATTTCCGACCAAGTCTCCAGGTCAAGGGGACACGGATACCAATCAGGGATCTAGAGAGGTTAGAGACCCATGTTGTGGTCACAACAGTGCTGCGGATCCTGGGCAACCAGGTACTCCATCACATCACTAGGGGTCAAATGATGCTTGTTGAGAGTGTGATGAGTGGGACCTACTATGGGTGGGCCCAAATGATGCTGTCATTTTTAAAACGACAGTTGTCGCTATAAAAGTAGAAAGTGAACCATGATTGTGCATATGGCATAGTGTTATGCTCTCTCTTCTTTGAGAAGATCCTGACACTTCGACCTCACATACAGATCTAGGATGGGGACCTGAGAGAGCCCAGGATGTGTCGTTGGGGACAATTACTGTGTAGAGGGGGAAGTGGGGCAGTCGGACGAGTGTTTTGACCCAAGATTTTTGCTAATTGGGATCAGATGCCATTGTACATAGATGATTATCCCTACACTGGGATGAGTTATCGTAGGACCCAGACTTGCCACTGTCACCTAGTCGAGTATGGGGGCCCAATGGTAAGTGACAAGTTGCTAATATTTTATGTGCATTTTAAAGTTTCAAAATATTATATATGGTACTGATTCATTCACTTTTGGTATGCAGATATAGCACCAGTCAAAACCGCCCAGATACATGGGATGGCCTAATGGTATCAGGAGCTGCAGGACCTAGTGGATCTAGAGCACCGCAAAATGAGGATGTAATGGCCCTCCTGAAGGAAATTTGTCGTATATGTGAGAGGCTTCTGACCGGTGTTTCAGAGCATGGTTGTCAAGACTTGGATGAACAATACATAGAACCATGTATTGGTATACCCTCAGAGTGGCGAGGGGTCATGCGGTGCATGGTGATGGCCGGATAGGGGATGCATGATCTACAAGTTGCAGGAGTAGATCCATTGGCTTGGGATCCTCCAGATAGTGATTAGGTGTAGGGGCTATTAGTGTCCTGTGATTTGGTAGATTGGTAAACCAAATGACAATGTAACATCAAAACCAGTCTTTGGAGCCCTAGGACCTAGCCTTCCTGGACTCAGAGAGGGATCTCTCTATTTTTTTGCAAAGATATAAACTTGTTTGATTTAAAGGGTTGATTTTACGCTAGTTATTAAGTATGGGGTTTTGTTGTTTGTTTTGGTTGGGCATAATGATCAAGAAGCATAGGTAGAATGAGGAAATATCTAAGTAATTGGGCAATGGAGTCTAATGAAAGTCATGATAAATTCATCAATGGATCGAGGAGCATCATAGTGAAAATCTAACTTGGTCAGTGGATCTTCAAGTTTTTAGGGGTAATGAGATGAACATTAATTGTAAGAATGAAAAGTAGGGTAAAGGGAAATCAAGAGTCCTTTATCATATGTACTTCTCAACAAAGGGACTTAAATATCATAAACATGAAGAGGCAATCAATAGAGAGGGAAAACCATAAATTCTATGATCCACACTACAACATATAATAATTCAAGACAAACTTTTCCAATGAAATATAGAAGGCGAGAAACTCATTTAAATTCTAGTGATTTCACCTTCAAGGACATAAAACACTTAAGACACACATATAATTGTAATCAGAGAAGAGGGAACTCCTAAAAATCCTTAATTATAGCTATGAAGATCTCTAAAACAATTAGTTAAGCAAGTGCAAAGGGTATGATCAAAACAAAACCTCTTTGGCAGACTTTAAAGAATGGTACTTTAGAGAGAGACTTCAAAAAACAGTGTTTTAGTGGCATTAAATAAGCAGGGCTTGCCATAAATCATGCTTGATACCAACTGTATACAAATATTTATGAAATAAACAAGATTATGGGGTCTAAAGAGCAATTAATAATTCTCTAAAATGTCCTAGCAGAAGAAAACATTAAGGCAATGAAGAACAAACAGAACTAATGTGCTTTCAAAAGATATTTCTTAGTCTAAAACTTTTGCTCTACTGCAACATAGAAAAATGGAAACATAATGAAATAGGAAATAAAAATAATAGATTAGAAGCACTTCACCAACAACCAAGCTCAGGGATCCGGTGATCTAGCCTCCTCCATCAACAAATAAATCAGGGCATCCACAAGTTCCAAGACATCAATTTCTTTTCAACTTCCAAGAGACTATGTATTACTTCAAAGAGTCATAAAATACCAACAATATAATGATTTCAAATGCAGTATTTATGCTGCAAATGAGGAGGTGAAGCTAAGCTAGGGTTTCAGTGTCATTTATTACAGATTTAATGAATTCCTAACCTTGAACACCATGCAAGGCTCAAGGCAGGATTATTTGCAGATATTTCTCTGTTTAATAACTTCTATCTTAACTCCTAAGGAAAAATAAGTGAAATTTTTGACTTTAAGGTCTATTCATAAATTTTACAATAACTGTCTGGCAGATATAAATATCTCTGACTCAGCTCAATAACTGCCTAATGCTTTATTGAAGGAAACAAAGCACTAGGTGGCAAAAAATATCTTTTGAGATGAGTAACTGTCACAGGCTGAGTCATTCGAATTTGTTTGAGTTATTTTTTCCTTTTTATCTTTAATCTCTCTCTTTATCTTTTAAATGTCTTATTTTATTATAATTTCCTTTAATCTGTTTGGTATTTCTATTCCGTTGCTTTTCTTTTATTCTTTATTATGTTCACTGTCTTCTTTTCTTTCTTTGACTTTTGCTTTTCGGGCTAATCTTTTTGTTTGTCTTCTGATTGGGATTAGCCCTCTAATCTTTATGCTTTCTTCCTATCACAGTTTCTTTGAATTTTTATGTTTTCTGTGTGCAGGAGAGGCATGTCTTCGTGGCTGGAGGGTTCATTCAATCCACCGATGACCATGCTTCATCGATCTAAATATTGGCACAGACCTCCTGGCCATTATTTATTTTTTATGAGCTCCCGGATCGTCATCCGGGTCCTCATTCATTTTAATTTGGACCTGTGAAGCATGTTCATTCGTTTCCACCATTGAAACCTGCAAAAAACATAACCAATTAGTTTTAAAACCTTCGGGAGGGTTTCATTGTGTTTTCGGGGTTTTTAACTGTCAGAGGATGTTTGCAAAGGAGGAGAGGGTGCAGAGGGAAAGGTTCCAGAGTTGGAACCAGGAGGAATGAGAGCGAGAAGTTTTTGAAAAATGGTGCAGAGGGAGGTGGTTTCTAAAAACCACAAGTGGTTTATCACGTGGATAGAAGGCAGTAAATGGTTTTGGCCAAACGGACGTGATATACCCCATGGCTTGACGCATGGCAGGAGGAAACCACCTATTTCGCGTGGGTTATAAAACTTTAAACCCATCACAACTTTATTTGTGATATGGATTTTTGGCCATTAGATATCGGGATTGGAGATCAGTGGTGCAGAATCAACAGTGAGCAGGTGATGGGATCGGCGGAGTGGAAGACAGATGTCGAGGCATGGTTGGCTGGCGGTATTTTAGTGGAGAATGGGGCCTGGGTGCGAGATGACGTGGCGGGACCTTTGTCGTGTAGCACAGGGTCATAACAATGTGGGGTTTGGTTATATATGGGGGAGGAAAGCGACAGTCGTTGGATCGGGGAATGGAATTCTGATCAACAACAGGGATGGCTCAGTCATGGGCATGGGTGTAATGAAAAGGTGGGCCCGCCCTTTAATTTTTTCGAAGGTTTAAAGGGGGGTTTTATAAGGTTTTGGGGCATATGGAAATGGAAAGGGCAGAGGTATAGTTTTATACAGGGAGGGGCTAAGGATAGCGGAAGGTCGGGGTTTTATAGGTGAAAGGGGCTAGGGTTTTAAGCAGAGAGGGAATTTAAGGCCTAATTCATATAAAGAGCAGGTTTTTATACAAAAAACAGGTTTTGTAATAAAATTAAAGGACCCGATAGATTAGAACTCATCTTTAAACAATGTAAAAAGGGAGCTTTTTACATGGTTTAATATGTCAAAGGAAAAATTATGAATGAAGGGGTTTTATGAGGGTTTTAAGGAAAGGGGAAAATGGGTTTTTTCGGAGGAAAAATTCCATAAATGAGAGTGAGAGGTAGTGAAATGAGGAAAACATGCCCAATAATGAAAATCCCTTTTTGCAACAGTGGGGTAAACTTTAGGAGGTAGAGAGAGGAGAAGATTAGTGAAGAATTTTGACTTAGGATAATGAAGCCAGTGAGATTTATAGAACTCACAATATTTCTCAAATCTTGTTTCTAGAAATATAGGATCATAATTTAGTCATCTTTTGATATCAACAAAAATTACCGATGACTAACAGGGGCATGTGGTGCCCCCAGTTTTAAGTTTTTTGTAACATGCTATGGGCATGTCATATGTATCAGAGTTGATGGGCTCTAAAACATTTTATATGACACATATAATGGATATGCATCGCTTTTATGATCTATGTTATTGTCTTGTGTTAAATGCGTGAGATAAGTGCCAATCTAGAATATTGTTTGCAATGCTATCTACATAGTGATTTTGTGCTCTAGGTACATGACTAAATGTAATGATTTCAAATTCACGCATCAAAAGCTTCACTGGTAAATATCTTCTAAAAAGGATAGGATTATGCACATGATAGACACCATTCAATTTCATGACAAGAAGCAGGGAATCTAAACGAACATGAAGGTGAAGGATGTGATGGTAAAGGGCATCGGTTAATAAACCTCGCACTGCATCATATTTGGCCTAGTTATTGGTGGAAGTACCAATGCATACACCGTTCAAGAGAACAAGCGAATGTAAGGGGGTAAAAATGGCCCAACCTACCGAAGCTAGATTCTGGGAGTAGCGACTTACACCATTGTCATAACTGATATAAGGTGTGGATGGGGGGTCCATATGAAAGGTTCCACAAGACAACAAATGGGAGGGTGATGAACAATGTAGGCAACCCAAACGCAAGGTAGAAATAAAACAAACAATGCAAGGGGGAGTGCGTTGGGTAAGATGTCTACCACCTACAAACCAACGGGTAGGTGGTGTGTGGGAGCTACCTGGAGGGCAACTTGTGCTCAGGTCGTGAAATTCACCATAGAAATGGATGGTACCATCCCACTTA
The DNA here is from genome assembly GCA_034641835.2 of Pinus albicaulis. NCBI lineage: Eukaryota > Viridiplantae > Streptophyta > Pinopsida > Pinales > Pinaceae > Pinus > Pinus albicaulis. The sequence goes on from CM076578.1 coordinate 1,236,079,582, forward strand.
TGGGTGGGAAAGATGAAGTCAGGGGTGGAAACGGCTTCCATGATGTTGTCATCACAGTAGAAGATGGGGTGACTGGAGGAAGAGAGACCACATGATGCGGCAAAGCTACCTGAGTCATCATCATGAGAAGAAAGGTTCTCATGCACATTGTCACGGGGGGTGATAGAATAAAAAGCAGATAAGGGATCCATTGATGTTGAGCCCAGGGTGATCACTGAAGGGAGGTTGAGTGAAATAGAAGGGGAAGTCTCAAAGGGAGCTTCCACCGTGGATCTCATCAATGATGATAGGTAGAGGATGGTGGCCGCAGGCTCCATCATCTCGACATCAGGAGGGGGAATGTCAATGTGAGTGGGTAAATCCTCAAGTTGGCCTAAAGCATACTGCACAAGGACGGGAAAGGCAGACTGGTGCTGTTCAATCTCGTACTCTCGAACTACCTTCAAAGAGGTGTGATAAAGCATGAGGCGGGGACAACGATGGGTATAATGGCCATGGAGATCAGACAAAGCACAAGGTTGGTTGGTGTGAATAGTCTTGGGGTTCTTGGCTGCATTCGAGGAAGAAACAGAGGCTTCAGGGACTGTAGACTCAGGGAACGCAACAGTGACCATGGGATTGATACAAGGCAATTTAGGACAATGATGGGTGGCATGACCGACAACGTCACACAAAGCACATGGGGGGGTACACTTTGGAGGTTGAGGAGGAGCAGGGTTTGTTGGGGTAGCCTTTTCTTTAGATGCCTCCTTGCAAGATTTTTCCCCTTCACCCAAAGTTGGCGCAACAGAAGTAGGTTCTTATTGAGGTGGCTGAGGCACGGTAGCAAATTAAGGGGTCATGGGGACCGGTTGAACCAGGGTCAAAGCAAGATAAGGTTTGGGCTGACTAGATGAGGTAGTGGCTGGGGGATCAATGTACCAAATTGGGATCCCCAGGGTTAGGTTAAGAAGGGATAATTTAGCCATAACAGGTACTGAAAAGACTCCAGGAGGGGGATCTAGGAACGGTATTTGATCAGAGGGGTAATGGATAGGTGGGACAGCTCTGAGATGGTTAAGGCTAGGAAGAACTTTACCTGGAGGGTAAAGAGGCTCATGGGTAATAGCTATAGATGAAGGGCCTAGAGGAGGGGGTCTTGAAGGCCGAGTCGAAGTGTTAGGAGCAGGTTGCAAAGGGCGAGGCTGCTGACTAGTCGAAGTGGGCCGCTTGAGGGTAGCCCGAGACGATTTCACCATGAAAAAATTCGACGAACTGGGATCAGAGACAGGAGGAGAAAGACCAGGGAAAGAACCAACCAAAGAGGAGTCTTTGTAGACTCTGGGTGAAACACTGGTCAAAGGTTTGACTGTTTACTTATTGGCCACCAAGGAGATTATGGACTCAGCGGAGTTCTGAGACTTTAGTTCGTAATATGTCAACTCGTCGATGGTGACAATCTTTTCGTCATGAAGAAATCACATCTTACGGTGAACTGCAGATGGGACATTAGACATTGCGTAAGTGTAGCTACGACCCAATAGAATGTTGTAATATAAGAGGGCATCAATAAATTCTACGTCAACACAAACATTCTTGCCTGCATGACTACTAGGACAATTGCGGAATAGGCCTATGGGCTGGGAAGAGTGGCCATCCCATGCTCGAAGGGTGATAGTGGAAGGGGCCAACTCTAGAGATCCGAGTTGCTTCCAAACCAAAGCAGACATCACATAAGTAGATGCCCCCTCATCAATGATAAAACGGGAGACATTGGCATTCTAGATATTGACGAGGATTTGGAAGGCGACGGAAGCAGGAAGGGGAGCATGTTCTAACCGGTCAACATCGAAGACAATCAAACGAATATTTGAAGTATCCAAAACGCCCATGGAAGTTAGTAGAGATTTTTGTTGTGAAGGGCATGACTGGAGAAGTTCCAACATTGAGATGGTAGTAGGAGATTGTGCCAAATCATCTACTATACTATACAAATGGGTAGCTTTTCCAGAAGAAGAATTTCGAAGTAATGGTCACTTAGGGATCTTGGTATGAACCTCTGACTTAGGCTGAGGGATCTATAAAGGAACATTGGTTGTTGAAAGAGGCTTTGTGGAACCTGAAGAAGGGGGCTCGGGGGCAGACGTAGCGGGAGGCTTGTTGTACTGATGGGACCAAGTCTAAAGTTTAAGGTCAACAGTAATAGGTTGGTCAGAGTTCATCATGAGAATATGGTAATCAGAGGTACCAGATGGAGGAGGTTGAGTGGCCGCCTAACCTTCAGGGGGTTGGGTAGCCACGAATCCTTGATGGGGGAAAGCATTAGTAAACACAATCGGCTGGATAGGTGCAGCATTGGGAGGAACCTAAGGGGAGGCTTGTTGTCCTTGCAATGTTTCTTGAGTCTCCCACATCTAATGCATCTGAGGCAAAAGAGGACAATCGTGGGTGTAGTGACCATAGATACCGCAACAAGAACAAGGCTTATTCATGCGAACATGCCTGTCCTACTTGGGCTGAGTGCCCTATTGCTGGTTAACAGTGTTAGGTGCATTCCCTTGGGGATTAGGTCTTGTATTACCGGGGGCAGATTGATTTTGGGTGCCTTTCCTCTTATTTTTGGAAGTAAGACGATTGGTCACGCCCTGCTGTGCATACACCTGCCCATGGGGGGTGGTGGATGTTGTTGCTGGGGTTGAGAAGGCAAGGGAGGCGGGGGTTCTAATGCTAGAGGAGCTAGAGCACCAGGCTGCGGATACGGATAATAAGGAGTTTGGGAAACATTTTGGTAAACAGGTTGGGCAACATTGTGGTAAACATGTTGGGCAAAAGGAGGAGGCATGTCGTATCCTAGATACATGCTACCAGGAGGGGGAAAAGTTTTGGAGGAGCTGGCCCCTCCCTGAGGGAAACCACAACCCATGGGAGGATGAGTATACAAATGAGAAAGGGCTCCAACGATACCGTCAACAACATGGGATGCCCTCGGTGCATTGGCACCACCGAGTCAAGGGAGATCAAGTAAGACGGTATAAACATAACCAGACTGTGCGTAAATCAAGTCATATTTTAACACAATATAGAGAGTAACTTCTTCAGTCTGAGGGAAATGAGATGCAACATCTTTGCCGATAGCAAGCAACAGGGATTTGAGAGACTAGTCCATGTAGACATGGTATTTGAAGGTAGGGGCTCGACATGGGCTCTTTATTCTCTGCCATTCCTGGACATGATCGGATAGGGGAGTCGCAAACGATTGAAGGAAAGAGGTCAAAAGTTCGGTACCAGTGTCATAACGAAGGGGAAGCTAGAAGTAAGACAGAAAAGCCCAAGCAAGAGTCGCAAAAGTAGTATGAGAGGAGGAGGCATGGTCAACATACCACCTAGAAGCTTCTCCAGTAAGCGTACGTTGGAACAATCGAAGATAGATAGATTCATCGATGATGGAATTAGATGAACACCACATGTGGAAAGATCAAACATGGTTTGTCAGATCTTCTCCAACAATACCTTCAAACTTGGGGATGTCGGAAGGTAGCTTGGTTGGCATAACAGGCCAACCATGGTCATGGTGTATGGGGTTATTGATCAACTAGTTGAAATCAAGAAGACTAAGGCCTACCATATAAGGGAGCAAGGGAGTAGCCGGGATAGTTCTTGTTGCGGTCCCACTAGTAGTATTCCCAGCGTTAGGGCTGGGGCTACCACTAGCATTAGGTCTTGAACCAAACATGGTGAAGGTGACAGGGGGAGAACCGGGGATAGAACCATAAGGGGAACCCAATGAACTAGAAGTAGAGTCAGAATGGGGACTCGGTGGAGGACTAACTCGAATAATACGCGGAGGAGTAAGTCTTCCAAATGAAAACTGAGGATGAATGCCAAGAAGTCTCTGGGATAAACACCTTGGAGGTGCAATGATGAAAGAAAAAACACAGATCACAAAAGGAAGAGAGACCAAAAATAGCATGGAGGTGCAGGATCAAATGATTACAATCTCAAAAAAAGGACAAAGAGGTGTGGGATCAAATGATTACAATGTTACAGTCTTTTCCTGGTGGTGTAAACCAGACACTCTTCACTTAGGGTGTGTTTGTTAAGTGTGTTAATTTTAATTTTTATACCTAGACGTTTGTAGAGGAAAAAGAAAATGTGTGATGTATAACTGTAAATAAATCTGCAAATAACAGTAAAGGAAACTGAATATAACAAAAAATAAATAGCTAAAGATGCATCAATCTAAACCCAAGGGGGCGGGCTTCCCAGCAAATAGTCTATTGGTGGGAAAAAATCTAGTCAAAACACACCAAAATAGCCAATGGATCTAAAGTCGGGAGGGACGATGATCTAAAGGTCAGATCTGCTGGAAATAGGTGTAGAAAACAACAAAAAACCAAAGGGAAAAGTGCTACAAATGAGGTGGCAAAAGGCTACAACCTGAAGGGAAATGGAGGGGACCCTAGAGGAGGACCAAAAAAAACTGAAAAGAGGTGTTTTGGATGGAAGAATAATCAATCTAAAATGGGTCTGACGGTATAGGATCATATCTGAAAAATGGCTGAACACACTGAAATTTTAGACGACCTACTTCAACTAAACTCCTCCTAGAAAGGTAGAAGCGTACTGAAGCCCTAGGGGCTAGGTTCTTACTTCAACAAGTAAAAAAGGGCAAGTACAGGTCCAATATGGGTGGAGACGGAGGTCAAACAACCCTGAACAGTAGCCCAAAAAAACCTAGAAAAATTCCCGCAAAAAGTACAGGTCATAGTTTCTGACCTAATTTCTATAGAGGTCGCAGGTTTGAGGCTGTTTTCCGTGTCCTGAAGGTTGAGGTCGCAGGTTTTGGCCCAAAAAGTGTGACATGCACTTCCGAAACTCTTGAGAGTAGGTTTTAAAAAAAAGTGTCGTCTCAGCTACGACTGATGTCTATCACCTATGGAATAGGTTCGGAAACACACGGTAGTTATAATTTTTACTGTTTTAGGGTTTTAAAGGTTAAAAACGACATCAATAAAAGCAAAACAAGACATTAGGGGAATTTTGAGGTCTAAAATGGGCCTCCTAAGAAAAATGTACAACAAAAATCAACTTTATAACAACCAATAGGATTCAAGATGATGATTTCAACCATGGGGGATGATTCACCATTTTTTAAATAAAAAGGTAAAAATATTAAAAAATAATAAAATAATAGAACTACTTTTCAACTCGTATTTTCAACTTATCTCCCAAAATTTTTACTCAATTTTCGAGTGGGAGTACTCATTGGATGCGAAATTTAATTCCTCATCCAAGGAGTACCATGTTGCATACTTTCGATGAACTCTACTACACGAAAAATGAGAAATACATAAAAAAAGTGATTGTAATCACGTTTTTTTTATGTATTTCTCATTTTTCATGTAGTAGGACCCATCTAAAGTATGAAACATGGGTACTCCTTGGATGGGGAATTAAATTCCACATCCAACGAGTACTCCTGCTCGAAATTTGAGTAAAAACTTTGGGAGATAAGTTGAAAATATGAGTTGAAAAAGTAGTTTTTTCATTTTTCCCTCTAAAATTTGATGATGTCATCAAATCTTATTTGATTTTTTCCACTATTATTTTATAATTTCCTTAGGAGGCCCATTTTAGACCTCAAAATTCCCCTAATGAGTTGAAGAAAAACCCTAGGGTTTGAAGTAGTTGGTCATGCAGGGATCTGAAAAACGACAGAGGTCGTAATCATAAACCCTTGTGGAGTCGCCAGTTGTTAGTGTGAATTATAATCACAAGCATATGAAAAAAACTCACTTTAGTTATGCATAACAAACAACCGTAACACCAAAGATGGCTGCCAATTTCTTTAGATCTACAGTTAGTTGACCAAGATAAATGCTACAAAATCCAGATCTGTGCAGTTAAAGAGATAAAACAGGAAATAAAGAGTTTCACCATGCATCCAATGAACAAGACAAGAATATTTTTCAAGAATTTTTGTATTTATGACACTTGGGAAGGGAACATAGAAAAATTTTATCAGTCCTCCTCAATGGGATGGGTTCTTGTATGTCCTCAGTGCTTCAGATCTAAGATATCTCTCTCTTGATGGTGTAGAAAACTCAAACAAAAATGGAACTCAAAGGGAGCTCACGAGAAAAAATGGTAGCAAAATATGACAATGATGGAGGATCAAAGTCAGACCAAAAGTATAGATCCAAAGTGTTCTTTAGGCAACAAACGGTAGTGAGTGAATGAAAAAACCCTTCTATTTATAACAAAATATTAAGTTAGTCTAGATATTGGTGCATAATTAAAATATTATTAACCAAATGAAGATCCAACTTTTATGGAATATTTTATTATATTTGTTGGAGGGAAAAATAATTTGAAAGATGCCCCACTATCCAAGTACCATATATATCCCATCACAATTGACGTCATGCATCGATGAGAGAGAAGTCCAACTCAAACTGTGAGGCCAAAGCTTCACCCGCTGCAGCTCCTGTAGCCTTCATGTTGTTCTTATTCTTTTGTGGACAACTTGTTGCATATTTTCCATGATCATGAGAGTGAAAACATTTCACCTTTGAAATTTCACGCTTCTTGCCTTCTTTTCTGGTCTCAAATTTGGAATGGGAATTCCTCCCCTTCCCCTTCTTTGCCTTACTATCCCAGGCACAATTTACCTCATCATTAGTCTTGGATGAGGATCCATCCCTAGTATCTACCGAAACTCTTCTTGTACCAAATCTAACCATAGTCGCTCCCAATGTGGTAACTTCTCCCTCCCATTCATAGAGTCCTGATAACTATGCCAGCTCTTGGGAAGGCCTAGAAGTTCTAGGCTCACCAAGTCATCATCAACTACAGTAATCCCAACACTTCCAAGCTCATCTCGACATTGAGTGAACTTGGTCAAGTATTTATGGGTTGCGTTACCCTTCTCCATTTTGATTTTCCTGAGCTTGTCCTTGAGTGCCAATTTTATGTGGTCACTATTTCTTTGAAACATATCTGTCAAGGCCTTCCACATAGCATATGGAGTTTCCTTTCCATGGAGACTCAAAACAATACGATCTAGAACTCCCTCTAACAAGATCATCCTTGCCTTTGCTACCTTCCTCTGCCATGCATCAAGAAGTCAGGAATCTGCTATTGTAGGCTTGGGAATATCATTATCTATGAATTCTTTCAACCCATCATCCTCCAACACTGCTTCCATATTATCTTTGCATCTAATATAATTCAAACTGCCCTCGAGTGCATATTCGAGTCTCAAGCCATTGAAAGGCATCTTGATCTGCTTATAACTCCAATGAAAGTATTTGCAAATTTGAATATTGTTCAACACAAACTCAATTTCTTCTCCACTATTGTGATTCTTGGCTCTCTGATACCACATAGAAAAACTTTAACACAACTATAATACCATGCAGAAATTATATCAATGGATTCAATCCGATCATGTAATGTACTAAAACAAGATATTGAATCCTTCTACAATATTTGTTAGTGTGAATTCTAATCGCAAGCATACGAAAAAGGCTCACTTTAGCTGTGCATAACAAACAGCCCTAACATCAAATATGGCTGTCAATTTCTTTAGATCTGCAGTTAGTTAACCAAGATAAATGCTACAAAATCCAGATCTATGTAGTTGAATGCATAAAACAACAAATAAATAAGAGTTGCACCATGCATCCAATGAACAAGACAAGAATATTTTTAAATAATTTTTGTATTTATGACACCTGGGAAGGGGAGATAGAAATATGTTACCAATCTCCCTCAATGGGATGGGTTCTTGTATGTCCTCAGCGCTTCATATCTAAGATCTCTCTCTCTTGATGGTGTAGAAAACCCAGACAAAAATGGAACTCAAGGGGAGTTCACAAGAAATATGGTAGCAAAATATGACAATGATGGAGAATCAAAGTCGGACCAAAGGTATAGATCCAGAGTGATCTTTAGGCAATAAAAGGTAGTGAGTGAATGGAAAAACCCTTCTATTTATTAAAAAATATTGAGTTAGTCTAGATATTGGTGCATAATTAAAATATTATTAACCAAATCTAGATCCAACTTTTATGGAATATTTTATTATATTTTTTGGAGGGAAAAAGAATTTGAACTTGGTCAAATCCTTTATTTGTAAATAATAAATAAATAAATGATTTATTTATTATTTTAAGGATGTGGTTGAGTAATAATTAAATAAATAGTGATTTATTCAATTATTTATAAATAATTTAGTCAAATTTAACAAGGAATATTATTTAAATAACGTTTTAAATAATTATTCCTAGAAAATAATAAGATAAATAATGATTTATCTAATAAATTTCCTGTTTTGGGTTAAATATGACCAGGAATATAAATTAAACTGTTGTTTAACTAATTATTCCTTAAGGAAAATCAAACAAATAAGGATTTATTCAATTATTCCTCATAGGGTTTCTTGTTTAGACCATAAACAACTTAATAAATTATGGATTACTAAGTTACTTTTCATAGTGAAAACAATTTTACTTAGGGTAAAATTGGTCTTACATGGTGTATTTTGGTCCATCAAATAGTAACAGGTGAGATGACCAAAAATTGGTGTAACAATATTTGTGAAATATAAACACATTAACTCAATCACATGTAAGTAAGAGAAATAAGTAAATCAATACGAGATATTCCTGGGGAAATCAACTGCTCAAAACCCCTCCATATTTATTGTATAATCAACCAAGGAATCATGAAACAATACGATGTATTTGTGATCACCACAACCTCATATACTCTACCAATTGCTTCACACTGATCTAGGAAAAATTGGACAAACACATAGCCAATTATCAGCCTACCCTGCTTACGCAATCCCTAGAGAATTAAACCCCTATTAAATAGGAAATTCAGCCTTCCTTGATTGCGTAATTGATCATGGGCTTCCCGTGGTTATATAACTGCATCTAGGCAGTTTTCTATAAATACAACTGATAGTTTACTTGCCTTGAACCTTTGTCTCAACTGTGTCTCCACCAGAATTAGCATGCATGCAGCTATAAATATTGAATCATCAGTTACTTGGTAGATCACTATTGGTGAATTAAATCTATTTTAATTCACTTGATCTTCCACTAGCTCATCAAATAGTTAGAACTAGTTAAACTGATTTTAACTCAATTAATGTGATTTAACTGATCCCAGTCACACTACACTAGTGCTACAACTGCAACTAGACCCTGTTAATAATAGAATCTCTCTACATGTGTATCCTTTGACCCTCAACTCGAAATTCTTGAGCTAAATAAGTCTATCACACTTAGTTAACTATTACAAGTTGTTATGACATAAGATTACAATTAATTTTCCAATTTATTTAAAAATTGGTTGCATAATAATGTGTCACTAGGATCCATCATTGTGTGACCTGTGATCCCACACAAGTGTGTGTGTTGTTTCTGGATGCCAATTTCACCGTTTCTTGTTGCAAATTTCAACAAGTCAAAGTCTGCAATATCCCTCACATCAGAGAGTGAAAATCGGCAAACGAGATATGGACAACCCTCAAGGATTTGTACGAAATCATAAATACAAATCACCTATTGTTCCTGAAAATCAAGATTCTCTCCATTAAAATGGAGGAAAATGAATCAGTAGTTGCGTTCATCTCTCGCATCAAGGACCTTAAAGACAAGCTTGGCGAAATAGGGGAGGCAATAAGTAACAATGATATGGTAATAATTACTATGAATGGTATGATTGACGATTATTAGATGTTTATCATAGGCTTGAATGCAAGAGATAAAGACCCCAAATTTGAAGAATTGACCAGGATCTTGATGCAAGAGGAATAAAGGCGGATGACCTTAAAACCCTAGAGTTCAAATCTTTCTTTAATGGCGAAGAAGAATCCCTTCATAGAGAAGGAAAATGGAGGACAGAGAGGTGGAGGTACACCATAAAGAACTCTGACTCCATCTCAAGGTATGTCATCAAATAGAAATTATTCAACAATAAATTGTTTCTATTGTGGTAAGGCCATATGGCTAAACATTACCGAAAGAAGAAGTTTGATGAAGGCCATCAAAGATACAAGAGACATGTAGGACACTTTTTAGATGATGACCATAACCAGGACCTCAAACTGTTTATGGTTGATTATGATGAGAATGATGAAGCAGATACGTGGTTTTTGGACTTAGGAGCTTCCACCCACAAGACAGGTAACAGACAATGGATTGAAGACTTCAAATAAACTAGCAATGGTGGAAAAATATACCTTGGCGATGACAGTGGGTACCAAATCAAAGAGCACGGTAATGTTCCTGTAATACTTCCCGATGGAAATATTAGGTAGATTCAAAATGTGATGTATGTACCTAGAATTAATAAGAGTCTAATTTATGTTTCAATGATAACAAATCAAAACCTTAAGGTATAATTTTTTAAGTCATATTGTGTTATTAAGGATTTGTTGGATTATATGAATACAATTACAACAGGGATTCGAGTGGGAGGTATTTACAAGCTGAATGTGAGAAATGCGTCAAATCAAGCTTTGACATCATCAGGTATGACTACAAAATATTTATGGCATCAAATATTTGGCCATATTAATTTCAATGATTTGTCGCTACTTCAAAAAAGAGGTATGTTCAATGGTCTCCCTGATTTTAATCATATTCATCTTGAATGTGAAGCATGTGCTCTTGGGAAGATGAACAGAGATGAGTTTCCAATAAATGTAGACAGAAAGCAGTGACTGATTTATGTGGGTCAATGCAGTCAAGGTCATTGGGAGGTGCTTATTATTTTTTATTATTTATTGATGACTGTACATTATTCATGTGGGTATATTTTCTCAGTAAAAAGAGTCATAATTTTGAATATTTCAAATAGTTCAAAAGCATGATTGTGAAGCAAATAGGTAAATTCATCAAGATTCTCCACTCAGACCAAGGGGGAGAATATAGGAAGGCTGATTTCAACAAATATTGCAAAGACCATGGAATATTGCAGTAGTTTACAGTACCCGACTCTCCTCAGCAGAACAGGGTTGTAGAGAGGAAAAACAGAACCTTGTGGAGTGTGCTCGCAACATGCTGAAAGGTAAGAATCTTTCTAATGGATTTTGGGCTGAAGCAATAAATACTGCAGTATATTTTAAGAATAGGATTCCAACAAAAAGTCTTGAATTTAAAACTCCATTTGATGCCTTATTATGTTTTAAGCCTGTAATTAAACATTTAAGATTTTTTGGATCTAAAGCTTTTTCTCATGTTCTAAAGGAGGATAGGAAGAAACTAGATTCAAAGGCCATTAAATGCACTTTTGTTGGGTATTGTACTGAATTTAAAGCTTACAAATTGTTTGATCCCTCTACTCATAAAGTTTTTGCAAGTAGAGATGTAGTTTTTCATGAGCAGGTTCATGATGGAAACAATGAAAACAAAAATGAAGAGTGGGACATTCCTTTGTTGGTGGAAGAAGGGAGTGATGAAACAGGAGACAACCATGAGCAGTAGCCATAGAAAAAAGAAGAAGCAGAAGGTATAGATACAGTCATCGAGCCAAGTCCATCAAGGGATAATCATAACATGTTTGAAGCCACTCCAACACTCAGGAGATCAAGTAGGAAAACTCAATTGCCATCAAGATATAGGGAAAATGCTTTTATAACTAGCATGTTAATGTTGTTGAACCCTCTAGTTATAAAGAAGCCAGTGAATATAATGAATGGAGGGTAGCCATGGAAGAGGAACATGAATCAATACTTAAAAACAAAACTTGGGAGTTAGTTGACTTACCTGAGGGAAAACAAGCCATAGGTTGCAAATGTCTATACAAGCCTAAATTTAAAGTAGATGGGAGTATAGATAAATATAAAGCTAGGCTGGTTGCAAAGGGGTATTTGCAAAAATAAGGTATAGACTATGAGGAAACCTTTGCCACTGTAGCTAAACTAAATACAATTATAATGTTGATTGCCTTAACTACTAAACATCATTGGATGATGCACCAGCTAGATGTAAAATCTGCATTTTTAAATGGGGAGTTGAAAGAAGAAGTGTATTTAGAGCAACTTGAGGGGTTTGTTAAACATGGGAAAGAACATTTAGTCTGTAGATTGAAGAAAGCATTATATGGACTAAAACAGGCTCCCAGGTCATGGTATGATAAAATTGATTCATTTTTCTTGCAACACAATTATAAAAGAAGCAAAAATGATCCCAATTTGTACATTGTGTTTGATAAAGAGGGGCGAATTGTTTTGATTTCTTTATATGTAGATGATCTTATCATTACATGAAATGTTGATGAACTCATTAAAGAAATCAAAAAGCAGATGTCACAAATGTTTGAGATGAAAGATCTCGGTCAGCTACGCTACTGTTTGGGTCTTGAAATCTAGAGGGATTCAGGATATTCTTCTCTATCACAGGGTAAGTATGTCAGGAGTCTACTAAAAAAATTCAAGATGGATCAGTGTAAAGCTGTAGCAGTGTCGTTACAACATAATACCAAACTTTAGAGTGATGATGGTTCTAAGGAGGTAGACGCAACATTGTATATAGAGTTAGTTGGGAGTTAAATCTACTTGATGACTAGTAGACTAGATTTGTCTTATGTAGTTTATGTATTGAGCCAATTTATTACCAAGCCACTTGAAATTCATTGGATTGTAGTGAAAGGCGTCTTAAGGTACCTTCAAGGAACCTTATACTTTGGCATTATATATACTGATTCTTGTGATATTAAATTAACAGGTTTTTCAGACTCTGATGGGGCTGGAAATGTAGATGACAGGAGATCCATAACAGGTTATGCATTTAGCATTGGGTCTGGGGTCATTGCATGGAGTAGCAAAAAGCATAACACAATATCCTTGTTTTCAGCGGAAGTTGAGTATCAAGCGATGTGTGCAGCAACTTGTGAGGCAGTTTGGTTGAGGAGACTTCTCCAGGATGTCGAAGAAGAACAAAAAGATGCAACAATTATCAGATGTGATAACCAGAGCTCCATCAAACTTGAAAATAATCTGGTGTTTCATAAAAACACTAAGCACATTGATACACAGTTTCACTTCGTCAGGGAGAAAGTTCAGTCAAAAGAAATCCATGTTGAATATTGTAAAACATGTGATAATGTTGCCCATATTTTTACTAAACCTCTTGGTAGAATTAAAATTGAATTGTTTAGGGAAATGTTAGGAATATTTGTGAACCCTTTCTCCATTAAGGGGGAGTGTTGGAGATAATGGAGAAACTTAATTAGAGAGAGTCGGTTCACCAGAACCTTAGAATAGGAGCTTGTTCCAATTTCTTAGGTATTGGTTCTAACTTCCCTATAACCATGTAAGCTATATATTGTTTGTATTGTAATGAGAATGTAGAGTGACCCTGCAGATGCAGTCTCTCCTAGTATAGTCTCTCATTATAGAGCTAACTAGTATTGCTTAATAAATTGATTTTGCCATTTTTATCACTAAACTATGTCGATCTATTATTTAAAAAAAAACAATTACACGTTATGGCTTGTAACATAGAAACGATAAAATCTTCAATGTGAAAATTTTGGAAATGCAAAAACAAATTTCCTGCCAAAATCAAATATATTAAAATGAATACACTTAAAAAAACACACAACTCAATAAAATTTTAAATCTCAAAATATTTAATTTTAAATAATTTTAAACTAATAATTATTTCTCATTTTAAAGAATTGATAATTATTTATTTATTTAAAGAATTGAATAAAAATATATTAGCTTGAGACTTGATTGTCCATTATCTAGCTTAATCTTTACTAACCATAGTATGGTTAAGTGTCTCAATAGGTTAGGTGAGGTGATACTTTACCATGACTTCATCATGTAGAAGTGCTTAATTATCAATTATTCACAATGACGTGCACCACGTGACTGGTTGGTGACTATTGATTTCATTATACCAGAGTTTTGATCATTGCCTTTGGATGATTAACTATTCCTTTAAAAGTCTTTGTACGGCGCCAACGGCTACTGACTATTGGCTTCATAGACAAAAGTATTTAGCCTCTCCAATATTCCACATGTCTGTATGCCACGTCACTCAATGGCTGACGAGTCTTTGAGGTGTCAATTATTGAGAGTGACGTGCACCACGGTAATGGGTCGTGACTCCCCGCTTCACTCTGTAAAAGTCTCTCGACGATCAATTATTCTGGGCAAAGTCTTTGAATTATAACTAACAATTGCACCGGGGTGCAAGGGAACGCCGAAAGGAGGAGATGTGAATCGTTTTGTGGTATATGAGAGGTAAAATGTGTAATAACTGAAGGAGCTGAATATTTTGTTTGTTTGTGACGATATGGAATTTTGGATTTTATTTTTAATAGAAATAGAAATTATTAATTTAATATTATTAAATTTTAATTTAATTTATTTTATTTTTATTTAATTTAATTTGTTTATTTGTTTATTTATTTTTTTTTATTTTTTTTAATCTTTATTTTATTTTATTTCTATTTATTTATTTATTTTATTTTTATGTTTTAATTAAAATTTTTATTTATCTATTTTATTTGTATTTTTAATTTTATCTTTATTTTAAATTCGGAAAACAATTTTGAACGACAATACTCTACCTTAATAATCATCCAAATAACCACACAATTACAGATTCACATAAATAAGTTTTATTATCATCTAAAATTAAAACCTAAACATCACAAATCAATCTTTAAAAATACATGTGGTTTCTAATTTTATTATTGAACTGCACTTATATTCCTTATACTTTGTGTGGCTTCTAAAATCATGTCATCGTAATCACACCTCGGCGAATGATTCCTCGCAGCAGTTGATGTTGAAACACTCTTAGGGGAAGAAATAACATGATCCGAAACTGCTACTGCTGCAGAGCATGTTGTAGCAGGAGACTGAGGGGCAGCTAAAGAAATAGGAACAGGTGCAAGGGGCTTTTGTCTAGGGGTTTTGGAACCCTGCCCACCAGGAGTCAAACTACTCATAAGGTTGCGCCATTTGTCCTTCAAATCGACAAATGGCCTCTTTCTCCTTTGTCTGCCCTGCTCTGAGACTACTGGCAAAAACCCACCAATCCCCTTCACTGATAAAACCCCCTCCACTCTAAAAGTCCACCAATGCCCTCTGGTGTAAAAAAACACAAATCTAAAACCCTACCAATACCCTGCACTGCAAAAAATCCACCAATCCCCCGACTTCAACCAGGTTTGATCATGATCGTTCAGCCAGATCTAAAATTCAACAAAATTTCCAAAACAAAACTAAAGCCCACCCAATAAACCAAAACCACAAAGGAATGAATGAGACTCACCAGCCGACCTAGGTTCGGGCTCTACAAAGTTGCCTTCCGCACATCGGATTATCAGAGAAACCTTCCAATCCACGAACGATCATCTGCAACAATGCCTTGTATTCCTTGACATCATTTATAGTCCATCTCAGCGCATTGCAAACACAAAGTGGCCCAGGCGAAGGCCAGGGTTCCGAGCCCGGTGGTGGCTTTCTCCAGAATGGCAAGCCTGAGGGCAACTATAGTAAGTTTCTTCTCGGGCGCTGCAGCCTTAGGAGACATGATCATGTCCACACCACGTGCCTTTTCAGAATCTCCATGGCCGCCTGGTTAATGGTTGCTGCCGCTGTTGCTCGTAGACTGGAGTGTTTCCATTCTTTAAACCCGCGGTTCGAAAGGCGAAACTCGTCTACAAGACACCCGTTTACGAGCCATTACAGAGACCACACGTGGCAAATTTGAATTGGTTCCATGCGCATAGGGAGCGCTTTCTCATTGGCTGGGGTGAACAGTGTTTGCTCACCGCAAGCCCGCAATCGAAAACGCCTCCTCTCCACTATAATTTTTCGTTGGCCAGTAACGTTGTTTCTTGAGTTGGGCATTTTTGGTTTTATATCAATAGTTCTACTTACCATTTCTGATTATCTTTTCAGCTTTGAATTCTCTTTTGTTAAATCACAATTCAAGTTTTACCCCTCATATAGCAGAAAACGATTCACATCTCCTCCAACCGGCGTTCCCTTGCACGATATGGAAAGGCCAATGGTCGGCCATTGAAGTGAATGGGTGGTTGTTGAATTGGAGGAATCTATGTAGGCACGTATTTCATCAAGTTCAGAATGACAGTTTGGTAGAGTTGAAACAAAGGAGGATGGGTGGAGGTCAGACGGGCATGAGTGGGGAAGTTGAAAAGTAGGAATTTATGGAATGGCTTCATGGAGTGCGATGGAAGATGTGTTGATATGGTGTAGCATGTTGGAAATGTTGGTAGGTGGAATAGGCAAAGCAGAGAGGGCAAGTTGGTTAATATGGACATCTTTGTAGTATAGACAGCAGGAGGGTGCAACAACTGCCAAGGGTCGAATTTTGAGAGGGTGGAAGGGCGATAGGTGGAGCACATAGACTGTCTGGGAGCACTGTTCATCCCAGAAAATCTCATAGTAGGAACACCTTCGACGTAAAAAAGTAACAGAATGGCTCAGAATTCGGTAGAGATTTTGAAAAAATCTGGCAATGATTTTATCAGAATCGTGTTTACAGTTGTTAAACTTCAATATTTTGGGTGCCCTAAAGGTTTTTGATAGTGCTGAATCCATTACCACTCTCAAAAATGGATTCCAAACACTACAACTACCTCATTTTTTGAATTTTACTGAACCGGATTTTGGAAAAAAACTGTCGTCCGAACTATTCTGTACCCTGGGGAGACAACTTCGTGGAATAATCTTATTTGAAAAACATGCCTCGTGTGACGTACATCATCAATCGATTACCAAACACAGTATTGAAAGCTTAACACATCATTTACCTATGACCTGGGACAATAAATTGGTACGCATATGTAAACAATGAAACTCGGGTTAATAGCAGATTGAGGAGCCTTGAACTAAAGGAAGCTGTTCAGTTCACAGCAACACACTGCCATTATCCAATCGTAGGAACCAAGAAGATGGATCTAGCATGGGGGGCTAGTGACCGCTTTGCACAAACACATTTTTAAAATAATCTTCAACAATAATTCTTTTTCGTTTTGCATAGGCGCTATACTCAATTAGCTTTTTTCCTGATGAAGACAATTAATATCCCCGAGGAGCTGTTGGCACACAAGGGAAAATCATTGTTTGATGATATTACATGGCATTCGATGTAAAATTTCTATGAAGTTACTCCATTCAATGTAAAACTTCAAATTTGTTTGGCAGTACCCTAAATTCCGAAAATTCTGTACTGCTTAAATTTAGATTAGGCTGATTCAATTCTGCCTTCTTCAAAATCTAAAAATACCGAAAATGAGACATTGATGCTTTTGCTGATGGTTAGAGTGGGATGAATGTAGTTTTCCCTTCTCTTTCCTGTCTCATTGCAGTGGATGGTTCCCAAGAGATTAATTGTAATCTGGGTCATTCACACAGAAAGGTAGGTCATAGTTTTCAATCCACACTTTACAAAAAAATAATCAAGAAGAAATATGTAACTAAAAAGGAGAACCCAAAAAGTTGGCATTCAAATAAAATTTATCTTCAAATTTCATGGGAGGGGAGTTTCATCTTCCAATCTCATGGGAGAGTTTACGGTGGGAGTTAAATGTGAGAGATAAAAACCGTTTTATGTGGCATACATGCTTGACCAAAGTCACGTGATTTTGGTGATAGCATCTTCTAGTTGTGCACATCATTTTTCCATCCAACATGTAAATTGATATACATTTTGGATACTCTTACACAACATTAAGGGGACAATCAGCTCTCTTACCGGGTCTGTAGTCTTAAGATGTTCTATTTGCCTTCCTATTTACATAAAAACACTATGAGAAAGATCACTCCAGTTCTGAGATGAAAAATCACACCTTCACTGGAAGTGGATCGCAATTGCCCACTAGCAGTCACTATTGCAATATCCCTAATGCCATACATGCTCATGATTACTTAAAACCAAAAACCTCGGCCTGTAGGCCCCTGTTTTCTCTGTTCCGTGGATGAGCTTACGCAGCCACAACCTAATTTGTAAGGCTCCTTGGAGCATAGTAGCAAGTTTGATTAAAAATGTTTTCCATCAACACGTAACTAAAATTGAGGTGGCAAAACATATAATAAATAATTTCCTTCTCTATACAGATGGGCATTCAATTGTAACAACTCAATTTAGAAGCTAAATATGTCACCTTTTTCTGATAGCCATTTGTATTTTTACGAGTATTGAAGTCGAATATTTATCTTCTTTGGGAAGACTTATTTCTTCAAAAAACTAAGGATTTTGAGATCTACAAGAAATGGGCAAAGGATGCCCTTCTCGCAGAAACGACAAAGTAGATTTAATGTAATGATAGTATCCATGGGACTATCAGCATTCCAAAGAGCAAAAATACATTTTCATATAATCACCATACAAACTGACTGCAATGTAGAAGAATATAGAGATACCTGCCACTATCCACCCAAAAATAGAGAAATATCTTAATTTATGTTTTTCTACTTAAAAAAATAAGTTCAATCAAAGTCAAACCAGCAACAGAAAACCTACTCCTTTCAATCCCGGACCCCAATAGATGGAAAGCATATTTTTATCCAAGAATGACAACGTACAGAAGCTACTTCAACATTTTTGAGACTCCACGAAAGTGATAAAACTCATCAATAAACACCACAATATAATTTTGAAAACAAAATCAAATGATGCCCATAAAGATGTGTGCTTTTTCAGAAAATAATGACGTCAAGGTTGATCTTTGCAAAAACTTTCGTCATTATCTTGATGATTGTAGTTAATATGCAAAGATAACCAATATATAAAATTATAATCAAATAACAGGCCACACTTTCATAAAATAGCATTTAAAAATAGACGCATCATTATTTACATTCAACACCGGTAAAGATGAAAATCACACGCCGCATAATTTTAAAGACTTGAAACACACAGAACGATGTCACTTGATCCAGTAGTCACAGATGACCCCACGGCAAAGATAAGATTACAATAATATCCATAAACAATCCTTTCTGAAGCTGGTCGAAATAACCCATATATGGATATCCTTTCTCTGATGGTTATGGATTTTAATCCACTCTGTCATGACAGGAAAACTAATGCACAAACCCTGGCATAATTTGGGCAAATATGACAGCCCATCGTAAAGTAACTCCTCACAGAGGCAAAAATCCAATATCACACACTGATGCAAGTGATATCAAGCAAAAATGTGTCCATGAATCCATGATTCCAAATATTTTGATGCGAACAGCCCCACGCACTACCAAATATGCAAAGGCAAAAAATTTGGATTTTAAATCTTAAGTTTCCTTTCTACTAGCAAATTTAACAAATATGTCAAGTCCAATACAACTTTCTGTGCTAAACTATTAGAATGCTTCGTATTGTAAACAATTGCCCTTTCAATATTTCAAACCTGATTATTCATGCAATGGGATAAACTTTGACCTTCAAAACTTCCGATACCCCATTACTACCAGGCATGGGGCAGTAGAACACACAAATGGTAGGGATTGGGATGTCCGTGGGTGCAAAATCTGGGCAATTTAGTCCGAATGGCTGCAACAACTCTTCAACTGCTTTAAAATTGAAGATTAGCATTAACAGAAAAAAAGTTAACTGAACAAATAGGTTGATAAAAGATAACATATGATTCATTTGGCCCACTGTAAATCATAAGCAAGTAAGACTGTTTTGTGAAACAATTACTCGAAAATAGACAATAATCCTCTAAAGGAATATATAATTGCCATAAACTTTGACAAGCGGCCAAACGGGATGTGTGTATTTGTTTATGTTGTATGGAAAACTGTGATTAATCCTAGCATTCCAGATACCGATAAACAAATACGCTACATCTTCGTCAACATAAAAAACTGGATAAAACCCATGTCCTACAAAAATGAAGGATCAAAGCATTAAAAGCCCTCAGAATCATAACACTAAAAAGAAAATAATAGTCTACATACTGCTGCGCAGCAAAATTTTCTGGAGATATTATCACATCAATCTTCCTCTTCAATAATATTGGTACCCAATCCACTGAGCCCTTCAGCAGGCACCTCAGCCACCATTACAATCGAATAAAGCTCCTCCTTGGCATCTTCTTCGTCGTTGTGCTTCCTGGAGATTCAAACCCTCATCCTCCTGGGCAGACTCCTGATGGCCCTACTCCATACAACCTTATTAAGCTTCACATCCAGCCTCACATCGGTGGTTCCCATAGCCTTCTGGGCAAATTTCTTGATCTCCTTAACGGCCTTTGGAGCCATTTTCTTAAACGTGTTGTAGAATCTTCGACAACATAAGAAACCGGATAAAACCCATGTCCTACAAAAATGAAGGATCAAAGCATTAAAAGCCCTCAGAATAATAACACTAAAAATAAAATAATAGTCTACATACTGCTGCGCAGCAAAATTTTCTGGAGATATTATCACATCAATCTTCCTCTTCAATAATATTGGTACCCAATCCACTGAGCCCTTCAGCAGGCACCTCAGCCACCGTTACAATCGAATAAAGCTCCTCCTTGGCATCTTCTTCGTCGTTGCACTTCCTGGAGATTCGAACCCTCATCCTCCTGGCAGACTCCTGATGGCCCTGCTCCATACAGCCTTATTAAGCTTCACATCCAGCCTCACATCGGTGGTTCCCATAGCCTTCTGGGGAAATTTCCTGATCTCCTTAACAGCCTTTGGAGCCATTTTCTTAAACGTGCTGCAGAATCTTCAACAACATAAGAAACTGGATAAAACCCATGTCCTACAAAAATGAAGGATCAAAGCATTAAAAGCCCTCAGAATCATAACACTAAAAATAAAATAATAGTCTACATACTGCTGCGCAGCAAAATTTTCTGGAGATATTATCACATCAATCTTCCTCTTCAATAATATTGGTACCCAATCCACTGAGCCCTTCAGCAGGCACCTCAGCCACCGTTACAATCGAATAAAGCTCTTCCTTGGCATCTTCTTCATCGTTGCGCTTCCTGGAGATTCGAACCCTCATCCTCCTGGGCAAACTCCTGATGGCCCTGCTCCATACAACCTTATTAAGCTTCACATCCAGCCTCACATCGGTGGTTCCCATAGCCTTCTGGGAAAATTTCCTGATCTCCTTAACGGCCTTTGGAGCCATTTTCTTAAACGTGCTGCAGATGAAAAATCGGCGAATAAATTCCTATAAACACTTGAAAACTACTCAAAGCTAGACCCTGAACTTGAAAAATCTGTATATGAAAAATAGTTTTGCAAATGCATATGAGAAATTTTATGGGAAAAATCTAAATCCTGAACAGATCAAGCGAGAAAAAACATTATATGCGATGCCATACGCAAAGAAAAATGATTTTAAAAGCTTCAGAGTTCCATGTACCAGCCATGGAGGCGCTTGTGAAGATTGATGGTGTACTCCCTGGTTACCACCTCATCCCTGCGGCTCTTGCCCTTCTCCACCATCCTGCCACCAGTTCCCCTCCGCTGTGAGACTGCTCTCTCTCAGCTCCTCTACAAAACCCTAAAATTTACTTCGTACACACTTTGGCAACATAGAGTTTGTACTTATCCTTACCACAACCATGGTTGTGGTATACCATTGTCATGAGGGGCAGCTGGAGAGATAAGGCAGAGCGGAGCGAACGAGGAGGAACTGGTGCAACTGGCGGCGCAGTTGAACGGAGAGTATACAAACACGTGGCAAAATCTCGTAGGTTTCATGCGCTTGGAACTGCTCACCCCAAGCCCGCAATGGAAAACGCCTCCGGTGTAATTATGCCGCATAAAATCATTTGTATTATAATTATCCAGATTTTATGAGTACTGACATCATTATTCAAAAGTCTTTGCATTATTAATAATTTTATTTAAGAGTCTTTGCATCATCAAATATATCCGTGTGTATATATATATATATATATATATATATATATATATATATTCTTGATTATTGGAAAGTTGATTACTTCATTCTTAGAGGTTACGGGGAGATAAAACAAAGCACTTAATTTGCGATGAGGTTACCGTTTGAGTGTTCACTGTGTCAATGCTTATTAGTCTCTGTTGAAGGGCAGTGATACTTTTATTACAGTTTTTTTAATAATTTTGTTTTCATCTTTTCTCATATGGTATTTAGGTTTTGTTTCTTAAATCAAGTATAAAAATTTACAAAATTTTAAAATAAAATTGTTTTATTAAATAAATATGGAAGTTTATTTTTTTTATCATTTGTATTAAATTTCGAATTAATCTTATTTAAAAATAAAAAGACAAGTTTATTTGGAAGAATTGATTGGATAGTAAAAAATGGCTGGATTTTGGGCAAAATACTTTCAAGAAATCTTGAGTACTAGTGTTTGAATCATGTTTTTTATGGTGGAAATAGATTCAGCACCATCAAAAACTTATGGGGCACCCAAAATCAAAAATCTCTGCAGGATTCTATTAAAATCTTGCCTAAATTTCCATCATTTTCAAAGCAAAAAATCAGTAACAGTTCAAAAGTATCTTTTGAACGTTATGATACTTAGTAACATTCACCATCATAGTTACAAAACTATTACAATTGAGCTGTCCCACATACATATACATATAAATAGATATCATCTTTATTTTCTAAACTTTTTTCTTTTCTTTTCTTTTTTTAAAGAAGAAAAAAACACTAGATAATTTTACTCTAGAGAAAATATCAATACATATATGAAAAATTTCCAGAAGTTGCAGCATTGTGCAATATAGTTTAGATACTATGATGCTAAAGTAAGCACCAGAAGCAAAGGAATTGCAACTACATTCTCATAATCATCAAAAATAACTAAGCAACGATCTAAACAAAATGATAGAAAAGTGGACTCAAGAAAAATAAAACTATCAAAAATATAAACCAAAAAATGAGCATTAGGAAAATATATGTTGATCAACCATCGAAATCAACTGAAGGAAATCTCTCCCTCGTGTAGCACCGCATCATCCGATCTGAATATGTAAAATATAATATTAAGAGCATTCAATATACCTACCTTTGATAGCCTATCCACCTCTTGATTAAAATCCCTGTATACATGCACGAAATGGATAGCCACAAAAGTTTGTTTTAAGAGCTCAATTTGGGCCATCCAATTGCCTAGATTGGAAGGCGTGAAGTTGTAGTTTCCAGAGACCCCTTCAATGATGGCTTTGGAATCGCCATATACAAAGAGCCGCTCTAGGAGATGTCTACGAGCAAAGAACATTAAGCCCCAGAGGGCCATGAGATCCACCCTAGTGTTAGTGCCCAACCCACCACGTCAATGCAATAAAAACTTATATTGTGGATTAATCCTTAAAACCACACAACATCCACATTTTCCACCATGTGATGCCCCATCAAAGAAACCAGCTGGGAAATCAACCTGTGTGTAATATTTGCAAAACATGTTCACAAGTCATCCTTTTTCATCTTCTCCCCACCCACAAGCCATGCCTAGATGTTCGAACATGTCCTGTTCAAATTTGTAGGCCTTCCATCAGAGGCCACGGAATTGGTTGTTCGCCAAATTTCCTAGGAAAGATACAACGGAAGCCATTTGTATTTTCCTCTTCGTTTGAACCACCAGATAAACATAGCTTCTAAAGATTTGAAATATTGTAAAGGTGGGAGCTAGAAAAATTCCTTAACCAAATGCAAAACAACCAAAGTAAAAGGACATTCGAGAAAAAGGTGATGTACCCTCTCTAGGGCCTCCCTGCAAAAATGGCATCTACTTGGACCATGGAAGCCCCTTTTACATAAAGTATCTCAATTCAACACTCTATTCCTCCATGCAAGCCATCCAAATATGATTATTTTCAGCGGGACATTCCAACTCCATAACTTTTTGTACCAACATATGCCCATAAAAAACGTGTACTTGCTGGAGATATTACTATATATATCTAAAAATACCATAGATCATTTTCCCATGCTGCCACTCCAAGCCAAAACATCTCCACAAATTTTCATACAGAGACCGACCATCTTAAGACCAACAATATAATGGTTCCATGTTTCTGCATTTGCCCCAAACAATCCAAGCTTGGCCGCATCTTTCCAATATGGATAAGGATGAATATGAGGACCAAGACACATAACCTGGTCTGTTATCACTAAATTGATACTAATGAGTTTCTTCAATAGTCAACTCAGAGTAACTATTTCAAAATTACTTTTAGCTGGAACTTAGCCTTTCCAGCCTGAAAGGGCTCTCTCAAGGATAAAGATGATATTAAGTAAATGAAGATCAACAGATGGCTAACTCTGAAATCGGTTTTAAATGTACTTTTGTGCAGGTGAAATATGTAAACAAATAACTACCATTGGGCATATGGAGTCAGTATAAAAACTTAGTTGACATATGAAACTTCTCTCATGGAAGTTGCGCATGTGTATTCAGATGAAACATAACATTTATAGCAGACTACATGTTTGAAGGAAGTTAGAGCATGTTGACCATGATTTCTAAGTAATCAAAAAACTAGGATATTGAAGATAGAATAACAGAACATAAAATAAAAACACTCATAAGAATACCAATGAATCTCAGGTAAAAATAATTTTGTTGCCATTGTATATTACTGATAAAAAGATTTACAATAGTAGTCTGCAATATAACATCCATCCACATTTTCTAACTCAAAAAATATCTCATTTATAGAGTGAGGACTCATACAAATTATTTTCCACCTTGCTAGCTTCGAATTACCACCACAGAAACCTATTTCAAATAGGATTACATCACTTGGAGACTTCCTTGGGATATTTCTATTTTGCGAAGTTTGAATACAAAAAAGACTCTTCTTTCATTAAATAACTCAACAAATCCATTTAATAACATTTATAAACTGCAACCAACTAATTTTATGAGTGTACCAAAATGCTAATGTGTCATTATGCCACGTGGATGCTGAGCTGGACCTCCTCCAAGTTGAATTTTACAATTTTTTCATAAATCTGGTTAGTAAAAATTATGAAAAATAGGCCTCAAAGATGAGTACATAATTTCCAAACCCCGATGGTTTTGTATAAACTGAGAGAGATTTTTGTATATGTGATTTTTCTGAAGAAAAACCTCCTTCAGATTTCCAAAATGATTTTTCATTTGGTCATAAATTGAAGTTGAAGTTGACTGCTAAAACAGTCATGTATAGGAAATTTCAGGGAGTTCGTAGCATTTTCATTTCAGCACCTTTTGCATAACCTTTGATAGTTCTGATTATTGGAGGGTATTCCTTGGGTCTAATAAGCTAAATACATGCCTCTAGCATCCTCTGCCATGTATTTTTTGAAGGATTTTTTTCGCTTAAGGAAACCTACAATGCATTTGTAGCGAAAACTCAGCCTCAAGCCTAGAGCACGCTACGAACTCACCTAGTTTGGCATATTTTTTGTAATTTCTTCTTCTTTTCACCTCAAAAACACTAATAAACCTAGTACATGCCTCATGTGATAATATTAGACATAATATGGTCCAAATATGTGTTGCCTTACCATATTTCAACATCATCATCTTCCATAATCATTTTAAGACCCTTTTCTTCAATTCTTCTTGTACCATCTCCATCGAACCAAACTAATCATGCTGAGGTGTTAGCCAAATGATACACTGGAGTTAAGAACTTGTAAACCTGAATTTATATGGTGAGATATCCAATGGTGAGGTGGCAAAAGTGATGTGCTTTTATGACTGATGATGTGTCCACCATGATGAGCTAGTAGCCTAATCTTCCTCTATGATGAGTGTTCTCACTAACCAAAGACTCCATTGATACTCTTTGACCATCCTAACTGACTGATGTGCTTCAAAAAGACATTTAATTCTTTAAAAACTTTAAAATTTTCTCTTGTTGTAAAAACAAAGATTTTGGCAAGTTCGTAGCGAATTCTGACTGTTTTACACTGATTTCGCTATGAACTTTGGTATTCTTGTTAAATTCACTGTAATGACCATATTTTCTCATGCATGAGATATTTTGGATTTTTCTTATAACAAGACTTTAATGACATGGCATAGGAACACTTTGATCCTTTAGGACTATAGAAAAATTCATGAAATTTTATCTATTCTCATGAATTTATTTGATAAACTGTAAGATTTCAAACAATAAAAATTTTGATAGATCTAGAAAATCTTAATGTTATGATTTAAAACAAATTTTCATCATGACCAAGAACAGGAACACAAACATGATCTAGAAATGAAACCCTTTTATTTATATTATTAATGGAAATTAAAATACATGCCCAAACCATAAAACCTTGCAAATGGCATGCACAGTTGCTCGACAATGATAAATCTAAGAAGTTGAAGCCCACTTGTGAATCCTCGATGGATCCACCACACAAACATCACCACGCGGTTTTCATCCCAGGATCAATGCTAGAACTGGCTATGCCAAATTTTCAACCAAAACACAATAAAATAGATAAAACCTAAATTATTCTAAATGCCTAGCTTCTATCCCATTTTATAGCCTTGATGGACCTTATTTTTTTTATATTTCCTCGAAAACCGACAAAAAATACCATGGGCCATGGGAAAATACCACGGTAATACCATGGACTGATTGCGTCCACTTTGACCGGATCAAGAAATGGAATATTACAAATCCTCCCGCCCAAAGATTTCTTGTCCTCAAGTGATCCACTTCTATCCACAACAGAATAATTTGTACATTGATACTAGGATCCCATACAATCTGATGTATTGTTCCATCCCTCCGTGTTGAATGGTCCTGAATGGATCCTTTGATACCTGGATCCCAAAAAATCATCTAATAAATCCTTCCCTTAATAGATTTACCTAGATCCCAAACAATCATTTGGCTAATCATGCCCCCAATGGATTCTCCTAGATCCCAATGCCACCTAAATCCTGGGACCCATGGGTTATGGTACCATTTCAACCCTCCATCTTTGCCCGCGCCAAATGGCCCAAGTTGTATATGCCCTTGGCTATGGGTATCCTCCAAAGAATCAACCCATTAATAGAATACCAACTCATAATCTCTCTCCAATCCATACTTGGGAGATGATGAATATCTGCAAATCTATTATGTCGATGTTGTTCGATGCTCAATTCATGCTGCTCTACTTGGTTACCCAACATGATGTGCTTGGAGAACTTTGCCCTGCTCTTCTCAATGTATAAAGGTGGGTTATTGGTGTTTCAAGCCTTATCTATGTATTCTCATAGAGTGCTGCTATGGAACTCCCAATTGTACTCCTCATGCTGCCTTGTGAGGGACTTGAGTTGTTCCTCAACACTAGACAAATTGGTCGTTGATTTGACACATACCCCTATGAGTTCCTCAATTTTTCTGTTCCCCTGTAAGATAGTGTCTCAGACTGTCTAGAATATTTGCTTCAACAACATAAGATATGTCTTGAAATGCATGATCCTTTCCCAAAAGTCTTTCACTAGAAATTCTAGTGCCCTACTGAATGTCTCTGTATTTGACTGCACCAGATGCCCCATGACCACTACTTCAACTTGAATCTTTGACTGGCCCTTTAGAAATGACTCATCCTGCATACTATATTTGTCATGTTGGCCTGCATGATCATGCTCATCATATCAATTTATTACTACTGGCTCCTCATTTGATTCTCGTTGGGTGTATTCGTCGTGGACCTCTTTACATGTGAGGATAATTTGTCCATCCTCTCTAGTTGTCAAACATGGATTTACTGGTGGATTTTTGTCTATACTTGATTGCCCATGCTCTTTATGGATGTCCTCCAGTGTATTTATAGATTCAACTACCACATCATTAGGAGGAATTGCATCATTCCTTTCATCATGTACTTTGTCAAGCTAACTAATTAGCTTGTCTTGCAAGTTTCTCTGAAGAGCATGGTGTTGTTGCTCACCATTTGTACTTGACTACTTAGGTCCTTCATAGGCCCTCTCCTGAAAGCCGATGAACCCATCTATGGATGAATCCTCATGATATGAATAAGTCTCTATTTTTTCTATCTTTGTCGCCTCCTTATCATCTCGACATGAATGGTCAAGTACCCAAACTCCCTTGCATACAAAGCATAAGCTTTTCCTCCTTAGTTCATTCTTGTTGTATCCAAAAATATTCATTAGTTCCTCCTTGGTTAACTTATTTCTAAGTAGTTTTATGCTATGTTTGATCAACCCCTCAGCTAGTTCATAAGCAACAGGTGATACAATTAGATCCTTCCTCCAAATGGCCAAAAATTTGGATCTCAATTGTTTGCAAATGGCCCTATCTTCTCCTAATATCAGAGACATGATCTTTTGCATGTCTGTTTTGATGAAGTTTGGATGAGACGTTGTAATTCCAGTGCAGAATTATTGAAGCATCTGAAGGATTAAATCATCACACTCTAGATCTAGCATAAGTATACCAAATCTGAATTTCACCATGCGTTCCAAAATTGTGCGCTTCTGAAAAAAAAATAAGAAGGGTGGTGTTTTCCAACCCTTGGAGCGCTTCTACCATTACCCGAAAAGTCCTCCTCACAATGTCATCATTATAGGGTAGTAGTGGTGCTGTTAAGGCTACGATTTTAGTGAGACAAGAGATGATTGTGAGTCTAACCCTTTCACAATAATTTTCCAAGAACCTAGGTTGTATCATAGCAAGCATGGATGGCTTCAAGGCCCAACTTGACCCTTTCCATTTTGATTTCTTTATCAAGCTCAAAGCCATATCTAATGTGTCCAACCGTAGTAGGACATCTTATGACTTTGTACCCTGCAATTTGGATCCAAGTTCAAAGAGACACTTGTATTTACATCTTCCTTTTGGGTATCTCTTTACTATTGAAGGATAGCATGGACCTTTCGAGAGAAAGGCCTGATGTTCTACTCTTGCTCCTAATCGGTATGTAGTTTCCATATGTGATCCACAAAAGTATTGTAGCCCAGATAATCGACTGATGTATCATTATGTTGATTCTTGTGGCATTTCCAAAAGTAAAATGATGACATTGTGGTTTGGCATCAATGGGTTTCAATACTTACTCTTTCTTCTCTCCTCTCGACTTTCTTTAATAAAACCGATTTACCTATTCTTGGCTTGAATCTTTACCCTCCATTAATTTGTTGCCTTTAGATGAATTTTTCCTCTTGGAAAGTATGCTACAACTTTGCTTTAATCCTCATGAGCTAACTGAAATACCATAAATGATTCTTCATTCACTTTCTTCTTCTTATGTCTCCAATTGAGCCCAAACTTAAAAGAAATGGGATGAATAAGTGTATTAAAAATAAAAATAAAAAAATTCCCCGCTAATGGTGAAGCTATGACTATAAAGGTCTTGGCCTCAATCAAGAAGAATGTAAAAATAGATGGAAGTTCTAAATTGACTGGAAATCTGCAGAGAAATAATATATTCGACCTCCAATAATTTAAATAACTAGGCCCCTGGAAAATTTATATAAACTACAGAGCTTAACCTAATGAATACAAATTTCCAAGCTTCCATTAAAGAAGAGACATGTCCTCTTGCACTTGAAACTTCACCCTTCACATATGAATTATAAACCCAGAATTGACCAATTGAATACTGATGAATAACTGCTCTCTGTCTGCCTTAATTTTCTGAGTACAAGATTGATCTTAGATATGGTAAATTGACCTCCAGATAGAGGCAATTCGACCCTCAGCAATAATTGTTTGGCCTCTTATCTGGAGAATTTTGGCACTAATCAACAACTCGTCTTCTTGTTAAATAAATTGATAGGAATTCGAACCTCAACAGAATAATAATCTTCAGCACTTGAAACACTTGAGAGAGAAACTCGCCTGTGCCCAATGGTCTACTGCAATTTACATATGCGCTCATAGATAGCTCGTTGCAAGTTATAATTGTTGCCCTGAAGTTTTCCCGGACTTATGTCCAATTTTTTTTTATGAAATCATGTAGATAATTTGGCCTCCATGCTTCCAAACTCATCCCTATCACAATGATTATTCGTTGTTGCATACAAGCCTTACGGATGACTCGTTGCCACAGATCAACCTCAGAGATGATTTCCTTGTCACAAATATGATCATAGAGATGATCCACTGTCACAAAAATACCTCATGGATGATCCATTGTCACCAATAGATACTTGTTGTCTTATATTTTATGGATTTATCCCTGCATCCCCAGTAAACAACGCTCACTAGCCTTAGGAACATATCACTACCATTGTTAAGGCCTCTATGACTATCGACCCCTCTGCTACAAATCGTAGGCTTCAGTGGACCTGTAATATTCTGACACTATTTTTGTAATATAAATAATACCACAATGACAAGCTTATTACAATATTTCTTCCAATCACATGCCAATCATCATGTTTAAATAGAAAATCCCATAAGAATTTTACTAGATACCATTTTATTAATGCGTTGGCCCATAAATTACAACGCTTTTAACTGTCGATAAGGTTGGGTTAGCTATACCACAAACTGTTGGAAATGTTGTCATTGATGGCAAAGGAGATAGCAGATGCACAAACAGGAACAGTTACAAGGAGACTAAGACGGACAATGGAGCAAAGAGGAAATGAAGAGAAAGGCAGAGACAGAGGAAGCAAATACGGAGACAGAGCTGTTATCACAGCAGTAGAGGTAGAGGTAGAGTGATAGAAGCGACAGAGGCAGAGCCACAGATGTCATTGCAGAGAAACCAATGTTATTTCAAAAATTCCGAGAATCTTTCATACAGCCGGGCGTTACACATAACATAATTTTTTTTAACGGAGCACTTGTATTCGATTGACATAGAGGTTGTATATATAGTAGATGTGTTATATATATATATATATATATATGGTAGGTGTGTTATATATATATGGTTTATATATATGTATACATCGAAGAACTGTGCATTATATATATAACGGAACCATAGTCGGAAATATATATATAATTGAATGGAGCGGAGCCTGGAGCGTAGAAAAGGAGCAGAACTCTGCGTTGAAGGCAGAATCATAGTCGAAACAAAAAATTATATATATATAATTGAAATGTGAAGGAATTAGCGTTAAAACGGTGTATTGAACTATTAAATTAAAACCCTGAGCGGAACCTGGAGCGGAGGAGAGGAGCGGAACCGAGACTTGTGAACAGTAACGGTGGGTTGGAGTGAAACCATGGTTTTTTTCGCACCACCATCTGTCGGAAAGCGGTATTGGAGGAATGGGCAGCGATTCCATACAGGAATCAACACGTGGCCTGTGGACCATTTCAAAACCGCCCTTTAAAGTGCGCTTTCGCGCGTTATACATCGACTGAAGACATCGAGCGAAATCGATACTCATCGTTGATCTGGAGGCTCGATATCCGACGGAGATCATTCACAGAACTTGCTCGAAGTTTAACAAAGGTGTGCGGAGGTTAGGCCAGGTACGATATGAACGTTTGATTGGTCGATTTATCATAGAAGTAGGGCCCGGAGCCACGGGGTTATTCCAAGTCATTGGTTCGTAGAGTGTTGGCTATTAATATAAAATCCCGCCGGCGATAACATTATTATAAAGGGTGGAGTATTAATATAAGTTTCAAAGATTAAACATTGGCTTAAGGTTCGGTGGCACGTTGGTGGTGCACGTGGGCGGAGCCACCACTACCTGGTGGTTACGAGGGCTGCCTTCTGCCCATACGCATCAGCTGGGGTGAGGCCCCGCACTAAACCATAGCAGTTGATTGGCGGTCAAC
The DNA here is from genome assembly GCA_034641835.2 of Pinus albicaulis. Taxonomy (NCBI): domain Eukaryota; kingdom Viridiplantae; phylum Streptophyta; class Pinopsida; order Pinales; family Pinaceae; genus Pinus; species Pinus albicaulis. Next base: position 1,236,111,263 of record CM076578.1, read on the forward strand.
GCGCGATCGGCCAGTCAACTACGGGGGTTGCCTTCCCGTTAACCTCCGTGTTGTTCGACCTCCCGTACTCCGTCGATCTCCGTCAACATGCTGTCAGTTTAAACTCTGCGTCATCAACCTGTTCATCGTTCTGCTAATTGCGCAGTTGAAAATTACATTCCAACAATTGTATTATGGGCCCGGGACAGAGGTATATGTAACGAATTGGGTTTATTAACTTTAATACAAGGTCTGATGGAATATATTAAAAGAATTTGATTAAGGTTTAAGAGTTAACAAAGGTAGACCGATTATTGTGGGGATGCGTTAATAATCGAAGGTCGTCATATATATATTTGGATACATTACATATAATGGAACAGGTGAATGTGGTTTAATATATATGACACATGCTGAGGGTCAATCAATATGGTTTTAATAGCCCAACCTATTATGTCACGTATAATGGTTGTAAATGCAGAAATATCGCATATGTACACATAAGAGATTGTCAGGTTATAACTATAGAGGAGTATGAAATTAATATCTAAACTCTCTGAATTAAGATATTGAAATAGCCCATCCTTATTTGTTTGAAATTGCCAGCGTGGAATAGGACAAGTGTGAGATTGCCGGATGTGGAAATGATTGGGCATGAAACTTGAATGCAGTTATGAGAAAGGAAAAAGAAGAGGAGAGCATGCAGAGATACAAAAAGATTATAGGTTTGACAGGAACACATAAAAAAGTGCACACAAACAGAGTGAATCAAAGTATATAAAACAGGTTCTCTACAGCAGCAAGAAAAGACAAAGCCAGTAAATCCAAAATTCAGAAAAGAAGCTGAGTGGAATTGAGATGTATAAATGAAAAATGTAAATGTAAATATTTTTCTTAATTGTTTGTGATGCAAAGGCAAGTATCCTAAGGAAAAGACAAAATCCCACTGTAGCATGGAAATTTTTACATATTGTAGTAATTCTAAAAATGAGCTGGAAAAAGGAATAAGGAGACAGAAGGCAAAGAGTCATGACTGTTCACTTCAAATTCCTTGTGAAATACAAACAGTCATGTGAAAATTTCTATATATATTATCAATTTGATAAGCTCAAAAGAGTGTGTAAGAGAGAGAGAGAAAATATAGAGAATGCAGAATATAGAAGAATAAAGCAGAGAAGATTAAGAGAAGAAAGAGAAGTTACAGAACAGAGCTGATATCTAAGGTAAATCAGCAAACATTCAGTTTGTTAAATTGAGGAAGTTGGAGCTTCCCTATCAAGTTGCAGCTTGATAGCTATCAGTTGTAGCTGACTGAGGTTGAAGCCTCTTGTAGGTTGGTGCCTGCAGAAAAACAGTGGTGAGAGGGAGTTGGAGCTTGCCTTTGCATCACAACAATAATGAGATGTGGTTTTCTCCCTTTATGGGTTTCCACTTACATCTGGTGTCTCTGTGCATGATATTTATGTTTTGATATGATATGTATCATCTACTTAATACCTGCTTCTCTCATATTAAGTCTACTGCTATATTATACTAATACTTGCTGCTTACATTCTAAAGTTACTCACACATTAAATTGGATGTGAAATGAAGATGTAAATAAGTTTAATGAAAAGTTTTAAAAGATCAGGAATGTATTAAATTGATTCACCCCCCCCCCCCCTCTCAGTTTAATTGAAGGTTCAACAATTGGTATCAGAGCGGGTTCCTTTGTACAAGTCTAACAAATGAAAGGAGATCCTAGGTTCCCAAGATGGCTAGTAAAGAAGGATGCTCAACCAATAAAGCCCCTTTCTTCACTGGTGAAAATTATGCTTTCTGGAAAATCATAATGAGGACATACATAATGTCTCTAGGAATAGAAGTATGGGCTGTTGTGGAATTAGGATATGCCCCGAAGGCAACTGACACAGAAAAAGACTCAAAACAAGATTTTGTGGCTAATGCAAAAGCCATGAATGCCATCCTGAATGGATTATGTGAAGCAAAGTTTATTAAAGTAATGCACAAAGACACTGCCAAAAAAATATGGGATACTCTTGAGAACATACATGAGGGAGACCAGAAAGTAAAAACTGCCAAACTTCAAGTATATAGAGCCCAGTTTGAAAACTTAAAAATGAATGATGATGAAGACATTGCCAGTTTCTTCCTAAAAGCTGCAGAAATTATTAACAACATGAAAGCTCTTGGAGAAAAAATGCCAGAAAGTATAATTGTGCAAAAGATTCTAAGATCTCTTCCATCCAGGTTTAATCCAAAGGTGTCTGCAATAGAAGAAACAGCTGATTGGGAGACCTTGACCATGAACCAGCTACTTGGAAATCTAACAGCTTATGAAATGAGGCTCCCACAAAAGAAGCCAAGTACGAGGGAAGCAGCCTTTAAAACATAAAAGAAGAAAGAAGAAGAGGGAGACATATGCTCTTGCTCAGATGAAGAAGAGGCAAAGTTTGTCAAGAAATTGGATAGAGGCTCAGGTAAATACAAAGGTAAAATCCCCTTCAAATTCTTTAACTGTGGAAGAGTGGGACACTATGCTGCTAAGTGTCCTCACAAGAAAATAAGGAATCAGGCTCAAGAGTCAGAGAAAAATAAATCAAAGTACTGGCAGAAAGGAAAGAAGTTCAGCAAAAAATCCTTCTATGCTCAACAAGACAACAGTACATCTGAAGACTCAGATGAATCCTCGGGAGAAGAGGGAACCTCTGAATTTTTGCTAATGGCCATAGAAGATCTTGAAGGACTCTTGCTAGAAGAAGAAGAAGAAGGTGAAGTAGACCTTGAGGGGGAGCTAAGAATTTCTCTAGAAGAGATTGATAGACTCAAACTAAAATGCAGAAAACAAAAAGAGATTCTCCTCAAATGTGTGAAAGAAGAACAAAATTCAGAAGTCCTCATGCAGCTGAAGGTAAAGCTTGAAGAAGCCAAGAATATAGAATATATGCTACTTCAGAAAATCAAAGATAAAACTCGAGAACAAGAGAAGCTGGAAGAAGAAATTCTGTGTCTGAGAAGGAAATTAGAAAGTGCTCAACAGAAAGTTTCTATATACCCTTCTCAAATGACAAGTTCTGGTAAGTTGAATGAAATCTTGGATGCTCAAAGATCTCCTCTAATAAAAATTGGGATAGGCTATGAAGGAGAATCAAGTAAAGGCAAAAAAAAGGAAAACAAAAATATAATTTTTGTGAAAGCAAAGAAGGCTGATGAAGCAGCTCAAATAATTCCTACAAAGGAAGAAACATGTAATGAGAAAGACAGAGACCAGAAGAAACCTCTAATAACAAAGATTGTAACAAATACTAAGACAACAGAGAAAGGATCATATATTCCTGATTATATCAAATTTGGAAGCCATCAAAGGAGATTCTTGCCTCCTATGAAGAATGCCACCTGTTATGTCTGCCACAAGTCGGGACACATTGCTGCATATTGTCATACAAGGAGGAATGATTCAAACCAGCAAAAGATGCAAGCATGGAAGAGACAACCTTACATCAGGTATGCAAGTAATTTCTATGGTTATTGTTTTTATTATAAGGATTTTGGCCATAGAATTATTGAATGTAGAAAGTATGGACAAAGACTGATGTTCAATACCTCAAGGATGTTTATGAGTCAAAGCAATTTTGTTCATGCTCACAATTCTGCAAAAACTATAATCAAATGTTGTATATGCAATCAAGTTAGACATATATCTTCCAAGTGTTCTCTAAAAGGATATAATTCATCACCTCACAAAAGATATCGAACAAAAGGGGGCCTCCAGTGGATAAAGAAGGTGAATAAATGTGACTTGGCTTTAACTGCTCAAGATTTGAAGAGTCAATGGTATTTGGACAGTGGCTGCTCAAAACACATGACTGGAGACAAAAGCAAGTTTATAACTTTTGATGAAAAGAAATCTGGCAATGTTACTTTTGGCAATGATAAATCAGGTAAGATCAAGGGAAAAGGCTCAGTTAGCATAGATAATGGAAGAGGAAAGGCCCAAGATGTACTATTTGTAGATGGGATGAAAGCAAATTTACTGAGTGTCAGTCAGATGTGTGACAAAGGCTGTGAAGTTCTCTTTAGAGCACAAGATTGTGAAGTCAGATCAAGCACAACAGGAAAGACTTTGCTCAAAGGTGTCCGAACAGAGAGTAATGTGTACATAGTGAAAGAGGAGGATGAAGCCTGCCATCTTAGCAAACTTGAGGAGTCATGGTTATGGCATAGGAGATTGGGACATCTCAGCTTCGACCATATCATCAGACTGAGTAAGAAGAAAGCTTTCAGAGATATGCCTGAAATAAAAAGGCCTTCAAATACCATATGCAAATCTTGTCAATTGGGGAAACAGACTCGCACATCCTTTAAATCTAAAGATGAGCTATCAACAAGAAGGCCACTCCAGCTTGTGCACATGGATCTGTGTGGACCTGCTAGAACCAAGACACCAAGTGGAGAATCCTACTTCATGCTGATAATAGATGATTTCTCCAGAATGACATGGGTTGCTTTTCTCAAGAACAAATCAGAAGCACTAGAAAAGTTTAAGATATTCAAAGCATTAGCAGAAAATCAAACTGGATGCAAGATAAAATGTATCAGATCAGATAGAGGAGGAGAATTCACAGATTATGACTTTACAGACCTATGTAATGAACATGGAATAAAGCAACAAATTACCATTGCAGGGACACCTCAGCAGAATGGAGTAGCAGAGAGACAAAACAGGTCTGTACAACAAATGGCCAGAGCTATGATGCAAGAGAATAACCTTACTCAAACCTTTTGGGCAGAAGTTGTACACACAGCAGTACATATTCTAAACAAAGCTCATTTAAGACCTAACAATGATAAGACACCTTATGAGCTATGACATGGTAAACCTGCATCAATCAAACACTTCAGGATCTTTGGTAGCAAGTGTTACATAAAGAATAATGATGAAAATCTTGGAAAATTTGATGCAAGAGCTGATGAAGGAATATTTCTAGGTTATGCATCCAAAAGTAAAGGGTACAGGTGCTACAACAAGACTCTTCGGAAAATTGTAGAAAGTATTGATGTAAGATTTGATGAAGAACTCCCAAACAAGACAAGAGATACAGACTGCAGCAACCATCCTGAAAATCATGAAGAAGAGGACCAAGATGATGAAGAAATAAGCAAAACATCAGAAAATGCTGAACTGAGCTCAAAAACCCCCTCAAGATACACTCAAAAGAACCATCCAGAAGATCAAATCATAGGAGACAAGAGTGTAGGAGTGAAAACAAGAAGGCAGCTAGCTGAAAAGATAAAAGAAGTATACATAGCAATGTTATCACAAATAGAGCCAAAGAAATTTGAAGAAGCCAACAAGGACAAGTATTGGGTAAAAGCAATGAATGAAGAATTGGACCAAATTGAGAAGAACAATACTTGGGAACTAGTTCCTAGACCAATTGAGAAGAATATCATTGGCTCAAAATGGGTATTCAAAAACAAAATGAATGAGCAAGGTCAAGTAATCAGGAATAAAGCTAGGATGGTCTGCAAAGGATACTCACAAATAGAAGGACTTGATTATGATGAAACATTTGCCCCTGTAGCCAGAATGGAAGCTATCAGAATGTTCCTGGAATTTGCATGCTACCAAGATTTCAAGGTATATCAAATGGATGTAAAATCTACTTTTCTTAATGGAGATCTAGAAGATGAAGTATACATGGAACAACCAGAAGGCTTCTCATTGACAGACAAAGAAGACTTTGTATGCAGACTGAAGAAGGCCCTATATGGACTGAAACAGGCTCCTCGTGCTTGGTACTCAAGACTGGATAAACATTTGCAAAAACAGGTTTTTAAAAGAGGTGGAGTAGACATCAATCTATATTTAAAAGCCCATGAAAATGAACTCCTTATTGTTGTTGTATATGTTGATAACATTATGTTTGGAAGCAACAGAGATGAGCTAGAAAAAGGATTTGCAGAAGAGATGAAATCAGAGTTTGAAATGTCCATGATTGGAGAGCTCAGTTTCTATTTAGGACTTCAAATTCAGCAAAGGAGCACGGGTACATTCATCTCACAAGAAAAATACTTAAAGGAAATGCTGAAAAAGTTCAAAATGGAGGAATGTAAACCTGTGTCAACTCCCATGACTACAGGTTGCAAGCTATGTGCTGATGATGGGTCTACTGATATAGATCAAAAACTCTACAGATCCATGATTGGAAGTCTATTGTATCTTACTGCATCAAGACCAGACATCATGCTAGCAGTAGGACTAGTGGCTAGATATCAAGTAGCACCTAAACAAAACCATCTTCTGGCAGTAAAAAGAATACTCAGATATCTACAAGGAACAACACAATATGGACTTTGGTATCCTAAAACCAAAAACTTCACTTTATCAGCATACACAGATGCAGATTGGGCCAACTGTGTGGATGATAGAAAGAGTACAAGTGGAGGTGCATTCTATCTAGGAGAAAGTCTGGTGGCATGGTTAAGCAAGAAACAAACATCCATCTCTCTGTCTACAGCTGAAGCAGAATATATAGCAGCAGCAACATGTTGTACACAAGTCATGTGGATGAAGAAAACTCTTCAAGACATGAAGGTAAGCATTGATGAACCTATTTCAATCAAATGTGATAACGCACGTGCTATAAATATATCTAAAAATCCTGTACTTCACTCAAAAAATAAACATATTCCAATAAAGTATCATTTCCTCCGAGAACAAGTGGCTCAGAAGATAGTAAAGCTGGAATATGTACCAACGAAAGAACAGACAGCTGATATATTTACCAAACCTCTTGCTAGAGAACCATTTCAATATTTGAGAGATAAACTAGGGGTAGTATCTGCAGATGCTGCTCTCTGATATAAAGAGAAAGCACAATTTCAGGGGGAGAAAAAAACGAAAATATCATTCCAGGGGGAGAATAGCCAGCAAGAAAAACATGAATCAGGTCCTCAAGATCAAAGGATTAAGGCAAAAGAACACCAAGTTATTATCCTAAAATTATCTGCATTATTCAAGCATCAAAAGGTCAATTACAGAGCAAAATGATCAGTAGTGAATCTGAAACATTATATTAAGAATCTAAAACATAAAAGACAAGTAGTGAATTATCATTTGAAGCCTCTCAACATTTTAATTGCTGAATTCAATCATACATCTCAAAGTGTTCTCACAACAAGTCTTATACATCACTATGAAGCAGCATGGTACAAAGTCAGCAAAAGAGGGCCTAAACATAACTTAGAGAGAGGAGGAAGAGCAAGAAATAGGAGAAAGCTACAGGAAAATAGAGAAAAATTGATGTCAAAGGGAAAAAGGCAACCCTTTGCCATTGATGTCAAAGGGGGAGGAAGAGCAAGCAACAGGAGAAAGAGCAGGCAAACAGAGAAAATGTATTGCTACAGAGAAAATATATTGCCATCAATGCCAAAGGGGGAGACTGTTGGAAATTTTGTCATTGATGGCAAAGGAGGCAGCAGATGCAGAGACAGGAACAGTTACAAGGAGACAAAGACAGATAATGGAAGCAAAGGAGACAAGCAGAGGAAGAAAATAAGGAGACAGAGCCGTTTTCATAGCAGTAGAGGCAGAGGCAGAGTGACAGAAGCGGCAGAGGCAGAGCCACAGATGTTATTCCAAGAATATGTACATATATATATATATAAATTCAGAGAATCTTTTATACAGTCGGGCATTACACATAACATTCCGGGCGTTTGAATCAGTTAGCATTCACTGTTTGAATTATGTTTGAAATTATCGCCATTTTTTAACAAAGCACTTGTTTTTGATTGACATGGAGATTGTATATATGGTAGGTGCATATGGTTTATATATATGCGCATACACCGAAGAACCAGCATGAATAGGAGCGGAACCATAGTCAGAGGCGGAACCATAGTCAAAGGCAGAATCATAGTCGAAACAAAAAATTATATATATATAATTGAAATGCGAAGGAATTAGCGTTAAAACGGTGTATTGAACTATTAAATTAAAACCCTGAGTGGAGGAGAGGATCGGAACCGAGACTTGTGAACAGTAACGGTGGGTTGGAGTGAAACCATGGTTTTTTCCGCACCACCATCCGTCGGAAAGCGGTATTGGAGGAATGGGCAGCGATTCCATACAGGAATCGACACGTGGCCTGTGGACCATTTCAAAGCCGCCCTTTAAAGTGCGCTTTCACGCATTATACATCGACTGAATACATCGAGCGAAATCGATATTCACCGTTGATCTGGAGGCTCGATATCCGACGACGATCATTCGCAGAACTTGCTCAAAGTTTAACAAAGGTGTGCGGATGTTAGGCCAGGTACGATATGAACGTTTGATTGATCGATTTATCATAGAGGTAGGGCCCGGAGCCACGTGGTTATTCCAAGTCATTGGTTCGTAGAGTGTTGGCTATTAATATAAAATCCCGCCGGTGATAACATTATTATAAAGGGTGGAGTATTAATATAATTTTCGAAGATTAAACATTGGCTTAAGGTTTGGTGGCACATTGGTGGTGCACGTGGGCGGAGCCACCACTACCTGGTGGTTACGGGGGCTGCCTTCTGCCCGTACACATCAGCTGGGGTGAGGCCTCGCACTAAACCATATCCGTTGATTGGCGGTCAACGCGCGATCGGCCAGTCAACTACGGGGGTTGCCTTCCCGTTAACCTCCGCGTTGTTCGACCTCCCGTACTCCATCGATCTCCGTCAACATGTTGTCGGTTTAAACTCTGCACCATCAACCTGTTCATCGTTCTGTTGATTGCGTAGTTGAAAATTACATTCCAACAATTGTATTGTGGGCCCGGGACAGAGGTATATGTAACGAATTGGGTTTATTAACTTTAATACAAGGTCTGATGGAATATATTAAAAGAATTTGATTAAGGTTTAAGATTTAACAAAGGTAGACCGATTATTGTGGGGATGCGTTAATATCGAAGGTTGTCATATATATATTTGAATACATTACGTATAATGGAACAGGTGAATGTGGTTTAATATATATGACACATGCTGAGGGTCAATCAATATGGTTTTAATAGCCCAACCTATTATGTCACGTATAATGGTTGTAAACGCAGAAATAGCACATATGTACACATAAGAGATTGTCAGGTTATAACTATAGAGGAGTATGAAATTAATATCTAAACTCTCTGAATTAAGATATTGAAATAGCCCAGCCTTATTTGTTTGAAATTGCCAGCGTGGAATAGGACAAGTGTGAGATTGCCGGATGTGGAAATGATTGGGCATGAAACTTGAATGCAATTATGAAAAAGGAAAAAGAAGAGGAGAGCATGCAGAGATACACAGAGATTACAAGTTTGATAGGAAAACATAAACAAGTGCACACAAACACATTGAATCAAAGTATATAAAACAGGTTCTCTACAGCAGCAAGAAAAGACAAAGCCAGTAAATCCAAAATTCAGAAAAGAAGCTGAGTGGAATTGAGATGTATAAATGAAAAATGTAAATGTAAATATTTTTCTTAATTGTTTGTGATGCAAAGGCAAGTATCCTAAGGAAAAGACAAAATCCCACTGTAGCATGGAAATTTGTACATATTGTATTAATTCTAAAAATGAGCTGGAAAAAGGAATAAGGAGACAGAAGGCAAAGAGTCATGACTGTTCACTTCAAATTCCTTGTGAAATACAAACATTCATGTGAAAATTTATATATATATTATCAATTTGATAACTCAAAAGAGTGTGTAAGAGAGAGAGCAAATATAGAGAATGCAGAATATAGAAGAATAAAGCAGAGAATATTAAGAGAAGAAAGAGAAGCTACAGAACAGAGCTGATATCTGAGGTAAATCAGCAAACATTCAGTTTGTTAAATTGAGGAAGCTGCTTCCTCATCAAGCGGCAGCCGATACGTCGTTAGTTGTGTCACCAGTCAAGCCACTTAGAAGTTGGTGCTCGTATTTTAAAGGTGAGAGGGAGTTGGAGCTTGCCTTTGCATCACAACAATAATGAGATGTGGTTTTCTCCCTTTATGGGTTTCCACTTACATCTGGTGTCTCTGTGCATGATATTTATGTTTTGATCTGATATGTATCATCTGCTTAATACCTGCTTCTCTCATATTAAGTCTACTGCTATACTATAGTAATACTTGTTGCTTACATTCTAAAGTTACTCACAAATTAAAATGGATGTGAAATGAAGATGTAAATAAGTTTAATGAAAAGTTTTAAAAGATCAGGAATGTATTAAACTGATTCACCCCCCCCCCTCTCAGTTTAATTGAAGGTTCAACACAAACATCAATTTATGACCCTGGCTCATGTTGACGCAATTTTGCACCGATGTGCATTCTTCATCAGAGGTCCTTCCATTTCCCGGAGAGACAACATTCCTCCTGTCGTATTTGGATGTTGAAATCGCACGGGGGGGGGGGGGGAGGTATTACCGAATTTGATGCCCTCTAGTGATGCGTAAAAGCTACTGGAAGATCGTTGGCTTCCTCTCTCTTGCAGGGAAGACATCCTATTGTCACTCAGCTGCCTTGGCGTCCTCCACGGTCATGCTAGGTTGTTGCGCTATCTTGTTTCAGATGTTGGCCCTCCACGTCCACCACTTTTATCGACACCTTGACAATGTTCGATAAACAATATGCAGAAGGTTATGGTATGTTCATGGCTTTGGACTCATAAATTATGATACCTTGATGATCCCTGAATGTATGGGCTTATGATATTAAACCCATATGCAGTAATGAATACCCACGACCGTCAGAATGTGGAATGCAACCATGAATGCCCACGATTGCTAGAATGTGACCTGCAACAATCAAATAAGAAGTCAGACTATTTATGCTCGTAGTTGAATTTTATGGTCCCTCGACTTAGTTGTGCATGGTGAATCAACTCATTTCTTCATTAATATTGGAGCTCTAAGGTTTTTAACGATTTAGCTAACTGGCATAATTACCTTCTCCAAATCTTAAATCTACAGGTCTCAACCTCATGGATTGGAAAGTCTTGATTTCGAAATGGGGGAGACAAATCTGAACCCTCGATCTATAGATCTGCCCTGTAAGCACCTACAAAATATTCTAGCGTTAAGCCACACATAAACTAATTGATGGATATGGAAATATTTTTGCAAATATATGTTAGAAAATTATATATTACAAAGCAATGCAACACATAAAATATGCGGAAAACACAAGCACACAAAACACATAAAACCAGAGAGACACAGATATACGTGGTTCACCCAGTTTGGGCTACGTCCACCTCGAACAACTAATCCTTCCTTTCTATTATCCAGCAAAATGAAGAGACACAACCTACAGAAGATCCGTTGTAATATCCTCTGTTCTCTGTCATAGTATTTTTACACCATTTTTTGGTCATCTAACCTATTATTATTAGATGGACCCAAGTACATCATGTAAGACCAATTTTACCCTAAGAAAAATTTCTTTCACTATGAAAATAACTTAGTAAACCACCTTTATTAAGTTGTTTATGGTCTAAACAGGAAACCCCATGAGGAAATATTAAATAAATCTACATTTGTTTGATTTTCCTCAAGGAATAATTAGTTAAACATTAGTTTAATTAATATTCTTGGTTATATTTAACCCAAAACAGGGAAATTAATTAGATAAATCATTATTTATCTTATTATTTTCTAGGAATAATTATTTAAACCTTATTTAAATAATATTCTTTGTTAAATATGACTAAATCACCCATAAATAATTAAATAAATCATTATTTATTTGATTAATACTCAACCACATCCTTAAAATGACAAATAAATCATTTATTTATTTATTATTTACAAATAAAGGGATTTGATCCAAGTCAAATTCATTTTCCCTCCAACAAATATAATAAAATATTCCATAAAAGTTGGATCTTGATTTGGTTAATAATATTTTAATTATGCACCAATATCTAGACTAACTCAATATTTTGTTATAAATAGAAGGGTTTTTCCATTCATTCATTACCTTTGTTGCCTAAAGATCACTTTGGATCTATACTTTTGGTCTGACTTTGATCCACCATCATAGTCATATTTTGCTACCATTTTTGTCTGGGTTTTCTACACCATCAAGAGAGAGGAATTTTAGATCTGAAGTGTTGAGGACTTACAAGAACCCATCCCATTGAGGAGAACTGGTAACGTCCTTCTATGTTTTCCTCCCAGGTGCCCTTAATATAAAATTCATTCAACATATTCTTGTCTCGTCTATTGGATGCATGGAGTAAATCTCATTTTTATTACTGCTTAATGTCTTTTAATGCATAGCTCTAGATGTTTGCAGCATTTATCTTGATCACCTAATTGCAGATCTAAGGATATTGGCAGCCATATTTGTTATTAGGGTTGTTTGTTATGTACAGCTAAAGTGGTCTTTTTTCGTACACTTGGAATTAAGATTCATACTAACAACTGGCGATTCCACTGGGGATCGAACCTAGAACCTGTTTTTCGCTCAGAGAATACACATACAATACACAACCGAAATACAATACCCTCATACAAAACGAAGGGTTGCCTTCTAGGGCAAAAAAGCCTAAATTAAACATAACTTCTATCATCATATCACCCGCCTAATGAACGACCCAAATTGGCTAGAAATTACAATACTTTTGCAAGGCAATTTTACATTTGTTTTTAACTTTGGGGGCAGCCGCCCCCCTTGACCCCCCAGGTAGCGTTTAATTACGGGCGACGTTGCCGCCCCATTAATAATAGGAGTCCAATGTTGTGATATTAATAAGGAAGATAATCAGGCTCCACACCCAACAATATCAACTAAGGTGGATGTGAATAAGCCACCGAAATTAATGGATTTCTAGCTAGAGTGACTTAAGGGGATCACCAAAAAATAGTCTTTCCTGGAGCTCTCCATAATTATTCTATGATAAACCCTTAGGCTGGTAGGATGCACAACTTTGATTTAAAACAACTTTTCATTAAGATCAAGAACAAGAACAAGAACACAACCATGATCTAGAAATGCAACCCTTTTATTTATATTATTAATTGAAAGTAAAATACATGCCCAGACCATAAAACCCTGCAAATGGCATGCACAGCTGCTCGACAATGAAAAATATAAGAAACTGAAGCCCACTTGTGAATCCTGGATGGATCCACCACACAAACATCACCACAGGGTTTTCGTCCCGGGATCAATGCTAGAACTGGCCACGCCAAATTTTCAACCAAGCACAATAAGATAGATAAAACCTTAATGATTATAAATTCCTAGCTTTTGTCCCATTTTATAGGCTTGATGTACCTTATTTTATTAATTTTCCTTGAAAACCGACAACAAATTCCATGGGCTAATACCATGGGAAAATATCACGGTAATAACATGGAATGATTCCGTCCACTTTGACCGGATCAAGAAAGGTAATATTACAAAAACACACTAGAACTAATGGAAACTGACCTCCCTAACCAACCTCATTGTTATTTATGATAACATGGTCGATAAAGAAAAATCCATTTATGTGTAAAGCATAAATGACACCAGCTGGAAGATAATTTTGATTTTTTACACCCAAAATAAGATCCATACCAATCTGTATTTTGTCCCCCCTACCAAAGGACCAATGAAGATCCTCAATAAACCACTTACTGATCTTGATAATGTGCCATATATAATACCCCTTCCCTTTACTAATTTCTCCAAGCTTGTAGCATTCCAATAATGTCTTTTGTTTCAAATATTTTTTATATATAGCATGCTACCAAAAACCTTTGCCAAACAAAACTATCCAAAATATTTTGGTTAAAAGCACCCACCCAAAAATCTTCAGGTCCGGTAGACTCATCCACCATACTTATTTTCAATCAAAATGGCATCCAATCCAACCAGATGGAATTTATGGTTCCCCCTGACATCAGACCATAAATAGTGTGACAAGATAACTTTAATCCAAAGAATAATTTTTGAAGGGAGAAATAAAAGGTGCATCCAATATAATGGAATCCATTGTAGAACAGATTGGATAAGTGTATATCAGCCCCCCCAAGGATAGCCAATGATGTGACCATGTAATGATATTCTCTTTTGAAATTTCTCCAATAACCAATTCCAATCTGCAATTTTGTAATTGTTTGGTTTCAATCTGAAACCCAGAAATAAATGACCATCTTCCAATTGTGAGACCACAACCCCAAAACGTTTGGAAATTTTTTCAATTTCCTCCACATCTCCAGAAGAATGTTCAAAACATATTTTTTTAATATTGATACATAATCAGAAAGAAACACCGTATCTAGAAATAATAGAGTGTAATACATTCCAATGTGCCCAGGATACCTTCCTAAAGGTTAAAACATCATAAAAAATAAATAAATGTGTGATTGCAACTCTATGGGTTACCTAAACCTCGTAGAGAACCCCACGCTAGCGTGCCTCCTCAATCTTCAAGCTTAGACCATCCATAACTAGAATGAATAGTAAGGGGGATAAAGAACAACATTGACAAAGTCCTTTACTAGCCCTAAAGAAATTTGAAGGGGAACCATTGATCATAACAACAAAGTTTGCATATGTCACACAAGCCATAATCCATTCTAAATTTAGCACAAAATCCCTATCGCTATAAGAATTAATCTCAACAATGTCCAATCAACACAGTCATAGGCTTTATGGAGATCTAATTTCATAATCAAAGCATATTTCTTCCTTGTATGAATGAGTGCATGCATTCCTGTGGAATGGAAACCACATCATGAATCTGCCAGTTGGGGAGAAAACTGATCTGCTTTGGGGAGATATGAGTTGAAAGAGCTACAATTGACCGACATGCAATGATCTTAGAAATAAACTTATAGGAAATGTTGCAAAGGGATATAGGGTGAAAATCTGAGAAAAAAGTCATGTGTGAAGATTTCGGGATGAGAGCAATTAAAGTGGAGTTGATTTCCCTAAATACCCTACCTCCGATGCAAGATCCATCTACCATATTCAAACGATCCAATCCCATAACATAAAAAAAGGTACAAGAATAGTTAAATGATCCAGCCATCAAAACTGGAACATTACAAAGCATAAGCATACATCTACATCTAATTTGGATAATATTACTATTAAAATTTCTATTAAAAAATGAATAACATATTTTGTATTAAAACCTTGAAAAACAATAACAAAATATATATTTTTAAAAAACATTACAATATTTAAATATTTCAAAAGCACTTCAATCCTATGAAATACTTAATATTATATTATACTAGAAATTATTACTATTTTCTTATTTTTTAAAATTTTATTAACAAAATATATATTTTTCAAAAACATTACAATATTTAAATATTTCAAAAGCACTTCAATCCTATGAAATACTCAATATTATATTATACTAGAAATTATTACTATTTTCTTATTTTAAAATTTCTATGTAATATTTAATGCATGATTTGCAAAACAAAAACATTCCTAAATTTTAACCTAATGAATATTATATTAAAGTAATTAATAATTCTTAATTGTAGTGATCACATTATAATTGTTGTTATTTGTTTTTTAATTATTCTTTTAGTAATTCAAAATAAATAACTATATTATTATTTGTTTTTTTTAATTCCTTTTTAGTATAAAAAATAAATAACTATATCATATTTGTTATTTTAATTTGTATATATTTATAATTAGATTTTTTAATATTCATTATCATTTAAATTGATATATGAAATCTGAAATTTCTTTCTTTATATGATGAGGGATTTCTTTTAACATACATTTAATAATTAAAATTTACTAAATGTATTTTTGAACCTTTATTAACTTTAACACTTTAAAAAATATTTGTAGAAATTTTATATTTTTTTATTATCAATATCATGATAATGACACTTAGTTACTTGTAAATTTCATTATTCGTAATTTTAAAGTATTAATTATTTATAAACATCATAAAAAAGATAGAATAAATGGTTGTCATATAGTTATAATAAGTGGAAATAAAAAAAATAAGGACTTGAGGTTAAAGAGATTTATAAATATATCTCGAAGGGATGTTTCTTGTCAGATAATGCTTCATGGCTATACAAAACTTGGAAATGGAATTTTCCAATGAAGTTTAAATGCTTCGTATGGTTGGTGGCCCATAACATGATCTTCAATTGGGCAACCTCCTAAAAAAATTGGTTGCCCATAACATGATCTTCACTTGGGACAACCTCCTAAAAAAGGATTCAAGGGTCCCAATATATGTGTTTTATGTAATGAAAATTCTGAAGATGTTTTTCATCTCTTCTTAACTTTCCCATTTGCAGTTTTGGTATGGAGAGGGGTCCCACACACTCTCAACATTCAGGCTGAATAGGACTAGAGCTCAATTGAAGGATGCTTATCTTTGTGGATCCAAAAATACATGCCATATCAAAATTTACCCTTCTATATTCTTTGGGGCATGTGGAGAAGCAGGAACGAAAAAATTTCAAACAATCAATGCCAGAAGTGAGAGACACCTACATCAAGATCTCAATGTATTTCTAAAACATCGGACCAATGAGGGAGAATTCGATGAAAATAAATTATTTACCTTGTGGTTTTCTTCAATGAGGCCTCTAATAATAGGATATGTGACAATGGGTCTTCCTAGTAATGAAGCTTGACACCTATTTTTATTTAAGTTGGTCTTGTCCCACTAGTACTAATAACAAAATCAAATTTCTAGCTTTGTGGGGGGCTCTTTCTTGCGCAAGCTGGCTCGCCCTAGATGACCTGGAAAATTTTAGGGACTGAAAAGTGATTTGGATTAGATCCAACAATGATCATTTCTCAAAAAACTCTCTCTCTCCTTCTGGTTGTAGCACATCAAATCTCTGACAAGCTCCTTTCAAAACATAACCTTCAATCACGTCTTCAAGGAACAAAATATAGAGGTTGACTCTTTATCTAAGAAGGGATGCAATCTCCCGCCTGGAAAAATCTTGTATTCAACCTTCGACAATGACCTTCTTTATAGTTTGGGATCCTTGATCTTTTTAAGATCTCTTGTTCGACATTTTGAGATACGTTCTCTTCATATTTCCTTGTTTTTCTTGTTATCCTTTCCGCCCCCATGCTGCAGATTTTGTCTTCAGAATTCTTCTCTTAGTAGATCTTCTTGCAAATGAGAAGAAAGCATTAGAAAAATCCTTGTTTTGTTGTTTTATATTCTCAAAAGTTCCAATAGATACATAGTTTCAGTAGTCTATTCCAGTAGGAATTTTGTTGAGATTTTCAAAATTTGAGATCATTTTCTGAAAATGAATATACTTTTATGTTAATGAAATTATGATGTTTTTTTCTCTTTGAAAAAAAATGACCATTTCTAATGCTCTAAATGAATCAGAAAATTTATATATGGGAACAAAAATCCAAATGGATTAAGAAAATGGATTAGGGAATTTAAATTACACATTAATATATGTGAATCAAATATTTGGTGTGACTATATACAACACTCCTAAATATATTAGGGATTTTAAAATAGATAAAAATAATGATTACTTTAAAAATAATTGATTAAAATAGATTTTGGGATAAAACTATGATAATATGCTAATATATTAGATGAAAATATAGATGGAAATTATGATGACTATTAAAATAGAAAGTTCAAATAAATTGTATAATAAAATGAAATTTTGAAACTGTTATTATATTTCATGATATAAAATTATGAATCAAGTATATCTAGTAGAAATGTGTTCCATTTTCATACATCATAAAAAAAGTTGAGTTTTAAAATTAAGCACATGATAACTTGTTACAAAATGTTCAATAAGGAGAACAACATGAAAAGGGAGACTCCTAGACTAACAAATTGAAATAAAAAAATTATATAAAGGAACATGAGAAAATGAAACAATAAGATGATTAATATGTTAGATTCAACAAGGTTTTAAATTAAATGTGTTGAGTGGAAATGCAATGGTCCCCAATTAAAGACCCTAATTATTTTTGCAAAAGTGGGTACATGATATCGTTTTGCAAGGTTCTCAGTGAGGAGAGCAACATGAAAAGGAGGTTAGAAGTCATAGAAAATTTTTCCGAGGGAGGTGGATGTAACACTCCTTCCCACCCCCTTGTATTATCTTGGGCAGTGAGGGTTATTACTTATTGAATTAACTTGACCTCCAAGGTATCTTATGAAGATGGGTTACGAAAACATTATTTTTCCAACATCGTCCAAACTCAAAATGAATGCCACCATTGTATTCAACTCATCGAGAAATATCCAACAATATAAATTTTATCTCAATCCGACTCCTGGATTTAAATTCATTTCTATTTGAATTTTATCCAATTATATTAGGCCACATCACCATTGAGTTGCCACGTGGCATCCATGTGTCACTACCACATCAACATGACATAGATCCACTTCATTAGGACACTACCAAGTGGCATCCACATGTGGGTTGAGTTCCCTTGCCACATCAGCTTAATTTGGGTCTACATCATCAATGGGCTCCGACATGGCATCGATATGGTCCCTATCAAATCCCCGTAGCATTGCCACATCAGTTTAGGTGTGACCCCACCTAGCCATTCCCAACCGTGTTTTGTAATTATTTCATGTTATATATGGTTCCAAATTAATTTAGGGTGTCACACAATTATCCATTACTGACATGCCATGAGCCCCCAAACTCTTAGTACCTAACATCATCATGGGAGATCCGGTTTAGTTGACATCTGGGTCTTCACAAGGGTGTGAAACACTTGCCATCCCCACATATTGTGTCTCTTAATATAAATATGGTCCTTGTCTTATCTAGGGCCTCTCATAACTACAAAAACTCACCCACATCCAAATTCCCCAGATCTTGGATACACTTAATACAAATTTAGTCCCAGCCTTATCTGGGACCCCAAGCATGTGCATAACTCACCTGCATCTCGATTCCTAGGATTGTGGATGCACTTTCAACTTCATGAGAAATAATTTGTCCTTTACACATGTGAATTTCCAATGTTGAGCCCCAGCTTGGATCTCTGAATACAAATTGCACTTAACCACAAAATTTGGTCCAGACTAAATCTAGAACACTTTCGATGAGCACATACCTTGTCCTTCTGGATGACTAGATTCTCATATGCATCCATGAATGAAATCAAGATCTTCCCTCTCGAATATCCAGATGCAATTCACACATGAAAAACAAAGGCATATTCAACTTGGATATAAATTCCATTAAGAGGACCATATGACCCCAATTTTTTTTTGGATTACTAATAAAGCTTGAAAAGAAGGAAAAATAAGTTAATTTAATATAATTTTCCCTTAAGACGAAGACTTCTTCCAAAACACCAGATATTTGGTAAAATGGCCAAATCGCGAGGAAGAAAACTTCGCAGGTGCTATTCCATGTCCACAATATCTACAAGGTACCAACAGATCTTAAATTACCTTATAGGGTAGGTAAAAGAAAGAAGTGGCTCCAAAAGAAACCGAATAGTTTATCAACCCATTCAAAAAGCACTAAGTAGTTTATCAACTTATTAAATGACCACTTAGTGGTTTATCAACTTACTCAATAATTACTCATGGTTGAATCCTCCTTTGAGCCTACCACTGGTCAGTCAGGCTTGGAAATACGCAAACCAATGACCTCAACACATAAATACAAGGGAAAAAACCCCAGTTTCAAAGTATAGAACTCAGTTGCAACTCCAACATTTCTCTTGAACTCCATGTCTAGTGTCTAGTGCTTCTTTCCCTATTGTCCTCTCTTCTCTTGCTTGTTTTTTTTTTCCTTTTTTCTTCTTGTATTTCCTTGAGGCCCTTCATATCTTGCGAGCGTATAAAACTTCACCTTCCCTCACATTGTGGAAAAAAAATGTTTGCACTTTCCTCCATCCAATAGAATATTTCCAAATGTTAGGTGGTGGTTCAATATATTAATCTACGAGATGCTACTCTCCCACTTCTCCTCTCTCCCTTAAACTTGGATCCATGTATCCCCCTCTTGAGATCAAAATTTCATATTTTCATTGTTTTCAAGAAAATAGCTTAATACTTGATTTTTTTACAAGATTGTATAAGCGAGTTGTGTTTTCCATGTTGGCCTTTACATTTATGACCACATATATAAAAACAAGGGGGTAGAAAGGTGGGGTTGTTACAAACCCTACACCCTATAAGGAACACCATTCTCGATGTTTCTATAACAAGAAATAAAAAGAACAAAACTAAGCTTTATAATCACATCTCTTACATCTTCTTAATCATTAAAAAAAAATAGGTATAGTACCCTTATTTGTTTTTCTATCTCCTAGGTTTCTTTTTTGAAAAATGGAAATAAGAAAATCCTGATTTAATTTTCCATTGAATTAAATTAGGAGAAAATTGTAATTCCATATCACAAGACAACTTGAATGAGTTAACTAAGTTAGTTTCACTTAGTTGGCTAATTTAATTCGATTTGAGGGCCTAAGTTGAGTTGTGTAGAGTGATTCCTAAATTTTAGGAGCCTAGGTTGAGTTAATTTCAGTTGTAACAATTCAATTCAGTTAAATAAAATTAAAGTCAGTTAAACTAGTTCCAACTTTTAGAGGAACTAGTAGGAGGTCTAATAGTGGGGTGAAACTTCAATGTTCAACTAGTTAACTGATAAATTAACCATGATTAAATCATGCATGCATGAAATACGAGATACCCAGTTGAGACTGGAGTTCAAGGGAAGCGTACTATTAGTTGTATAATTATCCAAGTTGTACAGGTGGTGCATGCAGTCATAGGACCTATAGGGATTGCGCACTTCAGGATGGGGATTTCCCTAATTAGTAGGGGGATAATTCCTTGAGAAAAAATGAAAGGAAATAGGAGATTGGAAGGCAATAGAATTGGCTAATTGTTGGCCAGATTCAGCTTGTGAGGCACTGAGATAGATTATACTTGTGCATAGGTTTCTCGGGCTCAAGAAAGCATTGGATATCTTCTCTATTTTATGACTAATGCAATACAGATAAGAAGCATTTTTTAGCAGCGATTTTTTAATATTCCAAATAGGAAAATACAGTAATAAAAAACATAATAAACTGGAAACTACAAAAATATGAAAATAAACTGAAAACACCATAAAAATAGACAGAACAACTGAGCCATTCTATTAATATGGAGGTGAAAATAATACAACAATGCTTCAAAATAGATAGCACTCAAGTTGGCAAAAGCGGGCTGGAATGACCTCAAGCTCTCCCACTGAAAAAAATGCTCTCTGTTGCACTGTTGGAGCTCTCCCTCTACACTACCCTGCTAGAAATGTCATTGCTGGGTGAATAGGACTGTGTAGATGACGATGCTCTTATGCTCAAAAAAATATGGGATTTACAATCCGGACTCTATGGCAAAAACCCAGAGTAACCCAGAATGGATTTACGGATTGGCTGACCTCAGAAAATCACCCTCCTCAGGTTTACAATGAATAACTGCTCGGTATGCAGAACTATGGGCTGAACTGAAACATAGAAAAGCCTCAAGTACTCCCAAGCCCAGCTATTTGAGGGTTGATCCCTTCAACAGAGTCCAAGCTGAAATGATATGGAATTTCCCCCTCTTCTGATGAACTTTTCTCTTGGACTGCGTAAGTCATTGAGTGACTGCGCAACACTAGAGGGTCTGTAACTAGCGTGAATGTCGAATGATGAGATCATCTCACATGGACAACAAAAATCCTCTCCTGAGTAGGCACTCGAAGTCCCCCGAGGATGAGTTTGGAATCTTCGCTTGGAGAAACCTGTGTGCTAAATAGCACTATAGACTTGGCTAAACAGCTCAAGTGCGATCAAGTCATAAACGACAAGAAAATAATAATAATCCAGAATTCTCTCCATGGATGCCCTCGCCCTTTTCTTATACTTGTGGAACCCTTACACCCTTGGCCCCACACAATAATGATGCTACTCTCATGGCCACTAACCTCCATTATGACTGCGCTATCCTCCATTGTCTCCACTATCTCCATGACTGCACTTTTGATTTGGTCAAATTGACCCCATCCACATGCACTGACCCCCATTCACACCAAGGAGTGGCTTATTCATGTTGAACCTATCTAGATGCATTAATCAACATTCACATTAAGAAGTGGTTTTATTCCTACTAAAGGTATTTATGAGTCCCTCTACCCTCTTATTCATCTATTAATTAAGGAAGACAAAATTTAATATTCTAATTAGCTAAAAGCTAAATTACGAATATTACAGTCCTCCCTGCCAAAATGTTGCTTGTCCTTAAGCAACTGTAAATATGTGGGCCACCTTGTTGACCCGATGCAACTGAGACCAATGCTCGGATCCCATACAAACCCCTCAGTGCGTCGATACCCCTATATCAGGCTACCTAGAATAGACCCCTGAATGTTGGGATCCCAAATGGATCTCTCACCATACCGATCATCAATCAATCCTCCCATATCCCAACACCACCATGGCCAATCATCGCCCAAGTCCCCTAGCTCGGACTGTGCACTTCATCCGGATATAGGTACTACCTCATGAAGTGAAGACCGCCAACATGCATCAATGCCCCATGGCCCCTGTTGTGTCGTAGATCTGACTATATAAGTTGCCCCACCAACTACGTTCCAACTCATCACCTCTCTCCCCTGACTCAATCCAATGTTGATCTTGCTCTCCCAAGGTCGAGATGGAATGCTAAAGAGTTCTCAACTTGTGCCCCACTTCCAACTGTAAACTGTAGTACCTTTCATGTCTAGGGGTCCCTGTTCTGCTATGCACCTGACAAAGAAGATTGTACCATCAATAGGATACCAACTCATGATCTCCCGCCAGTCTATCCCGGTTGAAGAATCCAATGTGTTGATATCTTCATATGGAAGATTTCTGGAGTGTGGTCTCCAACTCACACTCAACTCATGCTGCACTGTCCTGCCTGTCAACAAGAACTGCCTCAAAGGGAAGGCCACTATCTCTATAATAGGCTCAAGTGGGCAAGATGTACTGCAAGCCCCATTGATGTACTCCTGGAGAGTGCTTCTCCCTGAAAGTACTACAGTCCTGCTAACTGTATATGCATCTACCGACACCTCATCAATGGGTTGGCCCAAAGGTGGATGTACCACCATCTCTAATAGCTCCTCCTCAATGGCTGACCCCCAAATTAAACGCATATCTAGCACTGACTCACTATGAGCCCCCATCTGGATCTCCCCCAAAGGACTATCATGCATGATGCACATAGCCTCCTCCTCAACTACCCCATGCTCCACCATAAGCTGCTCAGGTTGAATCATCACAAGTGATTCATCATCTTGAATATCTCTCATCGAGTCCTCTGACTGCTCACCCTGCATGCTGGAAGAAAAATCTGACCTACTTTCATCAACTCCACATGACGACTCATGCTCCCCAGAAGTATCCTCATATGACCCCATGGACTCAAGTGAAGAAGAGTCCTCGTCCTGGCATATACAAGGAATGTCCCTCTACTCTACCTCTGCCACATCATCTGTATCACTCAAGCATGAGTGATCAGACCTCCAAGGTTCTTTGTAGATGAAGCAAAGTCCCTTCCTCCTCAACTCATTCTTGATTCCTGAATTCTCAAGAGTAATCCTCTGGACGACACTCCCTCTAACTTATATTTTCCAATAACACCCTCGTAGCCCTGTCTATGCAAAATGTGGTGTCTCCAGATGCTCAAGAGTAATTCTCCAAACGACACTCCCTCTGACTCTGATCTGCCGATAACACCCTTGTAGCCCTGTCTTTGTTAAACGTGGTGTCTCCAGATGCTCAACAATATCCTCATCAATCCTAGGTGAGCTGCATCCCAGGGTGCACCTAACGCCCCTGTCCATAAGTCTCCTCGGAGGCAACGCTCCAATTTTCTATTGCGCCGTATCATGGGTCACTGCATACCACCATGTGTCTCTGCACTCCTCATCATGCCACTATATGTTGTAACCTGCCCCTGTACACCACCGGATACCACCAATTATGGCTATACCATCCTGTACTGTCATGTATCCTGCATGGGCCAAAATATCCACCACTCTGCAAGAAAACCCCCCATGAGGTGGACTACATCTCCCCATTTGCTCTAAAAAATCAGAGTGGCCTGACTCCTCACATGAAAATGAAATCATTGCTCCTATCCTTCATAGCTCAAGTGTACCATATACCCATGAGATAGCATTGTCTCTACGGACTGCCATGTCTAGTGGCCTGTCGATGCCACCTCCTCCAACCAACTCCTACCAAAGTACGCTAATCACCCTGTGACTCCATGCATGGTCGTTATGCTGAGATAGCTCTTGAAAAGGGTGTACCCTCTTGTCGAACCATCCTATCACTAGGGATGTCTTGGGATTTGATAGATATCTACAAATGTTTGTGTGCCTAAACATCAAACCCATCGCACAATGACTACCATCACCTACTCACTCTATCATGTGATGGTAAATCCCACCTAGATCCCAATAGTAATCTGGCCCTCTTGTCCCTATGGTAATCCATGGACTCTGCTAAAATGTGACCATGGATGTATCCATCTTCCTAGCCTGCTCCATGGGGTACCAGCTCAATACCTCTCGCCATCCAACCTCGAGAAAAGAATCAAATTCAAGAATCCCTGCACATAGAATAGTCCCTCCATCGTACAAGTGTTGCACCCTGTTAATGTATGCCTGAAGGGGGGTTCTCTGACACTCCAATGTGCCCTCTAACTGCACCATTAGGGAATCCAACCGTTCCCCAATGTGGACCAACTTTGCCACTGACTCGGCACAAACCACTCCCATGCCCTCCAACTCCTCATTTTGTCGTAGGATAGCCTCTCGTACTGATGTGGACTTCACCTTCAAAGCTAATAGGTCGACCCAAAATTGATGGCATTGCTGTGTGCGACCATTGTCCAATACCTCTATATCTCCTAGTGCCTCCTCAAGGGCTAGCCCAAAGGATGGCTGCACACCTCCTCCATAGATACTCCAATACGCAAGGCATGCTCACTAGTCAGCTGCATGTGATTGTCATCCAATAATTCTGCCATAAAACTAGAGGCTTCTGTACCTATCAGCTCCTCAACAATGGTGGAGTTGTCTCCTGACACCTCATCAACTTGTGATGCACTGCTATTACTAGAGAACTCGGTCACAACCCCAGATACCCCATCAATGGATACCTCAACAATGGGTGGTGTCTCATCAACGAGTGTATGCTCAGCTCTCTCCTCCCAAGTCTTTCTTTGATGACCCATCAAAAGTAGGTAGAAAAATTCTACCCATGGTATGCTATAGGTTATTTCCCTGTGTGTACCCTCTTCCTCTGTTGTAGCTGTGAGGTCTTTGGTTTTCCTTAATCTGGCGAAATTCCTAGAAAGTCATATGTTCTTTGAATCTTTGAGACTGAGATTCATATTCCAGAAAATAATCATTGAGAGCCTCCTGCTCTTGTGGTCCTCCAGCCCCATTTCCTACTTCTATGAAGGTAGACATAGTGGAGCACTATGAAGCTTGTTGCACTGACAGTTTCTCATACCAATGATGTGAAGTACCATAACTTCTCCATTTTTCAACCCTCTTGGGGTTTCCCTTTGTCTCTCCACTCTCATCTCCTTGATCTCTCTAACGAGATCCTGCATAGTTATGAGGAGGAGATTTCCAAATGCCTTCCCATAACCTTCTTCTACCATTGGAGACTCCCTTTATCCTCCTCCACCAGAACATATTTTTCTTTGTCAGATGTGAGCTCTGAAACAAGTTGAATCTGGTATTGCAATTGGAAGAATTTGGAAAATGGCCACCACAACAAATCTGAGAAAATAATCTTCAGAGAACCTTTTATTTCTCTCAATCTAGATCGAATTTGGAGAAACCACTCGTCAAAAAATAGAATCTTTCCATTCTTCTCGAAACCCATATCTCATATTTTCGTGATTCATCTTCATTTTCCTGAAACATCCAACGCAAAACCGTCACCTTTTATCCCAACAAATTTCTTCGTTCTCTTTTTTTGTATCTCCTTGTCCAGTTTGTAATGTATTCTCTATATTCGGGTGTCATAGACCGGTTGTTCCACAGGCTGAGCCAAGTCTATGAGCTCTGATACCACTGTAATATTCCAAATAGGAAAAGACAGTAAAACAAAATAAAATAGAAACTACAACAATATGGAGATAAACTGAAAACACCATAAAAATAGACAGAACAGTTGAGCCATTTTATTAATATGGAGGTGAAAATAATACAACAGTGCTTCAAAATAGATAGCACTCAAGCTGGAAAAAGCAGGCTGGAATGACCTCAAGCTCTCCCACTAAAAACACTGCTCTCTGCTATGCTGGTGAAGCTCTCCCTCTACGTTGCTCTGCTGGAAATGTCATTGTTGGGTGAATAGGACTGTGTAGATGAGGATGCTCTGATGCTAAAAAAAATTCGGGATTTAGAATCCAGACTCTATGGCAAAAACCCAGAATAACCCAAAAAGGATTTCTGGATTGGCTAACCTCAGAAAATCACCTCCTCGGGTTTACAATGAATAACTACTCGGTATGCAGAACTATGGGCTGAACTGAAAGATAGAATAGCTGAAATTACTCCCAAGCCCAACTATTGGAGGGGTGATCCCTTCAATAGATTCCAAGCAGAAATGTTATGGAATTTCCCCCTCTTCTGATGAACTCTGCTATTGGACTGCATAAGTCACTAAGTGACTGCGCAACACTAGAGGGTTTGTAACTGGCCTGAATGCTAGATGATGAGACCAGCTCACATGGACAACAAAAATCCTCTCCTGAGTAGGCACTCGAAGTTCCCCGAGGATGAGGTTGGGATCTCCACTCGGAGACACCCGTGTGCTAAACAGAATTGCAAACTTGGCTAAACAACTCAAGCATGCTCAAGTCATAAACAATAAGAAAATAATAATAATCCAGAACGCTCTCCATGGATGCCCTCACCCTTTTCTTATACTTGTGGAACCCTCGCACCCTTGGCCCCACACAATAATGATGCTACTCTCATGGCCACTAACCTCCATTATGACTGCGTTGTCCTCCATTGTCTCCACTACCTCCATGAGTGCACTGTTGATTTGGTCAAATTGACCCCATCCACATGCACTAACCCCCATTCACACCAAGGAGTGGTTTATTCATCTTGACCCTATCTAGATGCATTAATCCAAATTCACATGAAGAAGTGGTTTTATTCCTACTAAAGGGATTTATGGGTCCCTCTATTAGGTCTCTGTAGTTTGCAAGATTGGAAAATACAAACGCTGCAGAGCCTACATCAAAACCGCTTTGGAACCTAAGGATCTAGCCATCCTAGATTTAGAGAGGGATCTCTCTATATATGTGTTCAAAAGATGTTCTTTATGTTTTAAGTATGATATTAGGCTAGTTATGAAGAACAAGGTTGTTTGTTTGTTTTGGTTGGGTAGGATAACATGAAGATGAAGGAAGTCTATATGAAGGGTGAAGGTGTGAGTAAGTGAAATAATGGTTCAGCTAATAGGACAAGTAAGGAACAACATCAATCCATTGGGCTATGGAGTCATAAAAGGATTTAATTGCACAACAAGTTTCAAGAGTGGTCCATGGGGCAAGTCATCTATGTGAAAGGATCTCTTTAAGTTGATTTTATGGAATGAAACACATAAAAGTGATGAAAGAAAAAAACACACAAGAAAAACAAAGGACAACCTAAGATCAGGTAAGTACTTTTAAACTAGCCTGCTTTTGGCATGCACTTAATGGAAAGACACAAAAGTAATCTAAGATCAGGTAAGTACTTCTAAACTAGCCTGCTTTTGATATACTTTCAAGAGAAAACATTAAAAACAAAGAATAGCTTAAGATCAAGTAAATACTTTTAACTTAGCCTGCTTTCAGCATATTCTCAAAGGAAAACATTCATGATAAACATAAAAAGTAGTCTAAGATCAGGTAAGCACTTTTAATCTAGCCTGCTTTTGACATACTCTTAAGGGAACCTTTCAAAGCAACTGTTGGAGAAGAAACTAGAGGACAGGGCTAACCATAAACTTCTCTAGTTCAACTTTAATTAGCAAAATTTTCAATAGCATTCAAAGACAATATCTCAAGTTGTACTCAGGAAACATGGGCTTACCAACACTTCACTAGTTATACTCTATTGAATTACCTTCAAAACTCAATTAGAAGAAAATATAAAGGATAAATATTTATCAGTGAGATTCAGGGTACTTCAGAAGTAAATCCTAATCTATATGTGCTGGTCTTTATCAGAGAAAGTGGACAGAATGAAAACACAAAGAAAATAACAATTACAGTGAGAATAACATCACCATTGACATAGACCAGGATCCCATAAATCAGCTATTGTATTTGAAGTTCAAACCAGTTACAATCTTCAAGTCTAGTGGGTCTTTACAGCTTCAAACTTCTTATCTCAGCTTGTGTTTCTTCAATTATAATACAGAGCTTTAGAAACCTCAAAAGCTATTTACATTCAACAAGTATCCAAAGACCAACCATGATATTGTCTTCTAGAGAAGTATTTATAGAAGAATTGAGGAGGTGGAGTGAAAGAACGACCTATCTGTTCAATTAATTTAGAGTAAGTCTTCTCGGCCTTCGAAGGGCCAAATGGAGAAGTTTTCAAATGTTTTTAACTCTACCAATTGATTATTACATTAAATTTCATCAACTTTAGTCACTTTTGTTGACTTTGGGGGCTTTTTGGTAGGCTGGCAATTAATTCTGAGTTGTCTTTAGAAATATCTTTGACTGTGTAATTAATATGCATTCTTTTTAGGTGAAATCAGCTGGCAGGTGGCATTTTGAAGAGTAATTGCCTCAATGATGTGGCATTTGGAGGCTCCTTTGTCGATTTGTCTGCCTTAGTGGCCTTAAACACTGATTAGGCTCTAATTCTTGCTTTAAGGCCTTCTTTTCATCTTCGGGGCTTTTAAACCTTTTCTGCTAACTGTATTCACTATTAAATATCCCTTTTTCTTTGGCTTTCGGTCTTCATTGTAGGTTTAAGCTACTTAATCTTCCATATTTATGTATTTAACCCTTTATCCTTGAATATTTGATGACTTTCTCTTTAATCCTCTGTATTAATCTTTAAACCTTTGCTTAAGTCATTTATCTCCAGGCTTTTTGACTTTAAACTTATCTTCAAGCTTTATCCTCACTGTTCTTTCTTCTTCGCTATGTACAGGTGGCTTTAAGTGCATTGGAGGGTTCAATGGTATAACCAACGCTCACATAGAACTGACCAAACCATGAGATGAAACCAGGCAGCTCCTTTTCTTTGTGATTTGGCCTTAGAGATGGAAATCTTTGGCTCTGTCCCTTTGTGGGCTGTGGATAGGGTTTCTACTTTTAAAACTGATATTAAACCCTACATAAAACCAAAAACACGTTAAAAAACCCTGCGGTGTGGGCAAAACTATTTTGAAGGCTGGCGGAGGTGGTGGAGTAGGATATGCAGGCAGAAGAAGAGTTTTCATGGTGGAGAAGCGAAAAACCTATGAAAACAGGGTCGAATTTGAATGTAGGCGCGAAAAATAGGCAAGGTGGTTTTGCGAAAACTGCGAATGGTTTTTGCGCGGTGCTTAAGTGGTAAATGGTTTTATCGCAATCGAACGTGATTCAATCATTTCACGACACCTATCCCTTACGAAACTAGCGGTCTCATGTGGATTTGGATGGTTAAACCTCGGCGGCGAAAGTTATGCGAAATGTAATGTAGACCGTTGGATCTGGGGGGAAGATCCAACAGCTACGGGGGAGCGTGATGGCGCGAAGTGCACGGCAGGGAGAAATAGTGGAAGCCAGGGGTTGGTCGGTGATTGGGAGAGGGGATTGGGTAGTGGGATGTGGGTCCAGAGGGGATTTGATGTCAGGTCACAGGAGAACTGTTGGATTTTAATGAATCAATGGTGAGATTTGATGCGGAGGGGTGATGGATATATATGGGTCGGGCGATCAAAGGATAGGAGGGGAGGTGTAATGACCGTTGATCTTTATAGATCGAAGGTCAAGATCGTTTCGTGGAGTGGTAAGGCGGGGAGAAATGTGGATGAGTTGGGGGAAATGGTGGCTGTTGGATCATGGTGATCTACGTCCAGGATCGCTCCGGGATTTTACCAGTATGACAGGTAAAAAACAAAGGAAAGCACGTTTTTGTAAGGGGCGTGGGGGTAACAAATGGTAAGGGAAGGGGCTAGAAGAAAAGGAGTGGGAAAGGTCTGATGGAGGGTTAGGGGACTGGGAGCAGAGAGATAAGGGGCTAAGGGTTTAGCCAGAGGTCGAGAGCAAGGTTATATGAATAAAATAGGTGGGGGTTTATGAAGGAGAGGTGCTTAGAAGAAAAGGAGCGGGGAAGTTTTTATGAAGAAAGGAAAGGTCCAAGGGCTAAGGTGAAGGGTTTTAGGGATAGTAGGAGGTCGCGAGCCTCGGGTCATATGAGAAGAGGGGCTTGGGCCTAAACCAAAAAGGGGATTAAAACCTTATGGGTAAAAAATGGGTAGATTAATAAGCCTAAAAGGGGTTTTTAAGCTTTTTAAGGATTTCTGATAGGCATAATAGGACAATTTAAACCATAAAACATGATTTTTTATGAGTTTAAAAGGGATTTTTGGAGATTGTTTTGGGATAATGAAGGGTAAATGAGAAGGAGAAAAGGGGATTTTCAGAGGAAAATGGAGGATGAATAAGGGCAAAAATGAGTGAAAATAGGTTTAGAAAATGATGAAAACATCGCCTAAAAACAGTGTTTTTGGATGTCAGCATGGTTTCTTGGTGGATTTTTTCAATGAATCAGCAGTGAAAATCACTTTTTGAGTTAAGGCAGCATCATAAAGGCTTCAAGAATGAGCAATTTTCTATGAAAATAATCTCTTGAAGGCTCAGGACCTGTTTTAGCCATCATTTGCTATGACAAAAATTTACTGATGGCTAACACCCTCTACCCTCTTATTCATCTATTTATTAAGGAAGACAAAATTTAATATCCTAATTAGCAAAAATATAAATTAGGAATATTACATCTTTCCCCTAGATATATCCTCATGTATGTGTGTTAATTGATGATGCATGCTTTTGATATAGCTTCTCAATATTGAATTGCTTTCCATAGATGATTAGAGTATATTTGAGTCTTATGTTTTAGAACATTACATGAGCAGTATTGAATCTAAAATTAATTTCTACATGGTATCAAAGCTAGATTCATAGTAGAGAATATAATTCGAAGTTATTGCAGTAGGTTTAAATCTCAAGATCTGTGTTGTAGGATTTCCCAAGGATTGAGAAGACGATTTCCACCAAACTCAAGCGCGAGCATGCTCTGGAAGGAACCACAAATTTTGTGGCATGGAAGATCCATATGGAGGCGGTATTAGATGAAAACATAGTACTAGATTACATCAAGACAGATGTAGTAAAACCCCGGTAGTTGATTCCCAAGATCCATATGGAACCACAAATTTTGTGGCATGGAAGATCCATATGGAGGCGGTATTAGATGAAAACAAACTACTAGATTACATCAAGACAGATGTAGTAAAACCCCCAATAGTTGATTCCCAAGATATTTCTAAGTGGAAGAAGGATGTAGCTAAACCAAGGAAGATCATATTTGAGGGAATTCAAGATCATATTGTCTCGAATCTCCATGGGAAAGAAACTCCATTCACAATGTGGAAAAAACTGCCAGATTTTTTTGAGAACAACAGTGACCACATGAAGCTGGCACTAAAGGACAAGCTTCGAAGCATAAAAAGGAAAAAGGTTGAATCAATTCCATGGTACTTAAGAAAATTCACACAATGTCATGATGAAATTGGCGGGGTCGATGTTACTGTTCCAAAAGAATATTTGGTAGCTCTAGCTTTATTGGGTCTTCCCAAAAGTTGGCACAGTTATTATTATTTCGTGAAAGGTATAGAAAAAATAACAAGTTGGGAGTGGTTATGCTCTGATCTCGTGCATGAAGAGATCAGACAGAGCAACAAAGATGGAACTTTGTCCAAGGTTGAGGATGAGGAGAATCATGCCTTGGATGGAAAGGAAAAGAAAGGGAAATGGAATAAATCCAATTCCAAAGCAGAATTTGGTAAAGTGAGCAAGATGAAAGACTTATCGAATCTCAAGTGCTTTCACTGTCATGATTTGGGACACTATGCCATGGAGCATCCACACAAGAAGACCGACAAGAATCCCTCAAGAGGAGTGACAGTTGAAGCTCTAGCTTCACAATTCGACCTAGATTTCACACTCATTTCTTGCATGGTGACATCAGTGATGGGTAGTGTGTGGTATCTGGATAGTGGAGCCTCATTCCATATGACGGGAACAAATAATTTTTTAGTGAGTTGGAAGAGAAGGACCTCCAAATGCACATCGAGATAGTAGATGATGGAAGGTATAGCGAGACCAGTATTGGTACAGTTACTTTTCAAAGGGATTTTGACTCTCCTCTCACATTAAAAGATGTAATGTATGTTTCGAGTCTGAAGAATAATTTAGTTTTATTTTTTATGTTGGAATATCATGGCTATGATGTGATATTTATCAAAGGAAAGGATTTCCTTAGGCACATCACCATGAGACAAATGAAGCAGATAGAGATTCAGGTGAAGAACATCTACAAATTAGATGGAGAATATTGTGTCACTTTGAGCACAAAAGCAGAGAAGGTGCAGAGCTGAGACATTAGTGAATTATGGCATACGAGACTTAGCCATTTTCACCATTGAGCCTTGAAGATCATGCAACAAATTTCTATAGAACTTTCCAACGGTGCACTAGAGAAGCGAGATACATGTAAAGGTTGTACATTGGGGAAGTACACCAAAGCCACCTTTCATGATAATGACAGTAGAGCATAAGTGGTCCTTGAAAGAGTTCACTCAGATGTGTGTGGACCTTTCTCTACAACCTCCATGACCAATAACAGGTATTATGTTATATTTTTAGATGATTTATCACGTAAGTGCTGGATTTTCTTCCTGGAGAATAAAGACCAGACATTCTCCAAATTTTTTGAATTTAAAGAACTTGTTGAGAAATACACTGGAAGGAAAGTGAAGGCTCCCAAGAGCGATAAAGGTGGTGAATATGTGTTGAATGAGTTCAAGAAATTCTTTGAAAAATAAGGAATTCAATGAGAGTTAATAACACCCCATAATCCACAACAAAATGGGGTGGATGAGAGGAAGAACAAAAGTATTGTGGGAGATGCATGGGTGATGTTGCATGATCAATGCCTACCGTTACACTTGTGGGTTGAAGCATGCAACACAATGGTATATGTGTAGAACATGATTCCTCATCATATTCTTGGGATGAATACACCATAAGAATATTTTTCAAGGAAGAAACCAAATGTGTCACACTTTGGGATTGTTGGTTCATCAGTTTACTATCATGTTTCCAAGGATGTAAGGAAAAATCTAGAGCCGACAACAAAGTTGGGGATATTTTTTGGGTACACTGATACACCTCACAACTATCATGTGTACCTACCATCTCACGGGATGAAAATTGTTCGTAGAGATGTGAAATTTGATGAAGAGAAGGCCATGAAATGTTCCCTTGAGAGATAGATTCAGTTGCATGTAGATGAGGATGTTTTGGCTCCAAAAGAAGAACCTCAGGATGTTTTGGAGCAACCACAAGAGAGGATCAGAGAGTTGAAGAACCCACTCATGCAGAGACATCAAGAGAAGGAATGAAGTGCACTAGGGAAGCTGACAGATTATTGCATGATGTTAGAGAGAATGTGGGAGAAACCACATCACAGTGCAACCAGATGAGCTCACCAGATCGGTACATTGGGTACATGGATCTAATGAGTGAGCTAGTAGAGATAGAACATCCTCAAATTTCGAGGAAGAAGTACAACAACCAGTGTGCGTTGATGCCATGGTAGAGGAATATGATTCCATAGTCAGAAACAACATTTGGGAAGTGGTCCCAAGACCAGAGAACAAGTCAGTGGTAAGTTCAAGGTGGATCTACAAGGTGAAGCAAGAAAAATACGGAATCATTGAGAAACAAAAGGCTGGATTTTTGGCTAAGGGGTTCTCTCAGGTGGAGGGAATTGATTATGAGGAGACCTTTCTAGTAGCAAGGTACTCTTCTATCAGATCAATTCTGGTATTTGCAGTGTAGATGGGATGGAAGATCCATCAGATGGATGTGAGGACAAAATTCCTCAATGGAGTGATTTATGAGGAGGTGTACATTGAACAACCAAAAGGATTTGAGACCTTCGACAGAGAGTCACATGGGTGCAGTCTCAAATGAGTGTTGTATGGATTGAAACAAGCACGCCGTGCTTGGTACACCAGGATCAGAAACTATTTCACTAGGTTGGGATTCACTAAAAGTGAAGCAAATGCAAACCTTCACCATAGTGTTTTTGAAGGTAAATTATCGATTATATTATTATATGTTGATGATTTTATTTTAATCGGTGATGAGAAGTTGATAAAATCTTGCAAGATAATTTGAGATGAAGGACATGGGACTCATGCATTATATCCTTGATTTCAAAGTATGGAAAGGAGATGGGGAACTATTTGTCCCTTAGTAAAAGTATGCCAACGAGTTACTAAATAATTTATGCATGGAGAGTAGCAAACCCATGTACACTCTTCTAGCAGGCAGTTGGAGGAAAGAGGATGCCACTTCTAGTGAGGAGGTGAAGGCCACTATTATAGGAAGCGTGTGGATTCACTTATGTATTTGGTGAAAACACGACAACAAAATGTGTTGTGAATTTAACCGTCTTAGTCAAGCAATGGTTAAACTAGTCAAACAGTGTTTGAAGGAATCCAAACATGTGTTGAGATACCTCAGAGGCACTACTCAGTATGGTATTTGGTACAAACAGATAAAGGCAGTGAAGCTTCAAGGCTTCACAGATGCAGATTGGGTGGGTAGTCCATCAGATTGAAATAACACTTTGGGAGGAGTCTTTAGTATTGGGTCATCAAAATTTTCTTGGTACAACAAGAAGAAGAGATCAGTTGCACTCAATTTAGCAGAAGCGGAGTACATGGCTGCTAGTCAAGCAACTTGTGAAGTTATCTGGATGAGGAAGATCCTTGTTGGGTTATTTGGTGAGAGGATGAATCCTAATGTGATTTATGTGACAATCAGAGTTGTAATAAAATCTCTAAAAATATAGTTTCTCATGATCGATCCAAACATATCGACATATGGTATCACCATCTACGATATTGTGTACATAGGCAGATCATGTTGTTGGAATACATTCCTACAGAGGAATAAGATGCATATATTTTTACAAAGGAATTGTCAAGAGGAAAATTCAAGTTCCATAGAGACATGATCAGGGTATTTGATAATCCCTTTCTTGTTGATAGGGAGTGTTTAAAAGTGGCAATAAGAAAATCCTGATTTAAATTTCCCTTGAATTTAATTAGGATAAAATTGTAATTCCACATCACAAGACAACTTGAATGAGTTAAATAAGTTAGTTTCACTTATTTGGCTCAGTTAATTCGAGTTGATGGCCTAACTTGAGTTGTGTAGATTGATTTCTAAATTTTAGGAGTCTAGGTTGAGTTAATTTCAATTGTAACAATTCAATTCAGTTAAATTGAGTTAAAGTCTGTTAAACTAGTTCCATATGTTGGAGGAACTAGTAGGAGGTCTAGCCGCGGGGTGAAAATTTAGTGTTCAACCAGTTAACTGATAAATCAGCCATAATTAACTCATGCATGCATGAAATACGAGTTACCTATTTGATATTGGAGTTCAAGGGCAGTGTACAATCAATTGTATAATTATCCAAGTTGTACAGGTGGTGCATGCATTAAGAGAAGGACCTATAGGGATTGTGCAGTTCAGGATGGGGATTTCCCTAATTAATAGGGGAATAATTCCTTGAGAAATAATGCAAGGAAATAGGATCTTGGCATGAAACAAAATTGGCTAATTATTGGCCAGAGTTAGCTTGTGAGTCAATGAGATAGATTATACTTGTGCAGAGATTGCTTAGGCTTGAGAAAGCATTGTATTTATTCTCTATTTTATTACTAATGCAAAATAGATAGGAATGGGTTTTGATAAGTTTCTTTCCCCTAGATATATCCTCATGTATGTGCATCAATTGATGATGCATGCTTTTGATATAGCTTCTCAATCGTGAGATGAGTAGAGTAGATTTGAGTCTTATGTTTTAGAACATTACATGAGCAGTATTGAATATAAAATTAATTTATACATGCTTCATTAGGTCGAAAGTGTTGAAATTTGTAGCTTGGGAGGTGCTCCCACAACCCCTAGGGTACTGGGTTTGTGATGAGTTGACCCATGAAAATGGAGCTTCGTGGGAAATGTACACAAGTGATGGGTTGTGTACCCAAAGTTGTGGGCACAAGACCATGGTGTAAAATAATTGTTTAATCATTAAAATCATGTGGGGCACCCTTGAAGGGCTAAGAGGAACCTAAGGCTTTGATGGAGTGGTGATAAAAATGAAAGGAATTTTTTTTTTAAATTTAGTGAGGTTTTTAGGTGTAGGCTCATGTTAGCTTTTCCTACAAGACATGACCCTTGGGAATTAATGTGCACCCCTAAGATCACTATAAGTAGAAAGGAGTTAAATATCATTTGTCACATCATCACAAGTGAAATTCATCAACATGAAGACTAATATGAGATAGTCGCAGACCTAAAGGTGCCTAAGCTGGAGTTGAAGAGAAGGACGAGTTTGGATTTTTCTCTTGTGAACTGGATAGGTCGAGGTAGGAAGAGTTACTAGACGAATTTTTTACATGGTTTTGTGCACATGGTTGTGATCATCTTTGTGCTAAAGGGCCAAGCTTTTTTAATATATATTAAAGGAGGACTAAGACCTTGTCTAGTTCTGGACTAAGGGGTTGCGAGGCCTATGGTGAAGCATAATAGAGGGTTGAAGTCTCTTAAGTAATGTGAAAAAAGTATGGGTCCTATGTATGAGGTGACCACAGAGTTTGCGGGTGATATAGCTGCAGAGAATGGACCTCCTGAATTAGTCACAAAATCCCTAAAGAGGGATGAAAATACCTATGTTATATGAGCTTCCCAGTTGAGTTTCTTCATGGTTGTGCAATGACATGAAGGAGGTATGTGGTTCTGTATTTATGTGATTATTGTTAGGCTAATGAAGTATGGTTTTGGATAGTGATTATAGTAGCCCTAAGTTTAATGATTGTAAGTGGTTTTTCATTGGTGTGAGGTTCGCTTGGACTAGCGCTAAGTACAATGTGTTTGATGTGGAGAACTATTGTTGTGAGGGATTCTCTTTGAATCCCTAAGTACAATGATAAAGGAGCAGTCTTGTCATTGTTGGAGGGTATCCTTTCAAGACTGTATGTGTAATGAATTTTGGTGTGGCAAAGCATTCCTAGAAGTCAGTTGTTAAAGACCCTAAGAGTAGAAAATTTTTTAGCAGCAGAGGACTGTTATAGGGAAAATTGTGTTTAGTCTTCTTGGAGAAACAGGAGGATTGATAGAAGGTGTTTTGGTTAGCTGAAGATACAAGCAAAATTTTGGAGAAACAAAACTACTTATGAGCAACAATAGAGGTGGAAAAGGACCTGCTAGGTGTTCAAGGTACTTCGACTGAAAGGGATGAGTTGAGCACTCCTTCAACAAGTAAGTCAAGTGTGTCTTGTTCAAAGGTAGATTGATAGTCATAATTTATTGACATTAAGCCCCAATTTGTGTTGTATCAGGGTTATTTGTAAGGGCCATGATCCCTGGTATATGAGCCCTATGTTTTTTTTATTAAATATTGTAATATAACAATTTTAGGGTTGAAAAAATCTTGTGTACTTCATTGATTCACTATTGTACATTTTCCATTGTGCAAAATGCTTGGTGTTGTGAAATTTTAGTGTGTTTGTGATCATGTTTTAGACATAGCCATGATTCTAAAGAGATAAGGAAAAATATACATGGAATTAGAGCTACTTTGAAGGTACAGTTGAATCATACTTTGCAAAATGTACAAATCAAGTGGGAGTTGGTTTCCTTGTTGTTAAAGGACTAGCAACATGGTGCGGTTGATCACGAGCCTGAGTTACAAAGATAGACTAGATGGCTTATCGAACTATAGTCCTTGGAAGGAAAGGATCAAAATGATATTTTTGGTGAATAATATTTGGGAGTTTGCTAACAAAAAGATTAAGAAACTGACCCTAAGTAGTTGGAAGTGTATGAGGAGTTGGATACGAAGGCAAATCTGATCATCCTAGACGGTATCAAAGATCACTTGATACCTCATCTGATTGGGAAGAACATTTCCCATGAGATGTCAAAAGATCTTCAATATTTGTTCCAAAATATGAGCGAGAACCAATTGTTGGTATTTAGAGAAAATTTGAAGAACACCAAGATGTTGGATGGTGAAGGTGTGGCTCTATATCTGATGAAACTTTCTCAAGTTCGAGATGAGCTTGTTTCCATCGATGAGAATTTTCTCGAGTCTCAACTAGTGAGGAATACTTTGAAGGTATTTTCCAAGGAATGGAGGTCATTTATCAAAGGGACCATGGCTCGATAAAGCTGCCATATTGGAATAGGTTATGGGATGACTTCATCCAGGAAGAACTACGGGACAAGGATCTTCATAAGAATAATAAGCCTTTTGATGATAATGTGAATGGAAATTCAAAGAAGGAATTCAACAAGTTGAAGTATTATACATGTGGCAAATGTGGTCATAATGTGAGTAAGTGTCTGCAGAAGAATAAGGGAGATAATGAGAAGAGGAAGGGGAAGGAAGTAGTTGGGGTTGTTACATCCTCTGAGCCGGATGACTTCTCAAGAAGTTTCAAGGAGGAATTTTCTCATATCTCCAATGGTACCATTGACAAGGCTACATGGTAAATGGATAGCGAAGTGTCGAAAGATCTGATAGGTTCACACTGAAGTTTTTGAGACTCTAACTGAATTTGACTCAAAGTTACACATGGAGTTTGGTGACAAGAGTCAAAAAGTTGTTAAAGGGTCATGTGTTCTGCCATTCAATATGGATTCAAGTGGGAAATTGAGATTTCAATATGTACAATGGGTGTTGGAGCTAAAACAAAATGTGTTGTATGTCTCATTGATCAAGGAAAAAGGGTTTGAGGTGATTTTCTAGGTTGGGAAAGCAAAGCTTAGGACTAGAGGCTCTAATATTTTTGGAGCTATCCTTTGATTTAGGGAGCATGGTCTATATCGGTTGATGGGAAATCCTATAGATCAAGGGAAGAAGCAAGTTACTGACACTCAGAGGGATTCAAGTTCAAATGAGAGTATGCAAGTTCAAAGGAAGAATCCATAACCCAAGAAGAGCGCATGGTTAGTGGGGAGGAATGGGAATTTTGTTGGCAACAAGGAACCTTGGAATGACTTGAAGATATTTGAGGAGAAGAATAAGCAAGAAACTTCAGAAGGCAGGGATACTATAGAGGATAGTGTGGTTCATTATATAGGGTATGTTGTAGTGGTGAATGCTAGAGATTGGGCTAGTTTCATTGATAATGACGAGGTACTTCAGAGTGGCGGAAGTGCCTCCCTCACTAAGAGGGAGTGTTGAAATGTGTAAGGGTATTGGGTTTGTGAAGATTTGACCCATGAAAATGGAGCTTCATGGGAAATGTACCCAAGTGATGGGTTTTGTACCCAAAGTTGTGGGTGCAAGACCAAGGTGTAAAATAATTTTCTAATCATCGAAATCATGTGGGAAATCCTTAAAGGACTAAGAGGCACCTAAGGCTTCAATGAAGTGGTGAAAGAAAAATGAAATGAATTTTATTTCTAGAGTTAGAGGGGTTTCTATGTGTAGCCTCATGTTGGATTGGCCTATAATACATTACCCTTGGGGATTAATGTGCACCCTTAATATCACTATAAGTAGAAGGGAGTTAAAGCTCATTTTTTACATCATCACAAGTGAAATTAATAAAAGAGAAGACTAATCTAAGATAGTCATAGACCTAAATTTGCCTAGCTGGAGTTGAAGAGAAGGATATGTTTGGATTTTTCTCTTTTGATCTAGATTGGTCGAGTTAAGAAGAGTTGTTGAACGAGTGTTTTACATGGTTTTGTGCACGTGGTTTGGATCATCTCTATGTTAAAGGGTTAAGGTTTTTTGTTGTATATTAAAGGAGAGTCGAGACCTTGTCTAGTTCTGTATTGAGGGGTCGTAAAGCTTATGGTGAAGCAGAATATAGGGTCGAAGTATCTCAATTAATGCCCAAAAAGTACAGGGATTGTGTATGAGGTGACCACAGGGTTTAAGGGTGATTTGGCGGTAGAGAAGGGACCTATTAAAGTAGCCACAAGAGCCCTAAAAAGGGCCAAAAATACCTCTATGTTAATAAAATGAGAGATCACCTTCACAATAGTGGTAGCTATAAGAAACTTGAAGAAAACCCCATTTCCAAGGTCATAAAAAGGCTCAAAAAAGCAATTAAGGAGTCCAATCTTGATGATAAAATAAAAAAGTGCCTATACCTGGAGGATGAGATCATGCCCCGCATTTATGGTGCCCCCAAGATCCATAAGACTGGTGCTCCTCTGAGACCCATTGTCAATACCATCGGAGCTCCAACATATGAATTAGCCAAATTTGTGGTCGGCACACTCGCCCCTCTAGTTGGAAAAACTAGTTCATTCATTAAAGACTCCAACCATTACGTTGATTTCATTAAAAAAGCTAAGTTGGATCCTGAAGATAGAATTGTAAGCTTTGATGTTGTACAACTCTTTACTAAAATCCCTCTGGATGAAGTTGTTCAAGTAGTAAAAGAAGTCGCAGACCCCCAGACTGCAAGGCTTGCTGAAATTTGTCTTCGCTCCACCTTCTTCAACTTCCAAGGAGAAATATTGGAACAAACATCTGGAGTTGCTATGGGATCTCCATTATCCCCCATAGTGGCCAACCTCTTCATGAAAAAATTTGAAAAGAAATCTCTTGAATCTTACCCATTGAAACCTAAATTTTGGATTAGGTTCGTGGATGACACCAATGTCAATTGGCCACATGGCGATGAAGAATTAAAAGGCTTCCTGGACCACCTTAATAAAATTTTCAATGATATACAATTTACAATGGAAGGTGAGGTAAACAATCGTATCCCTTTTATTGACATTCTCCTCTCGAGAAATGAAGACGGAACCCTTGGGCACAAAGTGTTCAGGAAGAAATCTCATACTGACAATTACCTACATGCTGATTCACACCACTACCCTGCCTAGAAGATGGGGGTTTTGTTGACTCTTTTTACAAGAGCTTTTAGAATATCAGACGATACTCATATTGAGGAAGAAATAGAACATCTAAGAAGATCATTCATGAACCTGGGATACAGTAATTGAGAAATCAACAAAGCTATTTAAAGAGCGAGATCCAGAAAGAATAGAATTTCAACTAACTATTCCGCAACAATAAAAGCATACCTCCCCTATATCCAAGGGGTCACGGACAAGATGGCCAAAGTTCTAGCCAAGAAATACATTAGAGCATCCTTCAAACCTTTAATGACCATCAAACAAAGGATGAAATCTGTCAAAGATGACCCCGA
Organism: Pinus albicaulis; assembly: GCA_034641835.2. Lineage (NCBI taxonomy): Eukaryota > Viridiplantae > Streptophyta > Pinopsida > Pinales > Pinaceae > Pinus > Pinus albicaulis. The sequence continues at coordinate 1,236,152,804 of CM076578.1, forward strand.
CCACCTTCAGCAAAAAGGGGTTTACAAAACTAATTGTTCGTGCAGAGATTGCTATATTGGGGAAATAGGTAGGACCTTCAAAATAAGGTTTAAAGAACATGGGGCGGACATTAGATTAGGAAGAACCAAAACCTCGGCTTTGGAAGAACACTCTAACAATACACATCACCACATATGCCTTGAAGATGTAGTGGTCATTACCAATGAGAAGCATCACTTTAAGCGTAAAGTGCGTGAAGCCCTGAAAATCATTAAACACCCTCACAACCTCAATAGAGATGGAGGCTTAGAGATTAGCAGGAATTGGATTCACATTCTTTCATGAAAATAAACTTACCCTACCCTATGCTATTTGTCGGCACCTTGTCCATCTTCCTGCTTGTCATTGTCCTTTCTAATTTTCCTGTCATATCCCTCTCATATACTCCACCCCGCACACCATACCCCTACCTTCTATCCTCCTTTTTCCTTTCTCCCCTAAATCATCTCCTGACACCTTTCCTCCCACTTACCTGCTGAATTTCTTATCCTCTTTTAATATTTAAAACTCTCCTTATCCTGCCTTAAATTCCCCTTTTTCTTTACTTCCAATACTATATAACTTTGTAAGATAGGCTACACTGCATAATAAATAAACCCCTCTAATACTATTAATATTAAACCCCTCTAATAATAAATAAACCCCTCTAATACTAGTAATAAATAAACCCCTCTAATACTATTGATATTAAACTCCTTATTATCTTAATATTTAGGATCATATATATTTATTAAAATAAACCCTAATAGTATCCCTTAGTTTTAGTAACAACCTAATTATTCACACCCCTCTTTTTTAGTATTAATAAAAATAAAAAATTTTAATACAATTAATTTTAATAAGATAATGATAAATAAACCCTTATAATCAATAATTTAAAATTTTTATATTCACCCATTATAATATATGTCATCACCTAAAATTTTACTCAAAACTTTAGTATTAACAAACAAAACTAATTTTTATTTTTATTTTTATATGAATAACTCAATAAAAAATTATAATTAAAATTTTTAAATGTGTCATTACTAAATTAAAAATGAAATAAATATAAATTAAAAATGAAATAAGTAAATTTTTTTGAATAAACTAAAATAAATAGCTAATTAATTTATAAATATTTAAGAGCTGGTCGGCCCTTTCATTCTCCTTCTTTCCACAATTTATTGACCCTGATATTCTCTCTTCTTAGCAGGTTGTCCTGAAGATGAATCTTGATTTAGACTCAAAACGTAGACTAAAAATGTTGACTGTGGATATTCTGAGTTTGATATCTAGAATACCTCTATTATCTGAGTGCCTAGGACAAGTTTCTTCATGGTTGTGCAGTGATGTGAGGGAGGTATGTGGTTGTGTATTTATATGATGATTACTAGGTTGATGAAGTCTGGTTTGGGGAAATGATTATAGTATCCCTAAGTTTAGTGTATGTAAGTGGTTTTTCATTGGTGTGAGGGCTGCTGGACTATCCATAAGTACATTGAGTTTGATGTGGAAAACTATTGTTGTGAGGGATTCTTTTTGAATCCCTAAGTACAATGATAAAGGAGCAATCTTGTCATTGTTGGAGGGAAACCTTTGAATACCTTATGTGTAGTGAATTTTGGAGTGGTAAATCATTGCTAGAAGGCAGATGTTAAAGATCCTAAGAGCATAAACCTTTGGAGTAACAAAGGACTATTAGAGGGCAACCTATGTTCAATCTTCTTAAAGAAACAAGAGGATTGATAGAAGGTGTTTTGGTTAGATGAAGATATAATAAATTCTAGAGCAGAAAAACTACTTGTGAGCAACAATAGAGGTGGAAAGGGACTTGGCATGTGTTCAAGGTGCGTAGACTGAAAGGGCTAAGTTGGTAAATCCTTCATCAAGTAAGTAAAGTGTATCTTGTTCAAGGGTAGATTGATAGTCATAAGTTGTTGACATCAATCCCTAGTTATTCTTGTATAAGAGCTAATTGTAAGGGCCAGGATCCCTGGTATGGGAGCCCTATGTTTGTTGTATTAAATATTGTAATATAATAAGTTTTGGGTTGCAAACATCTTTTTTACTTCAATGGTTCACTATTGTATATTTTTTGTTGTGCAAAGTGCTTTGTGTTGTGGAATTTTAGTGTATTTGTGATAGTGTTTTAGACATAGACCTGATTCTAAAGTGCCGAGAAAAAATCAACACAAAGTGCTTCCATTGCACTTTGATCTATTCTATTACTCAATTGTGGAGCGTGTTTTGCCTCCGGTCCAAGATGCATAGTGATTCTAGTTAGAACTCCCCCTCATGTTAGATTTTATAACAGACCAATCACCACCATGATTAATTTCATGTACATGGTTCTTAAGAAACAAAATGTGAAAAACATCATGTGCTTTCACTATGGGTGGTAAGGCCAATATGTAACCCACTAGCCCCACTCTTTCCAAAATATGAAATGGTACACGGAATCTGGGCGCAAACTTAGCATAGGACCCCACTGTTAGTGATATCTTCCTTGGTTTGATGTAGAGGTATACATGCTCTCCCACTTGGAATTATTTTTTAATTATCTACTGATTTGCCTAACTCTTTTTCCTATCTTGGGTTTCCTTCAATTTCTGCCAAATTTTGAGCACTTCTTGCTCCATTTCCTTTAGCATGTCTAGTCCAAGAAATAATCTATTCATTTGGTCATCCCAACAAATGGGAGTGTTACATTTTTCTCAATACAATGCCTCAAAAGGGCTCATCTTTAGTGACTCTTGGTACCAATTTTTGTATGCAAACTCTACTACTTGTAGGAATTCTTCCCACCTCTTTGGATATTGCATGACATACATTCTCAACATGTCTTATAAAATTATATTCACTCTATGCATTTTTTTGTGAGTGTGAGGATGATACATTATGCTAAATTCTAGTTGAGTTCCAAATCCGACAAACAATTCCTTCCAAAATTTTGAAGTGAACTTGGCATCTCAGTCTAAGATGATTTTCTTAGGTCAACCATGCAATATGAATATATCCTCCATGAATGTTTGATTTATGTCAATTACTTTGAGTGTGAACTTGAAATAAGTGTTATTCTTTACTCAAATTGTCCATTACCGCCATAATGGAATGATGTTGCTTGGTTTTTTTTGTAATACCATAATGAAGTCCATGGACATGACTTGCACTTCCACTCAAGAATTGGGATTGGTTGTAGTAATCCTACTGGGTTCCTGCTTTCTACTTTTACCTGTTTGTATTCCATGCACTTGAAAATGTATTCACCAACTTCTTTCTTCAATTGTGGCTAACAATATGTTTTCTTTATGACTATTATCATTTCCTGATAACCATGATGACTAGAGTAAGGTATTTTATGAAACTCATCCATGATGAGATTCCATAAGTCAGCTACATAAGGAACATACAATTTGTCTTTGAACAATAAGATACCATCATCAGTGAGCTTGTAGCCCTTGCTCACTAATCCATCTATCTCCTTCTGTAAACGTTCCTTCACATGTTGGTATTTCCCATCACGAACAATGCATCTTTGATCCTTTCATTGATGTCAACTTCACAAGTGATTTTTGACTTGAAAATTCATATTCGCACTAGAAAAAGTATCATGTTATGATTCAACATGACAAGAAGATTTTATTGAAAAATACAGTTTTCCTAAAATTCATTTGTTTTTACTTTTAAAAAAAGGTTTATAATGTGGATGTTGGGCCTTAGTTTTGGTCTTATTTTGCTCAAAGAAACTTATTTATCCATCTATTTTTCCATCCATTTTCCATTCATTTATTCCATTTTGACATATATTTGATATTGATTCAGGTATTTAATTTTAATTTTTCAAATTCTAAAGTTTTTATGAAAGTTTGATTTTTAGTGCAAAATTGGTTGATTCAGAAATTCCCGTAATAGCTATATGGTTGATGTGGTTGCAGGACACTTGGGCACGAATTGAATGCATGGATGGACAGCTTGGCAACTAGGACTAAGCCACCTATGCTTAGTTCGAACAGAACAAGTTTTATTAGGCCCATTTAGTTCTAGTCAATCATGACTAGTCATTCAGAAATCCCATAGAAATAGAGCAGTTTTGAGATTCTATGGGATTGACCATATTTCTTGGGATAAGAATAATGAATTCGACTTAGATAGGTGGATGAGAAGTAGATGGGTTTGTTTGAGTAAAAATAGATCAGTTTGTTCATGAGACTTCTTATTTAAAGCCAAAGCTTTGATGGCTTATGTATTAGGATTATTATTGACTTATATACTTTTATATTGTGACAATTTTGGAGTGAGAAGTTAATTTGAAGACTTGTGCTGTTATCAATTTGCTGTTCAATGTTATGGATGTGTGACTGAAGTTAAGCTTCTGAGATCATTTATCAAGTGTGCAAGGGAAGGGTGGAAGGGCCCCCATTCCAAGCTAAGTACACTTTCTTGTTAACTAGTTTTATTTCCTTGTAATTTGATGATTGTAGAACTGGTTTTCAAAGCTTTATTTCAGATTGTTTCATGGTTCATGCATAGTGATTGATGTCATTAGTTTATAACTTATTCATCACTTTATCAAGTTGGAAAAACCGATGTATCAAGTTGAGCATCCCTTCTATGAAAATGATGAATTAGAGTTGGTTTCTTCTGTTGTGTGCAAGCAGTTTCTTATTGAGATTTTTGATATTAAGATAAATGAATTATAATGGAACACTTTACATGTCTCTTAAGTTAAGAGCTTCTTTCATTCATAATTTATCCATCTTAAGTTCTTGTTTTTTTAATCTCTGATTCATTAAGTGGTAATTGAGGTGAAAGCGGATTTCTTGAGTCAAGAACCATTTCAATATTATTCCTCTTTTTAAACTAATTGAGTTAGAGTTGTAGAATGTATTACTTTCAGCTTATCTTTCAAGGTTGATTATATCTGATCTTCACATATAGTGATCTTGCCTCAAAGCATAAACAACCCGGATTGATAATAAATAATTGTGTTAGTTTAGATACATAAATTAGCTCAACATTTTGGCGCCGTTGCCGGGGAGGCAAATATCGGCATAGTCAATAGAGAGAAAAAAAAACAAAACAAAAACAGTAGTTACACTTTTTAGTTATGTTTCTTTATGCCTAGACATAGAGATCCTCATGGTAGATTTATTAAAAACCCCCCACAAATAGAGATAGGATCATCAAACCCCCCAGTTACTGGTAATCCAATCATTGAGGAATTGGCAGAAAAACAAAGAAGTGGACAAAGATTAACTTTGATTGAGAGACAAACTTTGTTAGCTTGGGAAGCAAAGCAAAAACAATCTTCAACTTTTGGAAAACAAAAAGAAATTATCAAAGGAAAACAATCTTTATTTCCATCCATAAATCCTCCTATCTTCGACCAACCTGAAACTCCACTTAAAATTGAAACAAATCAACCAATGGAAGAAGAGGGACATGGATCTGTTATTCTCACTCCTGAACAACGAGCTCAATATGAAAGACAACAAGCAGAATGGAGAAGAAAGAGAGAGGAGGATGCAAAACAAGAAAATGATAGAAAAATAGAAAATGATCAGAAAAGACAAGAAGATGAGACTACCTTTGGCTTTCCAATAATAGACACAAGTGCAATATTAGGAGAAGAAGTGAAAATGAAAAATATTCCACCTTCTGTATTGCCAAATTTTTATGGAATGTCAACAGAAGATCCTGATTCATTTATGTTTGAATTTGATATTCTATGTAGAACATATGGATACACTGATGACATTCATAAACTTCGTCTTTTCCCTGCAACATTAAAAGCAACAGCCTTGAAATGGTTTATGGGTTTAGGAGAACATACAATAGCTTCTTGGGATGATATGAGATCAGTCTTCCTTAAAAAATATCAAGCTTATTGCAGATCTAGAGATTCAAAGGAAGATATTTTTAGAATGACACAACAAGAAGATGAAAGTTTAGAAGAATATTTGGAAAGATTTTTGTATAATCTACAGAAATCTAAACAACACTCTCTAAATCAAGAAACCATTCGAACAATCTTTCTCAAGGGTATAAGGGATGAATATCTTGACATCTTGAATGTGATGGGTAAAGGAGATATCTCAAACCTACCATTTGATGAAATTGTTGACTTATGTCAAAAATATTCTAGAGGAAGAGCAAAAACAGGAAGAAGAGAAGTAAGTTCAAAAGCAGCAAAGTCAGCTGCAGGAGGGATAACAAGAGCTGAAATAGGAAGTTTATTGGAAAATTTCAAAACAGATCTTTTAAGTACATTAGGGACACAAGTAGATGTGCTAAAGACAAATAAGAGGAAAGAAGAACAAGACCAAGCTTTAGCAATCTTTTGTCCCAAATGTAGAAACAAACATCCATTAAGAGAATGTCCTTTGGATAGTGTTAAGAGTATTCGGGTTTGTGGTCTTTGTACAGAAAAACATTCCACAGAAAATTGTCTAAAATTGAAAGAATTACAAATGAATTCAATGGAAGAAGTGCCAGGAATGGAAGGTTTTTATTATGTAGCACCACGAAGACCATGGCAACCTAGGATGCCTCAACAAAATCAACAACAATTCCCTCAACAAAATTACCTTTATCCACCTCAAAATCCTTGGACCCCTCCAATGCCATGGCAAGCTTGGCCTCCACAACAATATCCACAACAACCTGTACAAGGTTGGAGAGGATATGGTTATGGAAACCAGCCACCTCAACAATACCAGCAACAATATCAACAACCATTTACATATCCACAATATCCTCAATCCATACCATTTCAACAACAACATTCTGCATATCCACAATCCATCCCATATCCGCAGCAGAATCCTCCACCGTTGTTGACCCAACCACAACAGTTACAGCTACCCACAAATCAACCCAGACCAACTCAATTACCTGCCCAACCAATTGCAAATCCAAATAATAAGGTGGAAAAAGCTACATACACTGTAGAGGAAGCAACATGTTTTCCCACATATTCAATTCTTCCTCTTAATGAAGTCCATCTAAGGTCTGGAAAAGTGCTTAAAAAGGATTCTCCTCCAATTATAGAAGAACCAACAGAACAAGGAGAATCACCTGAAACATCACAAACTAAGATACAAATTCAGAAAGGAACAAACATTACAACTCAAACACCACCTTATCCTGAAAGGTTAGTGGAACAACAAAAAGAAATAACCCTTCCTGAATTTGATATTTTAGATGAGTTAAAAAATGCTTATGTAAAAATTCCTTTGTTGAAGGCAATTAAAGAAATACCGATATATGCTAAAACAATAAAGGAATTGTGCATTAAGAAATCTCAGAGAAAGAAAAAGGATCCTACTACAATCCAAGTCATTGGTAAACTAGCAAGTCTCATGTCTACAGAAACTAAAATAGAAAAATATATTGATCCTGGTATCCCTATGGTTATAAATTTCTCAGTACCAAACACATTAATAGACTTGGGAGCAGCTATAAATGTAATGACAATAGAGACAATGAAAACTTTGCATTTGAACAACATTAGATCAACCTCTACAATCTTAGAATTGGCAGACAGATCTAAAGTTGTTCCTGAAGGACTATTGGAAGATATTATAGTCTCTTTGGATTCATGGGAGTATCCTGTTGACTTCCTTATTCTGCAACCAAAAACAAATTTGGGAGGACATCCTCTAATCTTAGGCAGACCATGGTTAGCTACCGCTGATGCCTTTATAGGATGCAGATCAGGAAGCATGATTATTTCACATGGAAAAGAAAGGAAACATATTGCTCTTTATTCACCTACACAGTCAACTTCTTTAGAATCAGTACTTGAAGCTCAAGAAAAACAGCAAACTAAATCAGTTTTAAGTATAAATAAATTCTTTGATTTAAGAGAAGAAGAAGAGAATGAAGACTTAATGGATCTTTTCATTTCAGAACCAAGTATTTCAGAGCAGCTTAGAGAAGTGCAATATGACGCTGCAAATAACCTTTTGAATCAATGTTTTCAGGAAACCTGTACTATTCAAACTTTGCGAAATTCTTTTATAGACATCTTTCCTGTAAACACAATCTCCAATCCAACAATAAAAACAAGTGAGGTAAGTCCTGGAAAACATTTAAACATTGGAAATGAGTTGCAATCAGAACAAGAACAAGAGGTAATTGCATTATTACAGAAATATTCAAAAGCTTTTGCCTGGGATTATACTGACATGCAAGGAATCCATCCTAACACATGTGTCCACCACATCTATACAGATGAACAAATCAAACCTATAAGACAACCTCAAAGACGAATGAATCCTATGATGAAAGAAATAGTGAAAGATGAACTGCAAAAATTGTTAAATGTTGGATTCATCTATCCTATTTCAGATAGTCAATGGGTTTCTCCACTGGTTATTGTTCCAAAGAAAAATGGAAAGTGGAGGGTATGTGTGGATTATCGAGAACTAAACAAAGCTACACTCAAGGATCATTTTCCTCTACCATTTATTGATCAAGTGTTAGACTCATTGGCTGGAAAGAAATTCTTCTCTTTCTTAGATGGGTTTAGCGGGTACAACCAGATTAGAATAGCAACAGAAGACCAAGACAAGACAACATTCACTTGCCCATGGGGAACCTATGCATATAATGTTTTGCCATTTGGTTTATGTAATGCACCTGCAACTTTTCAACGAGCAGTTCTTGCAATTTTTGCTGATCTAATCCATGAATGTGTAGAGGTTTATATGGATGACTTTACAGTTTATGGAAACACATATAATGATTGCTTAAATAATCTTGAGAAAGTGCTGAAGCGATGCATTGAAACAAATTTGTCATTAAGCAATGAGAAATTCTATATAATGTTGACAGAAGGAATAGTTCTGGGACACCATATTTCTGCTTCAGGAATTAAAGTGGATCCAGCAAAAATTCAAGTCCTAGTAACCTTAATGCCTCCTACCACACAGAAAGAGGTAAGAAGTTTCTTAGGCTATGCAGGCTATTATAGACGATTCATTGAAAACTTCAGTAAAATAGCCCAACCTATGTTTAAATTATTAGCAAAAGATATTGAATTTCACTGGACAAATGACTGTCAAAATGCATTTCAAAATCTAAAACAAAAATTATCAGTTGCACCCATTCTCCGTGGGCCAAATTGGTCTTTGCCATTTCATATATCAACTGATGCATCTGATACCGCAATAGGTGCCTCCCTTGGACAGAAAGAGAACTTGTTCAATTATGCAATATACTTTATAAGCAAGAATCTAACACCTGCAGAATTGAACTATACAGTCACCGAGAAAGAAATGTTAGCCGTTATACATGGAGTAAACAAATTCAGACATTATATAACAGGATATCAAGTTTTCATTCATACAGATCATTCAGCAATCAAATACTTGATGAATAAACCTATAACCAATGGAAGAGTAACAAGATGGTTACTGTTACTGCAAGAATTTAATATCACAATACAAGACCGGCTAGGTAAGGAAAATCAAGTGGCTGACTTTCTGTCCCGCATACATTCACCTAATGATCCAAATCCAGTTGCAGATAACTTTCCCGATGAACATCTGTTTGCTATCACAGTAAAAACACCATGGTTTGCAGACATGGCAAACTATTTATCTTCTGGAAAGTTACCAACCCAATTCACTAAAAAACAAAGACACAAAATTGTTAGAGAAAGTTCTAGGTATAGTTGGGTAAATGGTGATTTATTTTATACTGGTCCAGATTTGATAATTAGAAAATGTGTGCGAGAAGATGAAATATTAGATATTCTAAGGGCATGTCACGATGAACCATGTGGTGGCCATTTTGCAGATAAACGAACAGCATATAAGGTGCTGCAACTGGGCTACTATTGGCCATCCATCTTCAAAGACTCTAAGAAATATGTCAGGCAATGTGACAGTTGCCAAAGAACAGGGAGACCAATCACAAGAGATGAGATGCCGCTGAAGCCACAAGTCCTCATAGAACCATTTGAGCAATGGGCGCTTGACTTTGTTGGACCCATCAATCCATCATCAAATGGAAACAAGTACATCTTAGTATGTACAGATTATGTAACCAAGTGGGAAGAGGCGAAAGCAGTGCATAGAGCAACAGAAGATATAGTGGTCAACTTTCTTTTTAAAGAAATCTTTGTCAGATATGGAGTACCTAGACAAATTGTAACAGATCAAGGAACACAATTTACATCAAAACTGGTACGAGATCTAACAGAGAATTACAAGATCAAACACAGAACATCTACACCATATCATCCTCAAGCAAATGGGCAGTTTGAATCAACAAATAAAGTCCTAGAGAATATCATGACAAAAACAGTACAGCTGAACAGAAAAGATTGGTCTGAAAAATTACAAGATGCACTATGGGCCTATAGAATTACATGGAAGAATACAACTGGTTTTAGTCCATACCAGTTAGTATATGGAAAAGAGGCCTTATTTCCTATAGAGTTTCAAATACAAACATACAGACTAGCAGCTGAATTAGGACTAGACATGACAGAAGCACAACAGCAGCGGATCATGGAACTGAATCAGTTGGATGAGCATCGTCAACAAGCCATAGAACATACTACATTGGTGCAACAACAAAGAATGAAATGGCACGACAGATATATCAAAACAAAGACATTTCGCAAGGGAGATTGGGCATTACTTTTTGATTCCAAGTTCAAAGATTTCAAAGCAAAGTTCACAACACACTGGCTAGGCCCATATGAAATTGATGAAATCTTCGACAATGGAGCAGTCAAAATCAAGACAATTGACCAGGATTCCACCTCTTTTATAGTGAATGGACATAGGCTCAAAGTTTATAATAGGCCTATCAGTAAAGAAGCATTTATGAAACAACTGACAGAAGATACAGAACTGGAAGTCATGGCACACCAAGCTCAGCCATCTTCCAGTCCTGTAGTTGAATTTAAAAAAAAAAAAAAAAAACATATAAAAAAATATAAAAAAAATAAAAAATAATAAAAAATAAAAAATAAAAAATAAAAACATAAAAAATAATAATTTGTTTGCTAGTGAAAACCAGGCAACTGGCACTATGCAAACACGAATTCATAGGGGAAAATCAAGGCAACTTGGACTCTATGAATTCTTTTTCTTGTTCTACTGTTCTCACATAATTTCAATACAGGTACTCTCCATCAACAATTGACTTGAGGACAAGTCATATCTTAAGCAAGGGGGAGACTTGTATTAGATCTTTAGCTGGAAAGCTGAAGTATAGAAGGAACTTGTATTGTCAGCAGAGGGACCTGAAAAAAGAAATCAATACAGAGGGACCTGAGAGACCTGCCAATATCAAAACAACATATGCATATTATGTAAGCAGTGCAGAGGGACCTGAAACAAAGAATCATTACAAAGGGACCTGATTTTTCAATTCAAGAACCAGAGCATGAAGAACAAGGAGCAGCAATAAAATTCACTTTTTGATTCATCTACAACATCTGACTTCATTCCCCCTGTACAAACATCATCCAGGGAAGTATATGTATAGTCATTTTGTGCTTGAAATTCAAATTTTTCTTAGGAATTTTTAGTTTTTGTTAAGTTAAAGTTAGTACCTGAGGATATTCAATATTCCCTATACATATCCTATATTCATTATTCCCTATACATATCCTATATTCATTATTTCCTATACATATCCTATCTTCATAATACCCCTATACATATTCCATTTCATTCATATACATTTCTTATACATCCTAAGTATTTTTCTTGAGCAAAAGACCAAGCTAGGACAATTTTTTTCCACCTACATACACAAATCAAGCATTAGTATGGTGATGATTTTAAACATGACCTAAGATGGTCATTTTAAAATCATAAAGATATGCATAAAAGGCAAAACAAATAATGCGCTATATAAAAACTATATACCATAAGTGTAAATAAGGAATGCGTTAAAAACCATCTATATAAGAATTGAGCGCAAAGGATATAAGGTTAATACGCACAAGAGATAAGGTTAATGGCATATAATTAACGCGCATATGGTATAAACATAAGCAAAGGTATATGGCGCATAAAAAATGAAGGACGAGCATGATGGTTATGATCTGGTTGACAGGCTTGACAGGGTATGGTATAATGATAATTGCATAGCAGGAGTATCATTACACGTATGAACGCACGGCGGAGGTAATAAGTTCATGCAGAAGGTGGCAATGATACGGGTATATCATTCAAAGTGAAATGCGTTGATGGTAATGAAACGTGCATATCATAGCACACGACAATGGAAATCAACGTGCACGGTGGTGACAATACAGGCATATAATTTAAACATAGCGTGCACGGTGGTGATAACACAGCCATGTCATTCAAACATAGCGTGCGCCGGTGGTGGTAGTACGTGTATATAATTTAAACATAGCACAAGGCGGTGGCATCCTCATGACACAGTCGGGCGACTGGTCAAAGAGGACAGCCATACCAACCTCACATCATAACACCAATAGGCACGGTACAACCATGAACTCGGTCAATTCATGACCGTTTCAACCTCATTCCTCATTGCCAGAGCTCAGAAGGAAGGCGTTCTGAAACAAAACATCAATCCGGAGAGAAGAGAAGGCATTTGAAGCAGCGAAATAGTGAAAATCGCTCCGGAAAAGAAAGAAGGTGGATTTAAGAAAGGAAATCGCTCTGGATTCAACGATCAGAAATAGCAGATTTTCAGGATTGAGTCAGGTAACAGTGAAGTTCATTTACACTCAGCGATTATGGAATATTGTTTGACATTAACTTTTGGATCCTGTGCTTTGACACCAGCTCAGTTAACCGAAACAATAGGGATTTGGAGCGCCCGGTTACACTCCACGCGCTCGTTGACAGTCAGGTAACTACAAACCCGTGATTATCTCCAGATTGACAGCACTTAAGGATTGTTGACAGATTTTGATGCGCAGCATTTTGAGGGAAATTCATTGCATGAGTAACACGTTTTAACGGAATGCTGTGATTGAAGTAGTATGGCGGTGGTTGTTTGCGCACTAAACCGTGTTCTTCTGAGTAAACTATGCGCACCAATATTTTCACAAACAGTTATCATGAAAACAAAAAAACGCCATAAAACATTTGCTGCCACTGCGTTTTGATTTTGTTTTGACAGGGATCGAATGCCTGACTGTTACATTGAATTGTGGTTGAAAAAGGGAGTCGGGTTTGCTGAAGCCGTGTTGAGACTGAGAGCTTTTTGCATAGTTGCATTTTTATGCTGAGCCTGCAAGCAATAATTTTTGCAAACACCTTTGCTTAAGCCGAAAACCTTGTGAAAATTTCGATTAGGCCGAGAGCACTCTTTAATTTTTTATTTTATATATACACAGTAAATCATGTTTGTATGATTTATGATGCTGCGTGTGTATTTAATTTAAAAAAAACAGAGACCAGTGTATTAACAGAAGTATACAGGTGTTGCTTGTATTCAACAGGGAATTCAGAGAGTGCTATTGCAAGGGAATATATCAGAGGTTAAAAGTGCAGAGTTGGGTTGAGTCAGAAGAGGAAGGTAAGCTTCTCTGCTTACTGAATTTCATTTTAAAAAAACGATAGTCATAATTTTTATTAAAATGAAGTTAGTAACAGCAGAAGCCTACATTGATTGGTTTACAGAAACAATGGCAAATAGGGTAGAGCCAAAATTTCAAATAGAAAGCTGGGGAAAAGAGACTATAGAAAAACTCTATCAGGCAGGAATGATAGGCTTCTTACAGAAATTTAATGGCCATTCTGAGGAGATAACCAAAGATTTTATAAATAATTTCAATCAAGACCAGACTCGAGTAGGAGAAATCATTGTTCCAGTAACCCAAGAATACTTGTCCAAAGCCTTAGATTTGCCAATGCTAGGGGAGAAGTATTACAAAGGGCTACACTTCAAGGAGAAAGCATGGACTTTCTTCCTTGAGAAAAACCGGAAGGGAACATTTGATAGGACAAAAGGTATACCCAGGGAATGGTTTAATGAGCCATGGAGAGAATTAGTCTTGATTATCCAAAAGTTTTTGACTTGTGACCGAGGATATAGTGTTGCCCATTTATATCATGTTAAACTTCTACAGCACATTAAGGGGGAAGATAGGATTAATTTACCTTATTTCCTATATAAAAGCCTCTTAAGAATGATTGAAACAGCAAGACATGAAAATAGGCTTAAGGCAGGACAGATGTATCATCATGGATTGATTAAAATCTTAGTTGAGTATCAAGTGAGATTGCAGGGCATAGTGTGGAGAGAATTCATGGTTAAAAATCATTTTACTGAACAGATTAAAGAGGTACAAGAGAAAACAGAGCAGGAAAGTAAAGGAATGATGAATTCACCCTTATATCCTAGAACAAGAGCCAAACAACAAAATAACATGGCCATGGATAATGAAATATCTGTGATGTCTATTCCCAAAAGATTTACAAATAAAAGTCCCATTAATTTAGACAGGGAAGAAGAAACATATTTTCCAAGACCACAAGAAGAAAATAATATTCCACAAGAAGAATTTGATAGGGATTCTTCCTATGATGATGAAGTAGCAGCATCATTAATGAAAACAACTCAGGATTTTGAAAAAGAAATTAATGATGGGAAAATCAGGGATTTAACTGATCAATTAGAAATTAGTAAAATTGTGGAAAAACAATTAAAAGAGGAGAACAAAGCAAACAGGAAAGAAAATGATAAATTGGTCAAAAGAAATGAAAAACTGAAAGAAGAGTTGGGGAGATTGAAAAGGAAGAATGATCTAATTTCTAAACAAGCATTTAAATGGTTGAAGGAAAAGAACATGTGGCAGGCCAAGTATGAAAAGCAGAAGGTTAAAGCAGCTTTGTTCAAAGAAAGACATGACACAGGTTTGGATTGTTTGGCAAGGGCAGCACAACAGGAATCATCGATAGGTACAACATCTACTTCAGAAAGAAGAAGGTCAAAGAGGAACAGGCAAGCATGGGGACATGCTTGATGATAAGCAAGGGAGAGATGTTGGGCCTTAGTTTTGGTCTTATTTTGCTCAAAGAAACTTATTAATCCATCTATTTTCCATCCATTTTCCATTCATTTATTCCATTTTGACATATATTTGATATCTATTCAGGTATTTAATTTTAATTTTTCAAATTCTAAAGTTTTTATGAAAGTTTGATTTTTAGTGCAAAATTGGCTGATTCAGAAATTCCCGTAATAGCTATATGGTTGATATGGTTGCAGGACACTTGGGTACGAGTTGAATGCATGGATGGACAGCTTGGCAACTAGGACTAAGCCACCTATGCTTAGTTCGAACAGAACAAGCTTTATTAGGCCCATTTAGTTCTAGTCAATCATGACTAGTCATTCAGAAATCCCATAGAAATAGGACAGTTTTGAGATTCTATGGGATTGACCATATTTCTTGGGATAAGAATAATGAATTCGACTTAGATAGGTGGATGAGAATTAGATGGGTTTGTTTGAGTAAAAATAGATCAGTTTGTTCATGAGACTTCTTATTTAAAGCCAAAGCTTTGATGGCTTATGTATTATGATTATTATTGACTTATATACTTTTATATTGTGACAATTTTGGATTGAGAAGTTAATTTGAAGACTTGTGCTGTTATCAATTTGCTGTTCAATGTTATGGATGTGTGACTGAAGTTAAGCTTCTGAGATCCTTTATCAAGTGTGCAAGGCAAGGGTGGAAGGGCCCCCATTCCAAGCTAAGTACACTTTCTTGTTAACTAGTTTTATTTCCTTGTAATTTGATGATTGTAGAACTGGTTTTTCAAAGCTTTATTTCAGATTGATTCATGGTTCATGCATAATGATTGATGTCATTAGTTTATAGCTTATTCATCACTTTATCAAGTTGGAAAAGCAGATGTATCAAGTTGAGCATCCCTTCTATTAAAATGATGAATTAAAATTGGTTTCTTTTGTTTGTGTGCAAGTAGTTTCTTGTTGAGATTTCTGATATTAAGATGAATGAATCATAATGGAATACTTTATATGTCTCTTAAGTTAAGAGCTTCTTTCATTAATAATTTATCCATCTTAAGTTCTTGGTTTTAATCTCTGATTCATTAAGTGGTAATTGAGGTGAAAGTGGATTTCTTGAGTCAAGAACCATTTCCATATTATTCCTCTTTTTAAACTAATTGAGTTAGAGTTGTAAAATGTATTACTTTTAGCTTATCTTTCAAGGTTGATTATATCTGATCTTCACATATAGTGATCTTGCCTCAAAGCATAAACAACCCGGATTGATAATAAATAATTGTGTTAGTTTAGGTACATAAATTAGCTCAACAGTGGAGTTGTAGAGTAAACTTGGTTCTAGGATGTTTATTCTTATTAGCATAACAAATAATCCATAGATGATGTGACGGAGAAGGAAAAAATTAGAGTTGGAAAGGAAACAAAAGAAAAAGTGTTGAACAATATAAATCCTATTTTATAGAGAAATATTTGAGTTCAATAGATGAAGTGAATAGATCTCTTAAGAGTCATCAACTATTGACTTATCTTCTTAAAAATCCCTTTTTAGAAAATTATCATAAAATTTATCAATGAAAATGACAAAGGGAAATCATTTAACAATATTTATTAAACCTTTAGAAACTTCTTCCAAAACTTAAAAAATTTTCACATCTACCACTCAAAAACATTCAACTTCAATTCCAAAAGAGTATTCCTCATAAGAGTGTGAGGAAATTGAGGTCACAAATGCCCAATATTTTCTAATTTTTCACCAGATACTTTTCTCTGTCAAATTCTATCCTTGGTTTGCATGTTCACTTTACTTTAGCATTTAATACTTAGAGTGGACACATCAAAGAAACATTAGTTGACGTTGACCTAGTCAATATCTGAGAGGCAATGCTTAGGATGAATGGTGGTCTCATTTTTACGTGGCAAATATATGTAAGCACTAAAAGACACCATAACATACTTCTATTTCCAAGGCTCATGTAAGTCTTCAAAACATGGATTTCTCCTCCAAAAGTTTGTTAGATGGAATACCCATGACACCTTAGGACTAAAACACCTAAGACACTTTGGTAGCGTCCCTTCATCATCAAGCATTGCCTCACTCACATCGTCTCTTCAAATACCCCATAAAAAGGTTATACTTGAATATTTTTTACCATTGAGTAATCACCTACTTCATACCACCTCCATTTGTATATTCCATTTAAAAAAAATTCCATAGGTGTTTAGTATTTTTATGAGCATTAGGCCTTTTTTATGCTCTTGATCACTTGATATTTCTTGATTCTCCCAATGAATCATTTTCCAATTTATCACATCAATTGTTTTTATGGTGCTAGTTGATGGACTTGGAATATCACTTATATGACTTGGACCATTTATTTTTCTTCACATATGCTACTTCAATAAAGGCCATGGCATATGCATAGGTTTATCTATGAATAACTAAGTAAAGTATGCTACTGTGATTAGCCTATTTATTGGTGCTACACAACTCCATATCTAACACCTCAACTTTAACCATGTTTTTGATCCCTATCTATTTAGAAAACACGTATAAATAAAAATCCCATAAAGGAATTTTGAATCTATCACTTCCATACATATTTCTAGAAGTGCAAAGACAACATTACAAATGTAACTTTAGAAAACCATTTATCACATTAAAATTTTATTTTTCACAATTCATCCGCATCTTTTTATTTTATCATCATAATTAAATAAATAATTATGTAAAATAGTGTGTATATCACAAGTGTATCCATTACATCATCACATAAACATAGTGAATAGTCATACAAAGTGTTTGTGTATGACACAGGTATAAACTATTACAAAAATGGGTGCAAAAATACATCTAATTAGCCTTCGCTATGACCGCATCATCAAAATATGTGTTCCATGCATAAGAAATATGTGGACCTTGCCCATGTATAATATGACATATACAAAAATATGCAGGCCATGCCCTTATGCAAAAAAACATCATATCTACGTCATGACCACTATGGTTGATAACTATGTAGATATCCGCTGGCTAGGTTTTCTTTAATTGAAAAAAGTTAATTTTTTGAAAATCTTTGATAGGAAAAATAAGTTTTTTTCCAAACCCGTGAAAGGAAAAGATAATTTTACAACTACTTTTTGACGCTAAACTCCATTTCAGGCACACCTTATACAATTGGAAAAGTCTCATAGAGATCTACAACTTTATAGTTATAACTTTCCATGATTTTGCATTCATTTCTTTAAAATTTTGGAATAAATGTACATTATTGATAGCTCTTACGATATGTTCACAATTAATTTTTATTTGATCCCCATTATGGGAATTTATTATACCATTAGAAAAGCATTGCCAAGAACTACAATTTTGCAATAATGCATCGACAATTTGACTTCGTTTGTTCCACATTTATATAGGAAAGTGAATTGGGCTTAGGAAAATAACTTGAATGTTTCATTTTTAAGATTAATTGATCATTTTTCCTAATAAATTTGTTTAGAGAATATATTTTTAGTTCCAGCACATAATTTTTTTGATCCGTGTACAAGCAAGGGGAATAATATAACATGGTAAGGGAATTTTAGTTTCATGTGGTGCAAACTTAAATATTTCCATTAGTTAACGGAAAAAATCATAGAAGAAGAGCTAGGGAATTTCTCGTTGGGTGCATGTTCATTCCAATTTTCAATGCAGTTGATCACTAAAGATAAAATAGAAGTTTAGATGGAGCTTACTTGGGCTAAAATAGGAAAATATATGTATGCATGAGATTGCTAAAGAAGGAATAATATAGAAAAATATTTAATCACGGAAAGATTTATGAAGCTATCATCCATGAATAGAAGCTTTCAATTGACTAGAGATGTGGTTAGATGCATGGAATTTTGCATCACATTTTCCAAGACATTTTCTAGTAAACATGCAGATCACATGAGCATATTACATGGCTTTTTACTCAACTATTTGTGTTTTAGTATGTAATTAGTTTATTTTTATCTTATAACAATGGGATTAAATTCAAAAAATTAGTACTTTATCTCTAGAGCAAGGGAAAGGGTTGTAGCTTAGAATTAGTTCAAACTTAATTCATAAATTCTCCTAGGGTCAACGAACATTTTTGGGCAAATATTTCTCTGTGTATAAATCATAGACATCTATTAAGGGTCTCAATTGCTAAGTTATCTTGTGAAAGTGGATAAATTGTTGGATGCTATTTTTAGTATGCTTTATTAATTAATTGTCATCTTTTGTGATCTTAAAATTTTCATTTAATACATTAATCATTGTATAATTTTTCTAATAGTCATTCATAGAGTACATGAAAAACCATTATGTGTTTCCTAGGAGTACATTGGTGGTTGTACTTTCTATAGAATTATTTCAATGAAGAATAATTATTGAGGGTTAATTCTTGAGTTGTTTATTCTTGAGGGTTATCCTTCAATAACATATTTCTCTAAACTTCTTAGATTAGTTTTATTTCTTGCATTGATAAATCAATGAAAAACATAAAAGAATATAAAGACATTTTTAATTGAATCATAAAGTTTCTTTTCTTCTGTAAGTTAGGAGGAGCTATTCACATTAATATAAAAATGTAGATTACATCGCAGCCTCAAGAGGTGGAAGATCAGGACTGTCCTTGGGCACAAAATGATTCTCACCCTCTGGGAAGGAATTTACGGGGGGATACTTCAGAGGGGAGAAGTCAAAAACCTTAAGAAAACCAGAGAAACTAAAACGCCGAGAAGTTCCGGAAAAAGACCTCTAGGTCTCGAATATAGAGAGAGAAACATTAAGACATAGAAAAACAAGATGAGCACATAGGAGTTAAGGCACAGGGGAGTGAGGCACGTCTGCATCATCATTCAGGTAGTTGTCGACGCTAATTGGTCTATCCGGGGTGCCCTCCTCCAGGTTGAAGAACTGGCAGTGAAGTGAGGAAGGACCAGCTTCCTGGCAGTCAGCTTTGGGGGTAGCCTCCTCTTTAATCTTGGGACCTTGTTGATGATGCGCCATTGAACTACATTTCAACATGGCGTAGTGGGGAGAGTTGCGTTCGATGAACCACATATGATGAACCTCCTTCACATATGCCACGAACCTGTCAGACAGAGAGTCAATTTTTTTCTCCAGCTCCTTGCTGGTGTTGTGATGCTCTTGCAAAGTGATAGCCAGGAGCACCTTTATTTGCCAATGCAAGTCAATGGTTCAACTGTATAAGTTCTCGTAGCCTCTAGTAAGGTTGGGATCCGGAATCCAACGGAGAGAGGTGTCCACCACCTCCAAAGGAGTGGCTCTACAACGGATATGGGCCTTCATATCCATTTCAGCAATTTGCCTCTGCACGTCTGGGGGCGTGGTGTGAACGAAGGTGCGAGCTGCATTCCTAGTAGAGGTCTCAACACGGGTGACCGGCGGGTGAGAGGGGTTCGCCCAGAAATCCTGGCAACCCCGACAAGTGGGGAGAGGGAGGTGAGGGTGACATGGGGCCATGGAGGCTCGACAGGAGAGGGGATGAGGTGAGGGGGCAGGGAGATGAGAGAAAACAGTGCAGTGAGATCTATCAGGGAAATGCAGAATGGCAGCGGGGAATCCAAACATATCAGACTAGTGAGAAATGAGAGCAGGGGGGAGGGAGTTAAAGAAGGTGTTTGAGAGGAGTGAAGGGACATGGGAGCAGCTGGAAAGCGTGTCGAAGAAGTAAGTGGAAGCATGCAGGGATTTATTGCCAGGGGTGGGATCGTACTAGGGCGGGCAGATCGATGGAGAGCCACCATAGAATTCATTTTTGAGAAGGGAGGTGTGAGGTTTGGTGTTGGCTTGAGGGGTCCTGACCTAGGTTTGCTGTGCAAGGTTTGCCAACAAGCCCCTATACTACTGGCCCTTTTGGCAGTGACCTGCTTGCGCAGGTCAAAGTCTCACTCGAAGTAGTATGGTTGGGTGCTAGAACCAGGTTTCCACACCCTGAGAAAGGATGGGTAAGGCAAGTAGAGTTGTGCTAGATCTTGGGATTCCCAAATTACCTTGTTTTTTGCAGGGTTAATTAAGTCTCTATTCGCATCCATGTGCACTAGATATATAGTTATATGCTTGTTATAACATCAACACAGCAGTACATAAATAGAACATAACAGATCTAGATCCAAGAACGCAGTATACAGATCTTTCGCAGCTTAAGGACAGAAAACACACAATACATCAATTATTAGTAATTCACATAAAAGTACTCACAGATTAAATTCTCTAACAATCTTTCACATCCATTCATTCATCAATACTTCCTTACAATTCCCTTCCCAACCTGCGCACACAGCAGCAGGGTCCACACACAACTAGACTTGGATCTCTGCGCACACAGCCAACAGGAGTCTGTTCCCCAGAACCAAAATAGATAGCTTAAATCACAATTCGCATTAATATCTCATCATATCCTACCTTTTTCAATACAAAATGCATCTCTATTTATAACAATCTAGCCTCAACTTTCCTATGGTTCGCAACCCATGGTTTTCGGACCCCTAGTTTTCTCTTTTACCCAATACAACGCTTTCGGGGCTTTGACCCACCCCAAAACCCCTCCGCTAGATTAAATCTAATCAAAATATCGAAAATGGTCCAGTTTCACAGCATGTTAGGAGACCCCGTTCCAACAGTCCCCCAACACAATCTTGTGACTCGTCCCGAGTCACTGTAGTGGCGCGACCTCTATTTGTGTGTGCAAGGTAGCCAGAGCGTAGATGAGCGGAGGGAGCACTTCGTGACTCTGGGCTGCAGCTTGTTGCACAATGTTGAAAAGTGTTAGGGAGGCGAGGCCGTCTGGAGCCACGGTAACCCTTTCTAACAACTAGTGGAGGCGTGTAATGGCAGACTGAGCATCTTAGAAAATCTGGAGTGCGGTGTCGGCCCATGGTTTCAACTGCTTTCAAATGACATGCTTGTTGTGCTGAAGGTTCTCAAGCTTGTCCAAGATGGCTAGACACTGCGTGGAGGTAGTGGAGGCTCTAAATTGATCCAGAGTAGCTTCCGCCTGCTGTAATTCCTTATGGATATGCTAAAGCGTAGGATGGTGCTAGAGGGCCGTCAATAGTTGGGTAGTTGTTTAGACCAATTGTGTGCGTTGAATTTGTGACCACTGCAATCCGCTGGTCCCGTACATTCGAAGGTATGTCCTACTGCTGTTGCGTAGCCCAGTCACGGTGGCGAACTTCGTGCAACATTATGGTGTATAGTCCTTGTAGCTCTGTGCGAGAAAGCTGTGCAAAATCTATTTGGATGTCCCCAGTAGTTGGGTCAGGAGAGTTGACTAGGGCAAGGCAAGGGAGTGAACACACATTTATTTTGTTGGGCGGTACTCTGGAGTTGCGAAGAAGACGCAGCATGTCCCCGTATCTCAGCATTCCTTTTTGGCGCAGAACCAGTTGGGACCTAACTGTGATGCTGCAGGCGGGGGACTGCGGTACTAGTAGACCTTCTTCTACTATATCTTCTAAGGCTAGCTGGTTGGGTCCCGTGGCTCTCCCTAGAGTACGAAGGTTGGTTACGCAGTACTGGTGCCTCTCTGTTTGTGGTTTGCAGACATTCTTTCTGCAGGAAGCCAGTACTCATTCCTTTGACTACACTCAGCATTCCCAGGCTCTCTTAAGACGATATCTGCAGTTATTGAGTAGCCTGGGATCGGATAATTCGGCAGGATAGGGTCCATCCGAGCAAAAAGAAAACGGGCATCCCAGAGAATGTTAATGAGCGTAAAAAACTAGTACGTAGATAGCAAGATCATGTTGTAGGGTGAATAAATAGCCTGGTATGAAGTGATCCAGCTAACCGCACACCATCCGGAGCTATTTAATGGTGGAGTAACCCATTCGTGAGACTGACCATCGATCAGGTGGATCTATCTTACCATAAATGGCTACATTGATGATCTGCTGCCTATTTTGCGTACTTGTAAGATTCCTTTTTTATCAAATCAGGATGTCCTGATGGGCATCCTTTATGCTTGAGGTCGTTTCCACATAATGTCAGACCATGGATGACGCTTGCATGTCGTTTGCATACCCTAAATGAAGGTCGACGTGAGGTGTGTCTGCAAGTTGGCCATCAATATTTTCGAGCCATGCGATTTGCCCTTGGTCGAGACATCCATGCATGATAGGGCTGCGTCACGCGTCCTCGTGCCATTTATTACTTGAGGCGTCTAAACATTCTCCAAATTACACATGGGTCCATGCAGGTCTGTAACCCAACACATGCATAGGTCAGCAGCACCCCAACAAGCCTGTTCGTGCAAGGTTTGATCACACCCTTGAGTGTTGTATGTCAACAAGTATCCACGTAGGTCAACTGACCTCAGAGTCCATTTGGCAACTGGGGTCCCTATGCACAGGATCACCCTTCTCCAATACTTCTCCTGAGTGAAGAGTACTGGTCCTTGCATAGGTGCTCCACGCAGTGTTAGTGACAGTGCCCCTAGCCTACGTTTCGTGGGAATCTTAGGTTCAACCATCTTCTGACTATCATCTGCATTCTCCTGGTAGGGTAGGTTTCTTTCTGTGGTAGAGATGCGATGAAAATTCCTGATGGTCTGAAGACATCAAAGCGTCGAAACCTCATGCAATTAGCCTTGCCAATTTTCCAACTCCTCATTAGAGTTAGAAAAGCATTCACTGTCCTTTTCCCAATAGAGCATTCCTTCATCCGTGGGGTTAACCCAATCTTCATCCTTCGCAGTTAATTTATAAATGTGATCTAATTCCTCCTCCTCATAGGCTGGTTCTGTATACCGCGCACCTTCTGCTGGATCTAGTGGTACTATGACACGTGTACCTTTTCTTTCAAACACCATGCTGCGCTTCTTGAGATTGATGACACCCCCCATGTCAATTGCCTAGTCCAGTCTAAGTAGCGCAGGGTAGGGATCCGCATCTTCCATAATTTCTATTACTTCAAAGTCAGCTAGGACCCTTACCCCTGCGATGTCAACCATGACTTTTGGTAACCTCCCTAGAGGGATGATTTTTTGTGGATTGGCCATTCATAGTTGGATGGTGGACCATTCTAATGTAGGTTCTCCCATTCATTGCCATGTCTGTTTTGGTAATACATTCACATCAGACCCTAGATCTAAGATAACCTAATCCATCTCGTAGTCACCAATCTACATAGTCAATCGCATCTCTCTTTCGGTGCGCTTATTATAGCTATATAGTTTATGTACATCCTTGGTCTTAGGGATAAAATTAGACCGAGCTGTGCGGGTATTCAATAGTGCTTGGATATTTCCTACAGGCTACGGATTTCACAGCAGCTTCAGACATGCCTTTAAAAAGGGCTCAGCCCATTCCTCTATCTGAGGTTGCGTCAGCGGCTGCATGGGGACTACAAGTGGTGTTTTTTCTTTGGAAGGCACTCCTTCCTGGGAGGCAAGCTCCTCTATTTCTCCTTGGGTGACCAGCCCATTGCATGTCATGAATTTTACACAGGGATCCGACTTTCTTAGCTTGGTTTTAACTATTTGTACGTTCTGCGTAGGGGTGGGCTACTTTTCCTGCATCTTGGCTATTAAAATTGGGCAATCCTCTATCTCATGATCCAACTGTCTACAATATTTGCACGATGGCCTAGTGAGATTTGAGAATTCTCTGGAAAAGTGCCCTATTTCTCCATAGTTATAACAGATTAGCTGCCCACGTCCTCGCCCTGCACTTCCTCCCCGACCTCCTCTGCCTCGGGCCGGTGATCCTCCAAAGTGCACAGAAAGCCTTAGCGATGCAGGGTTTGATTGCACCCTATATAAGTTCCCACGATCCATCATTAAGTCATAAGTATGACAGTTCTACTCATCATGTCCCACTGATCAACAGAATTGGTACCATTGTTGCTTCAATTCTGGCACATACGCACCTAGCCGAGGGCAATCGTTCGTACTGCTACCCGACAATCATCACACCATAGGGCAAGTACACTTGAACCTGGTCGTAACAGGATGGGTTCCCTACTTGTCGCTGGGCATACTGGACTAGGTCCTCCTGCTTGCATGTAATCCGTCAATAGAGGGCACCGATCCTTCGTATGGCTAGACGCCCGGCATCATATGAACCAGATATCTGCGCAACTGTCCTTTCCTCGCTCCTTTCACAGGTTCTATATCTTCATATGCATAGCCCCAAGTTGTTCCTAAATTTGTTGTACCCTTGCTAACGTATCCTCTCGGGGGGAAACCTCTAGTTTCATAGTGACTTCCATAGCCTTCTCCTGCGACTCAAAGGTCTGATGACTCATTGGCATGTGCAGGTGAGGTAACAACATAGCGATGAACAATTATGTATGATGTCTATCATCATATTTGAATCCTCCTTCCCTGATTGCTTTCTTCAATCGTTGATCAGCCTCCCATACTGACTCAAATGCATCTTGTTTGAAGTCCTTCACTTCTGCTACCAACTAGGAATAAGATTTTGGCTTCCTGAACTGGTGCTTCAAAGCATCCTTGATATCTTGAATAGATGCGCTCCCATTCTGGGCAACATACTGCATATACCAGTCTAGGGCCCTGTCCTCGAATGCTAATAACAGCTGCGCCCTTTTTACCGTATCACTCGCCACATTCTGCGCAGTCCATACAGAGTTTGCAATGAATCAAAACTGGTCCATATCCTCATCTCCCACCCCCTTAAAGGTAGGTAGTTTCAAATGCGCAGCCATATCAATCTAGGGGGGGTGGTGGTATAGGCGAATTCTTACCTTTGCGCAGCCTCGGTGGTGATGTAGTTGGGGGATCTTGCACAATTGGTTCTTCTAACAGATTGTAGGCAGATCACCCTCCATCAAGGTTGGGCCGATAGTATTTACCACTGTGTGTCGCGCTCCCGTCTAGATCTGAGGTCATTCAGTCAGTATGACTACATAGAATTCTCTTTTCGCACAATAATTTCTTGATTAGCAATGGTAACGTCCTCAGAAATTTTCCCTGAAACCATTTGAAGAATTGTCGTTCGGCCTCAGAGTATGATACAAACTGATCAATGGAAAATTTCATCACAAATCCTCCCAGCACACTATCCACCCAGTGATCCACCGTGCGTGTGATAGTATTATCAGTTTTTTCAAACTGCTCGAGTAGCTCTGGGGTCCACTAAGTGACTCGCTCATCCTTCCAGCACTTCTGGAATTCCACAAGTCTGGCTAGCCACTCCTGGAGTTCAATCGCAAAGGTTACAAAGAATATTTCGTAGCTTTCAGTAAGGACGTACCTATTTTTCCACCTTTCCGTCGTTACCTTCTCACTGCGATTTTCTTTTACTGCGAACTCCTGGATCTGTCTTTCGAACCAGTATTCGATATCTTTTCTTTCAGGTTTCCAGTATTCTCTTGTCATTACCAGATTCCTCTCTAAGACTTCTTCTCATCCCGGCAAAGAAACCATTTGTTGGCTTGAGGGTTCCTAACCCAGGTTCGGTGTGCAAGGTTTGCCAACAAGCCCCTATACTACTTGCCCTTTCGGCAGTGACCTAATTGCACAGGTCAAAGTCTCACCCGAAGTAGTATGGGTGGGTGCTGGAACCAGGTTTCCGCACCCTGAGAAAGGATGGGTAAGGCAAGCAGAGCTACTCTAGATCTTGGGATTCCCAGATTACCTTGTTTTGCGCAGGTTTAATTAAGTCTCTATTCACATCCAAGTGCACTAGATCTATAGTTATATGCTTGTTATAACATCAACACAACAGTACATAAATAGAACATAGCAGATCTAGATCCAAGAACGCAGTATATAGATCTTTCGCAGCTTAAGGAAAGAAAACACACAATACAATAATTATCAGTAATTCACATAAAAGTACTCACAGATTTAGTTCTCTAACAATATTTCGCATCCATTCATTCATCAATTCTTCCTTACAATTCCCTTCCCAACCTACGCACACAGTAGCAGGGTCCGCACACCACTGGACTTGGATCTTCGTGGACACAACTAGCAGGAGTCCGTTCCCCAAAACCCAAACAGATAGCTTAAATCACAATTCGCATTAATAGCTCATCATATCCTACCTTTTTTAATACAAAATGCATCTCTATTTATAATAGTCTAGCCTCGACTTTCCTATGGTCCGCAACCCATGGTTTTCGGACCCCTAGTTTTCCCTTTTACCCAATACAATGCTTTCGGGGCTTTAACCCACCCCAAAACCCCTCCGCTAGATTAAATCTAATCAAAATATCCAAAATGGACCAGTTTCGCAGCATGTTAGGAGACCTCGTTCCAACATTTGGTCATGATGATGATTGCTATTAGGAGGGGAGGCCGAGGAGGAGGGTGAGTGGGCCTACTAAAGATCTTGATAGTTTATACGTAGACAATCTGATTTGACATTTGGCTTCCTTATAGAGTCACAATCCATAGAGGTGAGTTTGTTGGAGGCACCCACTCCTAGGTTTGCAAGGAAATATGCCAATTTGTTGGCCTTTCTCCAGACCGCCGCGAAGGAGATACCTCTGGCCTTGTCGATGCTTGCTTTGATTTTTAGGAGAATTTTGCTAATGTGCCAACATTCGGATACTTGCCGAACACTACACCCTTGCTGGAGTTTCTAACAATCTTGGGTAGAAAAATTGAATCATAAAGCTCAATGAAAGGTTGTATGACTATAACGTGGAGGTTTATTTTACATTAAATAGGAAAGAGTCTAATTGAACCTATTTCTTGAGTTTAATCTCTATCATTGATACCCTCAATGCATTTTCTACCACACACAACCAAATATACATACCTAAGTCATATCACTAGCATGGTTAATAAATATTTAACAACACCTTATTAAATCTACATTGATAATAAACAAAAATGTGTTTTAAAAAGAGAATAAAAATGAAAAAGTAGGAGAAAGACAAATGGAAATGCTCACAAGAGTGGTGTCTGGAGTAAAAAATAGCATATTGAGGAGATTTTATTTTTAACATCCTACATTTAGGATGATAATATTTCATCTTCAAATTCAAGCATTAGGAACACGAGAACAAAATTAATGAATGAATGATATTTTAACGTCTACGAGACTAAAAATAGTTTATGGGACTACCAACTTCCTTGTTTTTTTCCTTCTGTAATTCAATCCTTCTCTTACTAAAATTGACAATGAGTTGACCCAACCTTCTAAAAGTTCCCTCACTAGAAAACAAATGCCACGGAATTGATGCTAATATATTGCAATAATTTTCCCTGATGTCTCTGAAAGAATCACATTCCAAAATGAAATTCTTTTATGATTCCACTACCCTAGAAGTGAAAAAAGTACACACCCTTTCTTCCCAAGCTTCTTTGGGTCTCTTCCACTGTCTTGTTTCACATTGAAGTTGATGTGAGTTAGTTCTTAACTGATCAATAATAATATTTTCTCTCCACGGAATGCTATCTCCAATGTACTCTTTTTGTTGGAGATCACAAGTGGGGTTGAATTCCTAAACATAGTACTTCTTCTTTCTGCCCAACTCTTTTCCCCATATACCCTTACGAAAGTTCTCCAACACAAAATTATTTAACTCCTTGCTATTTGTGGGACATGCATTAAGGTAAATATTCCATTTTTTCATCCATTTGTTGTTTTGTCTCATCCATGGTTTTTTCTTTCACTCATGCCTTCATTAAAGATAACTTTTGGACATCTACCTCCTCCCATTTTCTCAATTCTTTTTAGATACCTTATAAGACACACCATAGAAATTGATTTGATGGGATTTTCCCTTGTTTCACTCAACATTATCTCATAGGGAACCAAACTTTTTATTTTGAACTTGCTCATGATTAAGCATTTTGAATTTTTTCAATTTGTTTCCATTTTCAAACATGGATTGTTATGAAATTAGCTCACAAAGAAGAAAGGAAAGATCAATGACTCAAAAATCAGCCACTTCGAAGGGGCAACCTCCTTTACATTATATAAATTAACAATTTGTGTATGATACAAATGAAAAAACATTCTTTCTATATATTGGAGTCCATGGGGTCACAATATAATCCTAGCCGGCCTAACAATAATAATGTAAGGGCACAACAATAACAATAGTGAGCTACTATGGGACATAATAATAAAAATATGGGGACTACTTGGGTACAAAAGTAACAATAAGGGGGTTACACTAACACAATAAGGGACTACACTAGTAATATAGGGACCTAACATGCCCTTCTTATTCAAAAAAGTGTTGTCCTCAAAGCTTGAGTAGTTCTAGATGCTTTTGTATAAAATTTTCATCATTTCATGTGGAATCTTTAGTGGGTAAGTTCTTCCACTTAATGAGATACTCTGAAATTGATCGATTTCATAGCTGTCGAGTTCTTATTTCCGTGACGGCTTCAGGTCCCAATATTATTTTTCATTCCTCATCAAGTTCTGGTAATATTATTTGAACCAAAAGTTTGTCACCTATAACCCTCTTTAAGCATGAAACATGGAAAACTGGGTGCACTCGAGTAGATGCAGGAAGCTCCAATTTGTATGCCATAGTACCAATGTTTTGCAACACCTTGTAAGGAACATAGTACTTTGGCAATAATTTATTATCCTTCTTAGATTTCTTGAGGGACATTTGTTTGTATGGTTGTAGTCATAAAAATACCCAGTCACCTATATCAAAAATTCTCTCGATACAATGTAGATCTACATGTTGTTTCATTCAATTCTATGCCGGAATTAGGTTATCCTTTAAGAGTTGGAGAACTTGTTGTTGATGCTCCATGTGATCTTCCACTGCTTGAAACTTAGAATTTTCTCTTAAAGATGATGTGATGAATGGCGGATGATATCCATAAAGTGCCGTAAATGGGGTCATTTTGGTTGCAGTGTGGAAGGAAGTGTTATACCACCATTTAGCTAGAGGTAACAAACTGACCCATTGTGTTTGTTTATCAAATATAAAGCAACAAAGATATCCTTCTAAAAATTTGTTCAGTATCTCAGTATTGCCATCGGATTGAGGATGATAAGATGAGCTATGAGCTAGTTGAGTACCTAAACAAGAAAATAATTCCGTCCAAAAATTTCCATTGAAAATGGCATCTCTATCGCTTACAATAATCTTTGGGTTTCCATGTAGCTTTTGAATTGTTTCCATAAATGCAGTAGCAACTGTACTCGCTTTAAATGGATGAGATAATGCACAAAAGTGTGCATACTTTGTAAGAACATCAACTACCACCATGATGACACTCTTTCCTTCAGATATAGGTAAACTTATGATAAAATCCATTGAAACCTCCCCCAAATGTTGATTTGGAATGGATAAAGGTTGTAGCAGACCTGGGGTCTTAATTGTCTCAAATTTTTTTTGCTGGAAAACGAAACATTCTGCCACAAAATTTTGAATATCAGATTTAAGGCCATCCCAAAAAAAATCTTTCTTGACCCTGTGGTAAGTTTTTAGAAATCCTGAGTGTCCTCCTAAGTGAGAGGTGTGCAATTCCAAAAGAATATTTTGTTTTAGTTGGGAATTCTTACAAATATATAAGCGATCTTTGTACCATAAGGAATCATTTTTCCAACTAAACGTATCAGATGTAATGGGATCATACTGCAACTTTTGAATGAGTGTCCATACTTCTTCACCATTCTTCCATTCCTACCTTGCTTCAATTATCCAATTAGGTTGGATAATAGAAATAGCACAAAGCAATAGAAATGCAAACAAACTATGCTTGGAATAAGTTTGCATGCCCCCCACATAATGTCTCAATTTGAGGTACGTATGGATCCCAATGATTTAAACATTTATGGGAAGAAAAACATTATGTATTATTAATATAAAGTAAGGGAAGCATACAACTACTTAAGCTCTAATGTTGGAAGATTAGATGAGTTTCCAAGTCCTAGCCAAGACCTTCAAGCACTTATTTCTCTTTAAAAAAATGGCAGCATTTAGGCACAACTGAACACAAGGATGGCAACTGGAATTGATCAACCAAAAAATATCAACCATTTGAGGAAAGTATAGAATTCATTTATAGGGAAGGAGAGGGAGTTAGGGATCCACAAAAGGTAGAAGAAGGTCTACATCTTAAGGGGAAGATCCCTAATTGTAGGATCAAAGGCCTGAAATGGGAGCCCTCGACCCAATCCTCATTCAATTGTTACCAACTCTCCGCTCTCGAGGCTTCTAGTAGGAGAAGCTTCTCCTCCATTTTTGACGAAACTACCTGAAGAGGAGCAACACGCTTTTTCACTTAAAATCTCGCGCTTGTAGTGCTAGGCACATATAATGGTGAAGGTGATAAGCGTAAGGCATAATAAATGAGAACTGCGTTGGGCCTGGAAATAGGGTTTTTGGAAATCCTTTTCAGAATTATTTCAAGAAATTTATTATTTTTGTCTTCAGGGATGCTTAGATCATGTTTTCATGGTGAACACATTATTTACTGGTGAACACATTAACAATGTTTTTCATTTTGCAATATTTGGGGCAAAGTTCGACAACTCGGGGTATGAGACAGGGGGTGTGAGAAAATATTGTATACCAGATGCCCCCTAAAGCATGAAGGTAGAATGAGAAGTGATAGTTGAAATACCTTACAAGTCATGGAAAGGACTTAGGAAACCACCGTCAGGAGACCTATAAATCAAACATGGTACAAAACATATGACATTTCTGATGTACATATGTCCAATAATACATATTTGAATAGGCATTTAACAATAAATGAACCCATGACATGGACACAACAATCCGACTAGAAAGGATCATGTGTATGGATCCATGACATGGACACAACCATTTGTATAGAAGGGATCATGTGTACAATCATGAATACTAAATAACTCCAGGAAGCCTGGATTTATCATATGAAACCCGAGGTCTTGATCTCTGTCCCAAACCATCCAAAGTACGAATATAACCATGTGAATAAATTTATTGAAGTCGAACATGGTAAAAACCACCTGATTACAGGTCCATGATGTAAACCGTTAACATGCAGGAGAGGAACCACCACTGATGATGACAGACCTCAAGATACAACAACACAATCTACAAGTGTGAATAATGGAACTGAAGTTGAACACTTGTAGAATTATCCGAACGAATGCCAAGGATGTGAACCTGTTGTCGAATGCGAAGAACTTTCCATTGAGGCATGCAAGCTCCAAGGTACTGAAAGGGAGTTTCTAAATCATCTTCCTGGGTAATGAGCTGGAGTCGAAATGAAGTGATCCATCAAAGGAGGGCCATAAATTTTCCCACATCATTGACATGAAACAAAGGACTTTGCAAAGTTGGTGAGAGTGATTCAATATTGTAACAGAGAAAGGTCAAATGAGGTATAAGAGTTTTGAATTTGCAGATGAGACTTCTCTTAAACATAAGAAGGACACGACTCTAGAGTTTGACAACATTTGACTCAAAATAGGATCAATGGTGATGATAGGTCTTGATCGAATGAGAGGAAATTGCATTCCCCAAACCCAGGAAGGTAAGTGATGAAGTGAGGATACCCCAGACCCGACACGAGATGCAGATGAGTGTCATGTTCAAGAGTGGCATGCTTCCTTTCACACAAAATATAGGATATGTGTTTCCTTCCATTTCCCCCGCTATTTCTAGCGATTACCTCTTTATTTTTACACAAGCTTGTAGTGGATATCATATGCTTGTCATATAAGTTCATCCTTCAGATAAATCCATCCTAGTATTGTTAACGAGTCCTAGGAAGGAGTAGCTCGGTCTCGTCATGGTGACAAGTCCTTCGTCATTTAATTTTTACGAGTCCGAAAAAGGGGTAACTCAACATCTTTTTCATGTTTAGGGAGTTTGAAAAAGAGGCGGAAAAGAGAACTCCAAAGGTCCCTTTTCATAAATAGTCCCTCGAATCAGAGAATGTAGAAAATGATATCCGAGAGAATCTCTTATTCATGTTTGACTAAGATATTCATTTTTCTTAAATATTATATCTCAGCCTGAAAAAGGTTTAAACTTATATTGAGTAGATGTTAATTCATTTACTTTAACAAGCTTGAAAAGACAACTTATCGAAAATATTTTCATATTTTGGGAGTCTGAAAAGAGCTGAAAGAGGACTTCTTGAGGAACAAGTGGTATAAAGGGTAGCAACTGGTTCCGGTGGTGATGGAATTTCTCAAAACATGCAAAGGTAAAGAGGTTGGTTAATAAGACCACTCATCGCAGCAGCTCCCCAGGAAAGGGTAAAACAACCAAGTGAGAGGGTATGATCAACCAAACAGATGGTGACGATGGAATGAGAAATCCAAGGCTCATCTGGCAAAAAAAAGCTGATAAAAATGGAAATAACGAGAGGTGGGATGAGAATGGTTTAATTTTTACAAAATTTTAAAACATGGGAAAATATGCTTGAGAACCCTCACAGATGGTTTCATTTTTACACAATATTGAAACAAGGGAAAAACTATGCTTGAGAATGGTTTCATTTTTACACAAGCGTGAAGCAGAGACATACTATGCTTGGAATAAGTTTGCATGCCCCCACATAATGACTCAATTTGAGGTACATTTCCCCTAAGCTTCATCTCATTCACATGAGTAGAATAGTAGTTACTAATAGGTGGATGCAATGAAGTTTCATTCACGAGATCAAGTGAAAGAATCGACTGGGAGTTTATGAGATCTAATCAAAGACTCAAATTGAAAGGGGATTTGTTTCATTTTTAATGAGCTTGATACAATAAAATAACTTTGCTCATAAGGACCAAATTCATTTTTTTAATGAGGTTGACACAGTAAAAGAACTATCCTCATGAAACCTTGTTTCATTTTTTAACGAGCTTGACACAAGAAAGCCTAACTTTGCTCCAGAGACTTTGTTCATGGCCCATAAGAGGTCATGTATTCCAAGAGGTTCCCATCATATGGGAGAAAAACACACTGGAAATCAAGGTCCAGACCCAGGTACATGATGCACTATATCACAGACTAGATCATCAGTGGATGCGGGCATGGAACAGGTTGCCACATAATTAACTTGTGGCGGGGAGTATACCGCTTGCATGTAAGGGTCATTTAGGGATGATGGTTGACTAGGAGCCAAATTAGGACCAATGAACGAAATTTGATCAATGATCAGAATTCTTCCTTCATGTGGGAAACAAATCACACGAAAAAGAGAAGAGACAAGTGCTCCCATGACATAAGTGTAGTCACGCCCAAGGAGTAAGTTAAAATCAAAAGGGCCTTGGAAAAACATCACATCTATATAGACGATCTTTCCTTAAAAAGTAATAAGCAACTTAGGAAGGATCCCTAACGGTTGACTAGTTCCTTTGTTAAAAGCCAATAGATTTTGGGTAACGGGCACAAGCTATGGAGAACCTAAATATTTCCAAGTAGTTGAGGAAAAAATACTAACAAATGTTCCTTCATCTATTATTGTGCTAGGTACGACCACATTATAAGCCTATACTGTGATCTCAAAGGGCACATAAGAAGGAAGACAATATCCTGCCAGTCGAATCCAATCAAAAGAAGTGACCATACTACTTGGAGGGGGTGTTGTGGGAACAAGAAAATTTCCCCCTTCTGTTACGGGAATGGGAGGATCGCTCTCTTCTACCGTGGGAATAGGAGGATTTCACTCCAATTCATGGCAATATAAAGAAACAAAAAGAACCTGAGTGGTATGAGGTTCACTCTCTATGGAAAAGGTATGATCAAATGAAGGTGGAATTAGGTCGAATGTTTTCTCAACCAATTGTTTGTTGGGAATGAACTCATGGGATTCAATTTCGGAGAGAGTGGGATTGACTAGAGACGAATTCTGATCAATCACTTGATCAACTAGTGGAGGATCGGATGAAAGCTTCCTGTAGTTCTCAGGAAGATGAGGCTGAGAAGCTGTAAGGTTTTCCAAAAATTTGGAGGCTTCATCCATATAAGGAAAAAGGTGAATGGGATGATTCCCTTCACATAAATTACAGGGAAATTTCTTTACCATTTTTCCCATGGGCCGTACTATCACTAGTTGAGGTTTTGTCACCAACATGATTTCTAGAGGCCAATGAAAAGGTTGATGTGAGCCCATGGACCACACTTATAATACATTGGTAATACAAGGACAATCTCTAAGAAGGTGGTCACCCTTGCATAACCTACAAAGGAATTTGACTTTGTGGGGCTGATTGGAAGGTTTTTCAACATCAGTTGCATTGGTAGAAATGGTTTCTTAGTTGGCCCATTGCTTATTTTTCTTCTTCTTCTTCTTAGCTTCCTCATTAATATAATCTAGAATTTCAACAGGCGAACAACAAGAACAACGTGAAGAAACAGGCGAAGAGGAAGAACAGGGTGAAGAAAAAGGCAAAGAAGGCGAGGGGTCAAATTTAGGGTCAACATGAGGTTGATACTATTCAGGTGGAAGAGAACTTTGTTGAGAAGCAACTTGGACATTCAGAACCATGGGGGTCAAAAATAACCAAACTGGAAACCCAATGGTAAATCTAGGAAGGGACAATGTTGCCATATAAGGAGTGCCAATATTTCCAAAAGAACGAAAAGGATGTGGATTCCTGCCTGAGGGGTTTCCTTGATTGGTAGACTCAGGAACTGTTGCCACTAGTCTCAACCTAAGATCTACTAAGGAGTCGTGCACGGGTAAGATGTTATTCCATGGGTGATAAATTTTATAAATTAACAACAAAAATAAATAAAAAATGGGTAAGCTAGGAAAAAGGGTTTACCAAGCAACCATGAACCGCAGAATACCTCCTAGCAAACCAAGAAGTACGAAAAATAATGTCCCCAAATGTTATTTTCAATGTATCATGTTTACAAGGCGATCAACTCAGTTACCTATGGCAGGATAGCATCCTAGCGGGGACTCCCAAAATGTACGCCATGGTACATGGGAGCGTAGTCCGTAATAGTGATGTCTAATGTGTAACTGTTCGATGAGAGTGTTCGCATATACTTACCATGTGTGGAGTGTTGGTGCTCCCATGTTTTGGCCAGGTTGGCAAGACCAAAAGATGAGACAATATCAAAACCACTTTCAGACCTTAGGATCTAGCCCTCCTATGTCCAGAGAGGGATCTCTCTATATTAGCAATGGTTATATGTCTTTGAGGCTCAAATGTTAAGGTATTAGGCTAGTTATATGCACAGGGTTTGTTTGTTTTATTTTGAGTTTGGTTGCTGGGAATCAGGAAAGGAGGATTCAACATAAGACAAGGATGGGAAAAAATGATTTTAGGCACAGGAGAAATACTTCAGAGAAACATCAAGACCATTGGGCAATGGAGTCAGGAAAGGGTTTACTTGTTAATCAACATACACGCTTTCAGTTGGGCTAGTCATCTAAAGCATTGGATCCTAAAATGATAGTGTGGCATGGAACATTAAGGATTGAAAGTGAAAGAAGGAAGGCCATCCAATCCTGTCTATAGATCAGGTCAGAGGTCATTTAACTCCAGACCTTCTTGGACATAATCAGAGGCAACTTGAGGGAACTTAGAAAGGTTTAATTGAAATGAAAAAGATCCTAGTGAGGCAGAGGTAGAGTTCTAGACCTCCCAGTGTTCCCAATTCATTCAATTAGATCCTAACAAGAACATCTAAGAAACAAATTCATTAATTCATACATCAGCTAGCAGGCAATGTCATCCACTACACTGGTTAAATTAATTGAAATCAATCCTTAGATAACACATTGAGCAGAAAACATTGAAGGCAAGGAGAGCAGTAACATAGGGTACCTAACAAGGGTAAATCCTATGCCAGATTTCTGATGCAAGCCAGAAGAAATGGAATGAAATGAAATAAAACACAGAGACAGAAAAACATCACCGCAGCCTTAGATCAGGATCCAAAGAAATGTGCTTGTCATATTAAAGAACAACACCAATCAAGTACAACACTGTCGAACAGCTTGTTATCCAGCCTAAAACACCTTCCTCAGCCTATCTTACAATTTTACACAGAGAACTTGTCTCAAGAGAAACAATATGCAATACACTGATATCCGATCAACAACCTTTACAATGATTTTCTCATGAGTTTTATAGCAGAAAGATGAGTCGAAGAGGTAGGTGGAGACTAAATGCAGCATTAAACTTGGAAAAGAAAGAGGGTCAAAGCCCATTCTGTTTTAAACTCTGTGCATTTATCTCTGGCATGCCTTGGACGAAAGAATGATCTTTTTCAGGCTTTCATTTACTTCGGTATGGCTCTGATATACTTTGGCTACAGAATTTTGTAGTACTTTTGGTGAACTGAACAAAAATAAATCACTGATTCAAGTCTTCCATGGTGTGTAACTAATGCTTTTGATATTATAGGACTGTTGTTAGGGTGGGAATTTCTTTAGGAACACGGTATAGAATAAAAAAATTCATGGGCGCTTCGTCCTTTCATGGAGAAAAACATTCTGTTGATGCAGAAAACCTTGTTGTATGTTAATTTCTGCTCACTGTACCCCCTGTATGATCCATGATGTCTTCAATCTGGCACTTTGCCTCTAAACCACTGAACTAAGGCTCAATGGTCTTCATTTTTGTGTCTAAAAATTTCTGCTGCTCCATTTATGTCTCTATCTGAAAAATATGCGTTTTAATGGCTCCAGGACAGTTTTGCAGAGTCGAGCCTTGATCCTTTAAATGGAGGTCATGTCAATCACCTTTCCAGGCCTCCCTTTCATAATTTAGATCTCTGCTAATGATCTTCCTCTTGTTCTCTGTCACTGTAACAGAGATTGTGAGCTATGGCGGTTCTCCGCCCACCTGTAACCCTGCAA
Organism: Pinus albicaulis; assembly: GCA_034641835.2. Taxonomy (NCBI): domain Eukaryota; kingdom Viridiplantae; phylum Streptophyta; class Pinopsida; order Pinales; family Pinaceae; genus Pinus; species Pinus albicaulis. The sequence continues at coordinate 1,236,190,559 of CM076578.1, forward strand.
AACACGAAAACGCGTTATGAAATCCATGGATGGGGTTAATGGATGCAGTGCGGTTGACGAAAATGGCCGTGCAGCTGGTGAAATGGTGGAGCAGAGCAAAGAGATGGCGGAAAAATGCAGTGCGCAGTGAAATAATAGTCATGGCGAAAGGTTGGCGGACTGTGGCAAAGTTTAAATGAAAATCTTAAAAAATCGTCTTTTGGATGAATATAATAGGAAGACGAGTGAATACGATGAAAATATGTGGAAAGGGTGACGTGGCGAGGTTAGTCAATGGTGGGCCATGCAGATGATCTGGGCCGTCCGATCTCGGGAGGAGATCAACGGCAGAGGACGCGACGGAGGGTGATGGACAGTGGGCCAGGGGTACGATTGCCTTGGTTATCATCTGTGCAACTTCGCGGTGCGACCACCATTGGATGAGCAGCTCTGGATCAGACGGAGCACAGAAATATCGCACCGGGGCAAATGCCGAACGATAACGCGCGATGGAATTCGGTCTATAATCAGTGCTCGGAGCAACCTGTCCAGTGGTGAGTGGAATCGCTCTGAAACGAAAAATACCGCCCGCCTCCGAAAGTGGTGCGATGGAAACCAGCGAGTTTTTGAACAGTGAATGCTGTGGGCACCACCAGACGGGGAAATACGGACCGTTGATCTACAGTTAAATGAATGGTGGATGGTGCGATCGGGGCGGCGAACGTGAAAGCGATGGCCGTTGGATCAGCGGGGGGAATCAACGGCTAGGAATGCAATCGGGGAAAACAAGAGCGGCACCATTTTAAAGTTCCGATTGCGATTGGGCGGGGAGTGCAATTGGAACTCGACCATCAGATCAGAATAGCAGATCGACAGTGTAGATCACATCGCAGGTATTCATAACAAAGCACAATCGCATCGGAATTTTCTAACTTTACAAAGGAATGCGCCCCACCCGACGGTACGATTGCGATAAGCGCCCAGGGCCTTTGGCACTTGGTTCTGGGTGCCGGTTACGTGGGGAAGTGGTTAAAGGGCTGGCAGAGAAGGGGATAGGCCCTAATATAAGTCGTAAAGTGGGTTTTCGAGCCCTTTTCAATGAATTTTAATATTGGGAAAGGGTCACGGTAAGGGAAAAAAAAAGGAAATCTGGCCAAACAAGGGTAAGGGTAGAATTTAAAGGGGATTTTGGGGAGGTTTAGGAGGACTAAGGGAGAAATTTTGGGATGAAAAGGGGACTTTGAAAGGAGGAAAGAAGAGGTAAAATGGAGAGTTCTACAGAGATACAAGGGGCAAATAAAGGCCTTTTGGAGCACAATTTTATCATCAGTAAGGCTTATTGACTCAAGAACAGCAGAGGGAAACCGTCAAAGGTAGGGAACACAAAAGGCTTCAAGGATGATGTGTTTTTAAGAGAAATGCATTCCTTGAAGGCTCATAAAACCAATTAGCCCCTTTCTTGCTTGTTAAGAAATTCATAGGGGGCCAATAGTGGCTCCACATGGGGGTGGCTTCTTCTTGAAGGAGTCAAGAATTCAGAAATAATCTTTGGAGTAGGCCGGATGCCTACTGCTTGAGCCACCTTTCTTCTTTGGTTTTTAGATGCCACAATTGTGAAGACATCAATTAGCAGAAACATTACCCAGTCAATCTACCTACCCATCCTACAATCCTAGCATTTTTTCTTCTAGGGTGCATTTGGACTAGCAGACCCTCTACATCACTTTTTTTTTTTTTTTTAAACACGAAGATAAACCTATTCTATCTCTACCCTTATTACTCCATGAGGCCAGATTAAACTGTTGGCCTCACATGTTTCTCTACCTAATCTAATATCTGCTGGGATTAGACTGTCCAGCAGATTTCTTCTCTACATTCTACAACAGAAATTTAAAAACAGTCAAACTAGGATTAGACAGTCTAGTTTGCTGTGGATCCAAGGCATAAAGACAGTTGCACATGGACAGAAACTCGCAGAGAACTACAAAAAAAATCTTGAAGGCTTGAAATCTGAAATCTTGAAGCATATTTCTTTCTTTTTGTGACTCAGGTTTTGAGCTTGTTAGAGTCACTCTTCCTTTTCTTTGTTTCAGCTCTGGTTTTGGGCATATTAGAGTTGATCTATCTTTCTTCTTTGTTGGTCCAGATTTTGAGCATGTTTGGACCAGCTATCTTTACTTTCTTTGGCTCAGGTTTTGATCATATTAAAGCCAATATTTTGCACTTCAGAGGTTCATGTTTTGAGCATGTCTGAACCTCTCCTTTCTCTCTGTTTTTTGAAACATTTTCTCTTTTCTTGAAAGCAAAACATTACGATGGTATGTACAATGGAAATGGACCTTGGAAATTTGAAATCAGCAGAAGTAGTGTTTGAGCATCCTCCCATTGACAGGACCCCCAAACAGCTTTGTACCATCTAATTCTTGTAGAAAAAAGGAATTTGGACCCACGGTGGCCTGGATGATGTATGGACCTTGCCACAAACTGTCAAACTTTCCGTGCTTTCCTTTGTCCTCTCTCCTTGAGTCCCACTTCAGAACTTTATCTCCAATTTTGAAATCGGAAGTTTTGGTTCTCTTGTCAAACAACTTCTTTATGTTTTCCTAAAATTTGATAGCTCTTTTATAGACTTATTCCCTTGTTTGCTAGAGATGAATGGTTTGATTTATTCTCCTCACCATGCTATCCTCTTCTGTCTATATCTCTTGGACAAGTTTGATCACTGGTTCTCCAAGGCTAGTAGGAAACACTGCTTTTGTTCCATAGACAAGCTGGTATGGTGACATGCTAGTGGATTTATTTGTTGTAAGCCCGTCAGCCCACAAAGCATGCACTAACTTGTTATACCATGACTTTTTGTTCTCTTCTAGTAGCTTTTTGATGATGGTCACCAAGATTTTTTTTGATGATTCAACTAATCCATTACCTTGAGGGTAATAGGCAGTTGAATGACCGAGTGCTATTTGGTACCTGTGAAAAAAATCAACCATTTTCTTGGATCCAAAAGCAGCAGCATTATCGGTGATTATTTTCCTTGGGCAACCAAACCGAGAGAGGATATGACCTTCTAGGAACCTAATGATGACAAAATCTATGGCATTCCTAGATGGTATGGCCTCTATCCACTTAGTGAAATAATCTATGGCAATTAAGATCCATTTTTGTTGTGCAGAAGAAGCAGGGTGTATTTCTCCTATGAAATCTAGGCCCCATTGCATGAAAGGACCTTCAACAGTGATGGGTTGTAAAGGGAGGGGGAGGAGTTTTCTCTTGCCTTCAAATATCTGGCATTTGTGGCAGGCAATTATCATCTTATGGATATCATTGAAGAGTGTAGGCCAATAGTAGCCAGCTCTGAGTATTTTGTTAGCAGTGGCTTTCCAGTTCAGGTGCCCTCCACACTCTCCTGCATGGAATTCTTGTTTAATTCTCTCGGCTTCAGTCTCAGGAAAACATTTAAGCAATAGGACATTTGTACTTTTCCAGTATAAGCATTCGTTTAGTATGCAATAGTTTTTGCTTTTAGTTTGAGGAATCTGGCCTTGGTCTTCGATAGTTCAGGAGGGGCATTGAGGTGTGTAAGCACATACAGAATGTCAGAATACCATGGAGAGTTTTGAAATTTCTCCTCAACAGTGAGATCAAGAGATCCCTCCTGCTCATCCAACGCATCTATCATGTTTATGTCAAGGGCCTGTAGGTTTGATTCAACCATCAATCGAGCCAAGCCCTAGCCTTTGATCAGTTTTGTGGGTTTTATCTCAAGGTCGTATTCTAGGATCACAACAATCCATTTGCCCTCTTCCCATCTGGGTCTTGGGACAAGATATCTTTGACCACTATGTTAGGCACATAGGCTATGGTGTGAGAATGAAGTATGTCTCTTTCAAGGCCTTAACCAGAGCATAAGCCTATTTCTCCATTATGTTGTATTTCAAGGGTGCATCCCTCAGTGCTTTGCTGAAGAAAGAAATGGGCTGTTCCATTCCCTCTGGATTTTTCTGCAGAAGGACTGCAGCTACTGTATGCTCGGAGGAAAATGAAAATATCAGGAAATCCTTTGAGAAATCTGGACTGATTAGGACAGGAGCCCAGGTGATTGCAAGTTTAACTGACTCAAAAGATTTCTTAGCTTCAACAGTCCACTTAACTCCTACACCCTTTTTTAGCATGTTAGTCATATTCCTAAGGTTTTCAACTAAGTTGGGAATAAATATCCTAAGGAAGTTGATTTTCCCAATGAAGGACTGTAACTCTTTGATGTTTCTCAGGTGTGTGATCTGTAGTATTCCCTCAACTCTCTGTGGGTCTATCCTAATCCCTTTTTCAGATATGATGTGGCCAAGAAGCTTTCCTTCTTGCAGCCCAAATACAGTCTTTTTAGGATTCAATGACAGACCAAACCTTCTACATTTTTCAAACACTCTTCTCAGATGTTCTAGGTGTTCTTCCTCAGTCTTGGAGTAGACTGTTATGTCATCCAGATAGATGACAATGAAGTGTTATATTTCATATGAAAAAGCTATATCCATTGCTCTTTGGAAGGCTTCACCAGCGTTCATCAATCCAAAGGGCATTTTTACATACATAAAGGTGCCCCATGGAGTGGTAAAATCTGTTTTGAGTTGGTCTTCTGGGAGTACTAAAACTTGGTTGTAACCTGAAAAGCCATCTAGCAGGGAGATCCTTTTTTAGCCTACTACCTTCTGAAGAATGTGTTCCATTCTTGGCAAAGGATAATTGTCTTTGAGTGAGGCTCTGTTAAGATTCCTGAAATCAATGCATAGCCTGATCTACCCCGTTTTCTTTCTCACAGCTAGCAGGTTTGATACCCAATCAGAGAACCTCACAGGAACTATTATGCTTGCCTCATACATCTTTTTAATCTCCTTTTCAACTGCAGGCAATTGTTTTGGGTTTATTCTGTGAAGTTTCTGCCTGAAGGGTTTTTGATTTTCCTTTAAGGGTATTTTGTGTTGTATGATGTTAGTGTCATAAGCCTTTAAGTCCTCGTAGCTCCAAACACGTCAATAAATTCTTCGAAAAGGTCAATGTGTTTATTTTTCATGTTTGCAGGTAAAGACTTAGCCAGTTTAATAATTTTGGGTTTGTCCTCAGTGCCTATGTTGCATTCCACTACATCAGAGTCTGGATGTTCTATAGTGGGCTTTTTTGCTACATCATCAAAGTCAAATAGGTCCTCTAAAGGTGCCAGACCTCGAGGTATGTTATTATCTTTGGCCTACAGCGCCTCAACTTCTTCGTTTTCTGCGTTTTCACAATTCCCGTTTGGATTTCCAATTTTTTCGTTTAAAGTGTTTATTTCTATGTTACAGGGTGGTTCCTCATCTGAGGGCTCTTCACTTAGGCAGCTACTGTCAGATTTAGAATCTGAATCAGAAAATTCAAACTCGTCTCTGCCTACCAGAAAGTCTTCAATCTGTTTATCGCCCTCAAAGACCTACCAATATTTTTCATTGTCCGGCGATGTAGGTCTGAACTTGGTTTGAATGATGATTTGTTGATCGCTTGGAGTCTTAGGGTATGAACTAGCTAGGCAAGCTAATCCATTTGCAATGATGTTTTGACTCCTAGGGACAAACACCAGATCATATTCTTCAAAGTTTTTCAAGAGATCCATTGCGTCATTCCTGTACGCCATTAGCCTAGGGTGTTTTCCTGTGTATTCACCATTCACCTGTTTAATGATCAACTCAGAGTCCCCATGCATAGCTATCCTACGGGCTCCTAATTTTTTCAACAAATTCAGGCCTAGGATAAGAGCCTCATACTCTGTAATATTGTTTGTACACTTGAAATGCAGGTTACATGCATGACTCTCTGTGTAGTCACTCTCTGTATTATGCACCCACACCCCTGCTCCTGTTGTTATTCTAGTACAGGACCCATTGAAACTCATCTCCCACAGGGGTTCATTTTTCGTTTTATCATCATTTCCTTCCCTACAGATGGGTTCACCATCATGTTGTATTATAGGGTTTGCACTAGGCTGTGGGTTGTTTTTTTTTTCACAATGGGTGTGGAGATCAGGGAGGTGACTAGTTGGCTGATCGCGTTCTATCTCTATTTATGTTTCTGGTCTACTCAGAGTTTCATTTTTAGTGCACTGTCGATGGTTTTCTTCTTCATTTTCCTCCAAGTCCAGAGTGGCCATTATGTCAAAATTTGTGGTCTCAACTCCTCTGTTTGTATCTATATTTTCTGATTCTAGCTCTCCCAAGGATTCGTCATTGTAGAAGATGAAAGAGTCCAGATCTGCATGTATAGAGTACATAGGGGAATTTTCAGGCTTTTCGGGGCTGCTGACCAGGAATTTCATTTGTGCCTCTCTATACAGTCTTCTAAGTTGGCTAAAAACAGGGATTATGGCATATGCCCCATCCATCTGCATTGTACACTGCAGCTTGGCTCCCCATGATCTCGATAATAACATGCCATACTTAGGTGGCACATCTGCCACCACAACATCCTTGACCATACATTTAGCTGGGATCTGGGTCAAGCTCACACATAAGTCCTTGATTAAGCCAAGGCACTTTACTCTGCTAGAGTCAAATGAATATAAATATTTATAGGGTCGGGTTGTCTCTAGGCCTAGCTTTTCCATAACCACCTTGGGCATTAAGTTGTGAGATGCTCCAGAATCATGCATTGCATTATGAAGGATCTTATCATGGATATTGAGACTAATATAAAAAGGGGGAACTACCCCTTCCTGAAACTTTCCCTCGATCTTTGGACCAAACAAAAGGGTTGGTTGATGATCACTCAAATTGACCATGTCATTGTTTTCACCTAGATTTAATGCTTTCAAAATTTGGCCTTTATATAGATCCTGAGTGGCCGGCTCAGAGAGTGGTACAGGGATTTTAATTTTTGCAATCTCACTTTCCAAATTGAAAGTGGACTGACTCTTAGGTATGTTCAACTCCATTTTGTTAGCCACTGTCTTGGTGGCTAAATCAGTGGGCTGATGCTCACTATGTACAGTGTTGGTAACAGTTTTATCAGGAGCACTAACTGCAGTGCTAGTGCTGCTAGTTGGTTGACCTTGTTTTTCAGTGTTTTGGTTGTCTTTTTCTTTGCTCTTCCCAGAACTCTCAGCTGCTGACTTATTACTTTCAGTAGTCACTTTAGAAGGTTTCTCAGGTCTTTTCTTGATGGTAATCTCAGGAGCTTTGGGTTTGGAATTGTCTAAGCTTCTTTTGCTCCTAAGTTTATACTGCTCTCTGACCTGCATGATGGCATTTTCAAATCCAAGTCTATAATCCTTAGATTCCAATCTTTCCTCATCCCAATATGAGGGTGAGGGCTGATATTCCTTTGTGGAACAGTTGTGGATTGAGTTTTTCGTTTCAAACATGTTTATTGAGTTTCCCTTAGACTCCTCTATGATCCCCTCATCTTCATCAAGAAAGTTCCCTTGGAATGGGGGAATAAATTTCTGGTCTGATTCTCTTTGTCTGTTGGGAGTGGTGTTGTTTCTTCTAAAGTTTTGGCTCTGGTTATGGTTTTGGTTTCTGTTCTGATTACTAACTGTGACAACCATTTTTTCCATCATTTTTTGTAGCTTTTCCATGTTTTTAGATATGCGATCATAATTTGGATCAGATGTGGAAGCTACATTGTCATCTCTATATGTTACCCTTTTCTCAGCTCTCAATCTTGCTTTTTTCTCAATCAGATTAGCCTCTACACTCACTGATCCTTTTTTCATGTCTTCCAATGTGTTGTAATCCCTCTCCCTAAGCTGGTAGGCCATATCAGCATCTAAACCTTCAGGGTATTTCACTAGAACCATACCTAGGGGAGGTTTCATGTGTGGTGGAAGAGCATTATAAATGCTGTTAAACTTTGTAGAGTAGACCTGGACACTCTCTCCTACGTTTCTCTTAAGATTCTTGTATTCTGCTAGTATTTGGAGAGGATTTTCCTTAACTTCCCACTTGTTTATGAAGGTCTGATATAAATCAGGAAGATCTTGGATACTATTAGGAAGTAGGCCTTTGAACCATTTCTTCACATCGCCTCCTTAGCTCTGGGAAAATATTCTCATTTTGACTGTATCATCATCTATCTCCATGTAGTCAAAAGAGTCTTCCATCCTATCTACATGGTGCTGGGCTGTGGTGGACTCTTTTGCAGTGAAGTGTGGAATCTTTGATTGATAATCATTGGGTAAAGGTAAAAGAGGCTGAGGTAAAACCAGAGGTGCATACCAAGTTGCCATGATGGTATTCTGATGAGGTAAAGGGTTGGTTTGAGCAGCTGGTATATGGATGACAGGGATATTATGACTAGCAGAAGCCTGTTGAGTAGATCTAGGGTGACTAAGCCCCAAGTTTTGAATGAAATGAATGTCAGGAGGTGTAGATGGAGGGGTCTCTCTGTCCCTAATGTGTTGACCTCTTTGATGTGGCAAACCGGGAAGCTCAAGGTCTGGCTGGTCTAGAACACTGAGTGACCTAGTTCTTGATAATCTGTTTGATAGGTCTGAGTCGAAAGGTGGGTCTGATAGAGCTATAAATTCTTCTGGAGCAGAGTTAGCTCTATGGATGTGGCTGGAAATAGTTGGTCTTTCAAATGCAAGAGATCTTTTGAGGATGCCCTCAGGGTTTTCAACTATTTCAGGTGGGTTTGGGTTAGGATAAGCTCTTGTGTGAATGGTTCTTGAAGCAAGAATGTTGTTTTCTAACCAAGCAGCTTAACCCTACTTGTTACTTCTATTGTGGTTGATGTTTTTATGGAGGCTGGTCTTCCAATGGAGTCTTATGTGAAACCAAGATAATCAACAGGCCTACTGATCACCAGTGGAGTCTTTTAATTGCTTAGGAACTATGGAGTCACTAGGTGGAGGGTTTAGGATGTTTTTGGGGGTACACTGTCCACCACAGTGCTTATGTAATGTCCCCTTTCGAGGATGTCTTCAAAACACAACAAAATCTAACCAGAGATCGACTGGGGGGGCTTTTACCAGATGTGTCACCTCTGAGAGAGGATGAGATCCGGAGGCTACCTGGCCCCTTCCAAACTCTGTCTAAGAGTGTGGGAGAGACACAAAAAATGGTGCGGAAAGTGAAATTGCAAATGGAAGTGTCTCACTACCAACCTGACCCGAGTTTCTAGGTTTTATGAGACTCTTGTGATGTATTAGGATGGAAAATACTCAGAATGTCCCCAGTGGAGTCGCCATTATGTTGGTGTTCCCATGTTTTGGCCAAGTTGGCAAGACCAAAAGATGAGACAACATCAAAACCACTTTCAGACATTAGGATCTAGCCCTCCTAGGTCCAGAGAGGGATCTCTCTATATTAGCAATGGTTATATGTCTTTGAGGCTCAAATGTTAAGGTATTAGGCTAGTTATATGCACCAGGTTTGTTTGTTTTATTTTGAGTTTGGTTGCTGGGAATCTGGAAAGGAGGATTAAACATAAGACAAGGATGGGCAAAGAGGATTTTAGGTAAAGGAGAAATACTTCAGAGAAACATCAAGACCATTGGGCAATGGAGTCAGGAAAGGGTTTACCTATTAATCAACATACGAGCTTTCAGTTGGGCTAGTCATCTAAAGCATTGGATCCTAAAATGATAGTGTGGCATGGAACATTAAGGATTGAAAGTGAAAGAAGGAAGGCCATCCAATCCTGTCTATAGATCAGGTCAGAGGTCATGTAACTCCAGACTTGCTTGGACATAATCAGAGGCAACTTGAGGGAACTTAGAAAGGTTTAATTGAAATGAAAAAGATCCTAGTGAGGCAGAGGTAGAGTTCTAGACCTCCCGGTGTTCCCAATTCATTCAATTAGATCCTAACAAGAACATCTAAGAAACAGATTCATTAATTCATACATCAGCTAGCAGGCAATGTCATCCACTACACTGGTTAAATTAATTGAAATCAATCCTTAGATAACACATTGAGCAGAAAACATTGAAGGCAAGGAGAGCAGTAACATAGGGTACCTAACAAGGGTAAATCCTATGCCATATTTCTGATGCAAGCCAGAAGAAATGGAATGAAATGAAATAAAACACAGAGACAGAAAAACATCACCGCAGCCTTAGATTAGGATCCAAAGAAATGTTCTTGTCATATTAAAGAACAGCACCAATCAAGTACAACAATGTCAAACAACTTGTTATCCAGCCTGAAACACCTTCCTCAGCCTATCTTACAATTTTACACAGAGAACTTGTCTCAAGAGAAACAACATGCAATACACTGATATCCGATCAACAACCTTTACAATGATTTTCTCATGAGTTTTATAGCAGAAAGATAAGCCGAGGAGGTAGGTGGAAACTAAATGCAGCATTAAACTTGGAAAAGAAAGAGGGTCGAAGCCCATTCTGTTTTAAACTCTGTGCATTTATCTCTGGCATGCCTTGGACGAAAGAATGATCTTTTTCAGGCTTCCATTTACTTCGGTATGGCTCTGATGTACTTTGGCTGCAGAACTTTGTAGTACTTTTGGTGAACTGAAAAAAAATAAATCACTGATTCAAGTTTGCCATGGTGTGTAACTAATTCTTCTGATATTATAGGACTTCTGTCAGGGTGGGAATTTCCTTAGGAACACGGTGTAGAATAAAAAACTTCATGGGCGCTCCATCCTCTCATGGAGAAAAACATTATGTTGATGCAGAAAACCTTGCTTATGTTAATTTCTGCGCGCTGTACCCCTTGTATGATCCATGATGTCTTCAATCTGGTACTTTGCCTCTAAACCACTGAACTAAGGCTCAATGGTCTTCATTTTCGTGTCTAAAACTTTCTGCTGCTCCATTTATGTCTCTGTCTGCAAAATCTGCATTTTAATGGCTCCAGGAGAGTTTTGCAGAGTCGAGCCTTGATCCTTTAAATGGAGGTCATGTCAATCACCTTCCCAGGCCTCCCTTTCATAATTTCGATCTCTGCTAATGATCTTCCTCTTGTTCTCTATCACTGTAACAGAGATTGTGAGCTATGGCGGTTCTTCACCCACCTGTAACCCTGCAAAACATGAAAACTCGTTATGAAATCCATGGATGGGGTTAATGGATGCAGCGCGGTCGACGAAAATGGCCGTGCAGCTGGTGAAATGGTGGAGCAGAGCAAAGAGATGGCAGAAAAATGCAGCGTGCAGTGGAAGAATAGTCATGGCGAAAGGTTGGCCGACTGCGGCAGAGTTTAAATGAAAACCTTAAAAAATCTTCCTTTGGATGAATATAATAGGAAGACGGGTGAATACGACGAAAATACATGGAAAGGGTGACGTGGCGAGGTCAGTCAATGGCGGGCCATGTAGATGATCTGGGCCGTCCGATCTTGGGAGGAGATCAACGACAGAGGACGCGACGGAGGGTGATGGACAATGGGCCAGGGGTACGATTGCCTTGGTTATCATATGTGCAACTTTGCGATGCGACCACCATTGGATGAGCAGCTCTGGATCGGACGGAGCACAGAAATATCATGCCGGGGAAAATGCCGAAAGATAACGCGCGATGGAGGGCAGTTTATGAACAGTGCTCGGAGCCACGTGTCCAGCGGTGAGTGGAATCGCTCTGAAACGAAAAATACCGCCCGCCTCCAAAAGTGGTGCGATGGAAACCGGTGGGTTTTTGAACAGTGAATGCTGCGGGGACCACCGGATGGGGAATACGGACCGTTGATCTATGGTTAAATGAACGGTGGATGGTACGATCAGGGCGGTGAACGAGAAAGTGATGGTCGTTGGATCATCAGGGGAAATCAATGGCTAGGAATGCAATCGGGGAAAACAAGAGTGACACCATTTTAAAGTTTCAATTGTGATTGGGCGGGGTGTACGATTGGTGCTTGACCATTGGATCAGAATAGCAGATCGACGGTGTAGATCACATCGCGGGTCTTCATAACAAAACACAATCGCATCGGAATTTTATAACTTCACAAAGGAATGCACCCCACCCGATGGTGCGATTGCGATAAGCACCCAGGGCCTTTGGCGCTTGGTTCTGGGTGCCGGTTACGTGGGGAAGTGGTTAAGGGGCTGGCAGAGAAGGGGCTAGGCCCTAATATAAGTCGGAAAGTGGGTTTTCGGGCCCTTTTCAATGAATTTTAAGATTGGGAAAGGGTAACGGTAAGGGAAAAAAAGAAGAAGGAAATCTGGCCAAACAAGGGTAAGGGTAGAATTTAAAGGGGATTTTGGGGAGGTTTAGGAGGACTAAGGGAGAAATTTTGGGATAAAAATGGGACTTTGAAAAGAGGAAAGAAGAGGTAAAATGGAGAGTTCTACAGAGATACAAGGGGCAAATAAAGGCCTTTTGGAGCACAATTTTATCATCAGTAAGGCTTATTGACTCAAGAACAGCAGAGGGCAACTCTCAAAGGCAAGGAACACAAAAGGCTTCAAGGATGATGTGTTTTTAAGAGAAATGCATTCCTTGAAGGCTCATAAAACCAATTAGCCCCTTGCTTGATTGTTAAGAAATTCATAGGGGGCTAACACGAAGCACCTCTAATATACCTGAAATTACTAGAGAACAATACTATACACTTTCGTATGTAGAACGGGATATCACCCTCGAGATACAACGCTAGAAAATAATGAAAGATCCTACATTTAATGACACTTAAACACGTATCTACCCTAGACGTATAAATGCTTGCGTTAAGTTCCAAATTCTCCTTAGGTTAATTGAGGTAAATTTTCTATTTGATCTTGAATTAAGTTTCAATTTCAAGGCTCAAAATGATGTCACCTGAACACCTTTGATGCAATTAGCACGAGAAAATGATTCTTTCCAATTCGATGAAATCTATCTAGTAGAGGGAAGAGATTCGAACATTGATGCAATCAAACAAATATGCAACAAATAAAAGTTTCCAAACTAGAACTTTCACTTTCACTATTCCAATTCAATTCAAATCATTAAAATATGCCAAACCATGGAATGTAATATATGCACGATTCCTTTGAAAACTATGCAAATGTAATCTATGCAAAATTTCCTTTTTCTTTTCGCTGAATGAGAATGTACTCAATGCACTTTTCAATTTTCAATCACTAAATAATGTAATCTATGTTCAATGATAAATATCAAAATTAATTTTCAATGCAATGTGATCTAATGCACTTCACGAAAACTAAACTTTGAGATGAACACGAAATGAATTCAAAATCAAAATTTTTATGGCCCTAAAAGAACTAATATTGCTCAATCGATAGCAAATCAATATTCCTTCCAAAAATACAAGCAAAAAACAACAATTTCAATTGACTCAAAGAATCAAAGGCTCAACTAAAATTCACTTTTTCCACTTCACATATGGGATGGAAATTTGCACACCACAAAGAAACTAACACCAAACAGACAAAATTTGATGCACACAAAGCAGGAGGATGACTTCAAAGATCAGGACACACTAGAACTTTTAGAAAAAAACCCTAAAAATTCTCAAATTTAAGGACCAACGCTACTTTACACAGCAACATCCATGATGACAGGGTATTTATTGCTACTTTAGACAACAAAACCTATGCGAGCAATGCTATTTTACACAGCAAAATCCATGTTGGACGAGAAGCTAGACCAGCAGAAAATGACAATGGAAGACAAGCTCTTCAACATGAATGTACTTGGAAATATATGCACTAGCAGCATGACTATCTTTGGAAAAACATGTGCTGAGCGAGAAAGGTTAGGAAAAAAATAAAAAGTGTGAGAAAAAACCTAGACCTAATACCCTAAAAGATAGACTACTCAAAGTACAGACTCAAAAGAAATCAAAATTGAGGATCATTGAAAGGTTGACCAAACTAAGAAAAAATACCAAATGAAAAAGGAGGGTTGAAAGGGCTATAGGCTCCTTAGTGGAGTCACCATTTTGTTGTACAAACATTCCATTATGCAGACATAAGTGATCTCTTTAGTCCTGAAGGTGGAATATAGAAAAAAACCCAAAAAATATGTGTAAAATTTCCTAGCTTATATCAGAAAGTTAGTAAGATAGATGGCCTACCTCGATTTGATGCTAATGCCCGTTGGTGTCGTTCCCTGATCTTCTCTCTTACAAGTCCAATCCTCTTTACGTCGATGCGGATGAATACCTGCAAGGAAGATCAAACCAAGATGACGAAATCATACATAACATAATTCATTCTAACATAAACTATATGGCAGATCAGAGAATATCATACTAAATGAGAAATTATTTACACATTTATGGGAAGCAAACACCTAATGTATTATTAATAGAAAGTACGAGAAGCATACAACCACTTAAGCTCTGATGTTGGAAGCCTCCTTTGGATGAGTTTCCAATTCCTAGCTAAGACCTTCAAGCACTCCTTTCTCCTTCACAAAATGGTAGCATTTAGGCACAACTGAGCACAATGATGGAAACCAACATTAATCGACCAACGAAGATCAACCATTTTTCAAAATTAATATAGAATTCATTTATAGGGAAGGAGAGGGAGTTAAGGATCCACAAAAGGGGGAATAAGGTCCACATATTGAGGGGAAGATCCCTAGTTCTAGGATCAAAGGCCTGAAATTGGAACCCTCAACCCAATCCTCATTCAACTATTACCGGCTCTATGTTCTTGTGGCTTCTAGTAGGAGAAGCTTCTACTATGATTTTTGGAGAAACTGCCGCTTTTTCACTTAAATTCCCATGCTGGCAGTGCTAGGAACATATAATGGTGAAGGTGATAAGCACGAGGCATAATACATGAGAACCACACTGGCCCTACAAATAGGGTTTTTGGCAAGTATTTTTAGAATTGTTTCAAGGTATTTCTTCTTTTGGTCTTTAGGGATGCTTTGATAATGTTTTCACAGTGAAAACATTAACAATGCTTGTCACTTTGTGATATTTGGGGCAAATTTCGACAACTCGGGGTTTGAGACATGGAGTGCAGAAACATTCTCTATAACATGCATGAAAATTACTTAATAGATTACTTACAAAATTTCTGAGTGAAATGGGAGTTAATCATGTATCATTTACTCATTAATAGTGTTAATGGAATATTTCAAAATAAATCCTCATTTAAAAATTTCTAGGCAAAATATATACCAATTAAGTGAGATGTTAGGGCTTTGTTGCTGAAAAATCTAGCAGGCTTTAGAGAGGGACACCCTACAAGGTAAAAATTAGACAATGGGAGAATAATGGGGTAAAGGCCCTATTGTCGCTTAATCTAGCAGGGGTAATAGGGGGGGTTCTAAAGGGACTACTACTAGACCAAGTGGCAATGATGAGACAAGGACACACAGTCACCTTAGTCAATGTCCCCTGCTCTTTACGGGATGAGAGGAGTCTCAGTATGAAAGAAATCACTAGAATGATAAGCATAAATGATAATGGCTATGTGATTTCCAAAGCCTATTCAAAGGAGAGGCTCAAATAATGGGCTTGGTTTCTTCAAAGCAAGTCAAAAGGCTCTCCTAGAAGGGCTAGTTGGGGAATTTCAAGACCTAGATAAATTTGGATCAATATTATCGCTATGCCTAGATCAAGGCTTCCCGAGAATAGGAGAATTATCTCTACTATAGCCTTTGGAATATGATTTTTCATACAATGAAATGGGACCACATAGACACTAGGGACACCCAAACAAGTCCTAGGGTTTTAGGGTAATCTACAACCAAATTCTTAGGTCAAGTAAGGGTGAGTGGAGGGATCAATAATAGATGAACTTACTTTGAGTTATCAAGCACAATAGACCCCTTAAATTGTTGCTAACCTAAGGAAGACCTATACTAAAACAATTTTGGGGCTAGGGCTTGGTGTTTCTCACAAATCAACCATGGATGAATTTCAAACTTGGAGGGTTGTGAAAAAACACCCTAGCGCAGTTCTCGACCAACTCATTCTTCAAGAAAATGGTTCAAATGAATTTCGCCAGATGCCATAGCTAGGCCGTCTAGGGTGGGAAACAAATGGTTGAAAGGAAGAAAAATTAAAGATTTAGGGTGATCACCAAAGAATTATTAATCCGTGCCTTGCCTTTTGGGAGAAATTGGGTCGAATAATCTTCTTTAAGGCAAATTTGATGCTTCAAGGAGACATCGAGGGACCTTGTTATCCTAATAGAAGATGGCCAATGAAAACCCTTAAGAATTTATATTTCTAATAAAATGTCTAGATGGAGTTTCAATGACTTAATTATATAATTATTCCCTTAGGAACATTCACTCAATATTTGTCAAAAGAGTAACACATGCAAAATCCCTATAAATTTTCAATGATCCAAGAAACTTAATACTAATTAGGGCATATCCAATCACAATAAGAGAAAATTTGCATGCATTAGACATTTATTATGACATAAATAAGCATTACAAAGCACATACAAGGCAAAGATATAGTATATCCATCCATACAACATGCAAATAGAAGCTCCAAGAAGAAGTGTGAAATTAATCCAAACATCAAAATTCATTTACAAGCTCCAAAATTTGTCCAAATTGCAAGTTTGAGTTCTCTTTTAGAGATAAGTCCAAGTCCAAGTGATGATGAGAGATCAAATGATCCTCTCTTACATTTATATGATCCTCTAAGGGATTTGAATGGCTCAACTTGGCCTAATAATGCCCCTAATAATAATATAATGTGCAAAATAACCTTACTTTGGTGACAAGCCCACCAAATAGCTTCAAAACAAGAATAATTAGCCTCTCAAGAGGGCCGAAATAATAGAAAAGCAGCTAGAAAGGCCATTGGAAGGCCAAATGAAATCCCTCATGTGCCATAATGATTAGGAGGGCTTCAATAACAATGATGAAGGGGGTGGCCCCTTGATCTCCAAGAAAATGACTCGTGGTGCTCCCAAGTGGTTGTGGGGGCACAAAGAATATCCTAATGGGTATTTAACTTAATTGAACAAGGCTATGCTCCATATGTAAGGGCTAGAATGATGCAAGCCCTCCCTTATCTCCCTAGGTGAGACAAAACCCCATATGGATCAACTGCCAAGTGTGTGGTTCAAGTTTGTATCCGGCTGGCTGGGCAAGGTGGTCTAGGTGCACCACATCATCAAACATGTGGGACACAAGAAAGCAATAAGTGGTGCTAATGATTCCATGGCATGGCTATCTACTCTCTGTTGTAGTGGAGGCCCATGGCTCTTAACGCTCACCCTACAAGTGCCATGAAGACCCTCTGAGGGCTTGGACCCCATATAAGGAGACCAAACCCAAATATGAAGACCCACCTCCAATCCTGTATAAGATCCAATGCATCTCCTCACCCTCCAACACAAAACTTAATTAGTGAAATTGAGAAAATGAGCTTACAAATCATTGAACCAAGTGGGCACTTCATCGTGGCATGCCCTTCCATAATGGAATTTAGAATGTATAGGTGTATCCATGCTCAAGAAGGAGGTCAATCAAGGACCTTATTAGATGGTTTCAACCTCTAAGGGAGTGACCGGTCCATGGTACATTCGTCAAATGACCAGTGTCATGTGAAATAATGGTGGAGCAAAATGGGGTAGTGGGAGAAGGCTCCAAGATGCATGCCATGGTACAAGGGTAGCTATAATGAGAGAAGCCCACATATGGGTGTGTAGATTTAGGTGGGAGAAATCATGGTACATAAGTTACCCCAACTTTTGTTTTTCCACCCTTCATCGTATGTATTTTTCCTTTTATTCTTTTCTCATTTTATAAATTTTTAGCGCTCCAGTGAATGAGAGCATGATGTGAATGATATAGCAGTGAATACCCCCTTAAGGTTGGGTAGTTCATCGCCCACTAGGGTTGGGATAATCGTGGGTTCCTTAATGATGTATGGGGGCTCATATATGGGCCCAAGGAACCATAGTGATGGCCATGATAAGGGGTTTAGATCATGTTTGAATTTTTCCCACGTGCTAAATTTTTATGTTTTGACCATATTTTTTATTTTATGGTGAATTTCCCATTGTAAGTGGCCAAATTATGCCTTTAGCTTTATTTTTAGCTGCATCAACCTTCGGGGTATCGTTCCAGGCCCGAACCAAAGTGTGGACAAGGGGAGGGAAAGGATAATTCCTTGTAGAACTAATGGATAAATGTGGACCCAGATGGGAAATATGTGAAAAGGGTTTATAATGAGCGGAGGGGAGTGATGTATGTGATGTTGGGAAGCAGGACCGTGTCACCAAAATTGGGTTTTTCCTTGTATTGAAACTCCTAAATCTAGTAGCCAACAAAGGAGATCCCACAGGGCTAGGGTACAAGGTTAGCGACCAAGTTGGACAAGGGGACAAGATTACAGACCAGGGCTATTATTTCCACCAAATATTCCCACTAATACATGCCCAAAAGTGTCCATGATAAGCAAACAAAAATTCCCAAATACATAATGAAAGTCATACCTTTGGGGTGTGAAGGCCCACCCTGAAATATATGATCATAACAGTTGGGCAAAGATTGATAATGGTTGATTCCAGTGGTGGAGATGAGGGGCGCACATCGAGCTATATAGTGGTTGCAAGGGGTTTTGGTTTTCGGATAAAGACAATCTAAGAGAAAAGTTTCTCCTGTGGGTATCACCCACATGTGGTGGGTAACAAGCCCAATGTCACCTCAGCCAAAATCCCTTGCTCTTTATGAATTTTCACCAATGGGAAGAGCCTTAGTAGGAAATCGATCACTTATAAAAGATACTCTAGGGTTAATATAAAAAATTATCTCACTAAAATCTCTTTAACAAAGAAATAATCGAGTTCAAGGCTTCATAAGGAAGTAATTCACTTTTTATGGAGAGGCCTATAAATAAGGGCTCAAGACCCATTATTTGATAGATTTGACGAGTGTTGGAGTAACTCAAGGTCAAAGAAAATAGAAAAGGTTTCTTATAATGAATATTAGCCAAGCTAAGGCTCATGAAATATTTGAATAAGTCCTTAATTTTAGGTAAGAATAACTACGGTTTTCCTCTTAGGGAAAACACCTAGGGCAATAGAATTTATGGATGGATTGGAGTGGATGCCCACAAAATTCATTTTTTTGCGGCAAACCTTGCCCTCTTCATGTTTAGTCTCTCCAATCACCAAAATGCTTCCTCCATAGAAATTCACACAAAGCCTTAGCTCTCTTCTTTAGCCTTGTAAGGACTGAAATTTAAAAGAGAGAAAATAGGGATAAAAGATGAGATTGGTCAAATGGTTCAAGTTCAAGTTTGTGTTTTAGAAATTATTAAGTTTGATTCAGGTTATAATTATTTGATAAGGTTTGGATGGGGTTCAAATTTAGGTTCGTCTATATCATTTTTTATAATTATATATATATATATATAGATATAAAGTGTTTATCTTCCCTTTTTTCAAACAAAAAAGCATAGAAGCCACCGTTGAGAAACCAAGTACAATGTGTACGAGTACTATTTTTGAACTACTGAT
This sequence comes from Pinus albicaulis, assembly GCA_034641835.2. NCBI lineage: Eukaryota > Viridiplantae > Streptophyta > Pinopsida > Pinales > Pinaceae > Pinus > Pinus albicaulis. The sequence continues at coordinate 1,236,209,924 of CM076578.1, forward strand.
GAATATTTATGAATTATTAGGCTTCTTTAGTGAGATCGTATTATGATGTTGGGAGGCTACAACCTCTAGGACCATTCTCTCTAATTAGGTCAAAGTGACATGATAAGAATAACATTCCTAATTAGTGTTAAAATTCCTACACCTGGAATCCTACTATAGCACTGATGAGAATTCTTCTATTTGTTAATTCATTGAACATATTATTTACAATGTTCTACTGTAAATACCGAAAACTTATCCACTACAGCCTTTAAAAATTAACTGAAAAAAAATTACAAGTGCGAAAACAAAATCTGAGCAAGAGTAAATCATAGGCATATGTGACACCATTGTTTTCAGACTAATGTCCTCGGAAAAACCCAATGCGGGAAAAACAGTGAAACAACTGAGGGTTTATATATTATGTAGTAATTATGAATACAATATGGGATGCCATTCTAGCCATCCACACAGAGAATCTGACTGACAAAGAAGCTAGTGAGATTACCTCACATTGATATTGGAAGTCCAAATTGGCCAAAACCTCGAACTGGCAAGCCCTCCATTGCTTCTGCACAGTCACTACCCAGTCTCTGCGTCACTCTGCATGGGAACTGTGTGGATTTTGCGTGATAGCTCTTCTTCTAGCTAGATCTGACCTTATGGCCTCTCCCAGCCTCACACCATGGCTCTCTGGCACTGGAATTGGATGATGCTCAGCTGAATCACGAACTTCCTCAAGGCTACTATGTTGCCTCTGCTAGCTCTACGTAGCTTCTACACTGCCTCTTTGCGTATTTCTCTCTGTCTTCTCTGATGTGTATTCTCCAGCTCAGGAAAATCTCCAACTGACAATTATCTTCGCCCCTCTCTATAATAATCTTCTTGATCAATCTTCTCCCTGAATACTTCTCACTAAAGAATTTTGATCTCTAGACTCTTCGGTGTACTTTCCAAATGCCACATCAAGTCCTTCTTATAATATTCTCGTTGAGACTTCAATGTTCGAGATTAAATCGTTAATAAATGGCTAAGATTAACTTGAATTTATCTTTGTCTTCTATAGAAGATTGACACTCTGTTTTAATTAATATCTTTTAATTATTTTAATTTCATAAGTTTAGACTTAGGATCCCATTAATATTAAATAATTATTTTCATAAAACATGATCTGAGTGGAATTTTTGAAAACTCTTTCTGGGTCTATGGAATACATGTGCCTAAGCCTCCCTGCAAATTTTGAGACTTAGAGCACATCTGATGCTACCACAAATCAACACTCCCTCTTAGCGAGGAATGTGCTCTAGCAATACAACCATATGAAGTACTGCTATGATTTTGCAACATCTCCCTCTATGTTGCTGATGTCTGACACTGCAGCCCATCAACACCGCCCTGCTGCATCCGTGCTACTATTGACCCTGTATGCTACTGCCCACTGCTACTACCCTTCGACTTTGTTGCTTACTACAACAGAAAAAAATCCAAAACTAAACTAAGTGTTCAGTATGATGCATCTTGATACTGAATATTTGACTGCTACTAGCCTTTGCGCTGTCCCTCTAAATTCAATGTTTTGCTGGTGACTTTGGATTGTGCCTCCCTTAAGTGCTTCCAACTCTGTTTTGCACTTCTCAGTCTCTAGCGCTCAATAGCCACTGCGCTGTCACTTCTGCACTCCTCTATACCAATTGTCACTCTTCCAACCTGCTACTTCTGATTTGGGCTTTTGTAGCAAGGTAATGATCCGAGAGGTGGACTCCTCAAGGACCCTGCCCAACTTTCGTTCTACTGAACTACGGCTCTAGATCACCCCAATTCTCCCCAGGAGATATATGTGCAATCATAGAAAACTCCTCCTCTTCGATCGTGGATGTTGCAGCATGTGGATCATGCTTCTCGTCTTTATCCTTCTTCTTGAGAGGACACTGTGAGGCGTAATGTCCCATATCACTACATGAGAAGCACTTGATCTTAGAGAAGTATTTCTTACGTCTTGGCTGCTCCGACTGTCCCTTTGATGCAAGGGCTGCATTTTCCTCCTGCTCCTTGGGCTTCAACCCACTGTTGTTGCTGCTATCAAGTTTACACTTGAGCATGTCTCGCCTCATATCTTCTTGCTAAAGAGAAGCCCACATCGTTTCCCAATATGGCTGTCTTTATTTACCTAGGATGCTCTGGATGAAGATTTTCCACTCATCTAAAACTGAGTTTAGGGAAAATATGACCATCTTGGTGGCCTGAGGCACAACTCCTACAACTTCTAGTTGATCTCAGTTCTCCTGAAGTCTCGATAGGAACCTATCAATGCGCTCACCCTTATGCATCCTTGTAGAATGAAGCTTATCCTCCAAGAACATCTTCCAGTGTTTGTAAGATCCCTGATATAGCATCTCCAAGGTCTTCCATCTCTCTCTAATATTCTCTTTTCTTGCGATGTGACACACGACATGATTTCTCACTCCTAGGATCAAACTCTTCACCTTTTCCATGTCTTTCTTGTATGCCTTCAGTGGATCCGTGTCTACAAGTACAACTACCAAACAATTGATGATAGATTTGAGATTAGGTTCATCTAACAGGTATCTAATCCTTGCCTGCTAGATCAAATAATTGGAGGCTCCCTCCAACTGATCTTGATCTCTCAGCTCACTTGCTACCATTTCTACCGAAAAATGTCGAACTATCTGTTAGGTCTCTGTAATTTATTAGCAAGATTGGGAGAGTCCAATCATAGAGTTAACATCATTTCAACCAAACTTTGGGATTCTAGGATCTAGCCCTCCTGAATCCGGAGAGGGATCTCTCCAATATGTGCAAAGATGGATATTGTCTTTGAAAAGCTTAAGGTAATGATATTAGGCTAGTTATGAAGGCCAAGGGTTTTTTTTTGTTTTGGATGGTTGAGCATGAAATGTTACTTGAGGGGAAAGTCCTAAGTGAAAAAAAGTTTCAAAAGTGAGAAGTTGCAAGCAAATAGAACAGTTTTGGTAGATAGATAGATATAACGCTGGTTTTTAGTCCATTGGGCTATGGAGTCATATATGGGCTTTAATCGAACAACACCATCAAGTGTGATCCAAGGGGCAAGTCATCTATACCACAAGATTATTGAGATTTAAAATGATGAAATGGAAACATTAAAATGTTGGAGGGGTGGAAACTGATAATAATTTCTCAGAGGATTTATAGTCAGTCCAAACAAGAAAAGCCTCTTAAGTAATTGTTTTAAAACCAACCAAGGATAGGGCTAACCATAGACTTCTTGGAGGCAGGGTTACATTAAGCGAGGGAAATTAAACCGACAATCTAAAATCCACCTGTTTGTGGAAAGTATGACTTTTAAACAGTGTAATGAGATGGATAAAAGTAACTTTAAGCCTAGTACGTACAGGTCAACACCAAGGGAAACTTTCAGAATCTGCCTTTGGAGAAAAGAATCTAGGAATCAGGGCAAACCATATCTTCTCTAGTTTAACTTTAATAGCAAATAATGGAAATAACATTCGAGAACAATGTTTGAGCAAACAGAAGGACGAGGGAACGCCAACATTCCTAACTGTTTAAACTGTATTGAATCATTCTTAAATAAACAAATCTGAAGAAAACATTAAGATAAATATTTCTCAGCCAGAGAAGGGTACTGCTATATAGAAAATCCTAACCCTGTTTAAACTTTTCTTTACAGAGGGAAAATGAACAATATGGCATACATAGAAGGAAAAACGATTAACAAAGAAAGAAGCACTTCACCAGTGATAAAGACGAGGATCCCAAGAAACAGCTTTTATATTGATGTCAAACCAGTTACAATCTTCAAGTCCAATGTTTCAGTTCAGCAATCATCTTCACTATTCAACCTAACTACTCTAGCGCAAACAGAGCTTCAAGGGCCAGTGAACACTATGCTTTTAAATAGAAGTCTAGGAAGCTCAAGTGTGTGCCAGGTTCTGCCAATAAACAATTTCTCATCTTCTGTAGAAGTACTTATAGGAAGATGAGGAGGTGAGATTTTAACAAAATATCTCAAGGACAATTAATGCAGAGTGAAGACTTCTCGGCCCTTTGAGAGGCTCGAGGGAAGAATTTAAAGGTGGATTACTACATTAACTGTTTCACAATGAATATCAAAGCTCGGTGGAAGCTTTGTTTGACTTTGAGGCTCTGTGTATGTTCTGGAGTAACTCTGCAGATATTTTCTGCATTAATTTCCTTGCAGAAGTAACTCTCTGGCTGCACTGGAGGCGAATATCTGATTTTCTTCAATAACTTCAGCCTTTGTTTTGAAAGGTTTGAGGCGACAGGTGGCTGGGTGGTAGCTGAGGAATCAATTTGCCTCAGATGTGGTGGTGGAGGCTTTCTGTCTGATGAAACGCTTTAGGTTTTTCCTTTAAAATGTGTTTTAGATTGGGGATTAGGCTTTTGATAATGGTCTTAGCCGTAATCCCCATAAAAACCATCTTCAATCTTCATTTGCTGTGCTCTGTCTTCAAACTGATACTCTTTAACTGTTTTTGAATTTAAACAGTGTCTTGTCGATGTGCAGGCTGCGCTGGGCTTTTCGGCATCAATGCTCATGAAACATTGACAAATCATTGAATCCAACCATGTGAATGGTTCCCTTTAACAGCTCGAAGGCGCAGGAAACGTCTTTCCAAGCCCTCGGCTTTCTTTCATTATATAATGGAAAACCATTAAAAAACCTGCAAAACACAAAAATAGTTAAAAAATCCTGCGGAAATAGGTTTAAACTGCTTCAGATGGTGGGGGAGGAGCGTAGCCATTGGATGAAGGCAACCAACAGTGGAGATCTGCACAAAGAGGCAAAAGAGGAGCGGGGGGAAGAAAAAAGTTGGGGTGAATCTGGGCCGTCCGATTTGGACACATGGACGATCCAGATTCAATCGAAGGATCTCCATCGGAGGTGACAGAAAAAGGGGGATGCGATTGAAAATAAAACTCCGATGCGATTGCGCAATCGGGGGGGAGAGGCGATTAAAACATTCCTATTGAAACATTCCGATTGAAACATCGCGATTGAAACATTTCGATTGGGCGATAACCGTTCGATCTGCAGATTAGATCGACGGCCTAGATCCTTTGTTTTCTTGCACCGGCGGGACCCTTATACTTCGTAAGAAACCCATAAAAAGCAAGGTTTTGAGTGAAATGGGCGGAATATATATATGATAGGCTAGCGCCCGATTGCGGGGCCACTGGGTGTATGGAGTACCATGGGCCTGGGCTTTATATAACTGGGGCCAATCATAATCGAAACATTCGGGCCCGGTCTTTTTGATCAACCCACTTTAAATTCCCCGATCGCGATTGCGCGATCGGTCTTTTTGATCAACCCATTTTATTTAAACACGTGATTTTAAGTTTTTAACTTAAAACTTCGGAAAGTGGGTTTTTGGGTTTACAAAGGAAAATATGATCAGCGAGGGATTTTTCAATGGTTTAGCACCCTATTGCGGGCCCACGGGTAAATGAAATAACAATATAATCTGCGGTTTATGACAAAGGGGCTGATCGTAATCGATATTTTTGAAATGGCTCACAAATATGCACACTCGAATCTTTTCGATGCGATTAGCGCTTCATGGGTTTGGCGCTTGGTTTTTATGATGATGGCGTATTGGGGAAGTGGTTTAGGGCTTAGCCCAAGGGGCTTAGGTCCATAAAAAGACTTGTATTTTTATGATTTTTCACGGTTTTTTAATGGAAACAAAGGGTGCCGAAAGGGTTAAAAAGTGAGTTTTTAACCATGGGAAGGGTGATTTATGAAGGGAAGAAAGGAAAAGATGAATAATAGAGGAAAAATATGGAAAAAAGGGAAAGGAAAAGAAGGTTAATTTCAAGTGGGAGAAAGGGAAAAGGGATGGCTTTGCAGCAGTTTCCTCTTTGTATTTCAGCAAAAATTTCAGAGTATGAGATGAGAACAGCAATGAGGATTTTGGACAGAGGCATAAGGCCTACAAGGAGTCTTCAAGAGCCAACAATTTTTAGTGATAAAATTTGTTCCTTGGAGGCTCAAAAAAGATCTTAGCCACCTTTTGGTATAACAAAATATTATAGGTGGCTAACAAAACAAACATTGAACAAACTATTATTTCAAAGGAGGAAGAGATAGATAAGTTCACTGGTCAATAAGGCTTCAGGCTTTTCAAAATACAGTAGAGAACAAACTGAAAAAAAAATGTAATGACAAATTCAATGGAATTTGGATGGTCTCTGGGGTCAATGCAGTCTCTAAGGGGAGACAGTGCGTTGCAAAGCACCCTTGAAAGGGAGACAATGCTATGCAAAGCACTGTTTCCTTTCCAACAGTGCGTTGGGCACAATATACAATGAAAAACATAGCTGTTTAACACACTTCTAATGCAAATTTGGATTTCAAAAAGCCTAATCTTTCAGAGTAAAAGCTACTGGGTGAATAAACAGAGAAAATCAGAGGCAAATACACCTAGGATGAAGGGAAAACTCCCTAGTGGAGTCTCCAAGTTTTTATGTGGAATTATGAATTACGGATGAAACATTCTTCCCTGGACAGGTGCTTATCTTGAACAACAGATTAAAGAATTTGCGACTACTTTTCCTTACTGTAAATAGACACATAGAACAGATCAAAGAACTTACTTGGAGTCTAAGCGCTTCCTATTCTCCTTTTGTCGCTCTTGCTGTAGCTTCAAATCCAAGCTAGATGTCCGAAAATGTTTCTTGCAAAGATGAACACTAAACAAAAAAAGATAGCAATAATACAGATGTCTATTCAAGTTATTTAGTTAAATCAATGAAACATAAACCATATACATCAGATAAGAATTCATAATATGGAAAACATGAGCTTATACAGATACATATGTGGGAAAGTAAGCAACAATATTTATTAATGGATAGAAGGGGAGGTTACAACCTAGTGATTGATTTGAAGTGACCATCTCCAGCAGCATCCCAGCCTCATCACAATGCATATCTCTCCAGCAGCATGTTACACAAATCAACTACTCAATTGAAAATCCACCAGCATTTCTCTACTCAAATTCTTCCCTATCAAACACTAAGATCTGTTCTCAATTTATAGAGGTGCTGAAGGTAGTTTTACAATCAATGAATTTCTAATAATAGGCAAGGCATGTTTCCAATCTTGTAGAGGTCAAATGGACACATGGATTTGAAGTTTGACACATGTGAACTCTTATAGAAGGAACTATCCAAGTGGAGATTCTGGAACGATGAGAATTTCATTTCCAATGTGACCAACGCACCTATGAGTGTCGGGAAGTGCTTTGCAGAGCAACCTTGAATGGGGCTACCTGCATATGCAATGCACTTAGTCCCTTTAGAGGCAACGTTGGTGGTATCTCATATGATATATTATAAACTTCAAATCTTGGAAACCTTTGTAGATGAAAGTCATGGATGATTTTTCTTGTTCTTTGTCTTAGGGCATGTAGCAACTGAAATGATAGGGAATGATAGAACTTATTCATTGGTCCTAGAGATGATGTCCAGTTAACCAGGTCATTGGGAATGATGCCCAAATTGACCTATAACACATTGTACTATTTTCAATACAAGAATCAATAATATCTCCACTATATTACTATTGTGCACACCCACACTAATCAACTAAAAATAATACATATCATTAGTCAGACACTAAGTTTGACCCACTACAAAAATATTTTTGATATCATACTCAAATTTTACAACTCTCAAGATGTTGCAACCTCTTGCTCACTAAAGGACACTTATTTAAAACAAAATTATTCTTTCTGCCACTACACAAACTCAATCATTATCTGCCACACAATGATACCAACTTATTGTACTTGTAGGAGTATGCCTTACAATATCTATTAATTTGACTTTGAGAACAACTATAGAATAATTTGACACACAAATAGGATAACTATAAATCATCTTAATTTATAAAATCTCAATTTTATTTTTTTAAGAAGAAAAAAATATCAAAATTTTAAAAAAGATTTTTTTTTGAATTAAAATATTAAAACACACACACACACACACACACACACACACATATATCGAAACTAAAAAAGTTTTAATCCCTTCAAATAAGTATAGATTCAAAAACATAATAAATTTAAAAGGATAGAAATATATTGGATTAATGCTTTTATTTAGGTGTTTTAAATAGCAATCCAAATTTATTATATTTGAAAACAAATTTCTTTTATTATTAAAACATTTGAATAATATGCCGTTTTTAAAAGAGCTATACAACTCTTTGGGGGCTTATTTTCAAATTGAAAAATAATATATAATATAAGAATATACTAAATTTCTTATCAAAAGGAAGAAGAGGTCCTATATTAATAAGAGACAAGAGCATATTCTTCACCTTTCTAAAGTTTTGCTCAGAAATTTTGGAGGAATGTGCTTGTTCATAAAACAAAAGACAGTCATTCGATCCCCTTAGATAATTGGGACATATATCTTAAGAACATTCATGACTCCCTAGACACCTTGGGAATTATATTAAACACTCCTATAAAGGAGGATATATTTTCTTTAGAATATGTGGAGCTCGGGATTAAGAAAATCACTAATGGGAAAGCCAAATATATTGAAGGATGCCAAGCTTAAATATTCAAAATGGGAAGGTCTATCCTCATCCCTCATATCCACAAGCTTGTCAATTTTTTTGTAAATTATGGCTTCCCTAAGCTTTGGATGAAAATCCTTATTGTACGTATCTTCAAAATTAGGGACAAAAATGTTCCCTCTAACTACAAGACCATTATGATTAGCCACATTTTAGCCAAAATATATGGGCTAAATTTGGAAAAGAAGATTAGCCTCTGGTTTGAAAGCCATGGTAAAAGAGATAAAGGGAAAGCTGGTTTTAGGAGGCATCACTCAACCATTTTTTCACTCTTAGGATCATTGTCGAGGAGTGTCACAATAGTAAAACTGACCTCTTCTGTTGTTTTGTTGGCTTTAGAAAATATTTTGACATTGTTCCTTAGGATAAACTACATAATATACTTGAAGAGATAATGGTTTCTCCTGAGTTGAGGATTGTTGTGATTCGTCTTTATGAGAATGTTGTTTCTAAGCTTAATAAAAATGAAGGGTCATCTAAAGAAATTAAATTCAATACCGGGATTAAGCAAGGGTGTCCCCTATCCCATACCCATTTTGGAATTTACATCAATAAGCTAGAGGAGTGTTTGGAAACTACGTGGGGTAATGACCTCGAGCTTTTTGTATGGTCATTACTCTTCTCCTTTATGCCAATGATATCATGCTTCAAGCCAAAATACATAATGACCTTATGATCTATATATGTCAACTTGAGAGTTTATGGTGAAAATTTCAAGTGGAATGTTTATGGTTTTTACCCAATTATGTCAATTTAATTAACACATATGGCATGCTTATAAAATCATTTTTGCAAAAAATAAAGAATACATAAGTACCATAACAGTATACACAAGACACCAAATGATGAAGGAGTTCACCCCTCCTAGGCTACATCTCCTAGTCCAACTTCCAATATTGGGCCTATTTCATTATGCTAAAAACTATGTGTTTACATTAAGTTACAGTGCTCAAAATTCTAAAAAACTGTCTCCAATGGCTCCAGAACAATAAAAAACCCCTAGATTGGCTCTTTCTGCACTCAAAAAGGTCAAAAAATGACTAATTTATGCTTCATAAATTTTTTTCTACTAACTGTCCTCTAATTCACACCCACCTAAAAACTATGAATCTATAATTTTCGACTTTTGTGGCCACATGGAGCGAAAAATTCACCCCGCAACGGAGAGGTTCCTACTGGACTAGGTACAAGTTGTTGAACACTTAAATGCACTCATTCGGCCTAAACCGAATAATAAGGCGCCAAGTGGCACAATTTAATCCGTTGTTTGTGCAGTTTGTTTGTGCAACTTGTTGGACCTATCCCAGTTTGTTGGACCTATCCCGTTGAATTTTAACTTAGGTTGAAACTGGAGTTGGTGTCTGGTTGGACCGAGGTTGTGTTTGAAATGTCACACCATAACATAAAATTTCGCCCTGACTGTTCACATGTCCTGTGATAACCACTGAGGATAAAACTGGAGGTTAACCCAAACTTCCGTGCTAACTGTGGTAATACCATCGGTTCTCGCCTTGGGTTGGATGCCTAGAACTATGCCCAAGACAAGTTCCGCTCCCATCCACCGACCCTTAACCATAACATCAAACATTTAAAAAATCATCGATTATGCTTGTGTGAAAACCTAACTGCCAAAGGTAACCTTTTCCGCTCCAGGACTTTGGTTATCATTTTATCATATGGTTCGATAGTTTGATACATTCCACCTCCAGTTTAATATATGGTATAAATACTTTGGTTATAAGCATAATATATATGGTTGGGGCCAGGGTTAACCCTGGAACCTGTCTGCTCACCACGTAGTGTGTTTGGGTGGACCAGGGTCTAGGGTTAACCCTGGTCCTGGCCCTCGTATCCACCACAAACAAACCTTAAATATGCATTGTGAACCATATTATTTAAGAACCACCAGTAGGAGGGGAGGTAGAGAGCCTTACTTCCAGTCATGAGGTTTTATGGTCAAAATCCATAGAGGTCTGCTTTGGCCTATAGAAATTTTTTTCACAAATGAGTGGAGGCCACGTGGCAGCCATCAATTGGCCCACGTGGCTCTCCCTCATAGGTCCAACACACAACCAATGAAAACGCACCAAATCAAACCAATAAAATGATTACACTTGTAATCCAACCATAGGCCCACATAATACATTGTTAAACCCAGTCAAATTTCCAGTCAGTGTTCAGACTCCTGACTAGGTATACCTGCAACCCATTTTACAAAAAAATTAATTTTTTTCCAATTTGATTAGAATGCGATATCGGGAGCATGTGATATCGGTTTTGAGTGAAATGAATTGCATTGGATTCAGGGCGACGAGATATTCGCTTTGGCAATGGTTTAGAGCCAATTTGAGCACTTTTAATTTTGAGCATTAAACTGATCCACCAGATCATTCCTCCCCACTAGAAGATTTTGGACCTCCAAAAGCTCATTATCAGTCGACAAATAGATGAGGGTACAATTACCTCACCCTTCCAATTTCATGAACTTTGCTTGAATTTTTCACTTTGAGATTTTCATGAAAGTACATCACTTTCCCTGATTTTGGAGTCCTTGTCTTGCTGTCAACAATGAAATCTTGTTGCAATTTCCCAAAAATTCTAAAACCGAAAAATTCCTTTGAAGGAATATGCACATTCCTTCCTTGGTCTTCAATCAAAGGAAACTTAAAAAATTCAAATTTACTTCACTTTGAACATTGTGACCATCATGACGATGCTTACCATGTCTAGCCTTTCACTTGGCTCGACTCTTTACCAAATGTGATCGCCATCGCCATGCACCATCATTTTTCAAAGCGAAAACATTATGTAACCCACAAGGAGATGTTTTGAGGCCAATTTCCTCTTTGTCAAATAGCTTTGCATATGCTCGTTGACCCCTGAATTATTTCACACTGGCATCTTTTTCACACCAATGTTCAACAATGATGCATCCTACTGCAAATTCACTTCATGTTGTTTACCTATTTTAGGAGGCAACATAATAGACTCCTCAAACATATTATCACTTGAATTAGAAACCTCAATGAAATCAGATTTCAAACTTGATTCATATCCTTGAAAGGCTTTAGGTTCCTTAACATCTTTATGCTTGAACATTAACAATGCAAAATTCTGACTAGCATTAACAATTCTCTTCATTTGTCCAACATTAACAAGAGACAAACTCAACTTCTTGCTATGCACTCTAACAATGTACTCAATACCATTCTTGAACAAATGATATTTGTTCTCATGGTGATGAAAAACGACTCTCCTATCATAAATATATACGCTTCCAAAAAAAATACCACATATATCAAGCGAAACTACATCCAGTTCAACTTCATCAAGAAAATTTGTAGTGATTGCAAATCTAAGTATACACTTCCTTGTCACCTGCAATTTTTCATTCTCACATACCCAACCTAAAGGATAAGCTTTATGATGAGGATTGGTTTCTAAATTCAACTTCCTTACAATGTCTTCTGAGATCAAATTTTCTTGTGACCCACTATCAAACAATGTGTCTATCTTGGTATGTTTTGTGTTATGAAACCAGCTCCAAAAATAGAAGAGAAGAGAGATAAACGCCTTAGAAATAAGCCACTTCGAGGGGGAAACCTCCTTTACATTACATAAATGAACAATTCTTGGATGATACAAATGAAAAAACCTCCTTTCTATATATAGGATTCCATGGGGTCACAATATAATCCTATCCGACCTAACAATAACAATGTAAGGGAACAATAATAACAATATGGGGGCTACAGGGGTAAAACAATAAAAATAAGGGGGCTACACTAACAACAATAATGGGATACACTAGTATTATAGGGACCTAGCATGCCCCTCTCCTTCAAACAAGTGTTTCCCTCAATGCTTGATTATTTTTGGATGCTTCTGTATAAAATTCACATCCTCCCATGTGGACTCTTCAACAAGTAATTTCCTCCACTTGTTGAGATACTATGAAATTGATCGATTTGGTGGTTGTCGAGTTCTTGTTTCTGTGACTACTTCATAACATATTTCGTTGCGATGATGATCTTCTTGTTGTTTCATTCGATTCTGCACCAAAGTTAGGTTATCCTTTGAGAGTTGGAGAACTTGTTGTTTATTCTCGATGTGATCTTCCACTACTTTATTATCCATATTAGCTTTCATTTGATCCATCAAACCATCCAACTTAGCCTCCATTTTTTATTTTAAACCATCTATTTCATCTTTGATTGCTCTTTGTAAGATCAAAATTTGTTGCACTTGGTACTGTAATTTTGATATCTCATACTGCAATTCTTCCTCTTCATGCATCATAGTATAGCTTTCTGAGGGCTTAATGGGTGTGGAATTATTTTTGGGAGGCATTATAGAACCAAATACTGATAAAATTGCTTCAATATGCCCTGGGAATCACTTCAAACTACTTTTTCAAACACACGTTATGCAATTAAAAAAACAAATACACACCTTTTTCTTGATTTTGAAGAGCTCGATATTGAAAATGAATTATCTCTGTGATTTCGTATCTTTAATATTTGAAATTTGGTCCTATAGTATCCCTTTGAATCTTATTTCCAATGCCACAAGTCTGACCTAATTTGGATTCTTCACGACAAAGTTATGCCCAATATCCCACAATGACCTAATGATGGACTGGCTCAGTAGAGCAAAATTGTACAGCATGCCACGTATCATTTTTTCCTCCTCCGACTCTAAAATTGATACAAAGGAAACCAAAGTCCGTGTAATTTCAACCACTTTTTATAGAATTCAAATCTGATGCTCAGAGAGAGATTTATGATGATTTTCCCATGGTCACCTCTTTGAGATGAAATTTGGGAGTGTGAAAAAACCCTAAATTGTACAGATCATATGTTCGAAAATATTGTGAAACAAGATCTGAAATTTTTACACGATGTTCCTCGGGATTTCGGCTTCACGTGATAAAAATTTCATCTTCTAAAACTTTGTATAAAGAAATTTCTAGCGAAAATTCTATGATGACCTATTTGGAGCAGCGAAACCCTAGAATCCAAAGCTCTGATACCAAATGTTATGAAACCAGCTCCAAAAATATAAGAGAAGAGAGATAAAAGCATTAGAAATAATCAAATTTGATGGGGAAACCTCCTTTAAATTACATAAATGAAAAATTCTTGGATGATAAAAATGACAAAACCTCCTTTCTATATATAGGAGTCCATGGGGTCACAATATAATCCTAGCCGACCTAACAATAACAATGTAAGGGCACAATAATAACAATATATGGGCTACAGGGGTACAAAAATAAGAATAAGGGGGCTACACTAACAACAATAAGGGGATACACTAGTATTATAGGGACCTAGCATTTTGAAACAACTCTAATGTGGAAAATCTCTATTCTTAGACAATTTGATGAACTAGTACTACAATGTATTTACCTTTCAATACCATGGCTGTGATCTTTGTTTCATCTCCGAAATCTGAACCTAAATCATGTTATATAGTTGCAACTGTCTTCTCCTTCTCCTTGTTTTTAAACTTTTTGGGTCTCATCTCTAGATGAATTTTCCAACAATCATCTCCATCATGGCCATATTTGGAACAATTTTTGCATGTAAGTTTTCATTTCTCTATATTGATGGAAACATTCTTCTTTCCTTTCCATTTGAACTTTCCCTTTCCTTTTTCTCCAGAATCAAAGGTGTTCTCAATTGTTTCATCAGAAACATGTTTCCCTCTTGCTTCTACATGTGTGGCATGTACACAAAATTCATCTAAACTTGTAGGGTTAAACATGAGAATTGTATGTCTCAAGTAGCTATGTAAACCTCCAATGTATTTTAGACAATTACCTTGAGATGGAAAATATACACCCAAAATCAATGCTCTCCTTCTAAAATCACGGGTATAACTTTGCACACTTTGACCCTTTAATTTCCTAAAATTTTTCTAATCCATGATAGATTTCTGCATGTATTCTAATGGATAAAACTATCATCTTATTGTAGAAATAAAATAATTTCAAGAAGATAAAACCTTACCATGTTTCTTCATGTACTCTTGAGTTTTGGCTTCCCACCAAATGAGTGTTACACTTTCCAACCTTAATGAAGCAAGATAAATTTTGGTCTCATCATCCTCGATTCTTTGTATCCTACAATACACTTCAAGCTAATGAACCCAATTATCTAATCTCTTAGCATTTACCTCTTCATTACACATAGGAAATTCAAACTTTTTGTCAAGTTTTAACAATGGAGTTTTACCATGTCCCTTTGTATAATGTGGAGGTGTTTGTGAATGGGTTGATGTAGAAGATGATGATAGTGAAGATGGTGGAGAGGATGGAGGTGAAGCGAAAGGTGCTGTTAAAGGTGGTTTGTCACCATTCCCTTTTGGGGGCTTGTCCCCATCTCCTCCATCTCCTTTTGGAGGCTTATCTCCATCTCCCTTTTAAGGATTGAAGCTCTCACCTTGTTGCAACCTTGTATTCATCTCTTCATAGATAAATTTCACCATTTGTGTCATGTCAAAGAATTATTTTATGAAATCATTCTCATCCTCTGACATATTTTTAGGCTCTCCCTCATGTGCCATGATCGGTGAAGCTTCTGGTGAAACTTGAGGTGAAATTTGTGGTTGAGATTGTGGAAAATGTGCTATCCTTGACCTAACTTGAGGAACTGTAACCACAAGCTTTCCTTCTCCTCTTTTGAGGTTCAACCTTGTAAGCATCATAAACACTTGCAACAAAATTAAACCCTCAAAACAAACTAAAAAACCAAAACTTTGATAACAAGCTGATATGTATATGTAAACTTTATAGTTTATGGTGAAAATTACAAGTGGAATGTTTAGGGCTTTTAGCCAATTAAGCCAATTTCATTAACACATAAACGTGCTTATAGACTCTTTTTTTCAAAAAATAAAGAAGATATCAGTACCATAACAATATACACAAGATAGACGATGATGAAGGAGTACAACCCTCATGGGTTACATCTCCTGGTCCAACTTCCAGAGTTGGGCCTCTTTCATTATTATCAAAAACATGTGTTTACAACAAGTTATGATGATAAAAATGTTGAAACAATGTCTCCAATGGCTCTAGAACAGTCAAAAACCCTTAGCTAGGCTCTTTCTGCACTCAAAAAGGTAAAAAACAGGCCGATTTATGCTCCGTAAAATTTTTTCCTCTAATTGTCCTCCAATTCGCACCCACCTGCAAAATGTTCTACAAATTATGACTTTTGTGGCCACGTGGCGTGATAAATTCACTCCACAGCGACGAGATTCTCGCTAGAACAGGTGAAAATTGTTGAACACTTAAATTCACTTTGTCGGCTCTAAATCGAATAATGAGGCACCAAGTGGCGCAATTTAAGTCGTTGATTGTGGAGTTTGTTGGACCAATCCCATCGAATTTTTAACTCATGTTGCAACTGGAGTTTGTGTCTGGTTGAACCGAGGTTGTGTTTGAAATGTCACACCATAACATAAAATTTCAGCCTGACTGTTCACAAGTCCCGCTATAACCGTTGAGGATAATACTGGAGGTCAACCCAAACTTGTGTTCTAACTAAGGTAATACCATCGGTTCCTACCTTGGGTTGGATGCTTGGAACTCAACCCAAGAGAGGTTCTGCTCCCATCCACTAGCTCTTAACCATATAATAAAACCTTTAAACAACCATTGCACGTGCCTACATGAAACCCTAACTTTCAGAGGTAATCTCATCCGCTCCAAGACTTTGGTAATCGTTTTATCATATGGTTCGAGACTTTGATACATTCCACCACTGGTTTAATATATGGTCTAAAGAATTTGGTTATCCGCATAATATATATGGTTGGGGTCGGGGTTAACCCTAGACCCCGTCTGCCTTCCAATAGTGTGGTTGGTGGTGAGCCCTGGTATTGCACCAAGAGTGTTGCAACTCCCAAAGACTACTCAAATTTAATTTATCAACCCGAGGTTCGTACAAACTTGGAGGTGACAGTGCTATATGTAAAACAAATGAGCTCTACTCATGCCATCCTCATCTTAGTTCTACAATGAGGTGCTAGTAACTATGAATACTCTAGGAAAGGAAGTCTATCACACTTCTAAATGAAACCTAAGGCTGAAAATAGATCACAACCATTACTCTATTTACAAGGAAATAAACTACTAGATCACACTATTTCATCTAACTATTTTCTACTTTTGTAAGAAAGAAAGATTTGCACTTATGCTAATGCAAGAAAATGAAATTATGCTAAGTGGAATTCATAGTCTATATTACTGAATTTAATTGCAAAAAAAGAAACTAATCTAGACCACACATGTTGAATCAATGACTAACTAAGTCATATCTAAGTCATGCTTAACTACTGTGCTTAATGATGCATCTTGTAATGGACTAATAACACTTTAAAGGGGCTCTATTTTGCAGCAAAAGAAGGAGGTTCTTGGGTGGTATAAGAGGGTCCTTTGACCAAATATTCAAGGCTGAAGGTCTATTGGTGGCTTGGCTAGGCTTAGGTGAGGTGGAGGAATGATTTTGTGCTGGAGGAGAGGGTATTTGGCACTACTACAGGATGTCCTGAAATGCTATAGGAAGCATGACGAGAGGAGTTGGAGGCCATAAATTATGAGAAGAAGGTTAGGAGAGGTGAGGGAAAGGTTGATCTAGGTATATGAAGGATACCCAACCCCTTGGCCAACCTCAGATCTCTTCAAAAAGTCTATCTTGCACCCATAAGGTTTCTCTCGGTGATGTAATGGTGACCTAAAAAATAGGGCCGTAGGTGACTTGGATGGAAGGTATTTGATGGAGGGTCAAGGCTCAAGATGATGGTGCTAAAGGGGTCCTTCTCTTCTTCTCTATCCAAACCTGAAATCAAGACATCTACTCATGCGTTCAAAATTGGAAAACTTATCATATAAATGGTGGAAAAGATGAGTTGAGTTTAGATAGATATATCTATGCAATTGAAACAAAAATCTACCTCTGAACCTACAACATGTTCATGATAAGAAAAGTAAAAAATATCTAACTTTTCTGAGAAATCATAAGATGAAATGATATTTGGTCTGTTGTCAAAGGCCTTTCTCCTCAAGCTCCAATGGAAGAGGTGAGAGAGGGAGGCTCAACACACCGTTTTAATGTTTTATATGGTACCAAACATGTAATGAAAGAAATCAACTACTGAAACATAAAATAAATGCACATGTACACAAGAGAGACTAAGGCCAATGGATTGAGCCCTAACCCACAAGCTCAACTACCTAAAATAAACTCAGTGGAAAAGAAACCAAATGCTCATCTTATTTCATAACCAGTCTTCTACATGAACAATGAAAGTCAGAAATGTCTAATACAAAATCCAAGAGTGCTCTAGCTACATCTAAAATTCAAATCCTAGTGAGATCTTACTCTGGCCTATTTATGCTAGAGGGTAGCTACCAACTTCTCCCTAAAAAGTAGGTTTTTGTTCCCTTGGAACTTGAGAGAAGTGGAGCTTTGACCCCTCTGATCATTCACTTGCTTGGCTGCCTTTGATTTCAAGTTGTTAGAGGAGAATATTGAAGAGATATTAGCTGCCTTTAGGAGTTAAGAAGGTGGTAAATCTACCTATGATTACTCCTTGTTGTCTACTCTGAGCCCTGATTATGGAATATTTCTCAAAAATGGCATTATTCTTTTCATTTTCCTACATTTAAACCATATGAGGCCTCAAATCATGAAAACCCTTAATACACCATTCTCACTAAGTAAAGTATGACAAAATGCAAATAAATGTGTGTGAGAGAGATTAATTAAGCTAAAAAGGTGACATTTAACTCCTTATAATATACCTAATGATGGTTCTCATCAGTTGGGTGGAACACGGTCTAGGGTTAACCCAAGTCCCGACCCCCGACTCCACCACAAACAAACCTTAAATATGCATTGTGAACCATAGTAGTTAAGAACCACCGATAGGCGGGGTAGTAGAGAGACTTTTTGCCAACCATGAGGTCCGACAGTCAAACCCCATAAAGGCCCACTTTGGCCTATAGAAAATTTTTGCACAAATGAAAGGAGGGGCTCTCCCTCATAGGTCCACCACATAACCAATGAAAACATACCAAATTAAACTAATAAAGTGATACCACTTGTCATCCAACATAGGCCCACATAATACACAGTCAAACCCAATCAAATGTCTAGTTAGCGTACGGACTGCTGACTTGGTGTATCTGCAACCCATTTTACAAAAAATTTAGTTGTTTTCCAATACGATCAACACTTGATATCGAGAGAATTCAATATCAATTTTTACTGAAATGAATTGCATTGGATTCACGAAGACGCGATATCCGCTTTTGGCATTGGTTTCGAGACAATCCAACCACTTTGAATTTTGAGCATTAAACTAATCCACCAGATCACCTTGACAAGCAACTTAAGACTATTCATGAGTACTGCTCAAAGATGCGTATGAAAATTAATACTAACAAGACTGAAGTCGCGATAATAAATCCAAAAATATCAACCATGGTAATTTAGTCTATGATAACAATTACTTGGAGCAGGTTTATTCATACAAATATTTAGGTATTGACATCAATCATCAAATCAATTTGAATTATAGCATTGAGAAAAGTATTATAAGAGGCTGGAAAGATTATTATGAGCTTGAAAATAATTGTAAGTCAAATCATCTTGGATTTGGAGTAGAAAAAAGGTTCCTCTTTGAGACCCTCGCCATCCCCGTTATTTTATATGGACGTGAGATTTAGGGTTGCAGTATTTTCAGAGAGTCGTGGTGAAAATCCGAGATGATTCAAAAGAAATTTATAACCCACAACCTCAATATTAAAGGAAATATTCCCTATCCTATCCTCTTGATTGAAGATAGCTTTTCCGCCATTGAAAGCATGGCTATGTTTAGGTATTTGATGTATCAGAAGAAAATTTATAACATGGAAACCAAGAGGCTTCCAAAAATTTCTTCTAACTCTAGCCAAAACCCCCACCTCTACCTCAAGCATGGGTGGCATAAGGATGCTCAGTCTTGGCTTGACCACTGGGGGATAAGGGAGGAGATCATTATGGGGAATAAGGATAGCATAAAAAATACTATCACCTCCAAATTTAAGGATAAATTTTGGGCAGATAAGGAATTGGAGGGAAACATGAAGCTAAGGTATTATAAGGAGGTGATCAATCCCACCCTTGCTAGCCAAAATTATCTCGTCGTCTTGAACAATACTAAGAAAAAATTAACACTATAAGGATAAGAACCGATTTTCATGAGCTTCGAAGTGAAATCAGGCGGTGGTCTATTCACAAAAATCCATGAGACGAAAGAATCTGTCACCTTTGTGATACTAAGAGGGAAGAAGGTGAAAACGGATTTCTCGTAGATTGCCTCACTCTTACTCACATTCATTCTCAATTCCAAAACATTTTCCACACTTCCAATCTTTTTGACTTATTGAACCAATCTAACTATAGTGATCATGGAGCACTCCTTTCCCTTCTTTTTTATCATAGATTTTTTTTTTTTTTAAAGACTCAGAATTAATTTTTTACTTTCTTAAGGTCTAGTAAACCACATTGGTCTTAGTGGACATTAATCATCATCATCATCATATATAAAAATAATAAAGAATTATTATAACTCTTTGGGAGGTTCATGTCAAATTGACAATATATATATATATATATATATATTTATATATATATATATATATATATATTCTCTTAATTTATGAAATTTTAATTTTAAATTTATTAAGAATTATTATTTTTTAAATATTTATTTATAAAAAATTTAATTACTTAATAAATAATTAAATATTTATTTATTTCTGGTTTTAAATTTAAATTAAAACCATAAGAAATTCAAAATTATATACTAGCTTAGATTCTTCTAATCTCTAGGTCATCCAAAATAATAAGAGTTTAAAATTATATACACACTTAGTTTCATTTTAATTCTAAATCTACCAAGTATAAAGAGGGATCAATTTTTTGTATACTTTGAAAACGTTTGGATCTCAAGGGATTTGATCATTCTTGAGATTTGGTCCCTTTCATACTTGATAGACAGAGAGTTAAGACAGAACTATGCTATTTTATTTATTAATAATTAATAATTAATAACTGATAATTATAATTAATATTTTTATTATATATTATTTTCATTAAATTAAATTAAATTAAATTTATTTTTATATAATTTGACCAAGTCAAAATGTTTAGATAATATGACATAACAACAACATAACAATGCATTACAACATCTCTTTCATAAGAGTTCCTCTAAACATAAACACCCTCTATAAAGTGTTTATATAAAATAACATAACAACAACATAACAATACATTATAACATCTCTTCCATAATAATACCTCTAAAGATATATACCCTCTATAAAGAAAAAAATACAAATTCAAGGACACTAATATGATAAATTTTACCCAATAACAAATACATAGGAAATGCCACTCTAAACAAACCCTAAAAAAGAACAATACATTATAACGTCTCTTCCATAAGAATACCTCTAAACATGTATATCCTCTATAAAGAAAAAATACAAGTTCAAGGACACTAATATGACAATTTTACACAAAGGAAATGCCACTGTAAATAAACCCTAAACAAGAACAATACATTATAACATCTCTTCCATAAGAATGCCTCCAAACATATATAACCTCTATAAAGAAAAAATACAAATTCAAGGACACCAATATGATAGATTTTACCCAATAAAACAAATATGTACAAATACACAGGAAATGTCACTATAAACAAAACCAAAAAAATAACAATACATTATAACATCTCTTCAATAAGAATACCTCTAAACATATATACCCTCTATAAAGAAAAAATACAAATTCAAGGACACTAACATGATAAATTTTACCCAATATTTTTTTTACAAATACACGACAAATACACGAGAAATTCCACTGTAAAAAAACCCTAAACAAGAACAATACATTATACAATCTCTTCCAAAAGAATACCTCTAAACATATACACCCTCTATAAAGAAAAAATACAAATTCAAGGACACTAATATGGTAAATTTTACCCAATAAAAAAAAAATGTACAAATACACAGGAAATGTCATTGTAAACAAACTCTAAACAAGAAAAATACATTATAACATCTCTTCCATAAGAATACCTCTAAATATATATACCCTCTATAAAGAAAAAATACAAATTCAAGGACACCAATATGATAAATTTTACCCAATAAAAAAATATATGTACAAATACACAAGAAATGCCACTATAAACAAACCCTAAACAAGAACAATACATTATAACATCTCTTCCATTAGAATATATCTAAACATATATACCCTCTATTATCACTGGAAAATCAGACAAGCAAAAGACATCACGAAATGTCAAGTAGAAGGATTTACATGGCTTAGGAACATTAGAGAATCTGGAAAATTTAAAAATCTCTAAGGTCAAGAGGAAAAATTATCAAATTGCACATAGAAGACACAGGCAAAGTGCGCTCCGTGCACATTTTTCTTCAATAGTCGCACTGGTCTCCGAGGCTTTCCCTTAATAAGCTGCGTGGTCCTGAGTATGGTGGAAGGTCACCATCCAGGACCACTTGGCACACTTCAGGAAGAAGATTCTCCACTTGAGGCCGCCCAAGGACAACCGCCTAGGGCCACCGTAAGACCTCAAGTGAGCACACAATGGAATCAACCACCACTCTTGGGTCACTATCCACAATTGTACCAAGAAAGGGAAGAATGATTTGAGTTTTTCCTATAAAATTTCACCATGAGAAGAATAAAATGAGAACACATTGTTATGCTAGCCAAATTTCCCATGAGCAAACAAATAGTGTGTTTTCCAAGCAACAATAGAGTGAAGGGATTCAATTTTTGGCCATCCAACACCTCAATCCCTAAGAAGAAGTTCACCAAGTGTTTGACATCCAATCACTCGTTCGAGGAGAAGAGAGAGGCCTGCAGACCAGCTCAAGGGGGAAGCCCTCCTTGCTTTGGGTATTAGAGCTCCATAGCTCTAAGGACTCACTGCAAGTGTGTAATGTTCTACCGCTTATTGAATAATAGCGACTAATAAGAGTGGATTATTTCTCCATTCAGATTATTAGCTCATTTGAATTGATTGAGCTTGTGTTTATGTTTTATTGTTGTTTTTTTTCCTCTTCTTGTTTGTAGAATGCTATGTTCCATAAACTAGTTTTTCTACATGTTAGTATGTTTCCACTAACCATATAACAACTCTTTTTTTCCTGTGACCATTTCTTGTAGGTTAGAAATCAATTCTATCAAGCACCAGTGTTTTAATACACTTTTGCACTAAACACACCAACACAGGATTTGTGACTCCACTTATTTTTCCTCTTAACTTAAGTGGTTGTGTTTTTGCAGAGCCTCTTTTCTACTTAGGATTGCTGCAGGACCAACTCTCCTCCTCCTCATCTTCTCTCATCCACCCTCTGTGAAGAGATTCAGTTCACAAGGTTTAGAATTTTTGTGTGCAGGAAAACTGTGCGCGTTCAACACAGACAGACACGTCGGTCCGCACGCGTTCAACTCAGACTAATGCACATAGTCACGTGCTTGTGTAGGAAATTTCCGCATGGAAACCTGTGAATCATTTTCTCATTAGTTTTCTTAAATTTTTGCAAGTTTAAAGTCACTGGCAGCCCAAAATAAATTTTCCAACACTGTGTTTTGGTGTCCCTTGAATGTTAGGACATGTTTTTAGCTGCACTTTAGTTTATCTATTTGCATAGTTCTAATGTTTAGTTTATTGTCACAAATCCACATAGTTTAATTAGGAGGCAAGTAAGTGGCTAAATTCCACCCATGCTATCTGAATGAAATTATTTAGTGATAATAGACACCAAACACGTAGGTAATTAGCAAGGAGTAAGTGTCCCATATCCACACATGCTTAGCTAGTTTCCATTTGTTTTTTCCTAGTGATTGCATTAATTTTAGTTTAAAATTTTTCATTAGAAACCGAGACTAGGATCAAATTATTTAAGAAGGAAAGTAATATTTGCTGCCCTTGCACCTCTTGGTGACCTTGGGCATGCATATGAACACTCTCTTTTGATAGTTTTCCATCTCCCATTAGTCCAACATTTAGTCTAATTAGGAAAAAGTGTAAGCAGTCGATTATCCACGCATCATTTACTTTTTGAAAGGAAAAATAAAAACATAGTTTAATTAGGAAGGAGTGTAAAGGATCATCACATATCCGCATCCTACAAACATTGTGATTGTACACTTTCAAACACACATTGCCACACCATAAGAAAAGTAAGCCACCTTAAAACTAACCATAATTGAACTCATTAAATCTCCCCACAGGGGCCATAAGATAATTAATAGTTTAGGTTAGGACCATTGGGGGTAGGCATCCAATAAGCAGCTATGGTTAGTTTACAACCTTGAAAAATAGAAGTTTAATTTTTAGGGAGCTTTAACCCCGTCTATCCGCCTACAGAAAATAATTCCTGAGTGCCACAGAGACCCGATTCAGAGGGGGTTAAGCTTAGGCCCAATGCGTGCGGTACTATTTGGGGCTACCTGACCCATCTAATGCTCAGTATTGGTAGGTGAATACCAAGAAGCTCAAGACTCGAATGATCACGTGGGACGACAGTACTTAGCAGCCAAAAATAGGGCATCCTTCCCTATAGGTGATAGTGCAGGCAACACTAGATCCTCTTTTCATTACCTTGGTTGATTCTTTGGCTATTGGAAAGCGTCACCAGTTATTTCTAGACGTTGGCCCCAATACCTTGCAGAAGATATCTTCACAAGGCCCAGTTATAATTGAGAGTGTGAGGACGACCAAGTATTATAGGATTTTTGTGTATCACATGCAAAACAACAAAAACCATTTTTTGATTGATTGATCACATAGGATTAATCTAAAGGGAAATTAACCTTTTATTTTAGCTTTGTTTTATGTATGCGATCACTTTTTTCTTTGATATATATTCTCTCTCCTCTCATAAAACTGAAAAATATTTCCAAAATCAAACCTAGAAGACACCATAACGGACCTAACTGGACCTCGTTGATCTAGACACTTTTTGGATCGCCCCCTCATTAGAGGGAGGAGTTCCAGGTCTTTTGCCATTCAAGCGTCAAAGATGGAACACATATACATTTATCGGTTCATCCTTTATCGGGGCGTAGTTAGTTGGAAAAATCCAAGGGTCACCCAACGCCACACCAGTGGAAACCCCCTAGGGGTCACCACACACCACTCCTCCCACAAACCCTAGAGGGCAGAGGAGCGCTACCAATTCGGGGAGCCAACATAACACACAGCCGGGCACATCACAGAAAAACCCCATACACAACCAGAACTTTTTGTTTTCACAGTCTACAATGGCGCTCAAAAATCAGTTACCTTTCTTAGCATTATAAACTTACCCTATATATCAAAGTTAAAAAATGACCCCATTGTACACAATCCCACTTGCCCCCCCATGCCCACGAATATCCCTTCAAACATTTCGAAGTTCGAAGGGAGGCAAGCAAAAGACCCTGGGAACCATGTAATGACATTCCACCTGTGGTGTTCGTCGAACAATATTATTGATTATACTATTCTGTTAAGAATATTTCAGTGCACCTTAACCAGACCAATCGCGGAATGGTATGTGGAGTAGCCTTCTGCTTCACATGGAACCTTTAGTGCCCTCGCTACTGTGTTCCTAACATATTTCAGCTACCCATACACCACGATTCAGGAATGGAGTTACTGCCGAATTTTAGACAAATTCCAGCCATCCATATCTCATACCATCTCCATGAATGGCGGCGATGTCGAAGTTTGTGTATAGCCAAACTCGACGATTGAGTTTTACTAGACCTATTCCTGAAAACTCTCAGAGTAGATATTTTTAAGGATGTGGCAACTAAACGACCTACTTTCAAAGAGGATGCCATTAGAAAAGCCCAACAACTCGAGTTGATATATACTCAATCAGGATACATCTATAACATCCTTCCTAACGCCCCGCGCCTGCTGGTGAGCCATGGTATTGCACCAAGAGTGCTGCAACTCCAGGGGGATGCCCTACTTTACTTTATCGACCCGGGGTTCGTACAAACTTGGAGGTGACAATGCTATATACACAACATATGCATTCTGTTCATGTCATCCTCTTCTGTTTTATGAAAGGGTGCTACTTCTTAAATTATGAGAAAAACTGGAAAGTAAATTGCTGGAAGGAAATGACAGAAAGGAAAATGAACTAAATTGCTGGAAAGAAATGACAAGAATGAAGCTAATTGAATTTGCAGAAAACAAATAGCAGAAAGGAAACCAATTCTAAACCACACTTAACTTGGTCAAATGACTAAATGCACTCTACTTATCCTATGATCTATCTACCATGCTCTTATCCATGCAACTAAACTATCCATGACTTAATTCTAACTAAAAAGAGTTAATTTGCAGCTTGGAGGAAGAAAAAGGGCTAAAGTGGCGAATTGAGGGCTTAGAAATGGAAAGTGGGGATTAAAACCTTATAATATGGTAGAAATGGCTTTGAAGCAGAAATGAATGGAAAAGTGCGATGGCAGAGTGCGACGAAGGACAAAGGCTGCGATGTGTGATGTCGCAATCGCAACTTCGCAAGTTTAAATGGATAGCAGTAGGGACTTAATAGAATAAACTAAATTGTTAGAAGTGTGAAGTGCGACAAGTGACGTGGCGGGTCGCGAATCACAACATCACAATTTTAAATGGATAGCAGTAAGGACTTAACGAAATGAACTAAATTGTGCGAAGTGCGGTTTGTGATGTGGTAAGGGTTGCGGGCTGTGATCTGCAATGGGATAAGATTTGCGGGATGCAATTTGCGATGCGTGACGTGGCAGAGGGTGACTTGGCGGAGTTATCGCATTGACGGAATAAGTGGTAAGTGTTATGCAAAAAGTTAAATGATGCGATTTGAGATTTGCGATTTCGCAATATCGCAATCACAAAGAACGAGTAGTAAGTGTTAAGGGTGAAAGGTAAATGTTGTGAAGTGCGATTTGTGATTTCACAATATCGCAATTGCAAAGAACGAGTGGTAAGCGTTAAAGGTAAAAGGTAAAGACTACGATATGCGTAGTGCGACATATGGTGGCGAGAGACTCGAGGAAAAAAGGCGAAAGATGAGTTCCAATGGTTTTTCAAGCGTTTAGCATTAAAAAGGAAAAGTAGCCGGGACCAATAAAAAGATAGGAATAAGGCGAGCTGAATGGTTCTAAGTGTTTTTATGAATCAAAAGGTGGGCGCGGTAGCTGCGATGAAAGAAAAAAAAGGAGGAATGGAGGTGTAAAGGCAAGGTTCGGGAGTGTAACACAGAGATGAAAGGAAGATGGAAGATGAAGTTGGGGGTGCTAGAAAACTTCTCCTGGGCTATGCTGCCTGTACCTGCAATCAACCTACCTATTTATGCAAGAAAGGCAGACAATATGTTCATGAAAATACAGGCACTGATCTAATCTATTTCCAAGAAATCATAAGCGATAAATAATTTTTGGTATGTGGGGAAAGTTCTACCCTCCTCGAGCTCGATTGACAGAGTTAAGAGGGGATGGATGGCCTCACAGATTTATGGAGTTTATCAACTATTCTACCACTCGGTAAGCAGACTAAATCTATAGCAAAATAAAATGGGAAGAAAACTAAAACATCAATAAAGATACCAGCAAACTAGATAAATGTTCAGAAGAAAAACTAGCTAAATGACATGAAAGAAAAACATGAAATAACAGAGAAGTTGAGGCACATGGGTTGGGCCCTAACCCATGAGCCCAAATCTCTAGAAATAGATCAATAAAATAACATCTGACTACTCATTGCATTACAAAAAAATACAATATTATTACATTCTGAAGGTCTTAAACAAAAAAAGCCTCAGAGAATGAAAAATGAATGGCATGGGATATAATGGAATTGAAGAATGGAATGGAAGTCGACCATAATCCACTTACTAACTAACTAAATAACTAACTAAATAACTAACTCCTTCCTAGCTCTAGCTATGCTCTATTTATTCTATAGGGCAGCTACCAACAACTCCCTTGAAAATGGTGCTTGAGTCCACTTGACTCCCAGTAAACATAGATTGAGTGCCCTTCGCCTTCAGTTACTTGGCTGCCTCTTGGAATTCGATTTGCTCGAGATTCCAAGTGAAGTATGGCTTGAGTGCACTTGGTCTTGAGTTGCTTGGCTGCCTCTGGAATTTGAATTGCTAGAGGGGGATCCCATGAGGATCCTTTGGCTGCCTTTGAGAGTTAAGGGGGGTGGACAATCCCCTTGAATCTCTCCAATATTTCTCCCTAATTTCTTGATGTTGTGCTCATTTATTCTCCAATCTTGATCTTCCAGTGGCAGGGAGAAAGTCCCTAAATCATCTCCTTCTCCAAATCTGCATAATCTGCCCAATATTCTCACAATATTCTACAAAAATAACAAATATTAGCACAAATATGTAATTACCTTTAAACCTTCCTAAGAAAATATTAAAGCATAAGAAAACATTATTAAGTGTAGAAGGAGAGATTTAATATATCCTTTTATCTGCATAAGGAAGGTAGATGGGCCTAAGAAAGGTTAGATGGGCCTTATTTTATGTCTAATTTAGAGGCCCATCATCACCCCCCTACTGAAACTGTTGCTCATCCTCTGAGCAACCTATTCATCCTCCCTGCCTTATGTTTCTTCCTACAGGCTGGCTTATTTCGTTTTCTGTTTTATTGGCCCATCCGGTGCTCCCCCTACTTAATCTTCTTGCTACACCTCTATCTGCAATTATTCTTGTGGGTGCTTCATGGAGGTCCTCAAGTGCTTTAAGAAAATCTGTTTTGCATGCCAAGAGGTGGTGGGCCCACCTTTTATTCTATTTTTTTTCCTCCCCCCCCCGCCTTTTTTTTTCAATTTTTTCATTGCATGCAAAACTCAGAGTTTTTTTTGTTTTTTAACTGAGTTCTCCCTTGGTTACCCCTTTGGCACTCCTTGTCTTCCATTACATGAACTTCTTACTACCCACTTTCTTAAGTCCTTTTTACTTTTGTCTTGTTTCTCTTATTGGTGGAAAAAGTGAGGCTAGTTGCTAGATTTTGGCTGAGGTTGCTCTGCTACTGATTTTAGGCAATATAAAAAATTTTCTTCTCACAATTTTTAATGTTTTATTAAGATAAAATAGATTCGAAGAAAGGGTTAGATGATTGCATTCCTACGCCTTACCATTGATTTGTTTTTGCATGTGATATTGAAGTTGCTGATATGGCTGTTCAAGTTGTCTTTGGTGGTTCTGAAGCTACATTTGACAATCTGCTTGAGGTCCTTTTGGAGCTCTTGAGCACAGGAGGAGGAAGTCCAAGTTTGACTACCTTTGACTAAAGTGTTGACCAAATTTTATTTTTGTGCCAACTTGCTGTTTTCTGCTTGTAAAGGTTGGAGAGCACCTGCATTCATTAGATATATATATATATATATATATATTTGAAGGCCTACTAGCTGCCTCAATGAGGTTTTCAACTAGAAGGTCTGTCTAGGTGCCTCAAAGGAGGTTTTCACCTAGGTTCATTTATTTTACTCTCTTTTATTCAACCCAATGACTGCCTCATGGAGGTTTTCAATCAGTGAGCCAATCTCAAAGGCCTCAAAAGAGGATTTCACCTAAGATTTTTTTTTTTTTTTTTTTTTAAATTTATTTATTTATTTTTTAAATTTTAATTTAATTTTAATTTTATTATATATATATATATATATATATATATATATATATATATATATATATATATATATTAATTTTTAAGTTTCCTGCTCTACTTGAAAAAACAAAATCTTTTTCAAGTATAGGTATACTTCCAATGGAGCCATGTGCACATCAAGATGACAGATAAAATCAGGTGCACACTTGGAATACATGTTCTAACATGTACTTGAATATAAGAGATGAATTGCTTTGACTGGGATTATATCAAGTAATGTTGGAGAAGGGTGTGTTGCTGCAACTTAATGACTATTTGGAACTTGTTGATGGTTGAAAATGTCTTGCCAATAGTAAGGGGATCTCCCCAGTGCAGAATCCAAATTAGACTCTACACCGTTTGGTTTGGGGATCCCATCCGATATGTAGGCCTGGTTGCCTTTAAATTGGTGAAGATATTTTGCGGATAGAGAGGGGACTCGCTGGGATGGAGAATGCATGGATGTTGAACAAATACAAGTAAGTGATTGACGAATTCCCTATGAAACATAATACCATGAATAGAAAAGTGGAATTTAAAGCATGAAACTTAGGAAAAGAATTGTTAGCAAAACTTTACCAAGATCATACTTATTGCAAGATTCACTTAACAAACGAGAAAAAGTTCTTAACAGTTAAGTGTTTCATTTATAAAATATGCACATTCCAATAAATATTTAAAGAAAATATCGAAAAAGCAGTTCACCAACATTTCTTTAAGTTAGAACATCATATATCATCCACGCGATGCAAGGAATCTCATAACACAAGGGAATACATGAGTAGAAATGTGCACCAATATTTGAAAGAAGCATTCATTCAATCGAAGAGACCATATTCATAGCATAACCACACAGGAGACTTCCATCGGATTCAATAGTGAGATCCAATAACACTTCTATGTATTCATCAAGAGGCATCCATTCAATAAAAAAGCAACGCGTCTCTGTCAAAAGTCCACAACCCAAAAAGTCCTTTACAAAATCTCTAGAAGATGTACATATAGGCAGAGGTGACTTTTGGGTTTCCTGTGACCTTTGGTCTTCCCCGACTCTTAGGATTACTTGCGACTGAGGGGAAGTTGTGACCTAAGGGAGGTTGCAACCTTGCGACTTTGCGACCTTGCAACTTTGCGACCTATGCGACTTTGCGACTATGTGACCTATGCGACTTTGCGACCTATGTGACTTTGCGACTTTGCGACCTTGTGACCTTGCGACCTTGCGAATTTGTGACCTTGCGACTTATGCGAATTTGCGACCTTGCGATCTATGTGACTTTGTGACCTTGAGACCTTGCGACCTCGCGACCTTGTGACCTATGCGACTTTGCAAACTATGCGACCTTGCGACTTTGCGACCTATGCGACCTTATGACCTTGTGACTTTGCGAACAATGCAAATTTGCGAATTTGTGACCTATGTGACTTTGCGACCTTGCAACCTTGCAACTTTGCGACCTATGTGACTTTGCGACCTTGCGACTTTGAGACCTACGCAACTTTGCGAACAATGCGACTTTGCAACCTTGTGACCTATGCGACTTTGCGACTTTGCGACTTTGCGAACTATGCGATCACTTTGCGACCTTGCGACTTTGGGACCTTGTGACTTATGCGACTTTGTGACCTTGCGACTTATGCGACTTTGCGACCTTGCAACCTTGCGACCTCGTGACCTATGCGACTTTGTGACCTATGCGACTTTGCGACTTTGTGACTTTGAGACCTTGCGACCTTGGGACCTATGCGACCTTGCGACCTTGCGACCTTGCGACTTTGTGACCTATGCGACCTATGCGACTTTGCGACCTTGTGACCTTGTGACTTTGTGACCTTGCGACTTTGCGACCTATGCGACTTTGCGACCTCGCAACCTTGTGACTTTGCGAACAATGCAGCTTTGTGACTTTATGACCTATGTGACTTTGTGACCTTGCGACTTTGCGACCTATGCAAATTTGTGAGCTTGCAAATTTGCGACCTATGCGACTTTTCGAACTTGCGACCTATACGACTTTGCGACCTATGCGACTTTGAGACCTTGCGACCTCGTGACCTATGCGACTTTGCGACCGTGCGATTTATACAACTTTGTGACTTTTCGAACTTGAGTCATCTGCGACCTGCGACCTTGGGTCATCTGTGACCTACGACCTGGGATCATCTGCCACCTGCGACCTCGGGTTATTTGCGACCTTCGACCTTGAGTCATCTGCGACTTGCGACCTGGATTCATCTGCGACCTGTGACCTTGAATTTTATGCCTTCTGCATTCCTCTTTCAGTGATCTCTGGTTTTTACAACAAGATGCCTTTTCCTGCATATCAGTCTTGTGCAAGTGACTAGGTTCCTTTGAGCTTAAAGTGAGGCTCTTGCGCATTCGTGAGGATCCACCTTGTTTTGAAAGGGTCTCCTTGCTTGCTGGGAAAACCTTGGCTCTTCGTGCGAACCAATAGATTCCACATGGACGGTTGGAACCTCATCTTGTAGAGTATTTTAATGGTGTCATGCCAATAGACTCTTAATGAAACAGATACATTGTTAGATGTATACTGATAGCACCTTTGACCAATTTCCTGAAAGGAATAATATGAGAATGAGTTAGCTCTCGGTAATAATGATAAAAACAAGTGACTAGGAAAAATAGGTCATTCGAGGAGCAACAACATTGAAATATCCAACCTAAGATATTGTAACTTATTTCAATTGCTTGAGCATCTCTAAATTCGGAAACCGGATTAAAAATTATATACCCTAGCGCAGTTGCGAGACAACAAGACACGTGGGTGAGGTGACAAGGCTGGGAAGAATTAGGTCATGGGGATATTACCAAATGAAGGCCGAGTCAAAAAATTAATGGGTTGAGCGAGGAGAGGGGGACCTGAAATTTTGAATATACCCAAAATTTTGGGTGGTGTTGTAGCGGCTACAACAAATGGCGAACCACTGGTAGAATCTAGCATCTTTGTCAAAATCCCAACAATAATCTAAGTCTGGATAGTGATGCAAGGGAATATTGAACCAGTTCTGTGGGTACTCTTTGTATTACTTTGACCTTTACAGATATTCCCAATCCTTGTGCCTCAGCTAGGTCTCGTTAATCAGACAACGTCAAAGCGGGAGTTCACGGATGCCAGTAGTTTGATGATGATGTAGCGGGCTTATTATATTCAGAATTTTAAAATAAGTTTCCAGTGTTGCTTCGTTGGTAGCAGGCCTGGACAGTACCTCGGCGGAGTCACTTCAAGAGATCACAAACGTTGCTCTGCTGCCAGTGAGCTTGGTTAGTACCCCGACGGAGTCGTTGCATTACCTCTCTGCGCAGGAAGCCTTTCTCAATCATTTACTCTTATTTGTTTCATGTGCTTGCAGCACTTATTTTCATGTGCTCATGGCACTTATTTACATGGGCGGATGAGGGATCCTGACTTATTTTACGGGCAAGAGAGGTTGTTTCTTGTTTGACGTAAACTAAAATATATTTTGATTTGGGTTTGCCCTCATGCCAAGCCTTCACACCCCATCTACCACCCACAGGTGAAACGTGAAAAACAGATCATTAAGATGTTTGAGACTATGCTGGGCACGAGGCTCAGGTTACGGGTAAAGGCCATTCAAACTTGTTAGGGTTCCCCACAAGCAACCAACTCGTATCTCCCTGGCTAATGAATTTAAAATCATAGGCATTATGTTGAGAACATGACTTTGATGACCTATTATGAGAGAAGCTGCCTCTTGAGGTAACCACTGCAACCTCACGCAAACAATGGAGTTAGGGTTTCAGTAATTAGGGAAAAACAAGTAAGAAAGATCATCAGGATTTCGATGCGTGCAAGGAGGTAAGAGAAATCCATTCGTCTTTAAACCCGTGCAAGGGGGAGTAAGAAGGCTAGTCTGGGCACCGAGGGTTTCAAGGCCCCAGGTTCAATGAGGGCTCATATAGTGGTATGCAATATACAAAAACTTTCACAGCTATCTCAACAACCAGTGCAAATGATGCGAGGAAGAATGCATGCAACATGATGCAACAGACGAGGCTTATGATGCAATGCAATGCCATGTGTGAGAAATATCAACTAGTTGCAGGTGGAAAAAACAAGGCAAAGCACATGTAGTGATTATCTGAACATTATGCAGCAATAAGAAAACTAAAAGAGAAATGAGTGCGAAATAAATGGAAAATTATAATTCATAAACCTACTGACCGTAAGAGAAGACAACGAACATAATTTTAAACCATAAAGCAAAAATTTTGCAAGTAAACCTAATTAACAAATTTAACTAGCAAAATTTTATTAACATATCCTAGCTAGCCTAAACCTAAAACCCTAGTTTAACCAAAGAGGCGGTCGGGTTATGTGAAATCAAATTTCTAGTTCAGCCACCGCATTAGTTCCCGTCCTGCAAGAACAATAATGTTCGCAATCAGAGCCAACATACAAAATTGTGCACCAACAAGAAGACTTACCTGAAGAGCAGGTGCAACAACAAGAAGGTCATGGCTACTTACCAGAGAATGTGCCAGAATGGATTGTTCAAGCTGAATTTCACTTTCATCCTGATGCACAGAAATATGTACTTGAAACCTAAAATCATCTATAAATGACACACATCCATGCATGCACAACCCTAGATCCGATGAAAGTGAGGTAAAAAATTTCCTATTTTCAGGTATATTCATCGGATAGGATCTGTCAAACCAGCCGGGAATCTCATCATGATGTTGAGGATGATCAATTTGATGGAATGGAAAAAATAGGCAT
Organism: Pinus albicaulis; assembly: GCA_034641835.2. Classification (NCBI taxonomy): domain Eukaryota; kingdom Viridiplantae; phylum Streptophyta; class Pinopsida; order Pinales; family Pinaceae; genus Pinus; species Pinus albicaulis. The sequence goes on from CM076578.1 coordinate 1,236,244,042, forward strand.
CTGCCAAGCGAATTTGAGGTGCTTGGGAATCTAAGTGTAGAAACCCTAATTTTGAAAACCCTAGTTCGTAGTCGTCCTGGGTTTCGTCGAGGCTGTAAGGATCTGAAGTAACCTTAAGCAGAGGCTGTAGTGCCTCACCGTCCTGGAAAAACCCTGGAACTTCGAGCGGGGGGCTTTCAAACTTCGATGGTTTCGTGAGATCAATTAGCGAATGGATGTGATCATTATTTGTGGTGATTGGATGATCGTCACTGGGATTATTATTAATTCGTCCAAATGTTTGTGCACTGACATATTGACAATATAATGTATCATATTCTTTAGATTTCCCAGGATGGGATGAATTGACCAAAAAATTTTCAGGCAATAGAGAGATTTGCAAAAAATCACACGCTTATGCCTGAATGCAAATGGTATTGGGGGGGAAACAACTGAAAATATTAGAGACAATGGCTGGTGTTTTCCTTCCAGTGAATAAATTAGGATATATCGGTTGTTGCATATCAGTTGTTAGGGGATAGAAATATGTGCTTAGAGAAACATCACTCGAATGGAAGGCTTTCCCAGATGAGCTGACATCCAACGCGGTTATGCTGAGAGGAGCATGATACATGGGAACCGTCATTTCAGAAACCCTAATTCGAGAAACCATAATTTAACTTGTTTCAGGGGTCTCATAAGGATTGTGAGAACTTGAGATAATCGATAACAGAAGCTTAATTGCTTCGATTTCCTGATGGGTCCTTGCTTCATCACATAGCGAGTCATCAAATTTCGGTGGCTTCATAAGGTCGAAAAATAGATATGAATGACAGTTCTCAGAGGCGTGAGTGAATATGTTTTCAGATGAGTAGTGATCATTGGAGCCATCAATTTGATCAGGTTGGGTACCTGGCATGTTAGGCTCCCCTTGGATTGAAAATGAGGATGAAACAGTGAGAGAAGCATCCTAAGATTTTTGAGACATAAGGTCTCTTTCTTGATTGATTAAGGACCGTGGATGGAAGAGATCAGGAGTAAGAGATTCATCATACTTGTAGTGCGATTGTGAAAAATCACCCCTGCGTTCATCACTACCACCAACACCAGTAGAATAAAGTTATGAATTATTTGTAGAAATCACTGGTGTGGCAGACTCAAGAAATGAATCAGGGACTAATAGATGAAATGATTTAGATGAGGGAGTACCAATCGTACCCGGACTTTCACCTTGCACATTATTGTCATCCAGAGGGAACAATGAGCCTACATGAATGTCATGGTGCATGGATTTTACAGGACAATCAACTTCATTTGAGACAAATCCCAAGTTATTGCCGATAGGTGAATGATATTTGGGACTAGACCCAGGCTTATGTTCAATGGAATCGAGATTGGTTTCATTAACATGAAGAGATGTTAAATCAAATTGTTTTTTGAGTCTTGATTTGACAGGGAGTATGAAAGATGCGGAGGCGATACAACATGGTTCATTTTCCTGCAAGAATATCTCATCACTTAAACTATTTGTGAACAAAACTCCATTAGGTAGGAAATCAGGAGGAGGATGAGACATGTCACAAATAGTAAGTTCCTCCTTGGAGGCTTGAAGTTGTTCGTGAATCAGAGAGATGGGAAAGAAAATAATTGAGACTGAATTTAGACAATTAGTAACTTGAGGATTATCATGAAATCTATAAGGATTAGGATTTATTTTAGATTGAAGGTGTTGCAGAGAAACAAAAACCAACTATTGAAAGTGTTCAATTAAATATGCCCAATCGACATCTCTTTCAGGGAACTCAAAACAAGTATGAAAAAATCTAATAGCAAAATCCTCTATATATTCATAAGGTTTCATTTTGGTATCATTTATCCTTATTAATACATCTTGAAAATCGTACCTATGAAAAGCTTGTTGAAGCTCACCGATGAGTTGCTCAAACGAATGGATGTGTTATCACTAGATTTTTTTATTTTTTTTTATTTTAAACATGGCATGTCAACTCTATTTTGATCATGATATAAATAGTTTTGAAAGTCATTTTAGTATGGTTAAGGGTATGTCATAGTTTTGGAGGTTTAGTGTTCACCATCAAAATTCAAAAAGGTATTTTTAGGTCCATTCCATAGTTAAAAAATTCACATTTTTCATTTAAGGGTCATCTAAGTAGGTTTTAGGTTGATTTTATGAAATTAGCTACAAATCCATAGTTTCATAGCGCCATTAGTTCAAAAAGTGAGTTTTGCGCTACGAAAGCGCTGCTACTTTCGTAGCGCAAATTGCAAAATTTACACTGTGAGTGCTACGAAAGCGCGGTTTAGTAGCTATCGTGTCAAATAAGCCGAGATTTTTCAGTTTCAGTTGGGGAATGACATGATAGGAGTATGGTGAGTCAGTTAATTAACATATTCGTTGTACCCACTTGTCCTACAGTCATCATATTCATGATAAGGTATCAATCAAACATCATTTGGTCATGAAGTGACATCTCTAATTCAAATTTTTTGCCTAATTGAGTCATTCCTGTTTCATTCACCTTCACATATGTTGTCCAAGCTTTGAAATAATAAGGATAAGTTTATGGTTCTTCTATCCAAATACAACTCTCATCAAATCAAGTAAGGCTGTTCATCTGGTCAAGAGAGGCTGCTTTACAGGTTTTAGAGAAACAAATAGGTTTTCTACAGGAAACATGGCAAAGGAAAAGAAGATCCACAGAGGGGGACATTGTCTAAGATACGAACCTGAGAATGAAAATGCTGTTATGGAGGATCAAATGGTAATGGAGGATTTTAGCAAGGTTGGTTGTCTAAAATTTTGTGAAAAGCTACAGGGTTGCCACACTCAAGTGTCCAAAGAGATTGCTCTACATTTCAGTGGAACCACTACCAAAGTTGGAATGATAAATATGCCAGTGACACCTGAGATCATAGCTGCTGTGCCAGAGATACCAAGGGGACAAAAATCTTGGTTTAAAGGTTTTAGGTTTGACTTGGAGCCATGCAAGGAGTTTATGAAACCTAAATTTGTAGACATGGACTTGAACAATGCAATACCCAAGAGCTGTATCAAGGATAACTATGCAAAGCTGCTATTCAACATCCAAAGATATTTCACATGTGAAGGCAGGTACCATAAAGTTTACACTTATCATTTTAAACTACTGTTGCATTTCAGAGGAATGATATCATTAGATTTACCATTTTACTTGCATAGAAGCCTTTCCAAAATAGCTGACAAAGTCGAAGGTTAATCTGATGGTTGTGAAACATATCTGTTTCATCATGGTTTTATTAAGTTACTGATTTTAAATGAGCCACAGAAAATAAATATAGATTGGTCTTCATTTTTATTTATGAGTGGATTTTAAATGGAAGCCCTAACCCCAGCTAGAAACCCTAAGATCAAGGGAAATCCTTCACCACCAGTAGCAGAATCCAGTCAGCCAGTGGTTACTAAGTCTAAGAGGTTTGTGAAGTTGAAACCAAGGAAACAGGTTGAAGATAGAATTGAGAAAGCATCAGTGCTTTTTGAAAAAACCCCATCACCTACAAAACATAAAGTAGAAAAGGTCAAAGAAACAAAACAAAAATAGGTGGCCAGTAAGCAGGAGAGTCAGAGAAAGACAAGACGTCAAGTATCAGCATCAAAGGGAAAAGAAGCTATTTCAATGGCAGAGGATAGTCCAATGATGAAAGGAAACTAGGATGATATACTGCATGCCATAGACATAGAATAATCACCCATTGTGCAGGAAAATTTCATTGAAGTGAATGAACCTAAACAAAGAAAAATCAAGTCAGCAAAGAAATTGGATTTTGAAGGTGAGAATGTAGCTTTTGTTTTTCAAGCTAGGAAACCTCTAACCAGACATGAAAAGAAACTCCAAGAAATCAGTAAATATATCCAAGTAACTATTGAAATAGCCAAAGCCCCTGAAAAGGTGATTGATCTCTCATCTCCTATAGTGGAGCATGCAGTCAACAAGGTAGAGAAGGGAAAAGAACACATGTTAGAGTGTCAACTGTTGGAAGAAAGGTTGAAGCTAGAAAATAATTAAATGGAAATGATGAGAAAGAGGGAAATACAACAGAACATTGAAAAGATAGAATTCAAGAGGTTGAAGGCTGTTTGGGAAGGTCAAACAGTTGCTAGGTCAGAGATCCCAAGCAGTGCCCAACAGTTCTTTACATGGACAACTCCAGCTATTAAAGAAGCAAGGTTTTCTAGAGTGATCAACACTCATTTGAGAGAAAGTAACAAGAAGCTAAGAAGCCAAGTGAAGGATTTGGAGCTACAATTAAAACAATCTCAAGATGAACTAAAGAGCAGAGGTACAAAATGACAAATTCAAAACAAACTCTAAATGGAAAATGAGGATCAAATTTTGTGAAGATTATGTTTTTAGTTCAAATATCTGATGGTTTTGATGAAGCCAATGATTTTATGAAGTTGTGGTACCTTTTTGTTTTAAAATTTTGTGAAAATCTCGTTAAAACTACTTGCACAACAGTTTTGTAGTGCCTGTAGTGCAAAAAGGGTGAAAAGCGCTACGAAACTACTGTAGCAGCTTTTTCACCCTTTTTCTTATCAAATTTTGGAGGGAAGACCAGGAATTTTGATTTGAAATTACTAAGGAAGATATATAAAGTGAATATCAAAGTAAATTTGAAGGAAAGGAAGTTAAATTTTGAAGGAAAATGGTAAAAAAGACCGCGCTACGAAACTGTGCTGCTTTCGTAGCGCAGGTCTGTTTTCATGATTTTGAGAAGTTGAAGGTGGTTTCACATAGCTGGCATGAAGGGATGACTTGGGACATATGAAAATAATGTTCCAAAAATCAATTAGCCTCAAATTTATCAGTTGGAAGTGGTCAGAATATCTCAAGAAACTAAAGGGATCCTAAGCCTAAAAACAGGGGAGCAGTTTCCTAGATTACAGGGGATCAACATCATCAACATTATGGTTATAACAAGTTGAAACTCATCATAAGGATTCGACTTAATGGAATGATAGGTGGAAAATTATGTATTTAAGTTTAGATAAAGCTGTTTTGAGTAGAACCAAAATATTTCTAATTCTATTTGTAATAGGACTCTATGTTAGTTTTAGAGCCATGTTTGTAATAAATACCATGTTTTATAGTTAGTATAGGTGTCAAAGCATGGGAATTCAATGTATCTAGTTATGTAGAATCTTATCTCATGATTTAAAGGATCTATAAAAGATCAATAAGTCGAAATAGAAAGGGTTGGACATTTGTTAGCAAAAATACTCTGTTTTATGTAAGTGACTGTTTTCAGCCTAATATAGAATTTCTACTTAGACAACTCAAGATTCATAAGGAGTTCTAGTATGTTATTTTTCTAATGGTATCTTTTCAATATTCTATTGTAGTGGTGTTTTCTTATGTTACTCATAATTCATAAATGATGCTCTGAATTCCTTCATAAACAAGCTGACTGTGTGTTTCACTGTTCTACATGTTTATTCCTTGACTTGAACTCTGATATGCCTTGACTTCCATGCTAGGTAAATTATCTTAGTTTTTCTGAAGCTATCATGACTCCATAAGCCCAATGTGCACTTGCTAATGTGATTTACAACCAGTTTACATCATTTATCTATTTTTATCTCATATAGAGTTAGCCATCTACATATTTATCAAAAATCATAAACCCTTGAGAGAGCCCTCTCAGGTTGAGGAGGCTAAGCCTCAACCAAAAGATTGGTTTGAAATAGTTGCACAAGATTGGTTTGATAAGCATCCTATCAGGTCTGATTTTGTGATAACAGGATGGAAGCTGCTGGCAGCGTGCGACACCATTTCTTGATGCGTCCTTCAAGGGTGAGGGTGAAAAGCACACAAGCAAACTCCTCATCATCAATTTCGTAATATTCAAAAAACTCAAGAAAATCAGATAGGTGGTCGGTTACGGAAATTCAATTTTCACCATCGAACTTCAGCTGAGACAAGTGATAGAGAGCTTCGTCGGGGATTAAGCATCTACAAATAGATAAACCCGATAAACATCTCAGGATTATGATTTTGGGACGAGCCATTTACAGATATGAGACTAAACTGTAGCCTCTAAGGGTTCAGCTTGTCATCTGGCCCTCCTTCTAGCGCCAAATCTGTTGACGGTTGAAAATGTCTCGCCAACAGTAAGGGGATCTCCCCGGTGTAGAATCCCAATTAGACTCTACACTGTTTGGTTTGGGGATCCCATCTGGTATGTAGGCCTGGTTGCCTTTAAATTGGTGAAGATGTTTTGCGGATAGAGAGGGGACTCGCTGGGATGGATAATTCAAGGATGTTGAACAAATACAAGTCAGTGATTGACGAATGCCGTGTGAAACATAATACCATGAATAGCAAAGCGGAAGTTAAATCATGAAACTTAGAAAAAGCATTGTTAGAAAAAATTTACCAAGGTCATACTTATTGCAAGATTCACTTAAAAAATGAGAAAAAGTTCGCAATGGTTAAGTGTTTCATTTATCAACTATGCACCCAATAAATATTTAAAGAAAATATTGACAAAGCAGTTCACCAAAATTTCTTTAAGTTAGAACATCATATAGCATCAACCTGTTGCAAGGAAGCTCATAACACGAGGGAATACATGAGTAGAAATGTGCACCAATATTTGAAAGAAGCATTCATTCATTATAAGAGATCATATTCATAGCATAACCACACAGGAGACTTCCATTGGATTCAATAGTGAGATCCAATAACACTTCTATGTATTCATCAAGAGGAATCCATTCAATAAAAAAGCAATGTGTCTCTCTCAAAAGTCCACAACCCAAAATGTCCTTTACCAAATCGCTAGAAGATGTACATATAGGCCGAGGTGACTCTTGGATTTCCCGTGACCTTTGGTCTTCCCCGACTCTTGGGATTACTTGTGATTGAGGCGAAGTTGCGACCTAAGGGAGGTTGTGACTTTGCGACTTTGCGACCTATGAGACTTTGCGAATTTGCGACTATGCGACCTTGCGACCTTGCGACCTTGCGACTTTGTGACCTTGCGACCTATGCGACTTTGTGACCTTGCGAATTTGTGACGTATGCGACCTTGCGACCTTCCGACTTTGCGAACAATGTAACTTTGCGAATTTGCAACCTATGTGACTTTGCGACCTTGTGACCTTGCGACTTTGCGGCCTATGCGAATTTGTGACCTTGCGACTTTGTGACCTATGCGACTTTGCGAACAATGCGACTTTGTGACCTTGCGACCTATGCAATTTTGCGACTTTGCGACCTATGCGACTTTGCGACCTTGCGACCTTGCGACCTATGCGACTTTGCAAACTATGCAACTTTGCGACCTTGCGACTTATGCGACTTTGCGACCTTGTGACTTATGCGACTTTGCGACTTTGCGACCTTGCAACCTCGCGACCTCGCGACCTATGCGACTTTGCGACTTTGAAACCTTGTGACCTTGTGACTTTGCGACTTATGCGAATTTTCAACCTTGCGACCTATGCGACTTTGCGACCTTGTGACCTTGGGACCTTGCGACTTTGCGAACAATGAAACTTTGCGACCTATGTGACTTTGCGACCTTGTGGCCTTGTGACCTTGCGACTTTGCGACGTATGAAACTTTGTGACCTTGCAACTTTGCAACCTATGCAACTTTGCGAACAATGCAACTTTGCAACCTTGCGACCTATGTGACTTTGTGACCTTGCGACCTTGCGACCTCGCGACCTTGCGACCTATGTGACTTCGCGACCTTGAGATTTATGCGACTTTGAGACTTTGCGTCCTTGAGTCATTTGGGACCTGCGACCTTGGGTCATCTGCGACCTGCGACCTTGGGTCATCTACGACCTACGACCTGGGATCATATACGACCTGCGACCTAGGGATATTTACGACCTGCGACCTTGAGTCATCTGCGACCTACGATATGGAGTCATCTGCGACCTGCGACCTTAAGTTTTATCCCTTCTGCATTACTCTTTCGGTGATCTTCAATTTTCACAGCAAGATGCCTTTTCCTGCATATTAGTCTTATGCAAGTGACCTGGTGCCTTTGAGCTTAACGTGAGGCTCTTGGGGATTCGTGAGGATCCACCTTGCTTTGAAAGGGTCCCCTTGCTTGTTGGGAAAAACCTGGCTCTTCGTGTGAACCAATAGCTTCCACATGGACGGTTGGAACCTCAACTTGTAGAGTATTTTAATGGTGTCATGCCAATGGAAAACAAGACAAGTGGGTGAGGTGACAAGGCTGGGCAGAAATAGGTCATGGGGATATTACCGAATGAAGGCTGAGTCAAAAACTTAATGGGTTGAGCGAGGAGAGGGGGACTCGAAATTTTGAATATACCCAAAATTTTGGGTGGTGTTGTAGTGGCTACAACAAAACCATATGTCAATATAGTTGTGATTCCCCTGGTTCACTTGCTGATTTGGATCACCTTGGATATCCTCTTCTATTATGGCAGTAAAATCTTCCTCTTTTTTCTAATTGTTCTCTTGAACACATGGAGGAAATGCTGGTAAACATGAGGGAACTCTCTCAACATATGATTCTGATATCTTCTCTTCATCAAGTGTAGCACTTGATTCTTTGATCTCCTCATTTGAATGTCTTTCTTCTTGAGGTTGTCCTGCAATGAAATTAAGAAGTTATCTTCTTGAAAATTCCTTTCGTGAACTATATAGATCAAGAAAGGCATTGCAAAGAAGAGATTTTCGTAATGTTTGGAAGTGTTGTACCTCAGCATTGTAAGTGAGCTGAGATACTTCATTATATGGGTTTGGAAATGGTGGTATAGGTAGTTGAGTGGGGGCGAATATATGAGATGGATGTGGTTGAGGTTGTGGTTGTGGTGGAGGTGGATGGTATGGATAACATGGAGTTGGGTATGGAGGATATTGAGGATGTTGAGGATTTTCCCAATAAGAACCTTGCCAACCATGTTGCCAAGGTTGGTTTTGGGGTTGAGATGGCCATGGTTGCCAAGGAGGGATGTGTCCCAATTAGTTTAAGATGGATGTGAATAAGCTTGAAATTGTAAAGTGGGTCCTTGCATCATACCAAGTTGACTAGGATGCCAGAGTATCCTTGGAGCTACATAACATAGCTTCTTTGGTGATTTCCTGGCTCCATCGTCCTCCTGGTAAAATTATTTAAACTTGGGGAATGATGAACAACAGTTAGTAGCATATGATTATGCATGGATAACAAAGATATCAACATCTTCTTTTTGTTCATTTTTCATTCTAAACATTTCTACTTGTTCACTTAGATTGCTAAGGATTTCTGTTTTAAAGTTGTCAAGAAAATTTCCAAGTTCATCTTGCCTTACCAATGTTGATGTTGGCTTACTTACTATTTCCCTTCCTGTTGATATGTGCTTGCATGTTTCAAAAATTTCTTCAAATGAAAATTGATATACATCTCCTTTTCTCATGAGATTAAGGAGATCAATCGACTCATCCCTAATTGTTCTAAGTAAGAGGGTTTTTAGTGTGTCAAATCCTAGATGTTGCAATTTTTCCCTCTTAACATTATACATGAACCTATCTATTAGATCCTCAAGGCTCTCATCCTCTTCTTGGTTCATTCTAAAAATTTCTTCTCTAAGATCACGATCTTTAAATTTTTTCTAGAAATATATTTTGCATACCATTCCATGATCTTATTGAATTAGTTCCTAGACTCATGAACCATTTAAGCGCTCTATCCTTCAATGTTGTAGGAAACAATCTCAGTTTTTCAGTGTGTGATAAGTATCCATAAGAGCTACAAAGTATCTCAAATTAAAAGAGAAATGTTTCCGGATCCTATGTCTTCATACCATGGAAGTTGGGAAGGAAAGATGGAGGGATGTTCTTCATATGTACACTGAAGTCCATATCTTGAATGGGAAACCTAATAAGATCTTCTTTGTTGTCATCATATCGATCCATCTCTTCTACCTCCAAAAGTGTATGGTTATGTGGTTCTTACTGCACCACTTGGTCAAGTGGGGGGGTTGGTATTTGAGAAGTATTTAAAAAAAAATTCTGAGTATCCCTACTCCTATGAGGCATGAAAATCAGATATTTTTGTATATATATATTTTTAATATTTCTGAAATGGCGTGAAAAGAAAGGAAAGCAGAAAATAATTCTAAAAACCAAATCAAAGCATCTATTAGACACCTCCCCGACAACGACGCTAAAAAGTGGTGAGCCCTGGTATTGCACCAAGAGTGCTGCAACTCCCAGGGGCTTCCCTACTTTACTTTATCAACTCGAGGTTCATACAAACTTGGAGGTGATAGTGCTATATACACAACAGATGCATTCTGTTCATTTCATCCTATTCTTCTTTATGAAAGGGTGCTACTTCTTAAATTATGAGAACCACTGGAAAGTAAATTGCTGGAAGGAAATGACGGAAAGGAAACTGAACTAAATTTCTGGAAATAAATGACAAGAATGAAGGTAATTGAATTTGCAGAATACAAATAGTAGAAAGGAAACCAATTCTAAAACACACTTAACTTGGCCAAACGGCTAAATGCACTCTACTTATCAAATGGCTAAATGCACTCTACTTATCCTATGATCTATCTACCATGCTCTTATCCATGCAACTAAACTATCCATGAATTTATTCTAACCAAAAAGAGTTAATTTGCAGTTTGGAGGAAGAAAAAGGGCTAAAGTGGCGAATTGAGGGCTTAGCGCATGAAACAGGACTTAGAAATGGAAAGCGGGGGTTAAAACCGTATAAATCCTTATAATATGGCAGAAATGGCTTTGGAGTGGAAATGAATGGAAAAGTGCGATGGCAGAGTGCGATGGAGGACAAAGGCCGCAATGTTGCAATCACAACTTCGCAAGTTTAAATGGATAGTTGTAGGGACTTACTGGAATAAACTAAATTGTGCAAAGTGCGACGAGTGATGTGGCGAGGCGCGAATCACAACATCACAAGTTTAAATGGATAGCAGTAAGGACTTAATGGAATGAAATAAATTGTGTGAAGTGCTGTTTGTGATGCGATGAGTGTTGCAGGCTGGGATCTGTGATGGGATAAGATCGATGGGATGCGATTTGCGATGCGTGACATTATCGCATTGGAAAAATAAGCGATAAGTGTTATGAAAAAAAGTAAATGATGCGATTTGCGATTTCGCAATATCGCAATCGCAAAGAACGGGAAATAAGTGTTAAGGGTGAAAGGTAAATGTTGTGAAGTGCGATTTGCGATTTCGCAATATCGCAATCACAAATAACGAGCAGTAAGTGTTAAAGGTAAAAGGTAAATGTTGCGATCTGCGCAGTGCGACGTACGGTGGCGGGGGACTCGAGGAGCAAAGGCGGAAGAGGATTTCTAATGGTTTTTCAAGCATTTAGCATTAAAAAGGTAAAGTAGTCGAGACCAATAAAAATACAGGAATAAGGCAGGCTGAATGGTTCTAAGTGTTTTTATGAATCAAAAGGTGGGCGCGGTAGCTGCGATGAGAGAAAAAAAAAGGAGGAATGGAGGCATAAAGGCAAGGTTCGGGAGCATAAAACAGAGATGAAAGGAAGATGGAAGATGAAGTTGGGGGTGCTGGAAAACTTCTCCTGGGCTATGCTACCCGTACCTGCAATCAACCTGCCTATTTATGCAAGAAAGGCAGAAAATATGTTCATGAAAATACAGGCACTGATCTAATCTATTTCCATGAAATCATAAGTGAATAAGCATTTTTGGTCTGTGGGGAAAGTTCTACCCTCCTCGAGCTTTATTGACAAAGTTGAGAGGGGAAGGCTGGCCTCACAACTTTATGGATTTTATCAACTATTCTACCACTCGGTAAGAAGATTAAATCTACAACAAAAGGCAATGGGAAGCAAACTAAAACATCAATAAAAATACCAACAAAATAGCTAAATGCTTAGAAGAAAAACTAGCTAAATGACATGAAATAAAAGCATGAAACAACGAAGAAGTTGAGGCACATGGGTTGGGCCCTAACCCACAAGCCAAACTCTATGGAACTAGATCAATAAAATAACATCTGACGACTCATTTCATTACAAGAAAATACAATATTATTACATCCCGAAGGTCTTAAACAAAAAATGCCTTAGAGAATGGAAAATGAATGGCATGGGATGCAATGGAGTCGAAGAATGGAATGGAAGTCGACCAGAATCCACTGACTAACTAACTAACTCCTTCCTAGCTCTAGCTCTGCTCTATTTATTCTACATGACATCTACCAACAACTCCCTTGAAAATGGTGATTGAGTCCACTTGACTCCCAGTGAACATAGATTGAGTGCCCTTCATCTTTATTTGCTTGGCTGCCTCTTGGAATTCGATTTGTTGGAGACTCCAAGTGAAGTATGGCTTGAGTACACTTGGTCTTGAGTTGCTTGGCTTCCTTTGGAATTTGAATTGCTGGAGGGGGATCTCATGAGGATCCTTTGGCTGCCTTTGAGAGTTAAGGAGGGTGGAAAATACCCTTGAATCTCTCCAAGATTTATCCCTAATTTCCTAATGTTGTGCTCAATTATTCTCCAATATTGATCTTCGAGTGGTAGGGAGCAAGTCCATAAATCATCTCCTCCAAATTTGCGTAATCTTCCCACTATTCTCACAATATTATAAAAAAATAAGCAATATTAGGCACAAATATGCAATTACCTTTAAAACTTCCTAAGAAAATATTAAAGCATAAGAAAACATTATTAATTGTAGAAGGAGAGATTTAATATATCCTTTTATCTACATAAGGAAGGTAGACGGGCTTAAGAAAGGTTAGATGGGCCTTGTTTTATGTCTAATTTATAGGCCCATCACCTGCAAACTTATAAAGAATTTCCAGGCACGTCGAACAATGCAGATGGATTGATAGGGTCAATGACCCAAAATCACCTAGGCAGCAGTAATCCGTACCCATGTTACACAGATGATCCTAACCATAACAACCCGCAACCATGCTATAATCAGAGTCATCATGCACCTTTACAGAACATGACCAATAGGGCGTTGTCGTACCATCATCAACAAGGAGGGTCATACCCTCCCGCATAGGGGACCTAGTACGCAGCTAGAAAAGCTAACAGAACAATTCCCCCCCAGTAGTGATTTACAAACCAGGGACAGGGACCTCAATATCCCCACTCCCCAGGACAAAAGCCACCAATGAAAAATAATGCACCAGTGAACTTTGTGCAGCCTTCTCAGGCTCAACTGCGCTAGCCATACGACCAGGAGAATCATAGTCATCCTCTTAACACGACAAGGAAAAAACAAAAAAATAAACAAATGGGAGGTCTTGGACAGGGGGGAAATAACCAACAGCTCCCTTCGCGATCTCAGGCTGGTGAAAACTCCAACCGAAATCAAAACTGGGAGCCAAGAGACTCCAAAGGGTAGAAGAAGAGGGATAATCTTCAGACCAACCACTCTTGCGCAATTTGTGGTGAGTATGGCCATTATACTCATCACTGTCCCGAACTCCCTGAGTTGAAGAAGCTTCAGGGTAACCAAGGACAAGGGGGACCTACATAGCAAGCAACTATAATGCAGGAGCCCTTCCCCCACCAAGGGGAAGTTAGTACCCAACACCAACAAACACCCCCCGATGATTCTGGAAACAACATCCATGAAATCTATATGACTGGTGAGGATTTTTTTTTCAAAAACATAATCGAAGTTAGGATACCTCACCGGACACCAGTTCATCAGGGGCTAGCACGAGTGCACCTACAACACTGTTGAATATATCAAAAATTCCTATTGAACCTTTGCTAAAAATGGATAAGGTACCAACAAGGCGAGCATGACACCACTCCAAAGTGGCCCATAATTATAACATTGTGGACAACTTAGCATTGCCCCGCTACCATGTTAGCTTTAGAAGTCTTGCAATCTTTCCTAAAGAAAAGGAAAGCCTTGTTTTCCATGTTAGGCGCAATCGACCCTGCCGATTTGCGCCTAATGGATTTTGACTTAGATAAAGCCATTCCCAGGCTTCCTTCATTGGCCCCTTCTAGATACCAGTGTCAGTCTAGAACATAACTATCCACCGATGTATCATTGGCGAGGGTGGATCCACATGCATCATGTCAAAGTACGTTTGGCAGAAGTTAGGATCTCCCGAACTGAAACCTTCAGACATCATGCTTAGAGCTTATGAAGAGCGTCCTTTTGCTCCCGTCGGTCTCTATCAAAATGTCCCAGTCTGGTTGGCCGTAAAGACAGTTCTTATAAACATTGAGGTCTTGGTTGCTCAGCTAGATTACAATATACTCCTTGGGCATAGTTATATGTACGCCATGTTTTCCATAGCATCCTCCATCTTCTGGATCATGGTGTTCCCCCACGAGGACCGCATCATCACCGTCGACCAAATGATGTATCATGACAAGTGACTCCGGACGAACGCCGATGTCATTCTACCCTATGTGGACACATATGATGAAACACTCACTCAGTACCAAGAATATGGCCTTGACCAATTCAAACCATCATCTATCATTAGATCATTCCTAGGAGATCCCCCTATCATACCAAAATCATTCGCTGATATCACAGGGGATCTAGTGTGCATGATGTCTACATCAAGCACCGAAGCTAGACAATAGACAAGGACTAGTAGTATCGAAACCGAGGCCTCTAGCATGACAACCTCTCTATCCTACGCCATCTCCCAAACTCATTTTCTATACCCTCCACTTGGTTTTGTGTCAAAACAAGTTTTGGAAATGGTAGTGTTGCCAAACATATATTTTGCAATACCAGTTTGGTACTTGGTCCCACCTTCCATGTCGGGAAGCACGGGCATCACCGCTATAGGATTAACCTCCCTCACTCCTGAGGAGGCCCCACCTATTAAGGAAACCACTGCAACCATAACAGTTGAAAAGAACCTCATCGCAAAGCCGATTATAGCGACCAAGAAAATCCATTAAAAAGGGAAAAAGATAGAAAACCCCATCATACCAAGGGAATTTAAACCTTTTGCAGTGTGTGACATAGTAGGCTACCCTACCCATATCTGCCTAGAGTTGGATGAATTGAAATCGCTCCTAAGTTCCGAAAGAAATATCACGACGACAAGTTCCCGTAAAAAGGAACCAGCCACAAAAAACCAAGGAAAATCATTACGTACCAACCACGCATGCGCTATCTGTAACAATTATGGGAACTACACTCATCATTGTCCATAAATACCACGATATATGGATGCCTTACATGCCTTAGAACAATCATATCAGGATGATTCCCCCATACATACAAATGGATAAGAACCTTGGGTCATATTATACCTTCAGGAGGCACAAAAATCATTGGAAAGACTACCATTTGTCCCTCCTCCTCCTATCCAACGCTGCGCACTTTGCGGCGAACGAGATCATTTCATCGCCGAATGCGGAGCCCTAGAATTATTTCAATGATGGTATCTTGTTAATGTAGTATACCATGCCTACCTTCTAGAAATCCAACATTCGTGTCAGGTATGTGGTGGCGATCACCCATTATGCCATTTTCATTACATCCCTTGATTTCGCTTAGCGTTAACAAGTCTACACACGGCCATAGTTCGCCTCTCCTTAGAAAATGGCTCAGACATAAAATCCATGGATAGCTTGACAACATAGAAGGATGTCACAAGTAGGTCCATTCTCTTCCTATCAGTGTAAAAGTGGCCGGTTAGGGAGCCCTTAGTCACCCCCACCCGCCCTCCATGGAGAAGACCAAGCTGTGCATTGTGCAATGCACACAACCATTTAGTCGCCAAATGCCCAGACCTAGAATCGCTACGCAGATGGTTCCCAATCACTTTATCAACTGAGTAGGAAGGGAATACCCAAGAAAGAATTTCTTCTCTAGTATGTAAAGGCAACCATCATGCTCAACGCTATACTTATACTCCTCGAGTGTGCCACTAATTGACATCATTCATTCAATAGAAACGCAGCACCGGGATATCATCAGTCCAAAGCTGAGAGAACCTAATGTAAGGCAGACCGCTCCCAGGAAGCCTACCCCATTTCAATACCAAGACATTGGGCAAGTAAAAAAGACGCATCAACCTAACAGGACCCATGTCCAGTCTAGGCCAGCATGTGGGTTATGCGACAAAATCGGCCACTAGGTCAATCCGTGTAAAGAACTGAAGCACCTCATGAATAGATTTTGCATGGTCTCCCCTTTCCGTCAGAAACATTTCTCTAACCAAGAGAAGATCACACACTACTATTGCAAGATCTGCTCAAATTTCCACCATACAATGAAATGTGAGCACCTCCCAAATCTTTGAGCGTCAAGAGAAGCAGTAAGTCTACACTCCCCAAGAGAGCTAGATCTCCCGAGACCAAAAAATCAGAAATGGAAACAACGAAATCTCTCCCCTACGCCTGATCCTTTTCGAGTGTCCACTTCAGGGATGAAGAGTAGTGCTGGTTTTCACACCATCTACTCGATAGGCACAGTGGTACCATGCACCATTTGCACCGGCCATAACCATGAAATAGAGGCATGCCCATTAATGGAAACATTCAGGCACCTCTGCACCAAGCACAACTTCCAAATCCCGGAAAGTGCTAATACTATTAGTATGCCTTATGAGGAACCTAGACTTTCTCTCACGCAAGCCGCCACGATGGAAATTCCTCCCCCACCAAACGCTGATGACAAGATACATGATATACGATTCATATCTTTGTGTATCAGAACCATGACTCAGGCTGTTTGCTCATCAGTCATCGATGTCGAGTCAACTACAACTACGAGAGTAGCTGTACCAACGACGGTGAAAACCCAGTCTATTTGCACCCTATCGACCGCGTGTGGTTCCACCACATCGACGATAGAATCTTATTGATGTCTATTGACCAACTCCATTAGGACTGAACCACTTCCTCATGGCCTTGCGCATACCTAATCCCCCTTAGGATCCTTATTCCACTCAGATGAGGATATTCTTGAGGCCATGAAGGAACCTGATTATCCATGGGATGTGATGCATCACTGCTCGTTTTTTCTTCTTGAAAAAATATTTATCCCTAACAAAACAGGTGTTGGATCCCCATGATTTGCAAGATTGGCAAGAAAAATTCTGCAGGGAACCACATCAAACAAATTTGGAGTCCAAGGACCTAGCCTTCCTGGACTCAGAGAGGGCTCTCTCTATGTACGTTTTTGTAAATGATATATCTTTATGCTTTTGTTTTCTGATTTTAGGCTAGTTATGAAGTTCTAGGACTGTTTGTTTTGTTTGGTTGATTAATTTATTGTGTGATTAAGTGATTGAGTGTTTCAGTTGAATAGATAGACTGTGGGCAGCATTAATTCATTGGGCTATGGAGTCATAAAAGGATTTAATTTTTCATAAAATCTACAAGGGTTTTCATAGGGCAAGCTAACTCTATAGAGTGGATCTCTTAGATTAGATGAAATATGAAATGACAATGAGTTGTGAAATCAGTAAAACTAAAGGGCAATTAAGAATCCTTTAACTCTACTTCAACAAGAAAAGACTTTTAGGTAACTGTTTAAGAAAAACCAAAGGACAAGGCAAACCATAGACTTCTTTGGCCAGACTCTAGTAATAAAACCTTAATACAACAATCCAGCAATCCTAGAATCACTTTCAGACAAAGAAAACATTCAAGTTAACAATGAGTAAAACTAAAGAGCAAGATACACCTGACTTCTATAATCAAACTACTAAAAGACCTTCAAAGAAACAATTTGAGACAAACCAAAGGACATGGCTACCCATAGACTTCTTTGGCTGGACTCTACTAAGTAAAATTCAAATAAGGCCCTAAAAATAACATTTCAAGTAAGACCAAAGGACAGGGAAAACCATAGACTTCTTTGGCTGGACTCTACTGAATCATTTCCAAGGCAAAAACCTAGGTGGAACTAGAGAGAAATTAAGAATTCTCTAATCAGACCTTGCAGAAGAAAACATTAAGATGAAAGAAACAAATAGAATTAAGGTGCCAAGATAACATATCTTAATCTAAATTTTCTGTTCTTTTATCAGAGAAATAATGGACAATATGGAAAACAGAAGGGAAACATTGACAAAGAAGGATAACTTCACCAATAACATAGCTCAAGAATCCTGTGAACGTGCTTGTATTACCGATGTCCAAAACAGTTACATTACTCCAGTGCAATAATCTTTGTATCTCAGAGTCTGATCAAATCCAGCCTAATAGTCAATCCTCTAATCAAGCAGCCAACCAACTCACCAACCAACACTAAAAATGAATATTACATGCAGTATTTAACTGCAAAATGAGGAGGTTACCCTAAGCTATGGTTTCATATTTGTATTTATTACAGAGTTAATGTATTTTGACCTTTGAGGCCATGCAAGGCCCAAGGCAAAATATCTGTGACTGACTCACTGCAATAATAACTTCTAACTTAACTGCCGAGCTAACTTTTGGGATATATTTGACTTTTATGGTTTTCATTAACTTCACAATAACTGTTGAGCTGTTTAAAATATCTCTGACTGCTCTCATATATGTAGCTACCTTTATTGAAGTGAAATGAGGCTGTAGGTGTCCAAAGTGTTTATGAGAAGTATTTGCTATTTTTCTTTAGCATTCAGACCTATCTTCTGTATTAAACTACCTTTGATTTGTCCTTTAAACTCTATTTAGCCTTTAAAAACTTGGATTTGTCTCTTGCTATATGTCTTACTATTTTCTCCTTTAATTATGATTTCTGTCTCTGATATTTGTTTTAATCTTTAATCTTTTAACCTCTCACTGTCACGGTCTCTCTAATTGTGTTCTTTGAATGTGTTCTTCCTTTGCCTTTTATTTCTGTGTTATCGAAACATTTCTTGTTACTTTGGTGTGTTTGAATGATCATCAATGGTCATGATCCATTGATGTTCATGCTTTGATCTGGCACTCTTGGTCCCTTTAATGAAACAAGATGCTCTGGATCGTCACCCAGGGAGTCTGTTTGGATGTTTTTAGGACCTTAGAAATGCAAATCCTGCATTTCTACCTTGACCACCAGCACATTAAAATCAACTTATTATTTTAAAACCTGCGTTTTCGGATTTCTGTGTTGATTTGGGATTTTTTGGACGTGTTTGCAGGGGTTTTAATAGGTGAATGGGGCTTATCGTAAAGGCATAGGCCTTTGGAATGGTTGAACGGGGCGGTGGTTTTTGTTTATGGCGGGAGGCAGTAAGGTGGGTTTTCGCATGGAGTGAGGGCGATGAATGGTTTTGGCGGAGGGCGTGCGATGCCATAGGAAGGGTGACGCGTGGCAGAGGGTAAAAGGGTGAATACCGCCAATTTAGTGTGTTTCAGAGGTGCTAAGTGCTAGGCGGTAGAGGGCGCGATATTTTTTGGGGACCGTTGGATCGGGAGGATGGAGATCAATGGTGGTCGGGGTTAAATGGAGTGGCGGGTAAGTTGAAAAGGGTGGAGCCTGGGGGTTACGTGGCGGGGTTTATTTATAAAGGCAGGGGCTTCAATAAGAAAGGATCCCGGGGCAAGAATATAAGCGGGGGCACTTAAAAATAAGGGCGGAAGGTAGGGTTATATGAGCGGTCGGTAAGGGTTTTTAGAGTGGGAATTGAAAAACCTTTAAAGCAGGAGTTTGGTATATTAAAACAAAGGTTTTAATCTAAAAAGAAAGTGGGGTAATATATATAAAGGGGTTTTGGGTATTTTTAATTAAAATAGGGTTTAATTAAAAGAAATGGGTCCCGAATAAAAATAAAACTTTGGTCTTAAAACAGTGTAAAAATGATTTTTTACATTGTTTTGAGAAAATAAGGGAAATGAATGAAAAGGGAGGGGTGAATGGGGTTTTTAGAAATGAAAGTGGGTCTTTGGGTAGGGGAAAAAGGTGAGAATGAGTGTTTTAGGAAAAATACATGGAATTTCAAGATCATGAAGGTGCTTGGAAGAGGCAAAATGAAAGATAGTGAATTTAGGAAAAACAAAGATAATGAAGGTAGTGAGATTTCTGGAAATAGCTAATAGTCAAGGAATGCTATTTTCAGTAGATTTTAGAAAATCCATAGTCACCTAGTGATACTGTAGAATACAAGAGGATAATAGTGGCTCCAGCTGGGGAGGGAAACTCCTTTAGGAGGTGTCAAGAACCTCAAAGTTCAGATCTCTGGAATTTGTAGATCAGTGCGTTGTTTGCACTTGGTAGATTTTCCATTTTGTAATGCTGATCTGCTACAACTTTTGTGACTCTGACCTTTAAATCCTAAAAATCATGCTTGTTGCAACTCAATTCTACCTACCCATCATTATATTATATCATTTTCCTTCATTTGGGTGCATTTAGACTGGAAAACCCTTGACATCATTATTCTTTTGAAAGAAAAAAACTATCTATTTCTACCCTTATATCATCCAAAGGCTTAGATTACACTGATGAGCTCTTTTATTCTCTACCTAGTCTACTTATCTGTCAAGATTAAACAGTTTGACATATTTTCATTCTCTATCTGTCAACATAAAATTTAAAGCACGACCAAATCAAGATTAAGCAGTTTGATTGTCATGATCTGTGGCATTTTGGACAAGCTACACATAGATTTTATTTTTGTAAAAAGTAAAACTAAAAATTGAGGGCTATAATCTGGAATTTGTCATTCATCCCTTTCTTCTCTTTTTGGTTCAGATTTAGAATTTGGAACCAATATATTTTCCTACTAATAAGCCAAGTTTAAACAATTTGGAAAATCTTCATTTTCTATCCTATCAGCAAAAATTCAAAATTTGTTCAATCATGATTAGGATGTATGATTTGAACAAAACTTCTTTCAAAGGTAGTGGCATTTGGACTTACACACTTTCAGAAACATTTTTTTTTGGTATGGGGCTTTACCTTTTTCTTTTCTCTGCCCTCTTTTCTTCTTTTCTTTCTTTCTTTTTTGTCACAATTTTTTCTGATGTTTTGTTTCAGCAATGTTATATACAATGAATAAAAATTTAAACTGAGATTTTCAACTAAAATAATGCTTGAGCATCCTGCCATTGGCAGGACCTCCAAATAATTCTGTTCCATCCATTTATTGTAAGAAAAATGCATTGTTACCTCTTGCAGAATGGATGATGTATGGGCCTTTCCATAGATTTTCAAAATTTCCATGCTTGCCTTTGTCCTCTTTCCTTGAATCCCACTTCAGCACTTTGTCTCCAATCCTGAAATCATTTGCCTTGGTCCTCTTATCAAAAAGCTTATTGATGTTTTCTTGTATTTTCTGAGTTCTGTTTTATACTTCTTCTTTGGTTTCCTGCAGCTGGACAATCTGATTTATTCTTCTTTGCATATGATTTTCTTCAGATTGTAATTCTTGGATGAGATTCATCACTGGCACTCCCAAGCTTGTTGGGAAGACTGCATCTGCTCCATACACTAACTGATAGGGGGACATACCAATTGAATTTTTATTTGTTAATATATGTGCCCATAGTGCATGTACTAGTTTGCTGTGCCATGACTTCTTATTCTCTTCCAACAACTTTTTGATGATGTTTACCAAGATTTTATTTGAGGATTCAACCAACCCATTAACTTGAGGGTAATAAGATGTAGAATTTCCCAATGTAATCTGATATTTGTGGCAAAAGTATACCATTTTCTTGGATCTAAAGGCAACAAAATTGTCAGTAATGATTTTTCTAGGACAACCAAATCTAGACAAAATGTGGTTTTCAAGGAATTTGATAATTACTGAGTCTGTGGCAGTTCTGGAAGGGATGGCTTCTATCCACTTTGTAAAGTAGTCATTTGCAGTGAGGAACCATTTGTGCTAGGCAGAGGAAGAAGGATGAATTTCTCCAATAAAATCAAGGCCCCATTGTTGAAAAGGAGCTTCAAAAAAATTGGATGTAAAGGCAATGGCAACAATTTTATTTTACTCTCAAAGATTTGGCATTTATGGCAGGCAACTACCATTTTATGGATGTCTTGAAAGAGGGGGTGCCAATAGTAACCAACTCTAAGGATTTTATTGACAGTGGTTCTCCAATAGAGGTGGCCTCCACATTCTCCTTCGTGAAACTCATGCATAATCCTATCTACATCTTCTTCAGGCAAACATTTAAGTAGTATAACACCAACATTTTTCCAATATAAAATTTTATCTAAAATGCAGAAATTTACAACCTTTAACTTTAAGAATATGGCCTTTGTTTTGGACAAACCAGGAGGAAAATTAAGATTAAAAAGCACATATAATATATCAGCATACCAGGGTGAGTTCAGAAATGCTTCCTCAATTGGTGGAGTCTCCAACTCATCTTGTTCATCCAGTGCATGAATCATATTTATGTCCAGTGCATGAAAATTTGTTTCAGCCATGAGTTGAGCTAGTCCTTGCCCTTTGATTAGCTTGGTGGGCTTGATTTCCAGATCATATTATAAGATGACAAAAATCCACTTACCTCTTTTGCCATCAGAATCTTGTGTGAGTATGTCATTTACCACTGTGTGAGGCACAAATGCAATGATGTGTGAATGCAAAATGTAGACCCTGAAAAATTTCAGTGCCTTGATTAAGGAAAAATCTTGTTTTTCCATTATGTTATATTTCAGAGGTGCATCTCTGAGTGCCTTGCTAAAAAATGCTATTTGCTACTCCTGTCCTTTTATATTTTTCTGCAATAAGACAACATCAACTGTGTGTTCTGATGCAAAAGAGAAAATGAAGAAATCTTTGGTAAAATCAGGGCTAATCAGAATTGGTGTTTGTGTAAGTGTTTGTTTTACCAGATCAAAAGATTTCTTTTCTTCTATGGTCCATTTAACTCTTGTTTCTCTTTTCAGCATATTAGTGATGTTTCTTAGGAGTTCTGCAAGGTTTGGTATGAACCTTCTTAAGAAATTTATTTTTCCAATGAAATATTGTAGCTCTTTGATGTTTCTTGGATGGTTTATTTGCAATATTCCTTCAATTATTTTTGGGTCAATCTTGATCCCTTCTTCAGATATGATGTGGCCTAAAATATTTCCTTCTTGAAGGCCAAACAAAGTTTTCTTTGGATTCAAAGACAAACCATATTTTCTGCACTTTTCAAAGATTTTTCTTAAGTGAGCTAGGTGTTCTTCATCAGTTTTTGAGTAGACTGTGATGTCATCAAGGTATATCACAATGAATTAACCTATTTATTTTGACAGAGAAATATCCATTTATCTTTGGAAAGTGGCCCCAACATTCATTAACCCAAAATGCATTTTAACATACATGAAGGTGCCCCAAGGTGTAGTGAAAGTTGTCTTGTGTTGATCATCTGGATGTACCAACACCTGATTGTATCCTGAAAAGCCATCTAGCAGAGAAATTCTTTTGGAGCTTACTACCCTTTGTAAAATGTGATCCATTTTTGGTAAAGGGTAGTTGTCCTTAAGGGAGGATTTGTTTAAATTTATGAAGTCTATGCATAGCCTAATTTCCTCTATTTTCATCGTTACTGATACCAGATTTGAAACCCATTCTGAATATCTCAGAGGGACTATTATTCTAGGATCATACATTTTCTTAATTTCTTTCTCAACCAGTGGGAGTTGTACATGGTTTATTATGCGTAATTTCTGTTTGAAGGGCTTCTGGTTTTCTTTGAGAGGGATCTTATGCTGAATTATTTCAGTATCATATGACTTTAAATCTTCATAGATCTAGGCAAACACATCGGTAAATTATCTGAAAATATCAATGTATTTTTGTTTTATAGGTGCTGGCAGTGTTTTGCACAACTTTATCATTTTGGGCTCTTTTTCACTGCCTATATTGCATTCTTCCACTTCTGCTTCAATAGATTCCATTTTTGGCTTTTTAGCCACATCATTAAAATAAAACAACTCTTCTAGAGGAACCAATCCCTTTGGCAAAGTATCATCTTTGGAATGCAACACTTCAAAATCTTCTTTTCCTGAGTCTGCACACAGTTCTGTTTCATGTGGGTGTTCCTTTTCTAACAGATTTATATCATCTTGATCAGGAGGTTCTTCTTTGTAATTTTTTTCCTCAGCAGAACAATCTTATTCATGATCTGAGTCTGAATTTGGCACTTCAAACTCATTTTTGGACTGCAGGAAGTCTTCAATCTGTTTATCTCCTTCAAAAACTTGCCAATATTTTATATTATCAGGGACTACTTATCTATATTTGACTTGTACTGTGTTTTGTTTGTTATGATTATTTTTTTGACAAGTGCTGGCTACAAATGTTAGACCATTGGCAAGGATGTTTTGATTTCTTAGGACAAAGGTAAGATCATATTCTTGGAAGGTTTTTAGGAGGTCAAGGACATCATTCCTATATGCTCTTAGTCTAGGATGTTTGGTTGTGTACTCTCCCTTAATCTGCCTAAAGAATAACTCATAATCGCCATGGACAGAAATCATTTTGGCTCCTAATTTCTTGAGTAATTGTAGCCCTAGGAGGAGTGCCTCATATTCTGCTATGTTATTTGTACATTGAAAGTTCAGCTTATATGAGTGGCCTTCTGCATGATTTTTTTCAGTGTTATGTACCCAAACACCTCCTCCTGAACCAATTTTTCCACAAGAACCATCAAAGCTCATAATCCAAAGAGGTTCCATTTCAGATTTATCATTATGTTGATCATTGTGGCTGCCACTATGTTGTCTATTATGTTGTTAATTTTCTGTTTGGCCTAACTGTGCTAACTGTCCCTCCTCTTTTTCTTCTTCTTCTTCAGCTGTTTTCTCATTTTCTACTACTTGTTCATTAATGTTTTCATCATTGTAAAGGATGAATGAATCAAAGTCAGTGTGAATAGAATAAAGAGGGGAGTTATTTGGCTTTTCTTGACTGCTAACCATGTATTTCATATGAGTCTCCCTATATAATCTTCTTGGTTGGTTGAAAACACGTATGGTAGCATAGGTCATGTCCATTTGGAGGGTACTTTGGAGTTTAGCTCCCCATGAGCGTGATAGGAGCATGCCATATTTGGGAGGAATGTTAGCCATTACAATATCCATTACTAGGCTCTTGGCCAGTATTTGTGCTAAATTAACACATAGATCTTTGATTAGGCCTAGACATTTAACTCTACTGGAATCAAAAGATTATAAAAATTTGTATGGTCTAGTTATCTCAAGGCCTAGTCTTTCCATTACTACCTTTGGCACGAGGTTATGTGAAGCTCCGGAATCTAACATGGAATTATGGAGGAGTTTATCATGGATGTTTAAATTGACATAAAATGGAGGAACACCTCCTTGGAATTTACCTTCTACTTCAGGTCCAAACAAAAGTTCAGGTTTGTCATCATTTAAATTTACATAATCAACATTTTCTCCTATGTTTAAAGCTTTCAAAACTTGAGATCTATATACATCTTGGGTAACTAATTCAGTAATAGGTATGGAGATTTTAATCTTGGAAATTTCATTCTCAATACTGAAAGGTGTCTGCATTTTTGAAAGGTTCAAATCAGTCTTATCAGACACTATTTTCACAACAATTTCAACTTGCTGGTTTTTATTGGGGAACTCAGTTAAAACAATTTTGTTAGGGGCACTAATTGCATTGCTAGTTCTGATTTGGTCACCACTTCGTTGGCTGTTTTTGTTTTTACTTTTATCATAACTTTCAGCCACTAAGTTTGGATTTTCTGCTGTCTTTTTAGGAATATTTTCAGGGATTTTCCTAGCAGAAATTTCAGAGTTCTTTCTCTTGGGAGTATCTTGGGTTTTCTTGCTTCTGAGGTCATACTGTATATGCTCTTCCATGATGGAATTTTCAAAGCCTTGTTTATAGTCTTCAGATTCTAGGCTTTCTTCCTCATTTGGTGCAAATATTCCTGGTTCTTCCTCAGTGAGGAAAACAATATCATCATTATTTATTCCCATTAGATTGATGTGACTTTCCTCTGTTTCCTCAATCACTCGCTCATCCTCATCAACATAGTTTTCCTGAAAAGGAGGCCTGATTTGCTGATCATGACCTCTCTGTCTTATTTGAGGGGGATTTCTCCTAAAGTTTTGGTTTTTATTTCTGTTTTGAGGAGCTGCTTGGTTTTCTCTGGGGTAAGCTCTCTCATTCATGTTTATTCTCTCCATCATCCTCTCCATGGTTCTAACAAAATCTTAGTATCAGATGATGAAGGTGCAACTTCTTCCCTATATGTGACTCTCTTCTCATTTTTCATTCTAGCTCTTTTGACAATCAGATTTGCCTCTACACTTACTGCACCCCTCTGCATATATTATAATGTAAGAGGGTCTCTTTCTCTTAGTTGGTAAGCCATCTCTGGGTTAAACCCATCTGGAAATTTCATTAGAGGTAGACCTTGTGGAGGTTTCATGTGGATAGGGAGGGCATTATATACACTATTGAACCTAGTGCAGTACTCTTGGATACCCTCTCCAACATTTCTCTTAATGTTTTCATACTTTGATATGATTTGGAGAGTGTTCTTCTTGACTTCCCACATTTTTAAGAATAATTTATGAAAAGCAGGGAGGTCATGTATACTATTAGGGGTTAGGCTTTTAAACCATTTTCTTGCTTCTCCCCCTAAGCTTTGAGAAAACATTCTGAATTTAACAGTTTCATCATCTATTTATTGTTTGTCAAAATAGTCATTCATTCTATCCACATGTTGTTGAGTAGTAGTAGAACTACTGGCATCATATAAAGGAATCTTGGATTGATAGTCCTGTGCTAGAACAACTGAAGGCAATGACAGAACTAATGGGGCATACCATGTTGCGATGATCTGTGGTTGTGGAAACAAAGGAGGGTTAACAAGTGGAGGATTGAAAAAAGGAGGTAAAGGGTTAAATGAAGGAAGGTGAATAGTGGGGGATGAGCTTAGAACAACAAGATTCTTCTGTAAGGTGGATAGGTCTAAAACTATCTGGGTTATCCAACTCGTAGATTTAGTCCTAGACAAGATTTGTTCTAGGGGTGAGTAAGAGAGGATATTCTGCAAGTATTTAAGGTTTTCAGGTTGGGAACTTGCTTTGTGGATAGGTTTGTTAACAGTTGGAATTTTATATCTAGGAGATTTCCTAAGTATACTTTCAGGATTTTCAACTATTGCAGGAGGGTTTGGGTCAGGATGGGATATGGTACAGGTTCTTCTAGAAGCCATAACTTAGACCCAAGGTTCAAAGAGGTTGAGAGTTTATAACAGTTTTGAAAAACAAACCAATCCGTGAAAGAAATACTTAATCCACAAAGTATTCTTGACTGGGTTCCTCTGAGGTTTAATGATATTAGGGTTTCTCAATAATTACCCAGTGGAGTCTATAGAAAACCAGTGGAGCCAGCAGGCCTACTGAAAACTAGTGGAGTCACCAGGTGGAGGATTTTTAATTGTTTTGAGGCTGGCTATTGTCCACCATCAGCAACCAGATACCATTCTTGGCTAACAATTGACTCATTTAAGTTTGAATGAGGTTTTATGAGTTCTTGAGGTAATATTAAGCTATTTAATAACCGAGTTCCCCAGTATGGTTGCCACTATGTTGGCTCCCCATGATTTGCAAGATTATCAAGAACAATTCTGCAGGGAACCACATCAAACCACTTTGGAGTCCAAGGACTTAGCCTTCCTAGAATCAGAGGGCTCTCTCTATGTACGTTTTTGTAAATGATATATCTTTATTCCTTTTTTTTTTCTTCTTCTGATTTTAGACTAGTTATGAAGTTCTAGGAATGTTTGTTTTTTTGGTCGATTAATTGATTGTGTGATTAAGTGATTGAGTGTTTCATTTGAATAGATAGACTGTGGGCAACATTAATCCATTGGGCTATGGAGTCATAAAAGGATTTAATGGTTCATCAACTCTACAAGGGTTTTCATAGGGCAAGCTAACTATATCAAGGGGATCTCTTAGATTAGATGAAATATGAAATGACAATAAGTTGTGAAATCAGTAAAACTAGAGGGCAATTAAGAATCCTTTAACTCTACTTCAACAAGAAAAGCCTTTTAGGTAACTGTTTAATAAAAAACAAAGGACAGGGTAAGCCATAGACTTCTTTGGCCAGAATATAGTAAGCAAACCTTAAGACAACAATCAAACAATCCTAGAATCAATTTCAGACAAAGAAAACATTCAAGTTGACAATGAGTAAAACTAAAGAAAAAGATACACCTGACTTCTTTAATCAAACTACTGAAAGACCTTCAAAGCAACAGTTTGAGACAAACAAAAGGACAAGGCTAACCATAGAATTCTTTGGCTGGACTCTACTAAGTAAACTTCAAAGAAGGCCGTAAGAAACCATGTCATATACAAACCACAAATACATTATTGTGGCCGTTGACTACTTCACCAAATGGGAAAAAACCATGCCCACATACGACAACATAGCAGAAACCGCTGCACGGTTTTTGTTCAACCATGTCATCCCTCGGTTTGGTGTACCAAAAGAGTTAGTCTACGACCATGGAAAACACTTCGAAAATGAGATTTTACAGGAGCTATCTCATCACCTAAGATTCACACATGAATTCGATTCACCATACTACCCCCAATCCAATGGACATGTAGAAGTTGTAAACAAAGTACTCAAAACAATGTTACAACAAATGGTGAATAACCACAAAACAAAATAGCACCACATGCTTTTCTTCGCCCTGTGGGTGTATCGCACGATAGTGAAAACATTAATAGGGTTCACACCCTTCCACTTAGTGCACAGGGTCAAAGCCATGATTCCCATAGAATGCAAGATCCTAAACTTACACGCCGCCATCAAACTCCTCAATGACACCCAACCTCTAGAGCAATGCTTAGTACAACTAGAGCTCGTCAATGAAAGTCGACGATAGTCGCTCCATCACAACGAGGCCCATAATAAGCTGGTGAAAGCACCGTTCGATCGCAACATCACCCTTCGATCATTTATCGAGGGGGAGTTAGTCCTCTGCTACGATGTTGCGAAAGAATCCCCAGGGCCAGGAAAATTCGAAACATTTTGGAAAGGTCCCTACTTCATAAAACATTGTCTCCTAAAGGGGGCATACATATTAACAGATCCTGACTAAACATGTCTAAAAAACCCCATCAATGGTCTCTACCTCAAGAAATTTTACCCATAGGGGTTAGGAGGGTTCAACCCTAGAGATAACATACACATATAAAATTTTGTTTTTGATCACACACTTGTTCCAAAAAGTGCTATGGTGTCACAAATATATCTTCAACCCAACCATTATTTTGTATTCGTTGATGGAGCATCGTGATTGTCTCAAAATTTAGCAACAGCCGCTTAGGTCATCTACTACCCCAAACTATCACTATTATTCACCAATGGAGTATGCATTGGATCATCTACAAAAAATTAGGCAAAATATGATGCTGTTATAAGGCTCATGAGCAATGTCTTCAATCAAGGCATCTGCCACTTACATATCTACCTTGATTCCCAGTTAGTGGTTTCATAATTAAACCAAGAATTTGAGGTATGAGATTCACAACTGTTTAGAAAATATTTGCGTGCAAAAAGATTAAGCCATCAATTTGATCATATTACATTCACAAATGTACCAAGAAATCAAAACCAGACAACAGATCGCATAACTAACCACATCTTAGCCTAGAATGCATCTTGTATAAACCATCATACATAAAACCAAAAAACATAAAAATATAGATATCCATCAGTGATACAAAACATACATAGGAAAATTTAAACCATAAGACACATCATCTAGAGCCACAAAAAATACATCTCACATACATACCAAAAAATTTGTGTGAGTACAAATAACAAGTCATGTATCTGACCATCAGGTCAGCTAAAAAATACATATACACATGTCATAAAAAATAAGGGAAGCATCCTCATAAAGGGAGCTTTCCCTGTGTACAAGATATCTCTAGGGCTGAGCCCCGCTAGGCAGGGCACCTAGACCCATGGCTACACCCGGTGCCAGTACTGGGGCAGCCGCCAAAATTGAAGCCGCCACACGACGCAAAGTTGGATGATAGCCCCTCTCTCGGGCCATCAATGTCTCCAACCAGACATCATCCAGGTCGTCGACAAACCCACTGGTCGACATACCCTGGGTCAGCCTATCCACTCAGTCCTAAGCATCCTCCAAGTTAGTGGATCGGGCCTCAGATGCAACAAGATACTTCACCATCTTTGCCATACGTGCCTCGGACGCCTTAGCATAAGAAATCACTGCAGCACACTTGGCAGCAGCAGAGCTACTACCCTCTCTGGAAGGGCCAACTCCATCACCAGGTCCTCCACCCTGGGGCTACCCCAGATCTCCCCCCTACCCCCCAGCCTAGGGCTGAGCTCCTCAAACCCTTCGGTTGGGTTGGTGTCCTACTAACCAACAGTGGGCCGCCCTACCTCTCCAACATTTTCAAGAGTAAAAAAAGCAATGTCAGTGTCATCAAAATACACATATAAATCATATATACTCAAAAAATGCAGAAAAAAGTACAAAAATCACACCTATCGGTCCCCAAGCATACCCATAAGGAAGACCCATATCCGGGTCTCCCTGATAGTCCATCCTGGAGTATGGAAACTAAAGGAACATCTAAGGATTGGCCTCGAAACAAGCCTCAGTGGTCGCATTCCAATAACGCCCCACCTCACCTCCCCCATCGCGAGGCATCACTAGGGCCCATTGCCTCATATGAGGGTCCCGATGAAACCACATAGGCAGAGCCACCACGGGTCGCAGCTGCACCACTCTCTGAAACATAGTGCTACAAAGGATGCTATCATATTTAAATAACTTAGATCCATCTTGGAGCTTCGCTAGCTAGGATACCATACCGTCATAGCAATGACGGAAAAGTCAAAGAAATGCATGGCCCGAAGCCAACGCAAAAAACCAATCTGTGGCCCCGACGCCCCGTGCGGCGACAAAGACCCCGTTAGTCTCACAATCATAGCTAGAGCACACCGCTCGTCTTAATCAGTCACCGATGATATTAGAATACACCCCTTCGAAAGAGGCATTGCGCCACTGTGATGCTCTGGCCAATGCTGAAGCACTACCCTCCCAGGTGGGAGTGGATGGGGGAGTGCCTCACCGTGAGGCAGAAGACCGGTCACGAAATACATATTTGTCTCAATATGGTTAGGGATGTCATACCTTCGCAACACCATCACTTTGCGCTGCTTGTTTCAGCAACGGACCAGGTAACACAACAATCAATCCTGTGACCTCAATGGTCATTCTCAAGGAACTTGAGAAGACCCCACCGAGATAGTTGCTGACGGGCATTGGAATCTTGTGCCACAACCATATGAAGGTTCAACTAGTCTCTCTCTCTCCACAACATCCTGTCACCAAATAGATACACATCAGTGACATCAAAACAACAAAAAAATTCAAAATTTCCCAATTTTTTTCAAAAAATATACCTTGGATTTTCGATGCGCCTATTTCTAAAATAGGTGCGCTGACTGCACGTCCGTATCTAAGACATCTGTGGAATCTATGTGCAAAAAACACCTACATGTGCGAAATCACTGCGAAAATCCTCAGTTTTGCGCAAAGATTCCATGCCTGTGCCTTGATCACCTGCGCAGTCAAGGCTAAAAATGGCTAGGGTTCCGTATAAACCCAATTTGTATGGACACCTGCCCAGTAACACTGAAAAAATTGAAATACAAGACGTCCTGGGGCCTACCTGACACTAGCGGTGCGAATCCTGGTTGCGCAGGCTAACTACAACGACAAGAAATGCTTAGCAACAAGCTCTGACCTCTCAAACTCTCAAACGCTAAAATGACACAAATGAGTTGAAATGAGCCATATTGGCCTATATACCACCCTTTTCAAATTGTTTGCAGGACCATAACAAGAGCTTAGAAAGCCCAATTTCAAAATCGAAAGAAACACAGTGATCAACACCTCATAATGCCCAAAGGAGGCTCCACACATTCATGTCTCCGAAAAAATAAAAGACTCAGTTCCGACGGGTATGCCCTCTCTTATTGTATTTTCATTCAACACATTTTGTCAATATATATGAATGAAAAATATGCTTTCACTTGGGGTATTTGTTGCAGGTATTATACAGTACGACAAACCACCTGTTACCCCATGCACCGAAGGTTCCAGAGTAGGTATCATTCTACCCTTAGCATGATAGAGTCCTAGAGAAACTTTGCATATCCTGACATCATTTCTCCATAAGAAATCAACCATAGGTTCCAAACACTCGACCATGTTTATCGTCTTCCCACCTTTCACATAATAAACATCCTCGTTGGTCGGTAGAGCCTCCCCCTCCATGGCGTCCATCACTCAAAGTAAACCATGCAACAAAAAATATGACGCCATGGCCATATCACCTCAGTTCAGGAAGCACTTCATGATCATTCATCCACCATGCATCAAGTCAATTTTTACCATATCAAAATAAAATCCCCTTCCCGGACTACCATTTTTGCAAGCAGATCGAACATGCACCATCATCTCTCGCATTTGGCCTACCATCCCCCCATTATCATAGCCCATCTGCGATATTTTCCATCCGCTTCATCATCCTCGCACCGAGAACAACCAATGTGGCCCCCACCCTTAGCAAATAAACCTTCCTCACATCATCAGTGAGTGATATTTTTCATGTTTTTGAGGCACCCGTCTCCATGTTTTGTACAATCCAAACCCATTTTTTTATTCTTTTGGCAGCTGTACAAATATTTTTTAGGAGAACATCCCACCACCTATCCATTGATTTTTCTCCCATGGCAACAATCCCTAATCACCCTTGGTCGGAGCTTCAAACCTTTCATGCAAAGCCACCACAAAATTCATAACCAACATATACCCACCCTGGACATCCTACTGACTCTAGGGCTTTCATCATCAAAAATCATTATGACTTCCGCCATGCTGCTTTTTCAAGTTCCGACCTCAGGCCAGTAAACTCCCATCATCAGTTTTTAGTCATTTCTCGCCATCATGCCTATGTTAAAACTATCATATCAGAGACCCTGATCCCTTGCACTAGTAGATCTCTTGTTCGGTTGAGGTTTCCTTTTTTGTAGATTTCAACAACCATTCTCCAAAAAGGAAGCAGTACCTTGGATGGTTCCTCATCTCAATAGGGGCATCCTCGGATGGTACTGTGAGAATCATCATTGCACATAGATATCATCGATCCTCCTGACATTCGACTACAACACAAGCTTTCATGTCAAGATGGTATCATACTTCACAACCATTGCACTTTGTCCAAATTCGTAAAGACCCGTGCCATTATAAGCATCTCTTTCAGTAATGCTTACACGCGAAGGTCCCAGTCATACACCCATGCATATAATGAGAATTTATATGCCATAACAATATTATACATGTGGGCACCACATTCAACCTATTGTCAAATAAAAATGCCCCTGAGGGTGTCAACAATCGTCATCATCAACTAAATCAGCAGATCACTACCATATCAGTGACACAAATAGAACCTTTATCTGTCAAATAGGATTTTTAACAAGCCAAAGCATCACGAGTATGGGACATGCCCGCCTCGTAGAAATATTGTATTTATTGTATCATACTATCTCTTGCAGGTTTCTTACAAAACATGGTCCCTCTTTTACCCACAGTAAGGGGTCTCCAACCTTGGGCTGCACGCAGTCTCTCTCTCTCTCTCTCTCTCTCTCTCTCTCAACACGGGTTATACAGTTAATAAACTATAATGTATTTCAACTATATAGTTCTTCCTAGACCTCACACATTAGGGGAAACTGTTATCATTGGAAAATCAGACAAGCAAAAGACATCATGAAATGTCAAGCAGAAGGATTTACAAGGCTGAGAAACATTAGAGAATCTGGAAATTTTAAAAATCTCTAAGGTCAAGAGACAAAATTATCAAATTGCGCACATAAGACACAGGAAAAGTGCGCTCCGCGTGCATTTTTCTTCGATATTCGCGCTGGTCTCCGCGACTTTCCCTCAATAAGCCGCGCGGTCCTGAGTATGACAGAAGGTCACCATCCGGGACCACTTGGCACACTTCAAGAAGAAGATTATTCATTTGAGGCCACCCAAGGACAACCGCCTAGAGCCACCTTGAGACCTCAAGTGAGCACACAATGGAATCAACCACCACTCTTGGGTCACTATCCACAATTGTACCAAGAGAGGGAAGAAGGATTTGAATTTTTCCTATAAAATGCCACCCTAAGAAGAAAAAAATGAGAACACATTGTTATGCTGACCAAATTTCCGATGAGAAAACTAGCAGTGTGTTCTCCCAGCAACAATAGAGTGAAGGAATTCAGTTGTTGGCCATCCAACACCTCAATCCCTAAGGAGAATTTCACCAAGTGTACGACATCCAATCACTCGTTCTAGGAGAAGAGAGAGGCCTGCATACCTGCTCAAGGGGAAAGCCCTTCTTGCTTTGGGTATTAGAGCTCCATAGCTCTAAGGACTCACTGCAAGTGTGTAACGTTCTACTGCTTCTTTACTAATAGCAGCTAATAAGAGGGGATTAGTTCTCTATTCGGATTATTAGCTCATTTGACGCGATTGAGCTTGTGTTTATGTTTTATTGTTGTTTTGTTTCCTCTTCTTGTTTGTAGCATGCTATGTTCCATAAACTAGTTTTTCTACATTAGTATGTTTCCACTAACCATCTAACAACTATTTTTTCCCTGTAACCATTGCTTGTAGGTTAGCAATCACTCGTATCAAGCATCAGTGTTTTAGTACACTTATGCACTAAACACACCAACACACACTCTATAAAGAAAAATACAAATTCAAGGACACCAATATGATAAATTTTACCCAAAAAAAATATATTTACAAATACATAGGAAGTGGCACTCTAAACAAACCCTAAAAAGGAACAATACATTATAACATCTCTTCTATAAGAATACCTCTAAACATATATACCCTCTATAAAGAAAAAATACAAGTTCAAGGACACTAATATGATAATTTTACACAAAGGAAACACGACTGTAAATAGACCATAAACAAGAACAATACATTATAACATCTCTTCCATAAGAATGCCTCCAAACATATATACCCTTTATAAAGAAAAAATACAAATTCAAGGACACCAATATGATAAATTTTACTCAATAAAAAAAATACTTACAAATACACAGGAAATGTCATTGTAAACAAAACCTAAAAAATAACAATACATTATAACATCTCTTCCATAAGAACATCTCTAAACATATATACCCTCTATAAAGAAAAAATACAAATTCAACGACACTAATATGATAAATTTTACCCAATAAAAAAACATATGTACAAATACACAATAAATGTCATTGTAAAGAAACTTTAAACAAGAACAATACATTATAGTATCTCTTCCATAAGAATACCTCTAAACATATATACCCTCTATAAAGAAAAAATACAAATTCAAGGACACCAATATGATAAATTTTACCCAATAAAAATATATATATATATATACAAATACAAGGAAATGCCGCTATAAACAAACCCTAAACAAGAACAATACATTATAACATCTCTTCCATGAGAATACCTCTAAACATATATACCCTCTATAAAGAAAAAATACAAATTCAAGGACACCAATATGATAAATTTTACCCAATAAAAAAATATGTACAAATACACAGGAAATGTCACTGTAAACAAACCCTAAACAAGAACGCTAATATGATAAATTTTAGTCAATAAAAAAAATATGTACAAATACAAACTGTAAACAAACCCTAAACAAGAACAATACATTATAACATCTCTTCCATAAAAATAACTCTAAAAATGTGTACTCTTTATAAAGAAAAGATACAAATTCAAAGACACTAATATGATAAATTTTACTCAATAAAAGAAATATGTACAAATACACAGGAAATGAGACTCTAAACAAACCCTATCAATGTATTATAACATCTTTTCCATATATACCCCTAATAAGAAAAAATACAAATTCAAAGACACTAATATACTAATATGATAAATTTTAGCCAATAAAAAAAATATGTACAAATACACGGAAAATGCCTCTGTAAACAAACCAAACAATACATTATAACATCTCTTCCATAAACATATTTTTAAACATATATACCCTTCATATAAAAAAAATAAAATAAAATTCAAGAACACTAATATGATAAATTAAAAAAAACAAATATAGTAAATGCCACTATAAACAACTGAGTTGTCTAACTAGAAAGAGGAATTGCCCAGACCTCAAAAACAGTGTTTGAATCATGATTTTGATGGTGAAAATGGATCCAACACCATCAAAAGCCTGTTGAGCACCCAAAATATTAAAGTTTAATAATTATAAGGTGGATTTACAAAAATCCCTGCCAAATTTTCTTAAAATCTTACCAGAATTTCTATAATTTTCAAATCCAAAAAACAGTCTATAATTTTCAAACCCAAAAAACAGTCTAGACTACTACATAAAGAACCAGAAACGACCATATATACTTCTATTAATTATCCGCTATTCAAGCCTAACAGACCAAACTGCGGTGGATATTTCTATTAATTATCCGCTATTCAAGCCTAAACAAGAAACGGAAGTAGATCATGTTATTTATCAAGTATCCGCTATCCTCGCCGTCAGATGAAAGAGTTATATCTTCAGAAAATCCTTCGGTAATTGCATCCGCTGGACATCTGTATTTGGTTACAACCTGAAATTCACATGACGGCTTCTTTCTTACATCATATTGTATTTGAATTATATCAAAGTCTTCAATAATGTCATCTTTCTCTAACTCAATAAGGTCAACTATTACTGACAGGAGTTGATCGGACTCTCTGAGCATAACAGTAGCTGACAGTCGAAATTTTGCGCCACAGAAAAAGAAAGGTAGAGAATACAGCCGCTCATCATCAGAAGAGAGCCGAGAACAGGAATCTTTGGTTATGTTCCAAAACACCATACATTCCCTGATATAAGGGTCATCATACTCCACCACTGTAACAGGGAAATACTGGTAAACCCTTTCATTCAATCTTTTGTGGGGTGAATCTGCCTTCAAAAAAAGTGCTTCTAACACCGCCTTTGAAGCACACACATTATCCAAGTCATCGCAAGAAAGAACATCTTTAAGCTTGTGATTGCTCATGTTTGGAAATCGTATCAGTTTGCAAAGCTTACTGCCCAAAATTTCCCTCCTCTGTTCAAGATTTGGGTAATGTTTTCTGGCCCAGCTTATGACAAAATTATACAGTGCATCTTCTGATTTAACTCTCAATTCATCACTTGACAGCACAACCTCGATGCCGGCCAAAGGAAGATCCAGAAGCTCTTCAGAATGCCTGAAAATCATGATCAGAACATAACAGATTGATTAGTTTGAGAATAACAATGACTATGGTCAGCATAATTTGGAAGTATGGGCAAATAAACAGGGAATCTATATATATATATATATATATATATATATATATATATATCGTTTTCAGAATTCTATAACTTAAAAAGCTAATTCAATATTGGAGAGGATATAGATAAACTTAGCCAAATTTGGAATTAATCTTATTTATGGTATTTATTTTTTAAAAGTTATATAATAAATTTACTATAATTCTGCACAACAATTTTTGGTATATATATATATATAAAAGAATCCAGATTGTAATATTATTATTTTATGATTTATAAAATATTATTATTGTTTTTTATTTGAAATGCATTTTAAATATATGATTTATATATATATATATTTTAAATTATCATTAACAACACAAATATAACATTTTAACAAATTTTCACCAAATTTTAGTTAAAAGTTACATGAAAAAAAATATTTATAAAATTATATTTAGAATTTTACAATTCTATTAATTCATGATGATGAGTGGAGTATCTAT
This sequence comes from Pinus albicaulis, assembly GCA_034641835.2. Classification (NCBI taxonomy): domain Eukaryota; kingdom Viridiplantae; phylum Streptophyta; class Pinopsida; order Pinales; family Pinaceae; genus Pinus; species Pinus albicaulis. Next base: position 1,236,281,822 of record CM076578.1, read on the forward strand.
TAGAAATATTAAACATTTCATAAACACATACATAATTTACTTTCATAAAATATAAGCAAAATTATCATTAATTGTGAAAATCTACAAGCTCATGTTATATACTATTATTATTTACTTTATTAATGTTTTTAATCAATACATTTGGATGGGGATTTCAGATATTAATGCTAATAACATGCATATAGAAATTTGTTATTTTGAGTTTATAAATTCTATATTCTATAAGAAAAACAATCCAAATAAGATTTTTCCCCAAAACAATTGGAAAAAAAGATATTTACACCCTAAGAAATAAAGATAGTATCCTCTTGGTAAGATACTTTAATGCTCCAAGTGCATTCAACTAAGCTATTGTTCTAATAACGATTCCAACTATAATCCTCTCTTACTAGATAAGCACCTAGTTTTCACTAACAAATTAAAAAGATATTTTCTAGAGTTTAATTGGTATTGAACTAATCAAGCTCCTTAATAATTTGTAATGGTCTAATAAAGTGGTCAAATTAACCAAATGATTTGTATGCATGAATTAGGTAGTAGTGCCCTAGATTACATGTGATTTCAAATATCCCCATATACAAATAAATAATACAATTTGACCTTACAAAGAACCATTAGCTTGACTCCAATCCTAGATCATTAACCTTAATCTTCAACTTTTTTGTGCATAAAAATTCTATCTCGAAAATTCTAGTAACAAAAAATACTTGTTTTTTTTGACAAAAGAAAAATTAATATTTTTTCAAAAAACTTAAATAATCAATTAAATCATCTATTCTATAGAACAATATTAATGACCTATATTATAATTTTATGGCTTCACTCTAATTCCATTAACAAATTCTTTATAGAAATGTTATGTAATATGAAAAATAAAATAACTAATTATTGATGGAACAATAAGTGTAAAATTACTCAAAAGTCTATTAAAAATGTTTTTAATAATTATATAAAATAAAAATGTAAAACCTAGAAATCAGAAAATATAACTAAAAAATAAAAAAAAACAACTTACTTTTCCAGATAACCTCATCCTCATCAAAATCCTTCCTATACTTCTTAAAAAAAATTAAAAAATCATTATAAAAAACTTACTTTTCAATATAACCTAAGTGTTCCACAAGAAACTTCTTTGCAGACTCTTTTAATGACTGCACTCTGTGATTTGCAAGCATAGTCGGTGTGAGCTGCAAACAATGCAATGCAGAGTCTGTTGACATTGATAACTGCAACTCCCTAAGGCAATGATCAACACATTTTGTGGCATCCATCTTGAGCGCAAGAATCAACACATCCAACACCTCAGTAGTACAACGCAGTTGAAGTGTTCCCTCACACACAAACCTCAATACATTCATGAAAGCCTCTTCCTCTGCAATTTTATATACAATTTTATATACAGCACCACAACAATTCTACAGAGACTAAATTGAAACCTAATAAAAAGAGCTAATGTAAAATGGTATTCCAAATTGCATAATACTTTGGGCAAGTACGATTGAACATACCTGAACAACGTATATGAAAAGTGAGATGTCGATTCTCTAGTTCCAGCTTGTCATTTGTGAAAAGCTTAAACATGGACAGAAGGCAATCAGCAAAAACTAAGAAAAAGTAAATGCCGAATAATAGAGGCGTTTCAAGAGAAGATTTTGCTTACACTGAAAAAGGAAGGGCACATTTCTGTCAATATTGCTGAGTTGACTTGTACATTTTTGACATTGAGTGCAACATTAGAGCATCCCATGCCCACTAGACAACAAACGGGTCTACTTGCACCTTCGTGATCTGAATGCCAAGGTGATAGAACACATGCAAATACAAATAATTATAATTTATTTTTAAAATCATTGCTAAATTATATATATTAAATTGTTAACTAGTATATGAAATATTTTCTTGACACAAAACTCACCATTGTACACAAATTTAAACTCTAAATTTGAATCTAAATTCTTATAACAAAATATATACTTTTACCTATAATAACAACTTTACTGTAAAATGATAATTACATCTTTACTGTAAAATGATAATTACATTTGAAAGCTAAATAGTTAAACGGTCACACAGGAAACATCCCAGTTTTTAAAGTTGGATTTGGAAAAAAAATAGAATTTTACACACTATTTTTTCAGACATTGGAAATTATCTATTATTTACCTTATAATTCCATTCCCCTAACAAACCTTTAAACCTATCTCGAAGCATCTTAATACCTAACCTTAAATCTTCATCGTCAAAGAAACTTAAAACCTCACCCACCTTACCATCAAGCTACAAGGACAAAGAGCATCTTGATACCTAACCTTAAACCTTCATCCTCGGATAAACTTAATATCTCACCCACCTTACCATCAAGCTACACTAGCTATTGTTCCAGGGAAAATTCTAATTTACATAAAAATAAATAAAAATTAAAGTACTACCAATACACTTCAAAGTTATAACAATACCATGCACTATTTTATCGTTCCATCCACCCACTCCCCATTTTGTTTTTCCAATATGTTGACCGAAAGATTTTGTTGTTGCATCCCATGCGCCTCCATTTCCTTCTGAATCTGACATTAACTCTATGTGCAGTGCGCAGTCTGAAAAACAGCCATTATCAAAGGCAAAAGAGAAGTCCTGCATTACATCCGAAGCTTCCGAACCTTTGTTAATATGTGGCGTATCTTGATCCATCCATCATGTCACTTGACAAATCTCCCGCAAAGTGGTAACCCATTTAAATTTATATAAAGCTTATATGAATGTTGATCTTTAATATTAATATTATTTTTAAAATTTATTGGGCCCATAGGCACTCTCAGGGTGGAAATGTTGTCCCGTAAATTTGCTTTCAAAATGGTAACCTATTTAAATTTATATTAAAAATGATATGAATGTCATATTATTTTAAAAGAAAATTAGGTCCAGAGGCTATTTCCTATCAGAGGCTATTTCCTATTTAGTATGGTAGAAATGTTTTTTTTTAAAATAATGTAATGTATCTTAAATATTTTGATTTGGTCAAATAAAAATAAAAATAAGTTTAATGTGGTAGAGACTTTGTGACTAAATGTAATATAAACATTTTAATTTGGTCAAATTAAATTAAAAATAAAAATAACCCCATAAAAATAAATATGAGCCATGGTACATATAGAGCGATCAAATTTCTTAATATGCAAACCTCTTTTAGATTTAAAAAGAAGATGAATCTAAGCTAATTTATTTTTTATAAATAAAATGTATATTTAAAATATGTAATTTATGTAAAGGGTAATTAATTACACTAAACCCTTAAAAATAATCCATAACACTATTATAAACATATTATATTAATTAAATTTATAAAGAAAAAAATAGAAAATTAATTATTTTTAAATTAAAATAAAATGAACTTAATATTTTTTTACTTCTCTCATAATTATATAAATAAAAAATATGATAATAATAAATAGTAATGAAAAAATAGCTATAAACTAGGGTGTTTTACGACTAATCTTATCTTATAAGAGTTATTTTTTAAGGATTATCTATTAAATTTAATATTATTCAAATTTGTGGAATTTGTGGTATCTGAAACAATTTTGCTGTTTTTCCGGAATATAATTATTTGTGATATCTTTATTTTTCATTGGTTGGAGGGCATTTTGAATGCATAGCTAAATTTATATTCCTTAAAAATTTAGCTTCTACATAGTTAACAATACAAATCTAAAGCTTAAACAATTTTAAAAGTCATCGAAAAATAAAAAAAGTAAAAAGATGAATATTTATATAATTACTTTTGGAATATTACAATTTTATTTGTTCATAATGATGGTGGGTGGATGGGTGGAGTATCCACTCAAAATGAGTCATTTTATAAACTGACAATTTGTTTCTCTCCATCCCGTATGGAAGAGATGTTGTAATGTGGAAATTTTTTGACCCAGTCAAGTTATAGATATAAAAAAATAAAAATAAAATTACAATTTGAGGGCTCTAGAATTTACAACCCATGGTTTTGCCAATGGTATTTTTAAGTATTATAACCAATTTAAAGACATGAAGAAGAAGTAAGATTTGATATCTCTCAATGCTTGATTGCGCCGAGAGGCGCATCTACAGCCCAATATGACACCGATGTCAGGTGGGTCACGTCCTCAAATTTGAAATTAAAATAAAAATAAAAAATAAGTGTCGGCTTAAGTTTTAAATTTAAAAAAAAATAAAAATAAAAATAAAAATCGCATTGTGCTAGAACATATATCAATTTCTAATACAATTATGTATTATTTATATAATTTGAATGGACAGTAAATTATATACGTGAATTTGAATGGATCATAAATTTACCTTTAACAAAAAAAATTACCGCATTGAATTTCCAAATTAAGTAAAATTTTAAACATCTTTACTCTTTACTAAAGTCAATACCATTTTCTAAATCAAAAGAAAAGAGTTAATTCAATAAATAAAAATTCTTTTTATATTTATTCCATAAACCTTTTTATATTTAAATAGGCTTCACATTTTAACATCTTTACTCTTTACTAAAGTCAATACCATTTTCTAAATCAAAAGAAAAGAGTTAATTCAACACAAACAATCAAAATCCAAAATCTTTTAATATTTCTTTTAATTAAATATTAGTAAAATGAATTTATGCTTACTCCAGAGCTATGGTAAATAAATAAAAAAATATATAAACTAGATGTATGGTAAATAAGTAAAAATTCTTTTTATATTTATTCCATAAACCTTTTTATATTTAAAAATACTTTAAAAAGAGGTTTTATTTAGATGAAGCCTATGGGACGAATACCATGGGACAAATTAATATTGATACCATGGGCCAAATACCATGGGTAAATAAATAAATATAAAAGAGGTATAAACACGTATGGTAAATAAATAAATAAATAAATAAATATAAAATAGATATAAAGAGGTATGGTAAATAAATAAATATAAAAGAGGCATAAAGAGGTAACGTAAATAAATAACAATATATCAAACACGATTATAAATAAAATCCTAATTATATAACAAGCCTATGGGCCAAATACCATAGTAAAGAAAAGGGGTATGGTAAATAAATAAAAATATAAATAAACTAGGGGTATGGTAAGTAAATAAAACCTCTTTTCATATTTACTCCATAATCTGATTTATATTTACGAATATTTATGTTCATTAGTTTACATAACTAAGAAGAAATAGAGAGAGAGAGTGATAAGGGAGAGATGGAGAGAGTGTGTATGTTTAGGGGTGAGATAAAGAGACAAAGTAAGATGTATGGAAAGAAGGGGGGAGAGAAGAAGTGAAAAGGAGAGGGGGAGGGATATAGTAATATAGTTGGAGAGAGAGAGGGGTGGAAAGAGAGAGAGAGAGAAAGAAATGGATGGGGGAAGAGAGAGGATTAGAGAGAGAGAGAGATATGGGAGAAGAGAGTGGATTGGAGGGAAAAGAGAGAGAGAGAGGTGGGAGAGAAAGGGAGAGAGAGGAGGATGAGAGAGAGGAGGAGAGTGATGGGGGAAGAGAGAGTATTGGAGAGAGAGAGAGAGATCAGGGAAGAGAGAGGGATTTAGGGGAGAGAGAGGGAGAGGAAGGACAAGAGAGAGGACTTGAGAGAGAAGAGGAGAGAGGGATCGATAAGAGAGATGGAGTTGGAGGGGGAGAGATGTAGGAAATAAGAAATATAAAGAGTGAGAAGTGGAGAGAGAGAAGGAGTGACAAGGGAGAGACAGAGAGAGAGCGTGTATGTTTGGGGCTGAGATAAAGAGACAAATAAGGAGATATGGATATAAGGGGGGAGAAGGAGATATAAGGAGAGAGGGAGGGATATAGTGACATAGTTGGTGGGTGAAGAGAGAGAGAGAGAGGGAGAGAGAGATTGGAGAGAAAGGGAAAGAGAGGAAGGAAGAGAGAGGATGTGAGAGAGTGGAGAGAGGGAGGGAAAGAGAGATGGACTTGGAGGGGGAGGGGGAGAGAGGTAAGAAGAAAGAAATAGAGAGAGAAAGGTGAAGAGAGAGAGTGTGAGTGAGTGATAAGGAAGATGAAGAGAGAGGGAGAGAGGGGGAAGATAGAGATATAGATGGAAGGTGAAGAAATGGAAGAAGAGAGAGATGGGGAGAGGAGGGGATTGACAAAGAGATTGATATATATGGATTGCGAGAGTGTGTGTGTTTAGGGGGGTGAGATAGAGAGAGATGGAGAGAGAGTGTGTATGTTTAGGGGTGAGATAAAGAGACAAAGTAAGATGTATGGAAAGAAGGGGGGAGAGAAGAAGTGAGAAGGAGAGGGGGAGGGATATAGTAATGTAGTTGGAGAGAGAGAGGGGTGGAAAGATAGAGAGAAAGAAAGGGATGGGGGAAGAGAGAGAATTAGAGAGAGAGAGAGATATGGGAGAAGAGAGAGGATTGGAGGGAAAAGAGAGAGAGAGAGAGAGGTGGGAGAGAAAGGGAGAGAGAGGAAGGATGAGAGAGAGGATGAGAGTGATGGGGGAAGAGAGAGTATTGGAGAGAGAGAGAGAGAGAGAGAGAGAGAGAGATCAGGGAAGAGAGAGGGATTTAGGGGAGAGAGAGAGAGAGGAAGGACGAGAGAGAGGAATTGAGAGAGAGGAGGAGAGAGGGATCGATAAGAGAGATGGAGTTGGAGGGGGAGAGATGTAGGAAATAAGAAATATAAAGAGTGAGAAGTGGAGGGAGAGAAGGAGTGACAAGGGAGAGACAGAGAGAGAGTGTGTATGTTTGCGGCTGAGATAAAGAGACAAATAAGGAGAGATGGAGATAAGGGGGGAGAAGGAGATATAAGGAGAGAGGGAGGAATATAGTAACATAGTTGGTGGGTGAAGAGAGAGAGAGATGGGAGAGAAAGGGAAAGAGAGGAAGGAAGAGAGAGGATGTGAGAGAGTGGAGAGAGGGAGGGAAAGAGCGATGGACTTGGAGGGGGAGGGGGAGAGAGGTAAGAAGAAGGAAATAGAGAGAGAAAGGTGAAGAGAGAGAGAGTGAGTGAGTGATAAGGAAGATGGAGAGAGAGGGAGAGAGGGGGAAGATAGAGATATAGATGGAAGGTGAAGAAAGGGAAGAAGAGAGAGATGGGGAGAGGAGGGGATTGACAAGGAGATTGATATATATGGATTGCGAGAGTGTGTGTGTTTAGGGGGGTGAGATAGAGAGACATAAAAGAAGAGATGGAGGGGGATATAGATATGGATGGAGGGTGGAGAGAGGGAAGAATATTTCTCACACTAGATGGATTGATATAAGTGGAGATGGTGTTTTATAATCCTATTTGATTATTTGCACTATATGCATCTATTTTAGTGTAGAAAATTATTTCTAATGATATTTGATTACTTGCACTAGATGCATTGATTTCAGTGTAGGTGGTGATTTCTAATACAATTTGATTGCTTGCACTGAATTTGTTGATTTCAATTTAGATGTCTATTTATAATTATATTTGATTACTTGCACTAGATGAATTGGTTTCAATGTAGATGATTTCTAATCCTATTTGATTGTTTGCACTAAATGCATTGATTTTAGTGTAGATGGCGATTTCTAATCCTATTTGATTTATTTGAGTAAATGCATTTATTTCAGTGTAGATGTCGGTTTCTAGAGAGAGAGAGAGAGAGTGATAAGGAAGATGGAGAGAGAGGGAGAGAGGAAAAAAGGAGGAAAGAGAGATATTAATGGGGGAGAGGGAGAGAAGGGGAAGATAAAGATATAGATGGAAGGTGAAGAGAGGGAAGAAGAGAGAGATGGGGAGAGGGGGTGATTGAAAAATAGATTGAAATATATGGAGTACGAGAGCGCGTGTGTTTAGAGGGGGTGAGATAGAGAGACAAAAAATAATAGATGGAGGGGGATATAGATATGGATGGAGGGTGGAGAGAGGGAGGAATATTTCTCGCACTAGATGGATTGATATAAGTGGAGATGGTGATTTCTAATCCTATTTGATTATTTGCACTAGATGCATCGATTTTAGTGTAGATATTTATTTCTAATGATATTTGATTACTTGCACTAGATGCATAGATTTCAGTGTAGGTGGTGATTTCTAATACAATTTGATTGCTTGCACTGAATGTGTTGATTTCAATTTAGATGTCGATTTATAATTATATTTGATTACTTGCACTAGATGACTTAATTTCAATGTAGATGATTTATAATCCTATTTGATTGTTTGCACTAAATGCATTGATTTCAGTGTAGATGGCGATTTCTAATCCTATTTGATTTCTTTGAGTAAATGCATTGATTTTAGTGTAGATGTTGGTTCCTAGAGAGAGAGAGAGAGAGAGAGAGTGATAAGGAAGATGGAGAGAGAGAGAGAGGACAAAAGGAGGAAAGAGAGATATTAGCGGGGGAGAGGGAGAGAAAGGGAAGAAAGGAAGAAGAGAGAGATGGGGAGAGAGGGTGATCGACAAAGAGAATGATATATATGGAGTGCGAGAGCATGTGTGTTTAGGGGGGTGAGATAGAGACAAAAAAAAAGAGATGGATGGGGATATATATATGGATGGAGGGTGGAGAGAGGGAAGAATATTTTTTGCACCAGATGGATTGATTTAAGTGGAGATGGTGATTTATAATCCTATTTGATTATTTGCACTAGATGCATCGATTTTAGTGTAGCTATTTATCTCTAATGATATATGATTACTTGCACTAGATGCATTGATTTTAGTGTAGGTGTTGATTCCTAATACTATTTGATTGCTTGCACTGGATGTGTTGATTTCAATTTAGACGTCGATTTATAATTATATTTGATTGCTTGCACTAGATGCATTGATTTAAATGTAGATTATTCCTAATACTATTTGATTGTTTGCGCTAAATACATTGATTTCATTGTAGATGGCGATTTCTAATCCTATTTGATTGCTTTGAGTAAATGCATTGATTTCAGTGTAGATGTTGGTTTCTAATCTTATTTGATTGATTGTATTAGGTGCATTGATTTCAATGTAGAAGTTATTTTCTAATCTTATTTGATTGCTTGCATTAAACACATTGATTTCAATGTATATGTTGATTTATGATTTGATGTAATTGGATATATGACGGTACATTAATATTAAAGTGATTGGATTAACAATATGCATTGATTTTAGTGTAAGCACAAAAAGTTATTAGCAATGTAGATTGATTTTTGTGTTATAGTAATTTAAGCTATTAATGTTGGAGAGCAAGAGAGACAAGGTATCATGTTTACTACAATAGATCGAGCTAAAGATTTAAATGGTTTACGATTTAAATTTTCTTTTTCATATAATCAATATGAAAAGATAACAAAACTAACAAGGGAGGAAATAAGAATAGTAGAAGAAAATAGTTTGACATTGATTGTAACATTAGTACGTTCTTATTATTCACATTTTCTATCTTTCAACACTATTATTGTCACTTTGCATTTAAAAAAATATTTCATCATTTTTCATCATTATAGTTATTAACAATAATTATCATCTCAACGAACCGAGGTAACTAAGAAAATTTAAAATTAAAATGACCAAGTTAATCTCAGAAATATTTAGCCATATTTAAAATGATTATATTAATATTTGATATATTTACATATTACTGATAAAATTAATCATATCTTTGATAGATTTTCCTTGGCAGCACACGACTGAAACCAGCCTAGATCCATCTTACATCTCAGAAATATACAAAAATTTTAATAATCTGAAAAATGTGATGTTGATGCCTCCCACTGGAACCAGCCTAGATCCATCTAACTCTAGATCTATCATGCGCCGAGAGGGATCAAATCTCTCGAGGTGCAAAATTTTCCTCAAGTTTTGCACTCAAAAAATAGGTTTGCACCTCGAGATATTTGATCCCTCTCGGCGCATGATAGATCCAGAGTTAGATGGATCTAGGCTGGTAGATATTTTATTGTGATGGATGGATAAGTAATTACTATTTAAATGTTGTATCAATTTATCATCATAAATTTAATGAAAATGAAGTATTAAATTAAATTGAAGAATAATGAACCATCAAATATATAAAATGTCATTATTTATCTATATTTATTAATATTCAACAAATAAGTGGTTGAGCTAATTATATATAAGTCAATATAGCATGTTAAGTTTACTTGTCAAACTCACAAATTGAAATAGAAATAATAATTCAATTCGTAATGTTAATTTGTATATGCTTCGACAATTGATGGGAAAAAACACATCCTTTTGGATCTCATTTTCACTTCATCTTTCATTTTCGTTAACATTCACCCAAGCACTACTTCCATCCAACCACCTTCGCAAAAACCTTTGGTTTTCGTTTGTTATGAAACCGATGCACAAAATAGAAGAAAATATAGAACAATGACTTAGAAATCAACATTTTCAAGGGGGCAACCTCCTTTACATTACATAAATGAACAATTCTTGGATGATACAAATGACAAAACCTACCTTCTATATATAGGAGTCTAAGGGGTCACAATATAGCAATATAGGGATCACATGGGCACAACAATAACAATACTGGGGCTACACCTATGGGGCACAATAATAACAATATGGAGACTACATGGGCACAACAATAACAATAATGATGCTACACTAACAAAAACAATGAGGGGCTACACTAGTATTATAGGGACCTAACATGCCCCTCTCCTTAAAACAACTGTTGTCCTCAATGCTTGAGTAGTTTTATATGCTTCTGTATAAAATTCTCATCCTACCATGTGAAATCTTAAGGGGGTAAGTTCTTCCACTTGATGAGATACTCTAAAATTGATCGATTTCATAGTTGTCGAGTTCTTGTTTTCGTGACTGCTTTAGGTTCCAAGATGATTTTTCCTTCCTCATTAAGTTCTGAAAATATTGTTTGAACTAGGAGTTTGCCACCTATAACCTTCTTTAAGCATGAAACATCGAAAACTAGGTGCACTCAAGAAGATGCAGGAAGCTCCAATTTGTATTCCATAGTACCAATATTTTGTAACACCTTGTAAGGACCATAGTACTTTGGCGATAATTTATTATCCTTCTTAGCTTGCTTGAGGGAAATTTATTTGTATGGTTGTAACCATAAAAATACCCAGTCACCTACATCAAAACTTCTTTCGCTGTAATGTTGATTTGCCTATTGTTTTATTCGATTTTGCACCAAATTTAGGTTACTTGATTCATGTGAGGATAGTTAGGTGTTTGGTCCTTTTTATATTTTTATTATTTTATTTTATTTTATTTATTATTATTTATTTATTTTTTGACCATTTTTAATTTTTATAAGGTTGGGTTAATTTTATTTTTGTTTTTAATCTTAATTTTGGACCGTTGGGTTTTGACCGTTGCTTCTCTCCTCCTAGTATAAATATGTATGTCAGATCAGCTAATTTTCATTATCCTGATGATGAACTACAGTTGGTAGTTCGAAACGCGTCGGTCCCTAAAATTCTTATGTGATGTCCCGGAAGAGTTATAATTAAAATGCTATGGATCACAGAAGCTTGCACTCTCAATTGGAGAACTTGTTGATGCTTAATGGATCTTCCACTGCTTGAACCTTATAATTTTCTCTTAAAGATGATTTTGATGTTTAAACTCTAGTGAGCATAACTATGCAATTACTCCTTCTTGTTATTTTTTTAAAAGCTTTGTCATGCCATTAGAGTTGATTATATTTCCTAGTTTCCCTACAATACCCCTTAATTCAACTTCCTTTCCTTCCCAAAAATTTCAAGAAAATTTCTTGAAAATTAAAACCTATCGTACCCAAAGATTGTAACCATTGAAATCCTAATAAAACATCAACACCACCCATTGGAATGGAAAGCACTGGGCTATTCAATACATATCCCCCCAAGGTTATCTTGATATTATGGAACTTTCCAGAGCAATTTATAGTTCCTCCATTTGCAACCATCACTTGAAACTCTGGTGCTGGATATAGGGAAAAATTCAATTCCTTGGCTATCTTACAATGAATAAAATTATGGGTACTACCTGAATCAATCAACACTATTACCTTTTTCTTCTTGATATATCCTTCTATATTGAGAGTTTGAGGAGTGGTAATTCCTTTCAATGCATTACAAGATATGGTCAGATTCATTTCTTCTTTCTCTAAGGTCAGTTCCTATTGTATATCCTCTTCTTTTGAGGTTTCCTGTTCCTTTTCTTCCTCTTTTTCACAATCTATGTAAACTAATTTCTTCTCAGCACACTTATGAGCTTTAGTGTATTTTCTATCACAATTGTAACAACATCTGTTTTATCTTTTTTATACCAATTGTTGTGGTATCAACCTTAGAGGTTGTGGAAGACTAGGAGCAACAACACTTCCATATTTATAGTTGTGAGTGGTAGGCTTCCTTGTTTCCATAATTTTACTTTCAATTTTTCTTGCCAACCCGAATGCCTTCTCTAATGAATCAGGTTCCCAAAGGTGAACGTCATGTTGGATGTTATCCTTTAAATTCCCTATGAAGACATCATTCCTATGCTCCTTTAGAATATCATTTACCCTTATATTCAATTTTTGAAAGTCCTCAATGTGCTTCATCATTGAACCATTTTGTTTGATATTTATCAACTGGCTAAAGAAGGTGTTTCTCTTTGTATCATCATTATGTGCTATCATTTCCTCCTTAAAAATTGACCAATTGACAATTTTTTTACGTGAGAAAATTCATCGATACCATACAAATATATTGGGTTCTAAATATAAAGTTTTAATGCTTACCTTTTGTGTGTTTTGCACATTATGGAGATCAAAATATTGCTCCATATGTAGTATCCATGTTACAGGATCCTTGCCATAAAACTTCCTCATATCAATCTTTGGAATATGGTGGGTCTTCAATCCAACATTAGAGTCTATGAAATCATGATTAACATTTCTTTTGTTCTGATCATGTGTTTCCTCTACTAAATTTTCACCATTAGGAATCTTTTCTTGTGGAAACTTTGTCAAACCTTCCTTCAAACCTTCCATGTCTTTCTTCAAATCTTCCATGTTGTCTTTTAGTTTTGCTTCTGTACCATCAATATTAGCTTCCATGCCATTCTTCAACCCTTTCATGCCATCCTTCAAACCACCCATCTTAGCTTCCATGTCTACTTTAAAACCATCCATGTCACCTCTTAGTTCGTTTTTGGTTGTTTTATGTGAGAGAAAAATTTGTTGCACTTGGTCCTTTAATTTTGAGATATCATGCTGTAATTATTCCTCTTCATGTGTCATAGTAGAGATTTCTGAGGGATTAATGGGTGTGGAATTATTTTGGGAGGAATTTTAGAACTCAATATTGATATCTATGCTTCAATATACCATTGGAATCACTTCAAACTATTTTTTGAAATACAAAAATGCAATTAAAAAAAAACTACATGTAATATTCCTAATTAGCATGCAGCTAATTGGAATATTAATTTTTCTCTTGACATCTAGTTAGATGAATAAATGGGTAAGGAGCCCATAAATCTCTTTAGAAGGCATAAAATCCCTCTTAATGTGAAAAGGGATCACATTCATAGCTGAATAAAGCACCCTCATGTGTGAATAGGGGCTAATGCATGTGGACAAGATCTAGTTTGACCAAGTCAACAACACTTGTAAGGAGGGAATTGATCATCAATAGAGATAGCCTAGTGTCAATGTGGATCAGTTTAGATAGTCAGAACAAAGCCACCTTGGGTGTGAAAGGAGACAATGCATGGAGACTAAGTCAAGGTTGACCAAATCAAACACCACTGTAAATAAGAGAGTGGAACTAGTGGGGATAGCATAATTTTGAAGAAGGAGCCTTTGCATGGAAGTAACCTCATAAATGGGTGGGACCCATGGTGAGGAAGCTCATCAAGTATATAATGGAGGGAATGGCAGCCATATGGGGTATGACAGAGAATATGATTTTATGATTGAGTCTGGTTAGACTTATTGCATGCTTCAACTGTTTAGCTAAGTTTGATATACTATTTAGTACAAGGGTTTTCTCATGCGGGAATTCCCCACTCTTCCATGGAGGAATTGTTGAAGAAATATGAGAGGAGCATTTTGGGCATGATTTCCACTATTTGGTATTGGGCCAAGCAGTCACCTATAGCCACAATGCAGTCCCTTGGAGAAACCGCATTATTTTTCATGGTGTTGTAGTGGAAGGGTTAAAATCCCTGTTTTATGAGCTAGTTTCCCAGGGGGAGGATCAGCCTTTTTCTCGGAAATCTAGTAGGAGGAGCTACAACCATTTTTTTTATTATCAGCCATATTTACGCAGTGCTTTAGCCATATTGCGTGATTCAACCATATATCTGAAGCATATGCTTCTTGTAACTCATGTCTATCAAGAAACCCTTGTCAGGTCATCTTGGATTTGTGTAAAAGAGACTAGATCTCAGTTTTTAAGATCTATTGATTAATATATCAGCAGATCTATTTTTTCTCTCTATTTTTTAGTATAAAAACTTAGTAAACTACACTATCACTTGCTTTAGCATTTTTGTGTTGCAGTAGTCATGGGTTGTAGTGTTTTTAGGTTGTTCTGGGCTTGGGAGGCTTGTTTAGCTAGGCTATAATGATTTGTTTATGATATCCTTCTATATTTGGTTGGTATAGTGTTTAAACTAAGGGATCCATGAGCTATACTTAACTGTTATAACATATATTTTTGAAAATGCATTTTTGGTGCCTCTATTGCTCATTTTCCCATTTGGGAATATTAAAGTGGTATCAAAGCTCTGATCTTGGCTTAGCCTGTGTACTTCAGCCATTATGTCATCTGAGGAGGCTTCTCATGGGAAGGAGAAGATCTGCAGAAGAGATCAAAGAAAACCCTTATTATCAGGAGGGAAGGAGTTCTCAAAGCTTCTTCTTCAAACTCTGTAGTGTATTAGAAAAGACATCAAAGAAATGAGGAGGGAAAGACGTGTAGATCCCTCAACAATATTTGTACATGAGGAAAACCCCAATTCCTCATATTATGGGTGTGAGAATTCAACCACACCATCAGATTTACAACGCCCTACCAGGCCCATGGTCAAAGCAAGTGAGATGGAAGAAGGAGATGTGCCAAAGAAGGAGACTCTTGGTGATTATTTGCAAGAGTATGAATCTCAATCTAAGAGATTCAAAGATCACCTAAACTTCCAAGGGTTTTGCAAGATCAAGGAGGAAAGAAGCACACGGTGCAAGCAACATGATGTGGCTAGATTATTTCTATCTACTTTTGATGGTTCACCTGAATGTTCAACTAGGGCTTGGGTGGAGGAGCTAGACACTTATTTGCGGCGACACCAAGTTTCAGAAGATGAAGCCATTAAAGTAGCAGCGCTGCTTATTGAAGGTAAGGCTTATGCTTGGTGGTTATTTGAATCCTTTTCATTGAGAAATGAAAATACATCTACTTATGCAAGGTTCACTAAGAGAGTAGTGGAAATATTTGATGAAAAAAAAATTGAAACACCCTTGGTGGAGCTAGTCAAGCCAAAGCAAACAAAACCTTTGCATGAGTTGGAAAGATCTATTATACCAACTCCACTTAATATTTCTCTTGAGAGGGATAAAAAATTGTGTAATACCTTGCCAAGTGCAAGATCCCCATTGCAGAAAGAGCTTTATTCTCAAAAGGAAGACATGGAGACTCCTCCTTCAAGGGAATACCAAGATCTAGGGTCTCTCATTGTTGATGAGGTATTTTCAAATATTTATGAGGAGGAAGAGCAGGAAGGAAGTAACAACATTGTCACTTTGGGAGGAGAACCATCACCACATGGAGATGGGCATGAAGCTAGTACTTCAAGAAGAGGAACTTTTTCATCCTTGCAAAAGGTTCCCAAGGAGAATTGTGTGCCAATAGTGATGGACATTAACACCTTGATCAAAGGAGGAGAAAAAAGAGTGGATCATCATCAAAGGATGGAGAGCATGCACCCTTGTTTATTTAAAGGGGTTTATATTAAGAAGAAGGAGAATGATTTATGCAGTAAAGGGAGGGAAAAATAAGTCCACTCATTTATACAGTCTACTTCATATTTTGATGTCTCTTTGCATGGAGGCATTCCACCAGGGAGACCCTCGCATTGGAAGATGAATAAAGAGTTCTCTCAACATGATGCATCACTTATATACTTGGCTAAGGAAGGAGCCTTGGGAGAAGTTAGCACAACGTAGAGGACCTATGATGGATTCAAAGGAGAGGTGAGCAATTTCCTGATTAGGACATTACCATCTCCCACTCAACTTTTTGAGTTGAAAAATGATGATTTAGAAATTTATGATGACATGGGCATGGTGTCAAATGGCCACTCCATAAATTTGGAGCTGAAAATGATACTTCCACACATGAGGAATATTTCTGAATATGACAAGAGGTTAATAAAACTCTTGCATGCATGGGAAAAACTATGGAAGTTTTGGAGGAAAGATACCTTACAAGAAGAGGTTGATTTCCATGTACTTCAATCTTGTCTTAGGAAATATCAGCTGCAAGAGAGGCAGCAAAGGTGGAGTGACATTAATCCAACATGTGGCTTTGGCATTGAGCATGTCAAAGAGGAGAGTTATTATATGACAGATACTTCATTTCAGATTTCTACAACACTGTCATTGTTGGGAAGCCTAGATCCATATTGGGAGTCCCAACTATTGGTGGAATATTCCAAGAACCCCTTCACATGTAAGGTTCCTGATGGGCAAGTGATAGATGGGAGGTATAGAGTGGTTGATGGAGTCATTTATTTCCATGATCAGATTTACTTGACTAGAGACTCAAATTTCAAGGAAAAACTACTACATGTAGCATATGAGATCTTGTTTTCCAATCCCATTGGTTTCATTAGAACATACCATACTATCTTGGAGGGATTCATATGGGAATACTTCAAAGAGGAGATGCACTATCATATAAGGAAGTGCATATATTATTTGGAGGGTGAGGAGGAACATAATTATTGGGAAGAATTATCATCACCACCTCCTTACTCATTGGGTGTGATATGGAGCTCATCCATGAGCTACCTCTCTGATTTAAACCAAGTATATGGTAAGGATTGCATTGTAAGCATCATGATATATTTAATATATACTTGCATTTTCTTACCACTCATGTGCAGGGCATTTCTCCAAGAAGGGACACTCTTCCTTATTGGCTTCATGGGCTATTTAGGGCCAAGAGCAATGATGATGTTGACCATTCCATAGAATATTTTTGGGGGATGAGGTATTCTTCATGGTTTGCTTCATTAACACCAACCATCATACACCTTCTCCAAGCATGCAAGAAGAATGGGGCAGCAAACAAGTGGTGGGGGAAACACTTATTCTATCATATTCTATGGCAGTTAGGAGCAAAACTGTGCTGGTTGCACATGAGGGACCGTTGTCCTTATCCTTTCTACACATGGAAGCCATCATGACTTTGATTGTGATTCCATATGTTGATGATTTTCTTATCTTTGTTGGGAACATGATTGGAGGGAAGGCACATTGGTTGAATTTTCCCATGGGGAATGAAAATTCGCACACCTTTTATGCTTCATGCTTCAAGGGGAGCATGGGAGATGATATGGCCACTACAATAGATCACTTGTTCCTTAATGAGGTGGGCCATATAATTGTTTGGATCACTTTGGATATGCCTCTCATGAACATTTGGGAGGAACTTTTCTATGAGTTGCCATACTGGAAGGTGATTCATTTTGTTTGGATGATAACGTGGAGATTGGAGTTTCTCATGGAGAATGGGGCACCTAACATTTACCATCTCTTATGCCTTAAGGAGGCCAATGGACAACGTATAACTCTTTCCATATATCTCCCACTGTTAGTATGATTCTTTCATCGTAAAAGATCATTTTAGCTACGCATAACAAATAGCCCTAACATCGTTTATGGCTGCAAAATATCTTTAAGTCTGCTGCAAAAATTCAGATCTAAGCACAAAAAGACATTAAACAGATAAAATATAATATGGCTCCATGCATCCAATAGACAAGACAAGAAAAAAGTGTTTAAAAGAATGATTTGTATTATATTAAAGAATGGGGCACCTGAGAGGAAAACAAGAAAGGTGTTTTCCGGTTCTCCTCAATGGGATGGGTTCTTGAAAGTCCTCAACATTTCAGATCTAAAATTCCTCTCTCTTATTGTGGTAGAAAAACCCTGACAAACATAGAACTCAATGGGAGCTCACAAAGCAAAAATGTAAAATGGTGACCAAGAATAGATCCAGTGTGATCTAATGTAATGAAGGTGACTAATGAATGGGGAAAACCCTCCTATTTATAACAAAATATTGGGGTGGTCTAGAACTCAGTGCATGAATAAAATATTATTAATCGAATTCTAGAAGCACCCTTTAGGAATATTTTATTATATTTGTTGGAGGGAAAAGGATTCTTGACTTGGGTCAATTCCTTTATTTATAAATAATAAATAAATAAATGGTTTATTTATCATTTTAGGGAAATGATGGGAATATAATTAAATAAATAATGATTTATTTAATTATTTACAAATGATTTAGTCGAATTTAACTAGGAATATTATTAAATAATGATTTGAATAACTTATTCCTAGGAAATAATTAAATAAATAATGATTTATTTAATCAATTCCTTGTTTTGGGTTAAATATGACTAGGAAATATGGGCAAATGTTATTTTATATGGTGAAAGCAATTTTACTTAGGGTAAAATTGGTCTTACTTGGTGTACTTGGGTTCATCTAATGATAATGGGTTAGATGACCAAAAAAATGGTGTAACACCCACTTTTTCATGATGATAGCTATTTGGTCTATTTACCAAAGGCTAACTTGTATGTTTGGTATGGGACATATCCATTGGAGATTTTCCAGTACCC
The DNA here is from genome assembly GCA_034641835.2 of Pinus albicaulis. Classification (NCBI taxonomy): domain Eukaryota; kingdom Viridiplantae; phylum Streptophyta; class Pinopsida; order Pinales; family Pinaceae; genus Pinus; species Pinus albicaulis. Next base: position 1,236,300,642 of record CM076578.1, read on the forward strand.
TTTCACTTTCTTGAGGACAAGCAACATTTGGGAGGGGGAAATTGTAATATTCCTAATTATCATGCAGCTAATTAGAATATTAATTTTTCTCTTGACATCTAGTTAGATGAATAAATGGGTAAGGAGGCCCATAAATTTCTTTAGAAGGCATAAAATATCTCTTAATGTGAAAAGGGATCATATTCATAGCTGGATAAAGCACCCTCATGTGTGAACAGGGGCTAATGCATGTGGACAAGGTCAAGTTTGACCAAGTCAAAAACACTTGTACGGAGGGAATGAATCATCAATAGAGATAGCCCAGTGTGAATGTGGATCCGTTTAGATAGTCAGAATAAATCCACCTTGGGTGTGAAAGGAGACAATGCATGGAGACTAAGTCAAGGTTGACCAAATCAAACAACGTTGTAAATGAGAGAGTAGAGCTAGTGGGGACAGCGTAATTTTGAAGGAGGAGCCTTTGCATGGAAGTAACCTCATAAATGGGTGGGACCCATGGTGAGGAAGCTCATCAAGTATATAATGGAGGGAATGGCAACCATATGGGGTATGATAGAGAATATGATTTTATGATTGATTCTATTTAGAATTATTGCATGCTTCAGTTGTTTAGCTAATTTTGTTGTACTGTTTAGTATAAGGGTTTTCTCATGTGGGAATTCCCCACTCTTCCTTGGAGGACTTGTTGAAGAAATCTGAGAGGAGCATTTTGGGCATCATTTCCACTATCTGGTACTGGGCCAAGCAACCACCTACAACCACAAGGCAGTCCCTTGGATAAACTGCATTATTTTTCATGGTGTTACAGTGGAAGGGTTAAAACCCCTATTTTATGAGCTAGTTTCCCATGGGGAGGATCAGCCTTTTTCTCAGAAATCTAGTAGGAGGAGCTAAAACGATTTCTTTGTATTATCAGCCATATTTATGCAGTGCTTCAGCCATACTGTCTGATTCAGCCATACTGTCTGATTCAGCCATATATCTGCAGTATATACTTATTGTAACTCATGTCTATCAAGAAACCCTTGTTGGGTCATCTTGGATTTGTGTAAAAGAAACTAGATCTTAGTTTTTAAGCTCTATTGATTAATATATCAGCAGATCCATTTTGTCTCTCTATTTTTGAGTATAAACCCTCAATAAACTGCACTGTCACTTGCTTCAGTATTTCTATGTTGCAGTAGTCATGGGGTTGCAGTGTTTTTAGAATGTTCTAGGCTTGGGAGGCCTGTTTAGCTAGGCTATAATGATTTTTTTCTGATATCCTTCTATATTTGGTTGGTATAATTTTTAAAATGCATTTTTGGTGCCTCTATTGCTGATTTTCCCATTTGGGAATATTACACTACACATATTTTTATTGCTTTTGAGGAGCTCGATATTGAACCTGATGTATCTCTGTGAGTTCGAATCCCCAATATTTTAACTTCAATCTTGTAGTAGCCCTCTCAGTCTTCTTTCCAATGCCATAGATCAGGCCTAATTTGGATTCTTGAAGATAAATTTATGCATGATCTCCCGCAGTGACTTGATTATAGATTGGTTCAGTAGTGTGAACTTGTACGGAGTGCTACATGAAAAACTACAGTCCGTGCACTTTCTGTCACTTTTTATAGAATTCAAATCCAATGTTTGAAACGAAAGTTCTGATGATTTTCCCTAGGTAACTAGTTTGAGACTAAATTTTGGAGCCTGCAAAACTCTCACTTCCATGGATCATAAATCCAAAAATTTAGCAAATCAAGATCTAAAATTTTTACATGAATTCCACCACGATTTCGACTACACGTGGTAAACATTTCAACTTCTAAATCCTCGTAGAAACAAATTTATAGCAAAAATTCTAAGATGACCTGTTTGAAGAAGTGAAACACTAGCATTAAAGACAGTTTGAGGTCTAAAATGGGCCTCCTAAGAAAATTGTACAACAAAAATAAACTTTATAAGAACCAATAGGATTCAAGATGATGATATCAACCATGGGGAATGATTCACCATTTTTTGGGTAAAAAAGTAAAAAGATTAAAAAATAATAAAATAATAAAATAATAAAACTACTTTTCCAACTTGTATTTTCAACTTATCTCCCCAAGGTTTTACTTAAATTTCAAGCGGGAGTACTCCTTGGATGCAAAATTTAATTCCTCATCCAAGTAGTACACATGTTGAATATTTTCGATGAACCTTTCTACACGAAAAATGAGAAATACATGAAAAAAGGTGATTGCATTCATGTTTTTCATGTATTTCTCATTTTTCATGTAGCAAGGTCCATCAAAAGTATGCAACATGGGTACTCCTTGGATGAGCAATCAAATTTTGTGTCCAACGAGTGTTCTTGCTCGAAATTTGAGTCAACCCATAGGGAGATAAGTTGAAATACGAATTGAAAAAGTAAATTTTTATTTTTTCTCTCTAAAATTTGATGATGTAATATCACTTTTATTAAAGAATATCACTTTTATATTAGTGACGATCGTACACATGATACATATTTTGTACAACACTGTTTTGGAAATATTTATGACTCCTTGAAAAGTTGTGGAATAAAATTCAATGAACATTGGATATGGTTAGATGGATGCGCCGGTCAATTCAAATCTTCACGATCATTCTTTTGGTTATGTTTTCTTCATAAGAAAACCTGCATTAAATATTGTTGGAATTTCTTTGAGGCTGGCCATGGAAAAGGAGAACATGACGGTGCAGGGGCATGCATAAAACGAGCACTTCGAAGATATCAAATGAACCCCTCTGCAAACCGACTTGTGGACACTAATTATGTTGTTCAATGGTGCATCGCTGCTCTAAGCCATGAGACTAACTGATCAAGAGAAGTGTGAAGGTACATTAAATTTAATTTTTATTGGATATCTAATTTTAAACAATGTACATTTATCACAATGATTATCTTTGATGGTATTTTGATATCATATTTACATTCTTTTTTGAATTTTCCATATATAGGTTTTTTTGGCATATTGGGATCGAAGATGTAGAGAGATCAATTGGAAATGACGTTGAAACAATAAAAGAGACTCGAAAATTGCATTCAATTAAAATAAAGTTGTCCACAAATGTGTTTGCATTGGATAAAAGAAAGGATTATTGTTTTTGTCATGTTTGCATAGACAACACAGAATCCAATAACATTTGTGAAAATAAAATGTATGTAAAAGATTGGAAACATATAGAGATAAATACAAAGGGGAAACTGTCCGTTGCAATATTTGAAGAAATGCAATCAGAGGAGACTACAATATCATCTGATGGTGATTGAGTTTCTAATGTTGTTAGAGAAGGTAACATTTGAATTGCTTTCAAATGATAGAGATCTAGAAATAAATTTAAATACATAAGTTTGTTAAATTTGTTTTATTGTGTAGGAGATGTTTTTGCTATAATTGCACCTATTAACAATGATGAAAATGTGAAGTATTATTTGATGCGTTGCACTGAACAAAAAATTAAATTATTAGAAAACTATAATTATCACGAGTTTCCATATGAAAGAGGATCGATTATACTGAAAGGTTATTTTTTCAGACAAAATAATCAAAGTGGGGATTTTGTTAACATTGAAGACTATGAACCTGATGTCATAAGTTGTCAATATAGTCACTTGGTGTGTGCATCACACATAAAGTTGATAGAGGTTCAATCAAAGAGAAAAACAAAAATTAAGAAATGGAAAATGTCAAAATCCGATCATGAACAGATCATTGAAGATGGCATTCCATTGGAATTTTTTTGATTGAACTGCCCAAAAATTTATTCTCTTTGGATTCATGTTTTAGGACTTCCAGAACTCAACTAAAAATTGAGCTGCCTTGTTATGTTATCTATGCAAGTGTTTGCACATGTACATTGTTTTGGTACATGCACACTAGTATCAACTGAAAGTAGCTTTTCTATACATGCATTGATGAAAAATGTTGCATGTATTGGATATATATATATATATGTTCTAGAATGCAATTCACTAAAAGTAGCTTTTCTATGTGCATTGATGAAAAATGTTGCAAGTACTAGATATATATGTTCTATAAGTATTTGATATATATATATATATATATATATATATATATATATATATATATA